>JAWHQI010000033.1:10782500-11982500 GCA_033032865.1 Dactylorhiza incarnata | reverse complement strand
CGTGGCCTAGGAAACTACGAATAGCTTTTACGTTTGTTGGAGGGGGAAGTTTTTCAATCACTTCGATCTTGGCCTTATCGACCTCGATCCCCATGCCCGAAATTTTATGACCAAGGACTAGCCCTTCCTTGACCATAAAATGGCATTTCTCCCAATTAAGTGCTAAATTCGTTTCGCATCGCTGCAACACGCGCTCAAGATTTTTTAAACAATTTTTAAATGAATTTCCGAACACGGAAAAATCGTCCATAAACACTTCCATCACCTCCTCTACTAACTCGTCAAATATTGCCAGCATACATCTTTGGAATGTAGCTGGCGCATTACAAAGACCAAATGGCATCCTTCGATAAGCGAAGGTGCCAAAGGGACAAGTGAAAGTGGTTTTCTCTTGGTCCTCGGGCGAAATCGGTATTTGAAAATATCCCGACAAACCATCGAGAAAACAGTAGTAGGAGTGACCTGAAAGGCGCTCTAAAATTTGATCGATGAATGGTAGGGGGAAGTGATCCTTACGGGTGGCATCATTTAGTTTTCGGTAATCGATGCACATCCGCCAACCCGTAACAGTACGGGTTGGGATCAACTCGTTATTCTCATTAGCTACTACCGTAATGCCACCTTTCTTTGGTACGACTTGTACTGGGCTAACCCAAGTACTATCCGATATCGGGTAGATAATTCCCGCGTCCAATAGTTTGATCACTTCGGCCTTAACGACTTCTTTCATGTTAGGGTTTAGCCGTCGTTGAGGCTGGACCGAATTTCGGGAATTATCTTCGAGGAAGATTTTATGAGTGCAGAAGGAAGGGTTTATACCCTTTATATCTGAAATTTGCCACGCAATTGCGTGGCGGTGCTTTCTTAAGACACTAGCCAACTCGGAAATTTCTGAGTTGCTAAGTTCGGATGAAACGATGACGGGTAGCTTCGACTCTTTTTCTAAAAATAAATACTTAAGGTGAGGGGGAAGTTGCTTTAGTTCCAAAACGGGTGGCTCTTCATAAGATGTTTTGATTTTTAATTTTTCTAAAAATAGTGGTTCGGGTGGTGTGAAACGAGTGACTTCTTCTTCTTCCAGACAAAAGAGCTCGGCGAACTCGGACTCGTGACTCGAGGTGGAGACTAACTCGGGAGGGGAATCGAATTCCCAACACTCTTCCAGGTAAAAACATGAATCGTCGTTTTCTAATGTGTTCCGCATCGAGGAATTTATGCCGAAAGAAACTTCATCATCTCCAACCCGAAGGAGGAGCTTTCCGTTACTTACGTCAATAATGGCGCGGGAGGTGGCAAGGAAGGGGCGGCCGAGTATGAGGGGTACTTCGGCATCCTCTTCGATGTCAAGAATGACAAAGTCCACCGGGAAGATGAACTTGTCGACCTTGACGAGCACGTCCTCCACTATTCCTACCGGATATTTTAAAGAGCGATCCGCTAATTGAATACTCATTCGAGTGGGGCTTGGATTTCCTAGACCTAGTTTCTTAAATAATGAAAAAGGCATGAGATTGATACTTGCTCCCAGATCCGCTAAAGCGTGTTTTACTAACGAATTGCCAAATAAACACGGGATGGAAAACCGTCCCGGGTCATTCACTTTTGTAGGCAATTTGTTGAGTACAACCGCGGAGCATTCTGCGTTCAAAGAAATATGCGAAATATCTTCTAATTTTTTCTTATTGGAGAGCAACTCCTTAAGATATTTCGCATATTTAGGCATTTGAGAGATAGCCTCGCAGAAGGGTACATTAATGTGGATTTGCTTTAAAATATCTAAAAACTTTTTATAATTCTTTTCGGCGCTCTCGCTTTTAAACTTAGATGGATACGGAACATTAGAAGTAGAAGCGCGCGGAGCTAACGTAGTAGGTAAAATTGAAGATAAAATAGGAGGAAGAGGAGGAGAGGAAGTTACCATGGGTTCGTCCTGCTTAGAAGCCACCTCCTTCCCGCTTCGGAGTGTAATCGCGTTTGCGCTCTCCCTTGGGTTGGGCTCCGTGTTTCCCGGAAGGGCTCCTTGCGGTCGCTCGGAGATTATCTTTGCTAGCTGGCCCACTTGGTTCTCTAAATTTTTGATCGATCCGGTGAGGTTCCGGATGTTCGCTTCAGTTGTAGCAACATATTTTGCAAAAACCTCTTCAAGCGGAGAGGGTTTTTGCTGTTGCGGTGGAAAACCGGGTGGATTAAAATTTTGAGGGGGAGTTAAATTGAGAAGTTGATTTGGAGGTTGATTTAAATTTAAGGGACGCTGAGCATTTCCTTGATTGCTCCATGAGAAGTTCGGATGATTCCTATAACCCGCATTGTAGGTGTTATTATACGGAGCGGTGTTCGGGTTATAGGAAGGCCGAGGTGGATTTCCCATGTAATCAACTTGCTCTTCAAGTAAAATATTATTAGCCCAAGGAGGAGTGGCGGAGGAAGCAGACATCTCCGTCACTTGCTTTGTTAAGCGCTCAACTTGTAAAGCCAAATTTGCGTTAGCGTCTATTTCAAAAATTCCGGCCGGCTTATTAGGCCGCGCTCGGGGCATGTTCCATTGATACGCATTTGTGGCCATCTCTTCGAAAAGCTCTTGAGCGGCGATCGGGGTTTTGTTATTTAATGTCCCCCCGGCGGCCGCATCAATCATTTGCCTCGTTTGGAGATTTAAGCCATTATAAAATATTTGCACTTGTTGCCAAGTGGCAAGTGCGTGGTGAGGGCATCGACGCAAAAGCTCCTTGAAGCGCTCCCATGTATCATAGAGAGTCTCCGAGTCGATTTGCATGAACGATGCAATATCCGTGCGTAATTTAGCGGTCTTTGAAGGCGGGAAATATTTATTAAGAAATTTTTCCGCCATTTCGGCCCATGTAGTGATGGATCCCCTTGGTAGGGAGCCCAGCCACTGCTTGGCCTTAGACCGCAGAGAGAAAGGAAAAAGACGTAATCAAATGGCATCATCGGTGACGCCATTGATCTTAAAAGTGTCGCAAATTTCAAGAAAGTAAGAGATATGTGAATTTGGATCCTCGTCCGGTTGACCATCAAAGGTCACCGATTGTTGCACCATTTGTATGATGCTGGACTTGATCTCAAAATTATTGTTCGCCACCGCGGGGCGAACAATACTCGATTGTGTGCCTTCCAAATTCGGCCGCGCATAATAGGACATGGTCCGTTGCGCGTCCTCATTAGGGTTTGGCTCGTTAAGATTAGGAGGATTAAGATTATGATCCATATTTGCTGCGTTAGTGTCCCCGATTGACTCTTCAGATTCTACTTGATTTCCTTGATCACGAGAACGGCGGTGCCTCAAAAGGGTTCGCTCGATTTCCGGATCAAAAGGAAGAATCGAAGTGCTACCACGGGTCATACACTAAAAAGAGAAGGAAAGAAGAAGAAAAAGAGAGAATATTTTTTTGTTCTTTTTAGGCGGATTAAGTTAGTCTTGGACTTCCCAAGATCTACCCGGTGAAGGGTTTGCAAGGTACTAGAGGCTGTGATGGGAATTCAAGCCCAAAGCGTCCTTTCCAAGAATTTTAATTTCACCCTTAAGATTTTAAAAATAGAAAAACTAAAATAAAAACAACATGATAAAATTAATAGCTATCCTTGTTTCAAAATATCTACGCAAAAGTCCCCGGCAACGGCGCCAAAAACTTGATATAGATTTTTTACGGTTTTGAAATTTTAGTGAAGGGTTGAGATTTTCTCCAAAACTATATCCGATAAAGGCAAGTGTACCTTATCGTCTATAGTATAGGATATTAAGAAATACCAAGGTCGTATTCCACGGGGCGCGTCGATTACTTCTACTTTGAGGAAAGTCACTATTATCTTATCTAATGATATTTTGGGGTTTTGGTTCTTAGCTAAAAAAAAGAGAAATTGCAAGCTAAATTAAGGGTTTAGATGATGATAAAAGAGGCTAGTACTCAATCAAAAGCCACCTTGGAGTGAGAAAAGACAAGTAAAAAGAAATTAAATCTAATTCCGTTTAAATTGAACTACTTGACCGTGGAGGTTCCCGAAGCTCGAACATGCCTCTCTCGAGGTTAATGCCCAACTAAGATTAGGAAAAATCAACCGGACTCTCGTCCTATAATCGATTACCTAAAACTTGCTTTACGAGGTGAACCCCACTATTGGATTTGACTCCAATCCGGGAGATTTACGTCATCCTCTCTCGAGGGGTGCGTGCAACTCTCTTTACCCTTGAGTGATCGATTCATACTTTGAGCCTCTCGGCTAACTAAATATGAAAACTTAAGCGAAAACCATATATCGAAAGTATGGCCTCACTAATTAAAAATCAAGGATAATTCAAGTGTTTATAAAAACGGAAAAAGAAAACTTTAGAAAATCATAACTTGTCTAACTCATCCTCGGATCATTTTGATCGAGTACTAATGAGGATTAGTTAATCATGGTGGAGGGGGAAGAGAAAGAAAAATAAAAATGCATATTAAGAAATTTTAGCTAAGGAGGAGACAAAATAAAGAGAACAAACTATTTTTTATTTAAATGAAAAACTATTACAAGACTTAAGAAAGGAAATTGCAAGCTAGGAAAAACAAGATTACAAGCTTAAACTAGACTATTGCACTAAAGGAAAGCTAATACATTGCATTAGAAAAGGAAGAGAGCATGAAAATAAAGAGACATGAACATGAACATGAAAAAGGAAAACTACTCAAGATTGGCTCCAGCAGCACCTTCCCCACTCCAAAATTCTGAACTTTGAACTCAAGGAGAGCCTCTGAATTTATAGGCAAAAATTTCATGTTACACGCCCTCGGTCACGGGCGTGACCTAGGGCGTGTAATCTCTGCAGCATCGGATCCGGTCGCGGCGTGGGCTTGGCGTGACGGCGGGAGAAAATCGCACATGTCACGGGCGTGACAATTGGGTCACGGGCGTGACTCAGGAAGGCTTCATTTAATGCGGCATGGGCTAGCCAGACGCCGCGGCGGCGTGCTTGGATCACGCGGGAAGGTCACGGGCGTGACTTTGGGTCACGGGCGTGACTCAAGTTGACTTCTCAACGGCAGCTTCTCGTCTCGACGGCGGCTCCACGTGGCAGATGCTGAAATTACACGCCCCCGGTCACGGGCGTGACTTTGGGTCACGGGCGTGACCTGGGGCGTGACTGGGTGTGGACTAGCTCAACAGCACGGCTGCGACTCTGGACTGATCATTAGGTTACACGCCCTTGGTCACGGGCGTGAACGAGGGCGTGACATGTGATTTTTCCCCGATTTGTCCCAGAAATCTGCAAATATTAAAATTAGGCTAAGTTAGAATCAAAATTACAAAAAGAACTACTTATAACCTAAAATTGACATAAAAAGGAAAATTCAAATTAAATAATTACAAAATTTTCTATTAAAAACTTATATAAAAACTACTTTATCAATAATATCTCCAACATAAGGACCAAGCCCTAGATCGAGAGTTCGAGACGCAACCTGTTAAGAGTACCAAGTCGGTTTCGACACGCGCGGACTAATAATTAAACAATTCAACAACTTTATGTTGTGGGGTCCCAAATGGACCCATACTATATGATTATTGCTTGAGGTGTTACACGAGCTATATTTGTCATTTTATACCAAAGTATTACTTAATTTAATATATATTTACCAGTTATCTTCAAAATTAATTTAAGTGTTATATTTTCTTCTAAAAAAATATGAAAATCAAAGGAATTATTGTTGATCTTTATAGAGATCGAGCTCGATCTCCATAGTGGAGATCGAGCTCATGGAGATCAAGCTCAACCTCCATGGAGATCTAATTCTTATGCTCCACCTTTTTATTTTTATATCTACCACATGTAATCTCATATCACCCGAACGTAGATCTCACTCAAGGACACGGACCCAATAATCTCCCCAGCTAAACAGTCATGTATATTTCTCCATATCGTTAAATGTAGAAATAATATAGGCAAAATACAATCACTTCAACAGCAATGATTCCACATATTTTGTAATTCCTAACTGATTTTCGGAATTTGGCAAAAAGAAACAAAATCATAAAAAAAAGGTCAAAAAATTGTGTAATAAATATAACTCACCTTGATGCAAGTAAATCCTCCGGGTTCTGGTCTGTACACAAATCCAGAAAGAATCTGTTGCAGGGGGTCCGGCCACAGGTTCTGGAAGAGAAGACCGCAAGGTCAATGACACCAGGCGCTTGCCCTTCAAAAAAGTTGATGCTGCTTTGCGTGTGCAACAATGGCAGCAGGCAGATGAGAGCTTCTTACCGCGGCTTTTCTGGAACCCCCAAAAGGATCAAATGTGATAAATTTTGATAAAAGGCTATTTTTTAAAAATTCAAAACCAATAGATTTGGGGTTTGAGCCAATTCCATCCTTAAAAAATGTCAAACAAACAAAAGAATTGGAATTGGGAAAAATTGGAATTGGGAAACATAGCCTTAGAGTTTATACAAAATTCACCTAAATAATGCATCTGGTTCATGCCAAACAGAGCATAGAACATAAAATCAATTAATTTTACAGGATATTTCGACAAGTCGACAACTTTCAAGCACAATCACATCTGCAGGTATGAGTTTCAGAGTGAAATTTCAAACTTTCGATTAACAGAAAGCTCAGCACAGATAGTTTCATTACAGAAGAAGATTACAAGCCGACATTTTTAATCCTTCTTGGGAGTTTTAGAGTTCTTGCGAGGAGATTTCGGCTCACTGACAACCGCTTTCTTCGGAAGCAGGACAGGGTTGATGTTGGGAGGTACCCCTCCATGCGCAATCGTCACACCGCCAAGAAGCTTCCCGAGTTCATCATCGTTCCTCACCGCAAGGAGGACATGTCTTGGTATAATACGGTTCTTCTTGTTGTCTCGCGCAGCATTTCCAGCCAACTCCAAAACCTGGAACCAGAAATTATATAATCGATAGAGATCTGGAAATCGAAAAGGATGAAAAGAAAAAGGTTTACCTCAGCGGCGAGATATTCAAGCACCGCGGCGAGATAGACAGGGGCGCCTGTGCCAACGCGCTGGGAATAGCGGCCCTTCTTGAGGTAGCGACCGATGCGGCCGACGGGGAACTGAAGACCAGCTTTGACCGAGCGGGAAACTGGCTTCTTCTTTGGGCCGCCAGCTTTCCTACCTGCCGCGCCCTTCTTGACCTTGCCGGCGCCGTCCATCGTATTATCTTGATTACTTTGGTTTTGGACTACGGAAAAGTGAGAATGCTGAGAGAAGCGGATGAAAAGGGCGACCATCAAGTATGGCTTTATTCCAGCGCATGAGATTCAGTGCCACGGATCGAGAGTTTTGTGCCGTTGGTTTGTTGGAGATGGACGCTTAATATTTGCTGATGTGGCGATCCGTGGTTTATAGAATCTGTTTTATCAGCTGGTCGCCTATATTTCCGAAACGAAATCGCTGAATATATTAAGCGCGCTAATATTAGCAGTGCATTTTTAATTATTCGCACTTGAAACTTGAATTTTGTAAAGCTTTTAAAATAAGAGTAGTGTACACCTAATACGATTATGGTTAGCCAAAATTTATGTACAATCAAATTGAGCTATGTACACATCAACTGGATATGGACACACTTGTTGCGGGTCGCTTGGGTACTCTTGGTAAACCGGTCGACTTGAACCGTCTTAGCTTTGAAGCGAATCAAGCGTGCTAACAGTCAATTTGAGATTCGTTGAGTACACTGAGACTTTTTAACGTGGAAAACTCGAAAAGGGTAAAAAATCACACGGCCGGAGCTGTGCCGACCAAACTTCACTATCTTCTGAGGGGTTACAGTCAGGTATTTAGAATTCAAGTGCGACAGGCCACCGCTCGTTACAATGATAGAGAGAGAGAGAGAGAGTTCTGAAGGTGACAGGTCACCTCTCGGAAAACTAAGTCTTTTTTCTTCTGAGAACAGTGGAGAACAAAAGTGAGAATGTTGAGTCGCCTTTCGGGAGAATGAAAGTGAGAATGCTGAGTCGCCTTTCGGGAGAAAGGAAATCTTTAAGTCCACGAAGATGGTCTTCAAGCGCCGAAGGAGAATTCCGTGAAAATCTTCAAAGCAACTCTCCCGGGTGCAGAAGGCAAGTTCCCCTCAAATGAAGGTTCTGGGCTCCTTTTATAGCTTTGGTCGGGGGTAGCCCGGTAATTTTGTCGTCGTAACCACCTAACGGGCAAATCACGCTGGTCGATTTGGAGCACACGGATCGCTATTTTTCATAAATGACGGTCTCGCCCTTCGGGCAGTTCGGGCGGTTCGGGCAGTTCGAGCAGCTTTGTTGAAGGTAAGAAAGGCGATAAGCGGGTCCTGTAATCTGAGAAATTAGAAAGAAAAAAAGAGAGCGTGCCCGGAATGCGGAAGTGTTCTGAGCGCGCTTAGAAGCGTTCTGAGCGCGCAATGAACACGGAAGTGTTCTGAGTGCGCAACGAACACGGAAGCATTCTGGGCATGCAATGAACAAAGAAGCGTTCTGGGCATGCAACGAACACAGAAGTGTTCTGGCATGCAACGAACACAGAAGTGTTTTGGGCGTGTTGTGAGCGCGGAGCATTCTGAGCGAACGGAGGAATGAGGAGTTGCTCCCCCAAGAGGGGAAATGGGCCCCGGTCGTACCCGACGAGGGACACGACTTATGTTGGATCAGTCGGCGCCCTTAGAGGGGGGGTGAATAAGGGTTTTCAAAAACTTAAGATTATATGTAGAAAACTTTGAACTACTGCAAGATTAATACAATGAGAAATCAAGTAAAACAATGAAGAGACATGCTTTATTAATATCAAATAATGTTTTACAAAACTTGATTTCTATGACGCTGGAAATCGGAGGCGACTAATAAAAATCCTTTTTCGTTTTCTATACCGACTCGTATCCCCACGAACCGGTTGGCTTTAGCCGATCTCTCCCTAGATATGGCCTCAAGCCGCTCTAGCCAATCTATCCCCAGAAAGGCCTTAAGCACTCCCTAGACCTAGCCTCGATCTAGTCGCCAATACGAGGCGAATTTCAGCCCTAAGTCCTACCCCAGACCTAGTCACCAACACGAGGCGATTTCACTACAGTTTACAAAGAAAGATAAATAAAATAATAAAACTTCCCTTAAGATGAACTTCTGAAGATGGAGGCGAAGATCCGCTGTAGAATCAGCGTTTGTCGAAGCGGACTTCGTCTGGATTCGGCGTGATTGAATTCTCCTTCAGAAGTTTGCAGAGCTTCGCTAGGACTTCAAGTTTCGGCCAAGATAGCCTATGGAGTTGTAGCACTGCCTCTCTATCTCTGATGTCCATGTGAAACGAGAGGTGAGGGGT
Organism: Dactylorhiza incarnata; assembly: GCA_033032865.1. NCBI lineage: Eukaryota > Viridiplantae > Streptophyta > Magnoliopsida > Asparagales > Orchidaceae > Dactylorhiza > Dactylorhiza incarnata. The sequence goes on along the minus strand of JAWHQI010000033.1, from coordinate 11,973,204 downwards.
CCTTTATATAGCCCAAGCGCTACCGCCGGCGCTAGCGCTACCGCCGGCGCTAGCCCGGATTAGGAAAGATTTTACGCGGCAGGATCTCCCATCCGCGGCAACTTTTTGCTCTATGCCTTTTGTGTGTCACGCTACCGCCAGCGTTATCCGCTACCGGCAGGCGTTAGCGCCTTCTATAACAGCTCCCAAAATTGCGCTTCGAGCCAATATTTCATCGAACAAGATTTCGTCGAACGCCGCTAAGATTTCGTCGAGCGAAGTTTCGTCGAACACCATGATGAGAATTTCGTCGAGCGCCGCTAACAGTTCATTGAACGGCAGCTAGCGCCTGCGCTAGTACTACCACCAGCGCTAGTAGATGTTTTGGATTTGTTGGCTCAACTTTGGGGGCAACCATCTTATGTAATCCTTGAGTCATGTGAACTTTGTTATCCTGCACACTTAAACACACAAGATCAAATACACATAGGATTTGTTATTCTCAAACCTAGGAGATGCGGAAGACCATGTTCCAATAAACTCCCCCTTTTGATAATAACAAATCCATTAATGATAAATCAGAGCATTAATATATAAGCATGAAGAAACATACTTGTGTGTGCGAGAGAGTGATGACTTAGGATAATGTTAGCATTTAGCATTTAGAATTGCTCCCCCTAAATACATGCTCCCCCTAAGTGAATGCTCCCCTAATATGTAAGCTATCATCTTAATTTTTCATGTTGGGTTTTTGATAGCGGGTTATATTTATCATGTTAGTTCTCCCCCTTTGTTATTAGCAAAAGTGGGTAGGGAAACAAAGCACCAAAGAATTTGTAAATAGAAGAGAAGGCATGATCGAGCTTTTGAAGTAAATGATAAGGAGTTTTAGAATTGTTTTTCATTTAAATAGATCAGAGTTATAAGCATTACAAAATTTTTCATAGAAGGAAATCAGAGTTTTTAGCATTAAAAAATAATGATTTTCCCTTTATATAAAAGTTTTAAGCATAAAAATAAGGATTTCCAAATAACCAATCTACCCAGACAATATGTCTACACCCTAGCCCCGTACTAAGTGACGGATGGGCATGAGGAGCTGCAAACATGCCGTAGGTTGGGGTGTTAGTCCCATATGCAAACACTAGACAAAACTCAACCTAGCACTCTTTCCCCTCAGTGCCTCGCAAGGCCCCACTGGAACCCTCCCCGGTTAAGGACAAGACATGACTAAAGATAAGTTTATCTAATGTCTACAACCCTACGCCCCCCGCTATGGTGAGATATGAAGTCACAGATAATAGTTTTTTGAAACATGAAGCTTTTATATCTAATGGGAAGAATCATAATTGAATTTTTTTTTTGAAATAAAACTTACTTAGCTATATTGAAATTCATGAATGTATCAGAGTTTGAGCATTGCGGAAGATTTCGAAAAAGAAACACCATAATACTAAATAAGAGTTTAAGTTTAAAAGGAGATGTTTTTGAGTTTCAAAAAACTAACTTTATAAAGATAAGAGTTTAAGCATTTTGGAAGAAAGAAACAACATCCTTTTAGCAATGTTTCACTTGTTGGAAGAGCATTTAACATACACGTTTATATTGAAATAAATCAGAGTTTGTTACTATAAAAATGATATGCGTGTTAGAACAACTAATATAAATTCTACCAAGCAAGTATACCACTTGTTTTTAAGAAAAAATTGAGATTTAAGACTTGATATAAGCATGAAAGTGCAAGGTAAAAGTTATATGGTGATGATGCGGAAGATTTGTAGAAATACATGAAACATCTTATTGTAATCAAGAATAATCCATAAATATATATATGAGTTTAAGTTCAAAAAGAAGATGTTTATGTAAATCATGTTTCAATGAAAAACTTTTATGGTTGACAAAAATAACCAAGCATGAAATAATATTATCACAAAGAGATTACTACAATGTTATTTCAATTCACAATTTCAAATCATACCAAACATTATAGAAAACATGATAGGTTATCTAGTGCATTTCATAAGTAAAGAGTAATATAGAATTAGCATTAGGATCAAATACTCATGAGAAGAAATGTCATGGAAGATAATGATGTGTCCATAAGTGTATTTTTGAGTAGTGTAAACAAATGTTTTAATCAAAAATACAACAAATATGTAAAGTAATAGCACAATAAAACACAAATAAGATTACTTCCACACACTTTAATGCACAATAAAAAGTACAACTACCAAGGTGCTTTGCACACACAATGCTCATTAAGACTTATCAGGGTGCAAAGTAGTGCTTGAGGGATCACATATTTTATTTTGAATTTTGAGACTAGTGATCCAGTGTACTTAAGAGTAAGTGGTTTTTCTTATTTTTGAAAGAAAGATTTGATTTGCACAAGACACTTTACTATTCTTTCCAAGGTGCTCAACCTTACAATGCTTATTAAGACTTATCAGGAGGTTCAAGTAGTGCTTGGTGGAGTTATCTTTGTCATTTATTTTATAATTTTGTTTTGTACAAAGTTCTCCGAATACACTTGTTTTGCAAATCAATAGAATTTATGAAAAACATAACCACTTTTCTTAATTTTTAAGAGTGCAAAATAATGAGTGTAGGTAAGATATTTGTGCAATTTTAATCCATTGTACTACTACAAAAACATACACAAGTATTCTTAGATTAAACACATATGTAGACAATGGCAAAAAGGGTGAGTGAATAAATATCATTATCAGACATAAAACATTTACTCATACTTAGAGGCATGCTAAGCTTAGTTCTACACAACCTTTAAAATATGATTGATGCACATATTAATAGATATATCAAAGCATGATGAAAACAATGTTCAACGTAGTTTGAAAAGATAAATTGCAACATTGTAGAATTTCTAAATAATAGACTAAATCATGCTTGATTATCACAGGAAAGTCCATTCAGTATTTTTGATAGTTTCAGTATTTTATATTTTTGTATTTTGATTTTAGCAAATACAAGCATATTTTTGTAATTTTTGCTTTTGTATTTTTGTATTTGATTTTTGCATAAAAATAGACTTTTAAACAACAAAAAAACAAAAACAAAAACAAAACATATTTTTTGTAATTTGGTTTTTGTAGTTTTATATTTGATTTTTCAAAAAACAGAAGTGCAAAACTAAGTAGAAAATATAGATTATAATATTTTTAGAAATTTTTCAAAATTTCAAAATCACAGAAAATTGAACATGGACGCTAGCGCCTGCGGGAGCGCTAGCGCGGGAGACACTAAGTGATTTTTGAGGATTTTGAAATTGTTGATTCTTGATCTTGATTAGGTGTCCCAATAGTAGTTTCATGCTGAAATTGCAGAATTTAAGGAGATGTTTTTGATGGTTAAACACCAAAAATTGCAATTTTGAATTTGTGTTAATTTGAAAGATCTAGGACACCTAATACAAGTCAAAATAAACTAAATCTTGCATCACCAATTAGTATATATAGTAGGGAATAAATTCAGGTATTTAATGGAATTTTGCTTTATTTAAAACTCAAAAGCGTCCGATACCGCCGGCGCTAATGCTAGCGCTGGCGCTATCGAGGCTTTTGTTAAAACTGAGTTCTTCTTTCAGATCCGCCATTATCTTTCATTTCCTCCCGAAAAACCCTAGAAGACGATTCGTTCCTCCGCCCAGATCTGAGGTAAATCTTCATCTTTTCTTATGATTTTTGTTTTAAAGCTTGATTGCGATGTTAGAGATGAAGATATTTGCAGTTTTTAGGTAGATTTAGGAACTAGATCTACACCGTTTAGATTTTCTCCAAGGTTTGTGGTTTTGATGAGGTTTTTGGTTTTGAATATGAGAACATTAATTTTTAGATATAACTTGATTTTGATTTTGAGAGTATCATGTGAAATATTTTTGGATCTAACTTGCTTAGTTTAACTGACAATATTATATTGATTTCTAACTTGATTTTTGATGTTAATTTCTTAGATCTACCAAGATGGAGAATATCTTAATTTTAAGAAGATATAAAATTTTTGTTTTTAGATGAAAATTTTGTCATTCTTGTTTTAATAATTTTTTTTGTAGCAGATGGCTCCTGGATCTAAGGGTAAGAAAACATCAGAGCTGGCCGTGGAAGCAGCTGTAGTAGGTGTTCCATATGTCGTGGAGTTCGACTTGCCACGCCACCATCATATCATGTAGTTATTTGCTACTTCCGAGGTGTCGAATTTATTTAGTTCTGATGGATTTTCTTTGGAGTTAGTGCGAGATTTTTATACACACTTGGAAGACCCATCACAGACCAGGCTGGATGGAGGAGTGCAGTCACAGGTGCAAGGATAAGTGGTGACCATTACCTATGAACTACTAAGGCCCGTGTTTGGATTGTCCCAGCATTCTAATCGGTTGGAGATTGTGGAGAGGTTCAGGGTGGACAGAGATTGGACTCGGGTGAACATGGTGCTACATTATAAGGAATGCAGAAGTTTGATCTCGTCTGTGTCGACACTCACCGTGGATGCCCTAGTTGTTCAGGATGTATTACGCCACACAATTATGCTGAAGTTGGGTGACACAGCAAAGGTCACAGCCCAGCTCAGTTATGTCACTTATTTTATTTTGGAGGAGGAGAAGTTCGACGTGGCTGACTTATTACTTTCTCTGATTCGCTATTCCTACAAGTTGCGACAACCTTCCGTCATAGATACAACAACTTGCCCCTGGGCGGCATCATACAGCGGGTGATTCAGATGATGTATCCTTCTATTGAAATGGGTTTCTACTTGATAGATTGCTACCCTCCTATCTATAGTACTTCTCACTTATGAGCATCATTCATCCCGGATGAGCCATCGACATCTACTCGACCACCACTTCGGCGAGGGGAGTCATCTCGAGGGGCTCGAGATGCTCCATATGGGTCTTTTCGAGAAGAGATGGGTGAGCGGATGTCACGGGTGGAGGAGGATGTTACCGTGATAAAGAAGGATTTCTCTGGGATAAAGAAAATGATGAAGTTTATGATGAAGGCTTTAAATTTGAAACCATCTACACCAGAGCGGAGGTAGTGGGAGAGTCCAGTTTCAGATCCGCCCCTCCACTCGATCCGGAGGATTCGCAGGAGACGCTCCCCGAGTCCTAGTGTGGAGGACATAGATGAGGAGGAGTAGTTATGAGAGGAACAATTCTTATGTAATAATTCAGGAATTTGAACTTATGTCTTGGATGTTGTTGTTCTTTGAATTAAGTTTATTTTGTTATCTTTTGGATGTTTGACTAGAATGTTTCATTTATAATTTGATGTTATGAAGTGGTGATATTTAGGAAAAAAAATTTATGTGGTATACCTTTTTGAAATCTTAAATATTTTACCACCACATAGAAGATTTTGAATTTAATTGTTGATAAATATATGTATAATGAATAATAAGTAGGTCATCTTAATAAGATTTTGAGTTTTGATTAATGTTATAGGCTCATTAAATTTTTTGATCATGTTTCCTATAGAAGATGACCATAACATGATAATTTCAAAGAAATAAGAAAACAAAGAAAATTGAAAGACATTAAAGCACATCATGAAGTAGAAAAATTGTATATTTCCCTTTTGAAAATATTCTACTTCATGCATTTGGTGGTACCATGAAAGAGAGATTTAGGTATCCAAAGAGGACCGGGTGTGATGGTTCGATTCCTTTGGGTACCCAAATACCACGTATTTGCGTTTGGGGAGATGGAAATGAATGGGCCTCTTTTTGTGGTGTTTGTGTTTCATCTTTGGTTTTGGGCCTCCATTCAAATTGTGGTTTAATATTATTATTATGAGTCAAATTTCTATTGTGATAATCTTTATCTTTAGGATTATAATTGTAGTGATTATAGAAAGCATTTTCATAGGAAATTTGTGAAGTTTTATGTTGGGAGAAGTTTGATGATAATAATAATTGTACTTTGGAATTTCATTTTTAATTTGTTGAGGTCTTTTATTTCCATTGCTTGATTTATTAATATTTTGAGAATTTATATTTAACTTGCTTTTAGATATATCTTGGTATTGTGAATGAGTGTTTTTCTTTATGATTTCCTTGAGCAAGTTGATTTTAGCATTTAATTCATCATTCTTAGTTTGTAAATTGTGCCTGGCTTTATTGTAAGCGATTGTGCTATTTTTAAGAGTGGTAGCAATTGATTCAATATGTTTTTCATATTCATCCCTATATTCATCAAATATTTCGTCCATCTCTTTAATTTCAATCTCGTAGTTTTTACATTTAGCACAATCATTCTTTGACGATGAATTTTCTAAACATAATTTTTCATTATGTTCTTTCACACAAATAATTTCTTTTTCAAGTTCTTTGACTTTTTCTTTAATATTATTACAATCCAAACAAGATTTTGTATTTTCAAGTAAAAAACAAGATGATGAAGACACATCATAATTTAATTCATTAGCCTTTAGCCTCTTATTTTCTAAACGTAAATTTTTATTAGCAATTTTCAATTTTTTGATCTTTCGTTTAGCTATTTTTAATATGTTGAAACTAGAGATAGAGGTTATTACACAAGACGAAGATTTAATCTTTCTTACAACGCTTTTGGAGGAGGCAAAATATGAGCATGATGTTCCTTCGTCATCTTTTAGTCCTTCCTCGATCACAGATGAGTTTTCATCTTCTTTTGATGTATTGTTCTCTTTCTCTATTTCAATATTCTCCATGGCTTTGCTCCGAGAGAGATCTTCTTGAATGATAATGGATGCTTGTACGTTCTTTTCCTCCTGTGTTTGTTCCACACCTGCGAGAGGAAGATCATATATTTCTTCAAGAAAGTGTCATATTTTGTATGCACTAGAAAAGCAATATATTAATTTGAAAATTTCATTTGAAAGACCACAAAATAAATAGTGTTTAGCTTTTGCATTTAGTTGACGTTCCTTTTTATTTGATTCATCTGCAGGTCTTATAATGGCTAAATTCCATACTTCGACATCTAAAGTCTTAATAAATTTTTCAATTAAAATTTTCCATCCTTTATAATTTGTTCCTTCAAATAAAGGTGGTTTAGGAGATTTTTCTTCTTCTTCAAAATTACCCCCACTGAAAGAAGCGAGATCATGAGACGTCATTATTCCCGGTTGTTAAGCCGATTGGAATAAAACCCCTCTGATACCACTTGTTGGATCGGTCGGCGCCCTTAGAGGGGGGGGGGGTGAATAAGGGTTTTCAAAAACTTAAGATTATATGTAGAAAACTTTGAACTACTGCAAGATTAATACAATGAGAAATCAAGTAAAACAATGAAGAGACATGCTTTATTAATATCAAATAATGTTTTACAAAACTTGATTTCTTTGACGCTGGAAATCGGAGGCGACTAATAAAAATCCTTTTTCGTTTTCTATACCGACTCGTATCCCCACGAACCGGTTGGCTTTAGCCGATCTCTCCCCAGATACGGCCTCAAGCCGCTCTAGCCAATCTATCCCCAGAAAGGCCTTGAGCACAACCTAGACCTAACCTCGATCTAGTCGCCAACACGAAGCAAATTTCAGCCCTAAGCCCTACCCCAGACCTAGTCGCCAACACGAGGCGATTTCACTACCGTTTACAAAGAAAGATAAATAAAATAATAAAACTTCCCTTAAGATGAACTTCTGAAGATGGAGGCGAAGATCCGCTGTAGAATTAGCATTTGTCGAAGTGGACTTCGTCTGGATTCAGCGTGATGGAATTCTCCTTCAGAAGTTTGCAGAGCTTCGCTAGGACTTCAAGTTTCGGCCAAGATAGCCTCTGGAGTTGTAGCACTGCCTCTCTATCTCTGATGTCCATGTGAAACGAGAGGTGAGGGGTCCTTTATATAGCCCAAGCGCTACCGCCGGCGCTAGCCCGGATTAGGAAAGATTTTGCGCGGCAGGATCTCCCATCCGCGGCAATGTTTTGCTCTATGCCTTTTGTGCGCCACGCTACCGCCAGTGTTATCCGCTACCGGCAGGCGTTAACACCTTCTATAATAGCTCCGAAAATTGCGCTTCGAGCCAATATTTCGTCGAACAAGATTTCGTCGAACGCCGCTAAGATTTCGTCGAGCGAAGTTTCGTCGAACACCATGATGAGAATTTCGTCGAGCGCCGCTAACAGTTCGTCGAACGGCAGCTAGCGCCTGCGCTAGTATTACCGCCAGCGCTAGTAGATGTTTTGGATTTGTTGGCTCAACTTTGGGGGCAACCATCTTATGTAATCCTTGAGTCATGTGAACTTTGTTATCCTGCACACTTAAACACACAAGATCAAATACACATAGGATTTTTTATTCTCAAACCTAGGAGATGCGGAAGACCATGTTCCAACAAACTCCCCCTTTTGATAATAACAAATGCATTAATGATAAATCAGAGCATTAATATATAAGCATGAAGAAACATACTTGTGTGTGTGAGAGAGTGATGACTTAGGATAATGTTAGCATTTAGCATTTAGAATTGCTCCCCCTAAATACATGCTCCCCCTAAGTGAATTCTCCCCTAATATGTAAGCTATCATCTTAATTTGTCATGTTAGGTTTTTGATAGCGGGTTATATTTATAATGTTAGTTCTCCCCTTTGTTATTAGCAAAAGTGGGTAGGGAAACAAAGCACCAAAGAATTTGTAAATAGAAGAGAAGGCATGATCGAGCTTTTGAAGTAAATGATAAGGAGTTTTAGAATTGTTTTTCATTTAAATAGATCAGAGTTATAAGCATTACAAAATTTTTCATAGAAGAAAATCAGAGTTTTTAGCATAAAAAAGTAATGATTTTCCCTTTATATAAAAGTTTTAAGCATAAAAATAAGGATTTCCAAATAACCAATCTACCCAGACAATATGCCTACACCCTAGCCCCGTACTAAGTGATGGATGGGCATGAGGAGCTGCAAACATGCCGTAGGTTGGGGTGTTAGTCCCATATGCAAACACTAGACAAAACTCAACCTAGCACTCTTTCCCCCCAGTGCCTCGCAAGGCCCCACTGGAACCCTCCCGGTTAAGGACAAGACATGACTAAAGATAAGTTTATCTAATGTCCACAACCCTACACCCCCGCTATGGTGAGATATGAAGTCACGGATAATAGTTTTTTGAAGCATGAAGCTTTTAAATCTAATGGGAAGAATCATAATTGATTTTTTTTTTTGAAATAAAACTTACTTAGCTATATTGAAATTCATGAATGTATCAGAGTTTGAGCATTGCGGAAGATTTCGAAAAAGAAACACCATAATACTAAATAAGAGTTTAAGTTTAAAAGGAGATGTTTTTGAGTTTCAAAAAACTAACTTTATAAAGATAAGAGTCTAAGCATTTTGGAAGAAAGAAACAACATCCTTTTAGCAATGTTTCACTTGTTGGAAGAGCATTTAGCATACACATTTATATTGAAATAAATCAGAGTTTGTTACTACAAAAATGATATGTGTGTTAGAATAACCAATATTAATTCTACCAAGCAAGTCTACCACTTGTTTTTAAGAAAAAATTGAGATTTAAGACTTGATATAAGCATGAAAGTGCAAGGTAAAAGTTATATGGTGATGATGCGGAAGATTTGTAGAAATACATGAAACATCTTATTGTAATCAAGAATAATCCATAAAAAGATATATGAGTTTAAGTTCAAAAAGAAGATGTTTATGTAAATCATGTTTCAATGAAAAACTTTTATGGTTGACAAAAATAACCAAGCATGAAATAATATTATCACAAAGAGATTACTACAATGTTATTTCAATTCACAATTTCAAATCATACCAAACATTATAGAAAACATGCTAGGTTATCTAGTGCATTTCATAAGTAAAGAGTAATATAGAATTAGCATTAGGATCCAATACTTATGAGAAGAAGTGTTATGGAAGATAATTATGTGTCCATAAGTGTATTTTTGAGTAGTGTAAACAAATGTTTTAATAAAAAATACAACAAATATGTAAAGTAATAGCACAATAAAACACAAATAAGATTACTTCCACACACTTTAATGCACAATAAAAAGTACAACTACCAAGGTGCTCTGCACACACAATGCTCATTAAGACTTATCAGGATGCAAAGTAGTGCTTGGGGGATCACATATTTTATTTTGAATTTTGAGACTAGTGATCCGTTGTACTTAAGAGTAAGTGGTTTTTCTTATTTTTGAAAGAAAGATTTGATTTGCACAAGACACTTTACTATTCTTTCCAAGGTGCTCAACCTCATAATGCTTATTAAGACTTATCAGGAGGTTCAAGTAGTGCTTGGTGGAGTTATCTTTGTCATTTATTTTATAATTTTGTTTTGTACAAAGTTCTCCGAATACACTTGTTTTGCAAATCAATAGAATTTATGAAAAACATAACCAATTTTCTTAATTTTTAAGAGTGCAAAATAAGAAGTGTAGGTAAGATACTTGTGCAATTTTAATCAATTGTACTAATACAAAAACATACACAAGTATTCTTAGATTAAACACATATGTAGACAATGCCAAAAAGGGTGAGTGAATAAATATCATTATCAGACATAAAACATTTACTCATACTTAGAGGCATGCTAAGATTAGTTCTACACAGCCTTTAAAATATGATTGATGCACATATTAATAGATATATCAAAGCATGATGAAAACAATGTTCAACGTAGTTTGAAAAGATAAATTGCAACATTGTAGAATTTGTAAATAATAGACTAAATCATGCTTGATTATCACAGGAAAGTCCATTCAGTATTTTTGATAGTTTCAGTGTTTTATATTTTTGTATTTTGATTTTAGCAAATACAATCATATTTTTGTAATTTTTGCTTTTGTATTTTTGTATTTGATTTTTGCATAAAAATAGACTTTTAAACAACAAAAAAACAAAAACAGAAACAAAACATATTTTTTGTAATTTGGTTTTTGTAGTTTTATATTTGATTTTTCAAAAAACAGAAGTGCAAAACTAAGTAGAAAAAATAGATTATAATATTTTTAGAAATTTTTCAAAATTTTAAAATCACAGAAAATTGAACATGGACGCTAGCGCCTGTGGTAGCGCTAGCGCGGGAGACAGTAAGTGATTTTTGAGGATTTTGAAATTGTTGATTCTTGATCTTGATTAGGTGTCCCAATAGTAGTTTCATGCTGAAATTGCAGAATTTAAGGAAATGTTTTTGATGGTTAAACACCAAAAATTGCATTTTTTAATTTGTGTTAATTTGAAAGATCTAGGACACCTAATACAAGTCAAAATAAACTAAATCTTGCATCACCAATTAGTACATATAGTAGGGAATAAATTCAGGTATTTAATGGAATTTGGCTTTATTTAAAACTCAAAAGCGTCCGATACCGCCGGCGCTAACGCTAGCGCTGGCGCTATCGAGGCTTTTGTTAAAACAGAGTTCTTCTTTTAGATCCGCCATTATCTTTCATTTCCTCCCTAAAAACCCTAGAAGACGACTCGTTCCTCCGCCAAGATCTGAGGTAAATCTTTATCTTTTCTCATGATTTTTGTTTTAAAGCTTGATTGTGATGTTAGAGATGAAGATATTTGCAGTTTTTAGGTAGATTTAGGAACTAGATCTACACCGTTTAGATTTTCTCCAAGGTTTGTGGTTTTGATGAGGTTTTTGATTTTGAATATGAGAACATTAATTTTTAGATCTAACTAGATTTTGATTTTGAGAGTATCATGTGAAATATTTTTGGATCTAACTTGCTTAGTTTAAATGACAATATTATATTGATTTCTAACTTGATTTTTGATGTTAATTTCTTAGATCTACCAAGATGGAGAATATCTTAATTTTAAGAAGATATAAAATTTTTGTTTTTAGATGAAAATTTTGTCATTCTTGTTTTAATAATTTTTTTTGTAGTAGATGGCTCCTGGATCTAAGGGTAGAAAACATCAGAGCTGGCAGTGGAAGCAGCTGTAGTAGGTGTTCCATATGTCGTGGAGTTCGACTTGCCACACCACCATCATATCATGCAGTTATTTGCTACTTCCGAGGCGTCGAATTTATTTAGTTCTGATGGATTTTCTTCGGAGTTAGTGCGGGATTTTTATACACACTTGGAAGACCCATCACAGACCAGGCTGGATGGAGGAGTGCAGTCACAGGTGCAAGGATAAGTGGTGACCATTACCTATGAACTTCTGAGGCTCGTGTTTGGATTGTCCCAGCATTCTAATCGGTTGGAGATTGTTGAGAGGTTTAGGGTGGACAGAGATTAGACTCAGGTGAACATGGTGCTACATAATAAGGAATGCAGAAGTCTGATCTCGTCTGTGTCGACACTCACCGTGGATGCCCTAGTTGTTCAGGATGTATTACGCCACACAATTATGCTAAAGTTGGGTGACACAGCAAAGGTCACAGCCCAGCTCAGTTATGTCACTTATTTTATTTTGGAGGAGGAGAAGTTCGACGTGGCTGACTTATTACTTTCTCTGATTCTCTATTCCTACAAGTTGCGGCAACCTTCCCGTCATAGATATAACAACTTGCCCCTGGGCGGCATCATACAGCGGGTGATTCAGATGATGTATCCTTTTATTGAAATGGGTTTCTACTTGATAGATTGCTACCCTCCTATCTATAGTACTTCTCACTTGCGAGCATCATTCATCCCGGATGAGCCATCGACATCTACTCGACCACCACTTCGGCGAGGGGAGTCATCTCGAGGGGCTCGAGATGCTCAATATGGGTCTTTTCGAGTAGAGATGGGTGAGCGGATGACACGGGTGGAGGAGAATGTTACCGTGATAAAGAAGGATGTCTCTGGGATAAAGAAAATGATGAAGTTTATGATGAAGGCTTTAAATTTGAAACCATCTACACCAGAGCGAAGGGAGTGGGAGAGTCCAGTTTCAGATCCGCCCCGTCACTCGATCCGGAGGATTCGCAGGAGACGCTCCCTGAGTCCTAGTGTGGAGGATATAGATGAGGAGGAGTAGTTGTGAGAGGAACAATTCTTATGTAATAATTCTGGAATTTGAACTTATGTCTTGGATGTTGTTGTTCTTTGAATTATGTTTATTTTGTTATCTTTTGGATGTTTGACTAGAATTTTTCATTTATAATTTGATGTTATGAAGTGGTGATATTTAGGAAAAATTTTTTATGTGGTATACCTTTTTGAAATCTTAAATATTTTACTACCACATAGAAGATTTTGAAATTAATTGTTGATAAATATATGTATAATGAATAATAAGTAGGTCATCTTAATAACATTTTGAGTTTTGATTAATGTTATAGGCTCATTAAATTTTTTGATCATGTTTCCTATACAAGATGACCATAACATGATAATTTCAAAGAAATAAGAAAGCAAAGAAAATTGAAAGACATTAAAGCACATCATGAAGTAGAAAAATTGTATATTTCCCTTTTGAAAATATTCTACTTCATGCATTTGGTGGTACCTAATGAAAGAGAGATTTAGGTATCCAAAGAGGACCGGGTGTGATGGTTCCTTTGGGTACCCAAATACAACGTATTTGCGTTTGGGGAGATGGAAATTAATGGGCCCCTTTTTGTGGTGTTTGTGTTTCATCTTTGGTTTTGGCCTCCATTCAAATTGTGGTTTAATATTATTATTATGAGTCAAATTTCTATTGTGATAATCTTTATCTTTAGGATTTTTATTGTAGTGATTATAGAAAGCATTTTTCATAGGAAATTTGTGAAGTTTTATGTTGGGAGAAGTTTGATGATAATAATAATTGTACTTTTGAATTTCATTTTTAATTTGTTGATGTCTTTTATTTCCATTGCTTGATTTATTAATATTTTGAGAATTTATATTTAACTTGCTTTTAGATATATCTTGGTATTGTGAATGAGTGTTTTTCTTTATGATTTTCTTGAGCAAGTTGATTTTAGCATTTAATTCATTATTCTTAGTTTGTAAATTGTGCCTGGCTTTATTGTAAGCGATTGTGCTATTTTTAAGAGTGGTAGCAATTGATTCAATATGTTTTTCATATTCATCCCTATATTCATCAAATGTTTCGTCCATCTCTTTAATTTCAATCTCGTAGTTTTTACATTTAGCACATCATTCTTTGACGATGAATTTTCTAAACATAATTTTTCATTATGTTCTTTCACACAAATAATTTTGTTTTCAAGTTCTTTGACTTTTTCTTTAATATTATTACAATCAAAACAAGATTTTGTATTTTCAAGTAAAAAACAAGATGATGAAGACACATCACAATTTGATTCATTAGCCTTTTGCCTCTTATTTTCTAAACGTATATTTTTATTAGCAATTTTCAATTTTTTGATCTTTCGTTTAGCTATTTTTAATATGTTTAAACTAGAGATAGATGTTATTACACAAGACGAAGATTTAGTCTTTCTTACAACGCTTTTGGAGGAGGCAAAATATGAGCATGAAGTTCCTTCGTCATCTTTTAGTCCTTCCTCGATCACAGATGAGTTTTCATCTTCTTTTGATGTATCGTTCTCTTTCTCTATTTCAATATTCTCCATGGCTTTGCTCCGAGAGAGATCTTCTTGAATGATAATGGATGCTTGTACGTTCTTTTCCTCCTGTGTTTGTTCCACACCTGCGAGAGGAAGATCATATATTTCTTCAATAAAGTGTCATATTTTGTATGCACTAGAAAAGCAATATATTAATTTGAAAATTTCATTTGAAAGACCACAAAATAAATAGTGTTTAGCTTTTGCATTTAGTTGACGTTCCTTTTTATTTGATTCATCTGCAGGTCTTATAATGGCTAAATTCCATACTTCGACATCTAAAGTCTTAATAAATTTTTCAATTAAAATTTTCCATCCTTTATAATTTGTTCCTTCAAATAAAGGTGGTTTAGGAGATTTTTCTTCTTCTTCAAAATTACCCCCACTGAAAGAAGCGAGATCATGAGACGCCATTATTCCCGGTTGTTAAGCCGATTGGAATAAAACCCCTCTGATACCACTTGTTGGATCGGTCGGGGCCCTTAGAGGGGGGGGGGGGTGAATAAGGGTTTTCAAAAACTTAAGATTATATGTAGAAAACTTTGAACTACTGCAAGATTAATACAATGAGAAATCAAGTAAAACAATGAAGAGACATGCTTTATTAATATCAAATAATGTTTTACAAAACTTGATTTCTATGACGCTGGAAATCGGAGGCGAGTAATAAAAATCCTTTTTCGTTTACTATACCGACTCGTATCCCCACGAACCGGTTGGCTTTAGCCTATCTCTCCCCAGATACGGCCTCAAGCCGGTCTAGCCAATCTATCCCCAGAAAGGCCTTGAGCACCCCCTAGACCTAGCCTCGATCTAGTCGCCAACACGAGGCGAATTTCAGCCCTAAGTCCTACCCCAGACCTAGTCGCCAACACGAAGCGATTTCACTACCGTTTACAAAGAAAGATAAATAAAATAATAAAACTTCCCTTAAGATGAACTTCTGAAGATGGAGGCGAAGATCCGCTGTAGAATCAGCGTTTGTCGAAGCGGACTTCGTCTGGATTCGGGGTGATGGAATTCTCCTTCAGAAGTTTGTAGAGCTTCTCTAGGACTTCAAGTTTCGGCCAAGATAGCCTCTGGAGTTGTAGCACTGCCTCTCTATCTCTAATGTCCATGTGAAACGAGAGGTGAGGGGTCCTTTATATAGCCCAAGCGCTACCGCCGGCGCTAGCCAGGATTAGGAAAGATTTTGCGCGGCAGGATCTCCCATCCGCGGCAACGTTTTGCTCTATGCCTTTTGTGCGCCACGCTACCGCCAGCGTTATCCGCTACCGCCAGGCGTTAGAGCCTTCTATAACAGCTCCCGAAATTGCGCTTCGAGCCAATATTTCGTCGAACAAGATTTCATCGAATGCCACTAAGATTTCGTCGAGCGAAGTTTCATCGAACACCATGATGAGAATTTCGTCGAGCGCCGCTAACAGTTCGTCGAATGGCAGCTAGCGCCTGCGCTAGTACTACCGCCAGCGCTAGTAGATGTTTTGGATTTGTTGGCTCAACTTTGGGGGCAACCATCTTATGTAATCCTTGAGTCATGTGAACTTTGTTATCCTGCACACTTAAACACACAAGATCAAATACACATAGGATTTGTTATTCTCAAACCTAGGAGATGCGGAAGACCATGTTCCAACAACTTCAACCAGGCCTCCTGCGAGCCCCTCTGCATAAAAAGGGGGGAGATGTTTTGGTCGTGCCCTGCTGGGGAGAGGGGGTGTGGTCGACCACACCCACACGGGGTGTGGCCAAGGCCGCACACCAAGAGGGGTGCGGCTAGGCTGCACCCCAAGGAGGGTGCGGCTAGGCCGCACCTGTAACACCCCAAAACTTCATGTGTTACGAGCAGGCCGAAATTCGTCCATTTCTATGGAAATTAGTCTAAAGGCTTTAGCGTCATTAGTCTAATGGATATAGCAGAATTAGTCTAATGGATATAGCAGAATTAGTCAAATGGATATAGCAGAATAAGTCTAATGGATATAGCAGAATTAGTCTAATGGATATAGCAGAAATAGTCTAATGTATAGCCGAATTAGTCCAATGCATATAGCCGAATTAGTCTAATGCATACAGCCGAATTAGTCTAATGTATAGCCGAATTAGTTTAATGCATATAGACGAATTAGTCTAATGCATATAGCCAAATTAGTCTAATGTATAGTCGAATTAGTCTAATGCGTATAGCTGAATTAGTCTAATGCATATAGCCGAATTAGTCTAATGCCTATAGCCGAATTAGTCTAATGCATATAGCCGAATTAGTCTAATGTATAGCCGAATTAGTCTAATGCATATACCCGAATTAGTCTAATGCATATAGCCGAATTAGTCTAATGTATAGTCAAATTAGTCTAATGGATATAGCCGAATTCGTCTAATGGATATAGCTGAATCTGCCATTTCGTCGAATACAGACAGAAAGCTGTATTTTTGCCTGTTTCGATTTTTACGAGTTTTTGACAGAAATTTCTAAGTCCGTGTGACTACGATCTTGATGAAAACCAAATCGGACGGCTAGGATTAATTCGAAACCCTTTAAGGAGGCTTGGGAGATAAGTTTTAGATCATTCTTACCTATACGTTCTCTCTCCAAGCCGAGAAAAGCTGCGAGCAGCGAGGAAGAAGAAGAAGACGTCTTTCGCCATTGCCGGAGCTTCGGAGCTCCGAATCGCAAACCATTTTCAGATCTGGAAAGAGCAGTTCGTTGCGGTTCTTTCTATCCGAGTGAAATCTCAGATCTATGGTGCCGAACAATGCTCCAAGGGTAATGATCCTTCCTCCCGGTCTTAGGACGTGTTTTTGGTCCTCTCATGACTTTTCCATGCTTGCATAAGGAATCCCTTTCACCAAATGGGTGAAGTGTAGGATTTCCTTAAGTTCTTCGGAACTCAAGGTCGATTGTGTCCATCCCCGGCATATTTGCATGTAGAAATCCGGTAGATGTACGGATTTAGGCATTTTGTGTGAAGCATATTCGCGGCCGTGAGCCCAAATCGGTGATGCTTGAATTATGACGTTGCATTTAGGTTAAGCCTTGAATGCGTGCCGGAGAATGACTCCGTGATATCGACTATCATATTGCGGGACTTAAGATTAGGCATCTTTTGAGATCCTAACAGAAGCCCCATGCTTTGGTAGTGGTTGAATGCAAACCTTCACCACGAAATTCAAAGTGGGTCATCTTGTACCTCCTTCGTTGTTGTGCTAGTGAAGCCTAAGCACTTGTTTGGCTTAGGTGCGTAGCTTGTTGATCGATGACACCCTTTGGTGTTTGTTAACAAATGGGCCGAGGTAAAGCTACACCCGCATCGTGCCATTAACGCGATTTTTTGAGTGACAGTCATATGCTTGTACTGAACCCGCACCATGCAGATCAATGAGAGGGGGAAACCCCGGGACGCCGTGTGATCATGGGATAGACCTATTTGGGAGAGTTTTCTCTGATAGGTAAAATGCTCAAGCGATTACTAAGCTCTTTAGCTTAGCCAATTACGTGCGGTCATGAGTACCCACCGTTGTGATTTCTGGATTGATGTTATGTTAGCCACATGCGTTACTTAGGCGGTTGTGGGGAACCTTCGGGTGAACCCAACTAACATCATGTGCATACCTAGGTTCAACTTTATTTGATGCTACACCTAGAAGATTGATTGTGCTTGAACCCTCACCCTGTGTAGTGTAGTTGCACTTTCTTTTGTTTTCATATTACATGTACGGCTTGCTTGCAGGTTAGCGGTGACTCGCCCCTGAGCCGGCTAGATGGCCGGGCGGTGGGGTCGTTACGAAGTTTGTGGTCAACTCATAGCTGACCCTTGTTTACCTCTTATTGGATGTTGGTTGCATATGCTGGTGAGCCGGGCGGAAAGTAGTGGATGGTAGTCCTTTGCTGCATTAGCCCTTGAAGGCCAACCTCTTTTCTGCTTTTTCATGTATTACCGGCCTGCGTGCCGATGTACATTTATGGAGTTGCATTTTGGAATGTAAGGCCTTAAGGTCGTAACTCTACATATTATTTCCTTCCCGAGATAGTGGATAGTTCTAAAAGAAATGTTTAAATCAAATGCTTCCGCCTACGCTTTGAGTACTCTCGTGTAGTTATTTTCGGTGTATCACATTATAATGCCTAGCTAGTGTGTTTTATATGGTGTGGGGTCCCGACCGGACCTACTATTATATTATTTATACTGGCAGGGTGTTACAATTTGGTATCGGACTTAGCGCGTCGATCCGTAGTTTTGCGAATTCGGGACGAGTTCCTTTTAAGGGGTGGTGTGCACGGGATGTGCGCTCACCTAAAACGACAAAAAACTAATAAGAATGTCCACTTAGGAAGGGAAAAACATACTTGTTTGTGGAACCTGAGCGTTCCATGATTGTTGTTAGCTATGTTTTCGGTCACTAAATTATGCCTTGCACGATTATAGGTGACTAGGAGTGGTGCGGGGCAGTCTCGACCCCATAACACTACTGAAAGTAGTGCGTCGGCTGAGGTGCCAGCGACCACTCCTTCGGCTGAGATGATCAGATTAGTCGCAGAAGCTCTCTTCGTGATGATCAACACTCAACCTCAAAGGCTTGCACAGCCTGCTGCTCCTACTCCGGATATGGCCCCGGAGGCAGTTGCTACCGTGGAACCTGTGGTGGAACCGAGGGTGGAGACCCCCGCGCCAGTGGTTGCAGTAGAAACTGTGGTGGAGCCTAGGGTGGAGCGTTGTGTAGAGCGAGTAGCTGTTGCGCGAGCACGTGATCAACAACTTCATCACTTTCTAAGTTTCCATCATCCAACCTTTTTGGGGACTGGATCCCCAACGGAGGCGGAGGACTGGCTGTCAACAGTTAGAAAAACTCTAAAGACGACAACAACGGAAGAAGCTATGATGGTCACCCTAGACACCTTCCTCCTTACGGAGAAGCAGTGCTTTGGTGGGCCGAACAGGAAGTGCATAAGTTTGGAGGTAAGGATATTACCGAGATCACTTTGGCGTAGTTCTCAAAGTCGTTTCTTCAGAGATATATTCCCTCTGCCCAACGCATTGCATTGCTAAACCAATTCTTGAAGTTAACTCAAGGCGATAACTCAGTGGACGAGTACTTGCACGAGTTCACTAGACTAGGCCGCTATGCGGGGTCTTTGGTGGAAGATGAGGAAACGAAGACTAACAAGTTTTATGAAGGTCTTCGAGATGAGTTGAGGCTGCTCCTTGCAGGCCCAATGACTTTTGGTTTCCATATGATGGTGCAAACTGCCAGATCTCTAGAATTGGACATGAAGAGAGTGCAAGCAAAGGGCATGGCCAAGAAATCTAAATTTCATGTGCCAGCCTCTCAGTCCAAATCTGAGTTCAGGAGGAACAAAAAGAAGTTCAAGTCTGCGGAGCCAACTCGCTCTCATATATCAGGAGCTACGACAGCACATGGTCCTATGACATGTTTCACTTGCGGGAAGGTGGGGCATAAGGCACGTACTGTTGGACATGTGTGTCACATCCCTTTATTTGAGAATAACAAATCCCATATTGTATTTGATCTAGTCTTTTGTGTGTTTATAGTGTCCAGGTTGTATAGGTTCAATGAGGAAACAAGTCCTCGTTCATGGGCATGATCCGAGAGTGTGTACACATTAGAAAAAGCAAAAGCATGAGTTTTATGTGCTGATCTTAAAATGGCCATAACTTTCAATCCAGGAAGAGTTACAGAACGTGCCACCCCATTTTGGAGATGAGAACGACTCAATCTACAGTCTGGAGAAGTTTCGGATGGAGAGGAGCTGTCGGAAATCCGACATTCGATGTCACCTGGCGACAGCGCTACCGCCAGCGCTAGCGGTACCGCCCGACGGTATCTCGATTTCGTGCAGAGCGCCACGCCGCCGACGGTTGTGCAACCGCTGGACACGAACGCTACCGCAGGCGCTAGCGAGGAGTTCTATAAAATGGAGCTTTGCTTCTCGTTTTGGAAAATCCATCCAGAGAGAGAGCTTGTGCCACAATTCTATACCAGTTATGCTGCCGAAGATGGATCTCCCACAAAAAGCTTAAGGAGAATTCTGGAGGAGGACTACGTCACGCTACATCTGAAGGACGATCGCTTCGACCTCGCTTTGATACCACTTGTTGGATCTTACGGCGCCCTTAGTGGGGGGGGGGGGGGGGTGAATAAGGGAATAAAAATCTTAAACATATTTCATAATATATCTAAGTGACCTATATCTCATCTTTGATTGTTCTTTATCCTTTTAAATCCTTTATCCATCTATGTCTTGAATTAACATTATCATTTAAATATTGAAATAATTTTTTTCAAGACTAATGAATTTTTGTTTTAAAATGGATTTAAATGGTTTATTAAAGGGCTTAAGCTAAAAATTAAAATGCGCAACGTTATGATAATCTTCTATTTTATTTGCTGCATATGATAGCTCTTATAATGAAGAATATTATCTAGAAAAATTGAAAACAAAAATTCATCTAAACGCATGTTTAAATCTTTCAAAAATGCGAGTTTACGATCAAAGCTTCAAACATCCATATCTTTTGATCCGCTCGCCTGATTTTCGCGTTTAATATATTTTTGGAAAGAGCACAAAAATATCCATCCAACGGCAAACTAGGCTTGCTCATTTGAGTTCTTTTGGTGCTGTCAATTTGTCCAATTTCAACTCCGTTTTTAAATGCTATCTTAATTCGCTTGATTTGGAAATTTTTGTGTTTATGGATTTTTCATCACATGCTATCCTTAGTATAATTATTTCATATTTTATATTATGTGTGTGATGTGTGTCGCCAATGTTTGCATGTAATTTAGACCTTAGAATCATCTTATATCATTAAGATCAAATCAAAAGTTTAATCATTTCATTATAGGTCTAAAGAAAATTAATTTGTAAACTTCTCATATTACATGTAACATTATCTCCATTAAATCATATATAATAACATTGCACTCAAACTCATCATCCTAGCATCACTTCTTGGTTTATGCTTAAATTTATATGCTAGGGGTAACATTTACAATGTTATTAAAATATCATGATAACTATGTGATTTGAAATTATATAGTATACTAAAATTCCAACAAACATATAGTTTATGGATTAATCATTAGAATATGTATGAATATTGTTTCATGAATCATATATTATTATGCAAAAACCAAAGATCAATAGATTCAATTATTGAATGCAAATTTTATTATAAATTTCAAAACATTCTATATGTGATCTTTGTCTTTAATATGATTACATGATCATCATTTCCTAGACTTACAAGTCAAACTTACTCATTCAAAAGAAAATCTCCAAATCATATTGTCATAAGTTTTGAAGAACTAGAATTTACATACATCATGATGATCTAACATTTATTCTATGCAAAATCTCTATAATCATAAATCATAATTCATGTTCTATCAAGAAAAATCTCAAAACAAGAATATCACATAGGAATTATGAATCTTATGATACAAATATGAATATTATTATTTTTGCATTATGGATATGATTTGATATTGATTGCATGTATCTCACATTTATATAGAGTCTAGAATCAACTTTGGAATAATAAAGATACATCAAACTTAATCATTACTCTATTCTAGATCTATACTTTGAAACTCTATTTTTGGAATACATGTAACATTAATATTAATCTTATGACATGACATTAAACCCAAAACTCATCATACTAGCTTTATCACTTATTGAATATTAGTAATTGTGCTAGTTATCTCATTTCGTCATCTCATAAAAAGTAGAAAAATTATGCGGCTTTATAACTCATCACATCAAACAAAACCCATAGTTTATATATCAACCCTTAGATTTATGAGCATAGGTTTTCCAAAAGATTATTACACCTATGACTTCATATCTCACAATAGCGGGGCGTAGGGTTGTATGCATTAGAGACCTAACCTATAAGACATGTCTTGTTCTTAACCGGGGAGGGTTCCAGTGGGGCCTTGCGAGGCACTGGGGGGAAAGCGTGCTAGGTTGAGCATTCTCTAGTGTGTGCATATGAGACTAACACCCCAACCTACGACATGCGTGCAGCTCCTCATGCCCATCCGTCACTTAGTACGGGGCTAGGGTGTAGACATTTAGTCGGGGGTAACCTTTAATCTTAGGACTTACTTATATTACTCACTGCATGAACATTTTTATTCACTTATTACTTAAATCATGCATATTTTGGGATGTTTAATAAAAATGTCCTCATGCGTTTGCATAATTTATCTTTTTGAGCTTAAATGTTTTTGTAAAACACATGTATTTGAAAAAGCTAAAGTTTTATGCAAATTTGAGCAATCAAGACATCTCTGAAAATTCTGAAATTTCAGCATGGAACTACTCTAAGGACACTTAATCAAAATAAAAAATCAGATTTTTAAAAATTCTCAAAAAATCGAGTACTGTTTCCAGCGCTAGCGCTAGCGCCGGCGCTAGCGTGGGTGTTGGAATTTTCTGAATTTTAAAATTTCTGAAAATCCATAAAAAATATGTTGGTTCATATTTTCTACTTATTTGTTGTGTTTCTGACTTTTGTTATTTTTGTTTTATTTATATTATGAAAAATCAACTACAAAATTCAAAATTCAAAACTTACAAAAATATGTTTTTATGATTTTTCTGTTTTTATTTGATTTAAAAAAATGATAAAACAAAAAAAACTGTATGATCTTTATTGCCAATATCAAGCATGTATGAATTCAATTATTTAGAATTATTTACAATGTTAAAATTTATTTCTTGAACTTACTATGAACATTGTTTTGATTATCATGCTTTGATATATCTATTTAAAGTGCATCAATTGTAATTGAAAAATGTGTAGAACCAAGCTTAGCATGCCTCTAAGTATGAGTAAATGTATTATGATTGATAATGATACCTTTCACTCACTTATTTTGGTAATCAACATGTGTGTCTAAATCTAAAAATGCTTGCTTGTGTATTGTATTTGTACAATGAATTAAAACTTGCATAAGTTTATTACCTACACTACATTTGAATTGCACTTATGAAATTTAGAAAAGTGGTTAAAAGTTTTAAAAAATGGGTTTGCAAAACAAGTGTATTCGGAGAATGTTGTCTCACAAATGTGAAAACAAAAGTATTAATTATATATATAGACAAATATAACTCCACCAAGCACTACTTGAATCTCCTGATAAGTCTTCATAAGCATTGTGAGGTTGAGCACCTTGGAAAGAATAGTAAAGTGTCTTGTGCAAACCTTAGTTATTACACCACTTTGTTAAAAAATTATGTGCATTAAAAGTGTGTGAAAGTAATTTACTTGTGTTTTATTGTGCACTTTTACTTTACATATGTCTTGTATTTTGTGATTTAAATCAATTGTTAACATTACCCAAAATACACTTATGTGCACTTCATTATCTTTCATAACACTTCTTCTCATGAGTATTGGATTCTAATGCTTTATCTATACTACTCTTTATATATAAAAATGCACTAGATAACCTAGCATGATCTCTACAATGTTTTGGTATCTCTTGAACTTAAAATGAAGTAACATTGTAGTATAATCTCTCTTTGATATGTTCATTTCATGCTTGGTATCTTTATGAAAAACTTTGAGATTTCAAAAAGGTTAAAACATCTTTCAATCTTGAACTAAAACTCATATTTTTACTTATGCTTTTCACACTTACAAAAAAGATATTTCTTATAATCTTCCGCTTGCTTACAACTCTTATCTTTTTATTTGAAATCTCTTATATATACTATGCTTCAACTCTTTATCATTTCATATATTCAAAAGCTCGATCATGCTTTATTATTTAAATGCCTCCTTACTACCCTCACCCCACCTTCTTTTGATAATACCAAAAGGGGGAGATTAATTCAAGAAATCTAAAAGATTAAGGGAAGAATAATTAAATCATGCAATCTATCATTTAGGGGGAGTATGCACAATTTCATCATGCTAATCATTTACTATAGTTGCACTTTTTATCATGCTTATCATATATACTATAAACACTAATGTTGATTTCTTGATAAGATGATTTGTTATTATCAAAAGGGTGAGATTGTTGGACATGTGTGTCACATCCCTTTATTTGAGAATAACAAATCCCATATTGTATTTGATCTAGTCTTTTGTGTGTTTATAGTGTCCAGGTTGTACAGGTTCAATGAGGAGACAAGTCCTCGTTCATGGGCATGATCTGAGAGTGTGTACACATTAGAAAAAGCAAAAGCATGAGTTTTGTGTGCTGATCTTAAAATGACCATAACTTTCAATCCAGGAAGAGTTACAGAACATGCCACCCCATTTCGGAGATGAGAACGACTCAATCTACAGTCTGGAGAAGTTTCAGACGGAGAGGAGCTGTCGGAAATCTGACATTCGATGTCGCCTGGCGCCAGCGCTACCGCCAGCGCTAGCGGTACCGCCCGACGGTATCTCGATTACGTGCAGAGCGCCCCGCCGCCGACGGTTGTGCAACCGCTGGACACGAACGCTACCGCAGGCGCTAGCCACTACCGCAGGCGCTAGCGAGGAGTTCTATAAAATGGAGCTTTGCTTCTCGTTTTGGAAAATCCATCCAGAGAGGGAGCCTGTGCCACAATTCTATACCAGTTATGCTGCCGAAGATGGATCTCCCACAAAAAGCTTAAGGAGAATTCTGGAGGAGGACTACGTCACGCTACATCCGAAGGACGATCGCTTAGACCTCGCTTATGCTACAACGATCCTTCATCCTCATCTTCAGAAATCTCATATAGGGAGTTTTTATTATTGTTTTCATTATTTCCTTTCCATACATCTTGTAATAATTGTAGAAATTGTCGTCTTGCGTGCGACATCTAAGTCCATGTGAGGCTTAGGGGAAATCATCACCTTGTGTGTGGTGTTAGATCCTTGTGTGGTCTAGGGTAAATCATCGTCTTGTGTGCGGTGTCAAGTCCTTGTGTGGCTTAGGAGAAAATCGCCACGTAAGTTGGCGACTTGGTCTAGGGGATTAGATCTAGGCGGTGCTCGAGGCCATATCCGGGGAAGGATTGGCTAGAGCGGCTTGAGACCTTATCCGGGGAATGATAGGCTAAAGCCAACCGGTTTATGGGGATACAAGTCGGTATAGAAAAGGAAAAGAAATTTACTTTTGTACGCCTTCGATTTCTAGCGATATTGAAATCAAATTTATGTAAACACTTTTCTTTTATATAAATACAATCATGTCTCTATTTGTGTTTACTTGATTTCTCTCCTTTGGCGTTATCTTTAAAATATTGGTTTCAAAGTCTTAAGTTTTCAATCCTAAATCTAAATTGTTTATTTCAATCTCTTTCATCATAAAACAATTTAGTAATTTTCTTAAAATAATAAAAAGATTTTTATTCCCTTATTCACCCCCCTCTAAGGGCGCCGTAAGATCCAACACGTACGTGTCGAAGTGGTCTTCCAAGGCTGGAGAACCGAGCGATGGACTATGCTCGTGCTGCAGGTCATGCGGAAAAAGGCAAAGTTGCGGAGTCTTCTGCTTCCCAGCACATTCCGAACTAGCCGAGAGTTTACTCGCTTGGCCAGCAAGAAGCCATACGACAAACCGATGTCATCACAGGTATGAATTAGAAGTTAGCTTTTACAGCTATATATAATTTATACTGTTGTGCGACTATATACTTTACATGTGTGCAATTAGGCTTCGTCCTAATTTTCAACTATCCGACGAGAGCTCTATTCGATACAGGAGCATCACACACTTTTCTGTCTGAGGACTTCGTGGTGCGAATCAGAGTGCTGTCTATCTTAGTAGAGGACAAATTGGAAGTAGTGCTACCTAATGGATCTCGTATGAGTGCAGATAGGAAGAGCCGTGTGAAGGTGCAGATTGGAAATCAAGACTTCGACTTGGAAGCATCGTTATTACCCTTAGCTGAATTTGACGTAATCTTTGACATGGACTGGCTCTCGAAGAAGCGACCATGCATAGATTGCAATTCAAAGGAGATCACTCTGGGAAAGAACACCGGAGACGAAACCACATTCGGGGGCATGCGAGGAGCGATCAAGACACTGTTGTCTGCTCTCCTGGTGGTTAGGGCGGTGAGAAAGGGCGCGGAGTTGTTCTTCACTTTGTTGGAGGCTTCAGAGCCAAAGCGCGGGTTATGTGATGTCCCAGTTGTAGCGGAGTATGCTGATGTGTTTCCTAACAAACTCCCTGGGGCTCCGCTTCAGTGAGAGATTGACTTCTGTATTGAGCTGGTGCCAGGTGCCAAGCCTGTAGCATGCTCACCGTACCAGATATCGCCAAAGGAATTGGCAGAGTTGAAGGTTCAGTTGCAAGAGCTACTAGAGCAAGGCTACGTACGTCCAAGTTCATCACCTTGGAGTGCACCGGTCCTCTTTGTGAAAAAGAAGGATGGGAGATTGCGACTATGTATTGATTATCGAGAGCTGAATAAGCTGGCCAAGAAGAACCGTTATCCGATTCCGAGAATTGATGACTTATTCGACCAACTGGTTGGGTCGACGGTATACTCTAAGCTAGACTTAAGGTCTGGCTATTATCAGCTTCGTATAAGGGATTGTCACATTCCAAAGACAACATTCAGTACCCGCTTTGGGCACTATGAGTTCACGGTTATGCTGTTCAGTCGGTCTAATGCACCATCGGTATTCATGGACTAAATGAATAGAACGTTCCGAGATTATTTGGATCAATTTGTGATCATCTTCATCGATGACATTTTGGTATACTCTCAGTCAGAGGAGGAGCATGTAGAGCATCTGCACGCAGTTTTGAGCACCCTGAGGAGGAGTCAACTTTATGCCAAGTTCTTCAAGTGCGAATTTTAGCTATCATCAGTAGCGTTCATGGGTCATGTTGTTAGTGGGGATGGAATCACAGTTGATCCGTCGAAAATAGAAGCGATCCGAGCTTGGCCTGTGTTGAAAAACATAGCGGAAGTCCGAAGTTTCTTAGGACTTGCTGGCTATTATAGGCACTTTGTGGAGAACTTCTCGAGGATTGCACTTCCTCTCACTAAACTGACTAGGAAAGATCACAAGTTCGACTGGTCGCCTGAGTGCGCACGAGCTTTTGAGGAGCTGACGAGCCGTCTGACTACGACGCCCATTCTATGCTCGCCGTGTGGAACAGAGGACTACGAAATATATAGCGACGCCTCAGAGAGTGGCTTGGGTTGCGTCTTAGTGCAATTCGGTAGGGTAATTGCCTATGGCTCCCGTCAATTGAAGGTGCATGTGAGGAACTACCCGGTCCATGATTTGGAGCTAGCGGCCATGGTATTCGCTCTTAAATTCTTGAGGCACTACTTATATGGCATGAAGATTGACATCTTTATGGACCACAAAAGCCTCAAGTACCTGCTAGATTAAAGGGAGTTGAATATGCTACAAAGGAGGTGGAGGGAGTTCCTTGGGGACTACACCTTTGACATTCGATACACTCCTGGGAAAGGAAATATAGTCGCGGACGCGTTGAGTCATCGGGCTCCTGCACAAGCTAATTGGATTCTGATGCACGATGAGCGTCTAATCCGCGAGCTAGAATCCATGAAGATCATTTGTGTCGATAGGAGAGCGTCTCCTTCAGCGTGCTTGAACTGGACGGAGGTTCAATATAACCTGGCCGACCGAGTTCATCAAGCATTGGAGCTGGATACGAGCATGAGGCGATATAAAGAGGAGACCGTTGATGGGTCAAATGCTGACTTCTCCTTCGAAGATGGTCTTATGTGGAAAAATGACAGATTGTGCGTCCCAGATGTTGGTATATTACGGGAAGAATTGAAGTATGAGGCTCATCATACCAAGTACTCGATCCATCCGGGGAGCTCAAAAATGTACATGGATATGAAGAAACTCTTCTGGTGGCTGGGTATGAAGAAAGACATTGCCCTCTACGTGGCCAAGTGCCATACTTGTGCGTTGGTGAATGTCGAATGTCAAATACCTGGTGGGTTTCTGAAGTCTTTGCCGATTCCGGAATGGAAGTTCGGCGATATTTCCATGGATTTTGTGCATGGATTGCTGAGATCACGAAATGGAAACGACGCCATCTGGGTGATCATAGATCGTTTGACGAAAGTATCGCACTTCATTCCGAACCTGAAGGACAATTCTGTGGAAAAGCTAGCAAAGTTATACGTTGATAACATCATGCGATTGCACGGGATTCCCTGTAGCATCATTAGTGATCGTGATGGGCGGTTCACATTAAACGATTGGAGGATGATTCATCAATTATTGGGTACCAAGCTAAAATTTAGCACGGCCTTCCACCCACAAAGGGATGGACAGACCGAAAGGACCAATAGGACGATGAAAGACATGCTAAGGATGTGCGCCCTGAACTTCGGAAAGAGATGGGAAGATCATCTCTAAATGATTGAGTTTTCCTACAACAACAACTACCAAACAAGTATAAAGATGGCACCTTTCAAGGCTCTTTATGGTAGAAAATGTCGTACACTGTTGGCTTGGGCTGAAATGGGTGACACAAAGTTGTTGAAACGCAAGGATGTGGATGAAGCAAATACATCAATCCGAGCAATACGAGAGCGATTGCTCATTGCCCAGGATAGGCGGGCAAAGTATTATAATGCAAATCACCGGAACGTCGAGTTTGCTGTTGGTGATTGGGTTTACCTAAAGATCAAACGTTCAAAGGAGTATCGAGGATCCGACGCTTGAAAAAGCTAAGTCCGAGGTACTTAGGACCGTTCGAGATCTTGGAGCGCATTGGTGAAGCTGACTACCGGCTTGCTCTATCTGCGGAGTTGAGCTGGCTGCATGATGTATTTCATATCTTTGTGTTGCGGAAGGCTGTCAAAGAGCCTAATCTTGTTGTTGCGGTCAACGAAGTGTCGGTAGATGGTGGGCTAGCGACGAAAGTCAAGCCCATTTGCATTGAAGACACCGAAGTGAAGCAGTTGCGGAACAAATCTATTTGGATGGTAAAGGTCTGTTGGAATAATTGCGGGAGAGAGGAACTCTCTTGGGAAAGGGAGCAAACGATGCTTGCGGAGTACCTTGACCTATTTCTCTTAGGTAATTTATCCATTAAATTGGTTGCTATTATTTTCGTAATTTCGGGACGAAATTCTTTTAAGGGAGGTGGAGTTGTAACACCCCAAAACTTCATGTGCTGCGAGCTAGCCGAAATTCATCCATTTCTATAGAAATTAGTCTAAAGGCTTTAGCGTCATTAGTCTAATGTATATAGCAGAATTAGTCTAATGGATATAACAGAATTAGTCTAATGGATATAGCAGAATTAGTTTAATGGATATAACATAATTAGTCTAATGGATATAGTAGAATTAGTCTAATGGATATACCAGAATTAGTTTAATGTATAGCCGAATTAGTCTAATGCATATAGCCGAATTAGTCTAATGCATACAGCCGAATTAGTCTAATGTATAGCCGAATTAGTCTAATGCATATAGCCGAATTAGTCTAATGCAAATAGCCGAATTAGTCTAATGTATAGCCGAATTAGTCTAGTGCGTATAGCCGAGTTAGTCTAATGCATATAGCCGAATTAGTCTAATGCATATAGCCGAATGAGTCTAATGTATAGCCGAATTAGTCTAATGCATATAGCCGAATTAGTCTAATGCATATAGCCGAATTAGTCTAATGCATATAGCCGAATTAGTCTAATGTATAGTCGAATTAGTCTAATGGATATAGCCAAATTCGTCTAATGGATATAGCCGAATTCGTCTAATGGATATAGCGGAATCTGCCATTTCGTCGAATAATGACATAATGCTGTATTTTCGCCTGTTTCGATTTTTACGGGTTTTTGATGGAAATTTCTAAGTCTGTGTGACTACGATCTTGATGAAAACCAAATCGGACGGCTATGAATAAATTCGAAACCCTTTAAGGAGGCTTGGGAGATAAGTTTTAGATCATTCTTACCTATACGTTCTCTCTCCAAGCCGAGAAAAGATGCGAGCAGCGAGGAAGAAGAAGAAGGCATCTTCCGCCATTGCCGGAGATTCGGAGCTCCGAATTGAGAACCATAATCAGATCTGGAAAGATCAGCCCATTGCGGTTCTTTCTATCCGAGTGAAATCTCAAATCTATGGCGTCGAAGAAAGCTTCAAGGGTAATGATCCTTCCTACTAGTGTTAGGACGTGTTTTTGGCCATCTCATGACTTTTCTATGCTTGCATAAGGCATCCATTTCACCAAATGGGTGGTGTAGGATTTCCTTAAGTTCTTTGGAACTTCGGGTCGATTGTGTCCGTCCCCAGCATATTTGCATGTAGAAATCCGGTAGACGTACGAATTTAGGCATTTTGTGTGAAGCCTATTCGCAGCCGTGAGCCCGAATCGGTGATGCTTGAATTGTGACGTTGCATTTAGGTTAAGCCTAGAATGCGTGCCAGAGAATGATTCCGTGAGATCGACTATCGTATTGCGGGACTTAAGATTAGGCATCTTTTGAGATCCTAATGGAAGCCCCATGCTTTGGTAGTGGTTGAATGCAAACCTTCACCACAAAATTCGAAGTGGGTCATCTTGTACCTCCTTCGTTGTTGTGCTAGTGAAGCCTAAGACCTTGTTTGGATTAACTGTGTAGCTTGTTGATCGATGACACTGTTTGGTGTTTGTTAGCAAACGGGCCGAGGTAAAGCTACACCCGCATTGTGCTATTAACGCGATGGTTTGAGCGACGGGCATAAGCTTGTACCAAACTCGCACCATGCAGATCGGCGAGAGGGGGAAACCCCGGGACGCCGTGTGATCATGGGATAGACCTGTTTGGGAGAGTTTTCTCTGATAGGTAAAATGCTCAAGCGATTACTAAGCTCTTTAGCTTAGCCTATTACGTGCGGTCGTGAGTACCCACCGTTGTGATTTTTGGATTGATGTTATGTTAGCCTCATGCGTTGCTTAGGCAGTTGTGGGGAACCTTCAGGTGAACCCAACTAACATCATGTGCATACCTAGGTTCAACTTTATTTGATGCTACACCTAGAAGATTGATTGTGCTTGAACCCTCACCCTGTGTAGTGTAGTTGCACTTTCTTTTGTTATCATATTGCATGTACGGCTTGCTTGCAGGTTAGCGGTGACTCGCCCCTGAGCCGGCTAGATGGCCGGGGGGTGGGGTCGTTACGCAGTTTGTGGTCAGCTCATAGCTGACCCTCGTTTACCTTTTATAGGATGTTGGCTGCATGTGCTGGTGAACCGGGCGGAAAGTATTGGATGGTAGTCCTTTGCTGCATTGGCCCTTGAAGGCCAACCTCTTTTCTGCTTTTTCATGTATTATCGGCCTGCGTGCCAATGTATGTTTATGTAGTTTTGTGCATTTTGGAATGTAAGGCCTTAAGGCAGTAACTCTACATATTATTTTATTCCCGAGATAGTGGACAGTTCTAAAAGAAATGTTTAAATCAAATGCTTCCGCTTACGCTTTGAGTACTCTCGTGTAGTTATTTTCTGTGTATCACCTTATAACGCCTAGCTAGTGTGTTTTATATGGCGTGGGGTCCAGGTCGGACCTACTGTTATATTATATATACTGACATGGTGTTACAGCACCCCAAGGGGGCCCTAAGGGGGGTGCGGCCTGGTCGCACCCCAAGGGTGGTGCGGCTTGGCCACACCCCTTTGAGGCGGTTGGCGCTACCGTGCGCCTAGCGGTAATGCCGCGCGGTACCGCCAGGCGCGTCGTGCACAGTAGCACGCGCAGTAGTTCGGGCGGTAGCACGCAGGAAGGCGTGGGGCGCGACTGCGCATGACGCTGTCGCGCGTGGCTGCGCGCAATTGCGCGGATGGTTGGAAATGGTGGTTTTGGACCACTCTCCCCTTATCACCTTAGTAGTGGAGTGGGGGTTTGCAAGTAACCGCTACCCGGCTTTGGATACGTAGATGAGAGTCCATGTATGAATGCGTATCAACACTAAATATTAAAAATAGTTTTTTCAACTAGAAAAATGAGAAATTTCAAAATAAGTATTGATATGCATTCATTCATGGGCTCTCATCTATGTAAACAAAGCCAGGTGGCGGTTACTCACAAACCCCCTTCCACTACTAAGGTGAAGAGGGATGAGTGGAAAAGTGGGTCAAACCCACCATCTTCATCCCAAACCGCCAGTACAAAGAAGCGCGTAGTACGCGCCGCAAGGACTGCGCACAACCGCGCATGTTACCATGCGCGATAGCGTGCACGACGCGTGTATGGCGGTACCGCGCGGTAGCGCCAAATCGCCCGTAAGGGGTGCGGCTAAGCCGCACCTCTCTTGGTGTGCGGCCCAACCGCACCCCTCTTGGTGTGCGGTCAAGCCGCACCCCGTATGGGTGCGGCCAACTTCACCCCTCTCCGCAGTGGGGTGCGGCTAAGCCTCCTTTCGCAGGGGGGCTCGCAGAGTTCCCGACCGAAGTCACGACCCTCGTCGGGAGCGACCGGAGCCCAATTCCCCTTGGGGGTGGCGACTCCTCTTTTCACCGTTCGCTCAGAATGCTCCCAGGCTCGTTGCGCGCTCAGAACTATGGGTGTGCAAAAATAACCGAAGAACCAAGAACCGAACTGGAACCGAACCGAACCGAATGGTTTGGGTCGGTTCCATATAGGTTCGGTTCGGGTCCGGTTCTCATAATACCAAAACCGACAATTTGGTTCGGTTCATGGTTCCAAGGGTTGGGTACCCAGAACCGACCCGAGAACCAACTATCAATGCTAAAGAAAATATTTTGTGACAACCATTATAGTCGTACTGCTTAATCGATAATAATTGAGAATATAGTTGTATTGCTAAAGAAAATAGTTGTTGTACTTGTGTAGTTTTATGACTTCAATATTATAAAGAGTCCATATTCAATTATTTTGAGACATTGATAATGTATTACAAAGAATCATGAGTTTGAAGAGTCATTCTTTTTAATTATTTTGAAACATAGGTAGAATCGAGAACCTAACCGGAACGGAACCAAAGCAAACGGTTCGGATCTGGTTCTATACTTTAGGACAATGGGTCGGTTCCGGTCCCAAAAGTTTAGAACCGAACCTATATGGGTCGATTCTTGGTTTTGGGTGGAACCGAATCGAACCGATCTGAGTTGCACCCACTCATGTGTTTGCCGCGCGCTCAGAACACTTCCCCACGCTCTCAGAATGTTTCCACATTCTAAAAGCGCGTGCAATTAACATTTCTTAATTTCTCAGATTGTAGGACTCGCTTGTCGCCTTTTTTGCCTTCAACAAAACTATCCGAACTGTCAGAATTGCCCAAACTGCCCGAGGGGCAAGATGGTCATTTATGAAAAATGGCAATCTATGTGCTCCAAATCAAACAACGTGATTCGCCCGTCAAGTGGTTACGGTGGTTTCGACGGAAAAATTACCAGGCTACCCCGACCAAAGCTATAAAAGGAGCCTTAGGCCTTCATTTCAAGGGACCTTGCCTTCTGCACCCGAGAGAGCTCTGTCGAAGATTTCCCTTGAGTTCTCCTTCGGTGCTTGAAAATTTCCTTCGCGCTTCGAAGATCTCCTTCGAATCTTCGAAGATCTCCTTCGTGGACTTGGAGATTTCCCTTCTCCTGAAATGCGACTGGACATTCTCACTTTTGTTCTCGCCACAGTTCTCAGAAGAAAAAGGACTTAGTTTTCTGAGAGGTGGTCTGTCACCTTCAGAGTTCTCTCTCTCTCTCTCTATCTCTCTTTATTATTGTAATGAGCGGCGGCCTGTCGCGCTCGAATTCTAAGTATCTGATTGTAACACCCCAGGAGATAATGGAGTTTGGTCGGCACAGCTCCGACCGCATGGTTTTTACCCTTTCTGGGTTTTCCAAGTAAAAAAGTCTCATTGTACTTAACGATTCTCTAATTGACTGTTAGCGCGCTTGGTTCGCTTCAGAGCTAAGGTGGTTCAATTCGACCGCTCTACCGAAATCACCCAAGCGACCCGCAATAGTTTGGCGCCGTCTGTGGGAAACTAATTCCCAAAGTTCTGCAAAGACTCACTAGAGGTAGCACTTGTCACCAATTGCAATGGCAAGAAGAAGTGCTCGCACTACTGAAGGATCAATCCCGAAGGGATGTGTCGACCCAGCTCCCTCCCACTCGCTTATCAATGCGTCTCTCACAGAAGAGACAATGCTTTCTCCCGCGATAGTAATAGAAGGGTGTATGCGGCAATCGACCTGTTCCAGTT
The DNA here is from genome assembly GCA_033032865.1 of Dactylorhiza incarnata. Lineage (NCBI taxonomy): Eukaryota > Viridiplantae > Streptophyta > Magnoliopsida > Asparagales > Orchidaceae > Dactylorhiza > Dactylorhiza incarnata. The sequence continues at coordinate 11,938,561 of JAWHQI010000033.1, read as the reverse complement.
CAAGGCACGATCACTCTCCCAGTCACATTGGGCAAGTTTCCAAGACAGTCAACGTAAAACATCCAGTTCGTGGTAGTGGAATCCACCTCCGCCTACAATGCCATCTTTGGGAGGCCGCTCCAATCTATCTTTGGAGCAATCCCATCTATTCCGCATCTGGCTATGAAGTTCCCGACCGCCACTGGGATAGGGGTCGTGAGAGGGAACCAAGAAGCAGCACGAACGTGTTTCTTAAAGCAGGCGCGACCAATGGAAGCAACCGCCCTCAATATTGACAACTTCAACTTACGGGACGAAACCACACTACAACGCGGGTCCCCCGTCGAAGGACTCATCCAAGTACTAATCTCCCATCAGGATCCGACCCGGACGGTCCAAGTCGGGTCCCTCCTATCAAAGGAAGAGCAAGAGGAATATGTTCTCTTCCTCCGCGCCAACAAGGATATCTTCGCGTGGAGTCCGGAAGATATGCCCGGGGTAGATCCTCAGGTCATCTTTCACTCTTTGAATATTAACCCTGCTTGCAGGCCGATGATCCATAAAAAGTGGAACTTCGCCCCAGAGCGGCTCAAGGCGATCAGGGAGGAGGTGGAGAAACTCCTAGAAGCATAGTTCATCCGCGAAGAGAAATATCCCACAAGGCTAGCCAATGTGGTTATGGTAAAGAAGGCCTCGAGGAAGTGGCGGATGTGCGTCACCTACAACAATCTAAATCAGGCTTGCCCAAAAGATAACTTCCCCCTTACAAGAATAGATCAGCTGGTCGACGCGATGACCAGACATGAACTCCTCATCTTCATGGACGCATACTCAGGTTACAAACAAATTAGGATGAACCCATAAGACGAGGAGCACACCACATTCCGAACAGACAAAGGAGTTTACTCCTACAAAGTTATGCCCTTCAGCCTCAAGAACGCCAGACCAACCTACCAAAGGATGATGAACAAAGTCTTCAAGGGCCTTATCGGAGAGACGATGGAGGTGTACGTGGATGACATGCTAGTGAAAAGCATCCACCGTCACGACCACTTGAGAGACTTAGGACAATGATTTCAGCTTCATCGTCATTTCCAGATGCGGCTCAACCCCAGCAAATGCGCATTCGATGTGATGGTAGGGAAGCTCCTGGGTTTCATGGTAACCCATTGTGGAATTGAGGCCAACCCCGAGAAGATTAAGGCATTGGAGGGTATGTCTCCACCTCATTCAATCAAGGAAGTACAATGCCAAAATGGGAGGATCACCGCATTATCTCGTTTCTTATCACGAACATGAGACAAGTACCTCCCCTTCTTCAAAACTCTCCGGGGAGCACATCACTCCGGATTTCAGTGGACGGACGAGTGTCAGACGGCTTTCAAACTTCTCAAATAGTACATGGCCTCACCACCACTCCTATCAAAGCCCATCCCCGGGGAAACTCTGTTCCTATACACGATAGTTTTGCCTACAACCCTTAGCTCAGTGCTCGTGAAAGATGAAGGCGGGGTGCAGTGGCCAATCTACTACCTTAGCAAAGTCCTCACTAATGCCGAAACTAGATATCTGGCGGCAGAAAAGATAGCTTTAGCTCTTGTATTCTCGACAAGAAAGCTTCGGCCCTACTTCCAGGCTCACATAGTAAAAGTGTTAACTCAGCTCCCGCTACGAACAATCCTCCAGAAACCAGAGGTCTCGGGCAGACTAGTAAAGTAGGCGGTAGACCTCGACGAGTTTGACATCTAGTTCTTACCACGACTAGACATCAAGTTGCAAGTACTCGCCGACTTTGTTGCAGAGAACACCATTCCACTAGAAGCACTTCCTGTCAAAGATATCACAACTCCCCATTGGACTCTCTACGTCGACGGCGCATCAGGGGCTGAAGGAGCCGGAGCAGGATTGCTCCTCATAAGTCCCGATGAGATTACCTTAGATTATGGTCTCAGCTTAAAGTTCCCCGCAACCAACAATATCGCAGAATACGAGGCACTGATCGCCGGCCTACAGCTCGCCATCGATTGCAAAGCAGAGAACCTGACGATTCACATAGACTCCCAACTCGTAGTCTCGCAAGTTGAGGGAGACTATGAGGCCAAGAATGACCAGATGACGAAGTATCTCGCGCTTGCAAGATTACTCCTTCAGAAGATTATGTCATACCAAATTCTGCACATCCACCAGGAATAGAACTCCAGAGCAGATGCTCTCTCTAAGATTGCAACTTCACCCACCAGCTATCAATCCCGAAGACGCCGAGTGGAAGAGATCATGGATCCCAGTATTCAAGGGACATGGGAAATCACGACCATCCACTAAGAGGAGTCATCTTGGATGACCGCCCCCTGCGAGCCTACCTTGAGCACGGGCACCCCCCCCCCCCCCCCCCCCCCCCCCCCCCCCCCCCCCCCCCCCCCCCCCCCCGTGGACCGTCTGGAAGCACGGAGATTACGGATGCGAGCATCATCATTCGCCATCGTAGACGGGGGAGCTTTACAAATGGGCATTCTTAGGGCCCTATCTAAAGTGTCTACCAGCAGGCAAAGTGGACTACGCCCTAAGAGAAGTGCACGGGTGAATCTGAGGGAGCACCTAGGCCGGAAAGCTTTGGCCCAGAAGATCTTACGCCAAGGTTTTTATTGACCAACAATGAAGAAGGACGCGACCGAGTTAGTCCAAAAGTGTAGGATCTGTTATCTACATGCAAACGTACCTCGCCATCCCCCGGTCACGCCCTCCACACTCCAAAGTGCATGGCCATTCGCACAATAGGGAATTGATCTCCTTGGCCCCCTGCCTCTTGCGTCTGGACAGAGGAAATTCATCATTCTAGCCATCTACTACTTCACCAAGTGGGTAGAAGCTGAGCCCCTGGCTAAGATCTCAGAAGAGAATGCCAAACAATTTGTCTGGAAGAGTATTATCTGCCGCTTCGGTATCCCAGCAACAATCATCGCCGACAATGACACTCTGTTCACCAGAAAATCCTTCACCAAGATGTGCGAGGATCTGAAAATCAATCTTCGCCACACGGCCATGGCACATCCACAAACCAACGGGCAAGTGGAGGTCACAAACCGCACCATTCTCAAAGGGTTAAAGACGTGCCTAGAAGAAGTCGGGGGGGGGGGGCAATGGGTGGACGCGCTCCCAAGTGTACTATGGGCGTACCGCACAACAGAGAGGACTCCAACAGGGGAGACGCCTTATAACCTCTGTTATGGTATTGAAGTTGTCATCCCCATCGACATCGCCATTCCAAGCATCTGAGTGCTAACTTTTGATCCTAACAAAAATGACGAGCTGCTTCAGGAAAATCTTGACATAATCCCCGAAACCCGCGACAATGCTGCCCAGCGTGCCGCTACCTACCAAAGGCCTATAGCCCGACTCTACGACAGAAGGGTGAAGCCCAGACCAATCAATGTAGCGTATCACGTCCTACGCAGCATCGAGGCGGCCGGCAAAGGCCCCCAAGGAGATAAACTCTCACCAACATGGGAAGGTCTGTTTATTGTCACTGCCGTCTTAAAGCTCGGAACATACAGGCTCCACAGAAGGGAAGACTCTACCACGCACCTGGAATGCCCAAAACCTGCGCCATTTTAATCACTAATTTAAGTCTTCTATCACGCAAAAGTCGCGAGCTCAGACTCGTGCAAACTTATCATATATTATGTACAAAGCCGCGAGCTCAGAGTCACGCAAATTTATCTTGTATTACGAAAGCCATACGCAAACTGACTCTCTGCTATGAAAAATATGTTTTGACACTGACACCTATGTTTGATTAAGAAAAATTATTATTACCTTTTTCACCGTCACAAATGCTTTTCATCATCCACTCGGGGCCCTACCCCGGGGACTTTGCACTACCATCGATTGATGGTTCGCCCTTCTCCTCCGCAATCAGGTCCCGACATCGTAAGGTCCTACCCCTCTTACATTCGTCCATGGTTTGAATACCCCTGCTATTCACCGGCCACTTCGGGGCCCTGCCCCAGGGACTTTGCACTGCCGTCGATTGAAGGTTTGCCCTTCTCCTTCGCGGCCAGGTCATGACGTCATAAGGGCCTGCCCCTCTTACACTCGTCCACAGTTTGAATACCCCTACTATTCATCAGCCACTTCAGGGCCCTGCCCTGGGGACGTTGCACTGCCATCGATTGAAGGTTCACCCTTCTCCTCCGCGGTCAGATCCCAACATCGTAAGGGCCTGCCCCTCTTATGTTCGTCCACAGTTTGAATACCCCTGCTATTCATCGGCCACTTCATGGCCCTGCCCCGGGGACTTTGCACTGCGGTCCATTGAAGGTTCACCCTTCTCCTCCGCAGTCAGGTCCTGATGTCGTAAGGGCTTGCCCCTCTTATGTTTGTCCACAGTTTGAATACCCCTGCTATTCACCGGCCATTTCGAGGCCCTGCCCCGGGGACATTGCACTCCCGTCGATTGAAGGTTCACCCTTCTCCTCCGCGGTCAGGTCCCGACGTCGTAAGGGCCTGCCCCTCTTACGTTTGTCCACGGTTTGAATACCCCTGCTATTCACCGGCCACTTCGGGGCCCTGCCCCGGGGCCTTCGCACCGTTGTCGATTGAAGGTTCGCCCTTCTCCTCCGTGGTCAGGTCCTAACGTCGTAAGGGACCGCCCCTCTTACGTTCATCCACGGTTTGAATGCAAATGCCCTTCACCGACCACTCAGGGACATGTCCCCCTGATTACAACTCCAACAATAAGTAAGACACTAAAGTCGCAAAAGACACCATGGAACAAAAGAAACCGCACACTCATCCCCCAATGACAATTCCTACCCAAGGCGCCACAAAGATGACAATGATTGAAACCGCAATAGAAGAATCAAAACCTTTGAGCTCCTCCATATGAAAATTCGGACTCCGAAGGTTTGGGGGCTTATGGTATGCAATCATTCATGGGCTCTCATCTATGTAAACAAAGCGGGGTGGCGGTTACTCACAAACCCCCTTCCACCACTAAGGTGAAGAGGGATGAGTGGGAAAGTGGGCCAAACCCACCATCTCTGTCGCCAACCGCTAGTACAAAGATGCGCATAGTACACGCCGCAAGGACCGCACACAACCGTGCACTGCAGCACTATGCGCAGCTATATCACGCACAACCGCGCGCATAACCGCGCACGCTACCGTGCGCATGGCGGTACCACGCGGAGCTACCGCGCGGTAGAGCCAAACCACCCTTAGGGGGTGCGGCAAAGCCGCACCCCCATAGGGGTGTGGCCCAACCGCACCCCTCTTGGGGTGCGTCCAAGCCTCACCCCCTATGGGTGCGGCCGAACTGCACCCCTCTTGGGGTGCGGCCAACTGCACCCCCTTAGGGGTACGGCCAAGCCGCACCTCTCTTGGGGTGAGGCCAAGCCGCACCCCCTAGGGGTGCGGCCAAGCAACACCTTGTATGGGTGCTAAGCCGCACCCCCTAGAGGTGCGGTCAAGCCACACCCCGTACGGGTGTGGCCAACCGCACCCCTCTCCGCAGCGGGGCGCGGATAAGCCTCCTTCCACAGGGGGGCTCGCAGTGTAAGACCCCCCTCCCAAATCGGCGGTCCGACCGGGGGGATCCTATCGCACACCACCCTTTTAGCATGACGCCAAAGCGATCCCGAAGGGTGGGGGTACTAACTTCCCCAACCCCCTTCCTTGAACACTCCATTGTCACGCCTAGGGGTGGTGTTAAGTGAAAGTCACTACACACCAACAGAGTAGGGAAGCAGTATTCTAGAGGAAGACATCATCAAAGGGTGCACATTATAACACTTAATGGAAGACGTCGTCAAAGAGTGCACTTTATATCACTTAGCGGAAGACGTCGTCAAATAGTGCACTTTATAGCTTTTAGCGGAAGACGTCATCAAAGAGTGCACTTTATAACACTTAGCGGAAGATTAATTATCACAGAAACCTCAAACTCATGATTTGTATAAATAATTTACATATCTCTACCGCATTAAGTCCTAACCATCAAGGATTTATTGCCATTATATATATACCTGGAGATAGGGCACTACAAAAGGAGATGCAGCTTAATAAACTTATACCTGACGTAGCCTACTTCATGGCTTCATTTACCCATGGGTGCTGTCACTCATCCGTACCTGTCGCCTGTGCCAAAGACAAGTTATAAGAACCACAAAAAGAATCCAACCCCTACTAACAAACAGACTTAATATAACATTTATAAGGGAGGGGATATCTGGACTCTTATTGGGCCGAGGCAGTCTTCCCACGACCACCGCCTACATACTCCGTATCATCCTGCATACGGTCTCAGACCCACGTTGTTCTATAAGTTTCGCACGGGTTGCCCTCCCAGACCGTCCATCGTGCGGGTTACCTTAGAGTAAAACTCATAGGCCATCCGACATTCTCCCAAGTCACATTTTATATTCCCGTAAGAATAATTCTCGAAAGCACAATATATTCCAGTAGGAATATTTCCCGAAGGCACAATATATTCCCCTAGGAATATTTCCCGAAGGCACAATATATTCCCGTAGGAATATTTCTCAAAGGCACAATATATTCCTGTAGGAATATTTCCTGAAGGTACAATATATTCCCGTAGAAATATTTCCCGAAGGCACAATATATTCCTGTAGGAATATTTTCTCAAAGGCACAATATATTCCCGTAGGAATATTTCCCGAAGGCACAATGTATTTCCGTAGGAATATTTCTCAAAGGCATAATATAGTCCCGTAGGAATATTTCCCGAAGGCACAATATATTCCCGTAGGAATATTTCCCGAAGGCACAATATATGCCCATAGGAATATTTTCTCAAAGGCACAATATATTTCCGTAGGAATATTTCTCGAAGGCACAATGTATTCCCGTAGGAATATTTCCCAAAGTCACAATATATTCCCGTAGGAATATTTTCTCAAAGGCACAATATATTCCCGTAGGAATATTTCCCGAAGGCACAATGTATTCCCGTAGGAATATTTCTCAAAGGCACAATATATTCCCGTAGGAATATTTCCCAAAGACACAATATATTCCCGTGGGAATATTTCCCGAAGGCACCATATATTCCCGTAGGAATATTTTCTCAAAGGCACAAAATATTCCCGTAGGAATATTTCTCAAAGGCACAATATATTCCCGTAGGAATATTTCCCGAAGGCACAATATATTCCCGTAGGAATATTTCCCGAAGGCACAATATCATTTTCATAAGATGAGAGAAGAGCAACTCTTTTAAGCTTTAACAATAATTCCATCCGAGAGTTTATAAAGGGAGAGAAGAGAAACTCCTTATAAGCTTAATGATATTTCCACCCGAGGTGGACAATCCTTTCATTCCATCTTTCGTCGATCCTTTGGATTGTTTGGCCATCACACCCAAGCCATCCACATCAGACACGTTTGTATTTATGTAAACTTCCGTCAATCACTTGGACGCTTGGCAATCAAGCCCAAGACACCCATAAGCTTTATGTTTATTCATAGGCACAAGAAGTAACACAGTAGGGTGAGAGAGAGAAATAAGATGAAGAGAGACGAGGTGTGTATCATCGTAAACCATGGGTGATCAACTCCTATAGTTATTACACCCTATCACAAGTTCATTACCTCGTTCAAAACACCCCTTACTTATATGAATGAATCTGCTTCTAGGATTATAATTTAACAAGTTGGGTAGTGACCATAACTAACCATAAGCCATTGATGGTGAATTGTTTACGTATATATATTTATCTAAGCAAGACTATTCTCTGTGCTTGTGATGAGTATAAGTGAGCACAGTGAGGCACTCCCAAATCTTATAAACATATGTACATGCTGATCATTGAATATATATATCACACGACCGACTTCAATAAGTTTGTGCATCATTCCACCCACTCATAAAAGAATTAAGCCATCAGGGCATAAAGTAAGTAAGTAAGTAAAGATCCTAAGAATCTCACTACTCAATCAATAGAGAGGTGATTTGTGACTTCCTACCGATAATTCCTTTAACTATAAATAAAAGAACCAAAAAGGAATTGATTTCACAAGACCTTTGGTGATCAGAAGCTAAAGGTAAATGCTAGACAAAAGATAAAGGTGTGCCCTTCCTAGGCATGTGATGGAGAGTTAAAACAAAATGAGAGTAAGAGGAGAGGTGAACCTTTGGCAACCCAATACAGATCCCATAATGCTCACTTAAAGCCTCATTTCATCGTAAATCATATCTCTAACAGACGACCATTAATAATAAGCATAATAAAGCCACAAGAAATCAATTTTCTTACAGCCGCCTATATGGAATTGCCCATCTCTCTGCTATCCCAGCTGCCAGCCATATGAAATTTGTTCTAGATCCCTTGAAGGGGAAGCCTTTAAGGGAGGATAATGACATGATTTCTGTTCTAAATTTTCATGTAGCTGGACCCAAACCGGAGTAAGCATGGTTGCAGCATTTGCAGTATAATAGAAGATGTAGGGAGAGAAAGAGGGAAAGGGAGAGTGTTCCTCTTACAGTCACATTCAATAGTAATAAATAAAACTTATGCATGTGAGCTTGTGTTTTCATGGAAACACCACTCTTAAATCAAGAGCTCGATTATAGGAAGATCAACTATGATAAGGAAATCTAATAAAGACTAGTGAAACCATACCTAGCAACCTTCTCACATATTATATATATTCAGTGTTTGAACCTTCAAACTCTCATAGCCTTATTGGGAAGCTGATTCAAGGTTCTCTAAATTATAACTCAAATTTCCTCAATATAAGCAACGTAAACTAATGTATCACGTAATTAGAAATGACGAGAAGGGAGTTCCGTTCAAGGGATTAGCAAGGATCTCGTTTGAGCTTTAACCGAAATCAGCAACCCTTCCCCAAACCTAAAGAAAGATGCACAAAGTTAGATTAGAGTTTACCAACATAGGGAGGACGATGAGTAGGCCTTGCACAGGTTGCTTAGACTTAAGCTATCCTTATTGCAAAGCAATTTGTGATCCAGTTTCCACCAGCATCTCTACATTTCAACAAGGATTGTTGCATTCATTCTCATCACCAATTTGTGTGGAAGAAGAGAATGGAAATTAGAGCCGTGTCAAGAGTAAGACAAATGTAACATCAAATCATGTTCTTCCACCGTTTCGACTCAATCTCCTGATTTCTCCAAAACAAACAAATAATATCTCAAATAATGAGATTCCTGGAAGGATAAACCAACAACCACCCCACCCGAGTAGGAAATCCAGGATTTGTTAGCATAAGTTCCGAAATCTATTAGCATAAATCGGGAACAATTTGATAACATAAGCTAGGAAAACTGCTAGCAAAATCCCCAAAAGATTGTTAACAGGAACTAGGAAAATCGGCTAGCATAACTATATACCCAGAACTGTTAAATACCAGCCAGGATTTAGTTAACATAATCAAGAAAAACTGTTAATATAACTAAGAAATCTGCTAACATAAACTCCCCAACAGATTAGCGCCACGATCGGTAAAGTAACAGAGAAGTGATGAAGGGGAAAAGGAAGAGTTTCCTACCATGAGAGGGAGAGCAGAGGGGGAGAGAGAGAGGTATCCTACCATTCTCGTTGCCATGGGGTAATACCTTAAGCATCGTGAGGGTTGAGTTCAGAACCAGAAGGAAGGAAGATCAGATAAAGTAAATCAATTGCACTAGTTGCCTGAAGAACTGACTTTCCTCGGTGAAGAAGCCCACTAACTCGTCAATCTCTTATTGTGAGGAGGAAGAACCATGAGGAAGGGGCGGTTTTCCTCTTTTCCAGTCACGCCGGAAAAAGGAACGGAGCCACCCTCATATAGACGGTAACAACCAATCCGGAGCTCCCAACGAGCTCGACGGCTGCAGTACGTGGCTCTCCTTCATTGGCCACCTCCTTGTCGATGGATCTACCCCGAATTTTGCCCAGGTGAGAGATCACTACTGCCCCCGGTGAGATCTTTCTCCCGCCCAAGGTTTTCCGCCCATGGTTTTTCTTCCCTTGGTTTTCTTCCGCCCCTTCGCAGTTCGTCAATCGAAGGCAACCAGGAGATAGTTCGTCGATCTCCCGCCCATTCGTCGAACTGAAGCACGCATTCGTCGAACTCAGGCTAGAGTTTGTCGAATGCAGATTGAAACACTTTCGCCAAACGCAAATTGGAACAATTCTTCGAACTGAAGCACTTGTTCATCGAACTCAGGATAGAGTTCGTCGAACGCAGATTGAAACACGTTCGTCGAACGCAGATTGAAACAATTTCGTCGAACTGAAGCACGCATTCGTCGAACTCAGGCTAGAGTTCGTCGAACGTAGATTGAAACACTTTTGTCGAACGACGATTGGAACAATTCGTCGAACTGAAGCACACGTTCGTCGAACTCAGACTAGAGTTCGTGGAACGCAGATTGAAAAACTTTTGTCGAACGCAGATTGGAACAATTCGTCGAACTGAAGCACGCGTTCGTCTAACTCAGGATAAAGTTCGTCGAACGCAGATTAAAACAATTTTGTCGAACACAGAGCCTTGGAATTGTCCTAAGTTCTAACAGCCTACAACTTGTAAGGGAATTTGAGAGTAGCAATATTTCTCCTAAAAATCCCAAAAATTACAGTAGGTGCCCCTCAGAGTGGGGAACATTTTCTATGTTGGCACGTAGCTCAAAATAACTTATTTCGACTAACTTTCTCAAATCCAATCGGATTAGAACGAGAATAGTTCTGTTGCACTCGTATCGACCATACGAGGGTAACACAACTGATGGAAGTTGATTCGGAGCACGTATGCTCTATATTCTAAAACTGCGTCGTCGTGACGCGCTAAGATACTCAAAAGGGTCACTTTCACCAAATGACCTCGGATTGGAACGAAATGAATTCCGTTGCACTCGTATTAACTATACGAGTTTAACGCAACTGACGGAAGTCGATTCGGAGCACGTATGCTCCATATTCTAAAACTGCGTCGTCGTGACGCGCCACGATACTCAAAACGGTCACATTCACCAAATGACCTCGGATTGGAACGAAATGAATTCTGTTGCACTTGTATCAACTATACGAGTTTAATGCAACTGACGGAAGTCGATTCGGAGCACGTATGCTCCATATTCTAAAACTGCGTCGTCTTGACGCGCTACGGTACTCAAAACGGTCACTTTCACCAAATGACCTCGGATTGGAACGTAATGAATTCCATTGCACTCTTATCCACCGTACGAGTCTAACGCAATTGACAGAAGTTGATTCGGAGCACGTATGCTCAATAAATAACTTTGACGTTGTGGCGAAGCACGATGCTACCTAAAATAGTCATTTCTCTAAATGACCACCACTATGTGGTGAAGGTCGGGTCTTGGTTGCCCTATGACCCGACCTAGGTTCCTCCAAGGGTTCAACTGAACCGGCTAGACCCCTTTTTCAAAGTAGGGATGTTACAAACCAATAAAACAAAGAGGATTTTCGTCCCCGAAAATACGAGTGGGTCATGGAGATTCAAAACGGGACCTACTGTAGATCAATATAGGTGCGAATGATCCCAAAATTTAAGGGTCTATAGGCTTGGTTTAACCTAATGAGCTGTATTGACTGCTCTTATCGTGCAATATAATAAGCAGCTTAAGCGGAACAAAGGTTGCTTTCCCGTAGCTATGTCCATTATGCCGTAACTTGGATATATGCCGTTCGTAAGAATATTTTGTGCAGCAACTTGTTCGCTAAATGAATTACCAGCTTAGATAATTATATCGAGTAAGTAATTCTAGCATAGTCGAATACCTCCAAGGTTTGCATATCTGAAACGCAAAATTTATGAGTTGTATCCTAGTGGCACATAGTAAAAGCCCATTAACCTATAACCAACTCCCTCACGGAGGCTATGTGTTAGTGGAATGAATAAAAGTTACAACTTGCATAAGCCTTTGTAAACCCATCAAAGAAATGCAAGTAGGCAGTGTAAATCCATGAACATATGACCAACTCCCATACGAAGGTTATATGTTAGTGGGATAGATAAATAGAAATGTATGTAAGCGGGGTAATTCTATGAACATATAACCAACTCCCATACAAAGGTTATATGTTAGTGGAACAGGTAAACAGAAATGTACGTAAGCAGGGTAAATCCATGAACATATAACCAACTCCCATACGAAGGTTATATGTTAGTGGTACAGGTAAACAGAAATGTATGTAAGTAGGGTAAATCCATGAACATATATAACCAACTCCCATACGAAGGTTATATGTTGATGGTACATGCATAAATTGCAAGTAAGCAGTGAAAAATCCATGAACATATAACCAACTCCCATACGAAGGTCATATGTTGATGGCGCATGTAAAAATTGCAAGTAAGTAGTGAAAAATCCATGAACATATAACCAACTCCCCTACGAAGGTTATATGTTGATGGTACATGTAAAAATTGCAAGTAAGTAGTGAAAAATCCATGAACATATAACCAACTCCCATACGAAGGTTATATGTTTATGGTATATGCAGATATGTATGTTTTGATGCAAATGATGCATATGCAAGCCATGCATAACGAGTACTCATGACTCAATCACATATCCCTACATCGACATAGTCTGACCGCTTTTCTTCCAACAGGGTCGCGACCCCCGCGGGCCTCACCGATGTGGTCGTCGGTGATAGTGGCCGGTACTGCCACTTCTGGGTGTGGACGTACTGCACTACCCAGGCCCCAATGTACAACTCCGTGTACTCTTGGATGTGAGCGACATCCGACGATTCCAAACTTTAGGCTGACCAGTGGAGGCAAAATAGCAGTTTCGAAGTGGTAATGACCCGCGGTGCACATCTCCCTGTCACCATGAGTCGTCAACCCTCCCGCACCGGTATGAACGGTCTGCAGACGTGACTGAACCTCCACAGTAATCACATACCATAGTTTACTAGTTGCACCTGATATTGCCATATTTTGACCGCTTTTCTTCCAGCAGGGTAGCGACCCCCGCGGGCCTCACCGATGTGGCCATCGATGACAATGGCCGGTCCTGCCACTTCTGGGTGTGGATGTACCGCACTGCCTAGGGCCTAACGTACAATGCCGTGTACTTTCGGACGTAGGAGACGTCCGACAATAACTGAATTTGGCCAACCAGCGGAGGGATCCAACGGGGCATATAAGATACAACCGAGCTCCCGGGGTGCACATCTCCCTATCGCCTAGAGACGTCAACCCTCCCGCACCAGTACGTACGGTCTATGGTCATGACCGACCCGCCACTTTTCCACCACAAGCAATTTACAGAAAAAGTAATAAAAGAGATCATACTGATGGATGTTGCGTTTAGTTTGAAACATACCTCATAGTTCTTCTACGATTGCACAACTTTATTTTAAGCAGATCATCAAATTGACAAACGTTATATCAAGTCTAAGCATACTTCATATTTGTGATCGTCAGAGCAATTCTCCATATACACATAAAATTTCATTTGAATAGCTTACCTCAAATGAAATTTTGTAAACGAGAATTTTAATCCCAATAAAACAAAGAGGCTTAAACCTGGGATTGAAATTAGTAATAGAATCCTTACATTGCACACAAATTCCATTTGATTAGTTTACCTCGAATGGAATTTTGAAAACGAAAATTTAACCCCAATAAAACAAAGAAGCTTAAACCCGGGGTTCAAAATTTGAAGTGGACGTTTGTAGGGTTTCACGGAAGTGTTTTGTGGGGACAACGTAAATCATTGTTTGAGATCAGATATGGTAAATGACATTTAAGTGTTGATCCACATATATATGCCAAGTTTGTTGTCAACTTTTACCTTTAAGGTCCACCACCGCTTCCGCTGCAGTGGTTCATCCCGAACCACGCAATAATGACCGGTGGAGAAAGAGTTGTTTCTGTGAACACTATTGGTCGAAAGATCGGTTACGCTCTGATACATTTGTAAGACCCCCCCTCCCAAATCGGCGGTCCGACCGGGGGGATCCTATCGCACACCACCCTTTTAGCATGACGCCGAAGCGATCCTGAAGGGTGGGGGTACTAACTTCCCCAACCCCCTTCATTGAACACTCTGTTGTCACGCCTAGGGGTGGTGTTAAGAGAAAGTCACTACACACCAACAGAGTAGGGAAGCAGTATTCTAGCGGAAGACATCATCAAAGGGTGCACATTATAACACTTAACAGAAGACGTCGTCAAAGAGTGCACTTTATAGCACTTAGCGGAAGACGTCGTCAAAAAGTGCACTTTATAGCTTTTAGCGGAAGACGTCATCAAATAGTGCACTTTATATCACTCAATGGAAGATTAATTATCACAGAAACCTCAAACTCATGACCTGTATAAATAATTTACATATCTCTGCCGCATTAAGTCCTAACCATCAAGGATTTATTGCCATTATATATATACCCGGAGATAGGGCACTATAAGAGGAGATGCAGCTTAATAAACTTATACCTGACATAGTCTGCTTCATGGCTTTACCTACCCATGGGTGTTGTCACTCATCCGTACCTGTCGCCTGTGCCAAAGACAAGTTATTAGAACCACGAACAGAATCCAACCCCTACTAACAAACAGACTTAATATAACATTTATAAGGGAGGGGATATCTGGACTCTTATTGGGCTGAGGCAGTCTTCCCACGACCACCGCCTACGTACTCCGTATCATCATGCATACGGTCTCAGACCCACGTAGTTCTATAGGTTTCACACGGGTTGCCCTCCCAGACCGTCCATCGTGTGGGTTGCCTTAGAGTAAAACTCATAGGCCATCCGACATTCTCCCAAGGCACATTTTATATTCCCGTAGGAATAATTTTCGAAAGCACAATATATTCCCGTAGGAATATTTCCTGAAGGCACAGTATATTCCCGTAGGAATATTTCCCGAAGGCACAATATATTCCCGTAGGAATATTTCTCAAAGGCACAATATATTCCCGTAGGAATATTTCCCGAAGGCACAATATATTCCCGTAGGAATATTTCCCGAAGGCACAATATATTCCTGTAGGAATATTTTCTCAAAGGCACAATATATTCCCGTAGGAATATTTCCCGATGGCACAATGTATTCCCGTAGGAATATTTCTCAAAGGCACAATATATTCCCGTAGGAATATTTCCCGTAGGCACAATATATTCCTGTAGGAATATTTCCCGAAGGCACAATATATTCCCGTAGGAATATTTTCTCAAAGGCACAATATATTCCCGTAGGAATATTTCCCGAAGGCACAATGTATTCCCGTAGAAATATTTCCCGAAGGCACAATATATTCCCGTAGGAATATTTTCTCAAAGGCATAATATATTCCCGTAGGAATATTTCCCGAAGGCACAATGTATTCCCGTAGGAATATTTCTCAAAGGCATAATATATTCCCGTGGGAATATTTCCCGAAGGCACAATATATTCCCGTGGGAATATTTCCCGAAGGCACCATATATTCCCGTAGGAATAAAAAATTATCTTTAGAAAATTCATCTTTAAAAGGTGATTGTGCTACATGCAAAAGTTATAAAATTGAAATTGAAGAGATGGATGAAACATTTGAGGAATACAGAAATGAATATCAAAATCATATTGATTCAATTGTTTCTACTCTTAAAAATAGCACAATTGCGTATAATAAAGCTAGACATAATTTGAAACTTAAGAACAATGAATTAGAAACTAAAATTATCTTGCTTAAGGAAATCTTAAAGAAAAATTCTCAATATCAAGCAAACTCCAAAAGCAAGTTAAATATGATTTCTCAAAATATGAATAAACCAAACAGTAAAAAACTTCAAAAGATTGAAAATGAAATTCCAAAATACTATCATCATTATCACTTACAACATCAATCTTCTCCCAACATAAAATTAAATGCCACAAGTTTCCTATGAAATATACTTTCAAAAATCATCAATATAAAGATTGTCACAATGGAAATTTCACATATAAGAATAACACTAAACCAAAGTTTGAATGGAGGCCCAAAACTAAAACTGAAACATTAACATCACATGAAAGGACCCATTCATCAATATCTACCCACAAACCGACACGATATATTTGGGTACCCAAAGGAAGCACCACTCTTGGTCCCTTTGGATCCCTAAATCTCTTACTCATTAGGTATCACAAAACGCATGAAGTAGAAATCAACAAAAAATAAAGTATCAATTATTCTACTTCAGGACATGCTATAACTTCTTGTTTTCTTATTTTCTTAAGCTAGTCATCTCATATATTATAGGAAATATGATCTTAACTCTTAAAAAAAACTTAATGAGTTTATAAATCAAATTAATCAAAACTCAAAATCATATTTTGGTGACCTATCTATTCTTATATTCATTACATATATATATACATCATTTATCAACAATTGAATTCAAAATTACTATGTGGTATTAAAATATCTAACCATAAGATTTTAAAAATATACTATATATGATATTAAAATTGCCTAAACATCTCCACTTCATGACTTCAAAATTCATAAATTAAATGTAAAACAAAACTCTTGAAGAAAAGAATCAACCATTGTAGATCTAATTTCTAAAACCACCTAAAAACCTCAAATATCTTCATCTCTAACATCAAAATCAAGTTTTAAAACAAAAATCATAAGAAAAGATGAAGTTTTACCTCAGATCTATGCGTGGGCTGGGTCGTCTTCTAGGGTTTTTTCGGGAGAGAGTCAATGGAAATGGCCGAAATGAAAAAGTAAAGGGGATTTAACTAAAGGATCAATAGCGCCAGCGCTATCGCTAGCGCAGGCGATATCGCACCTTTCTGATTTTTTAAGAAAACAAAATTCTATAAGAAACCTAAATTTATTCTCCACTATATGTACTACTTAGTTATGCAAGATTTCATTTATTACGACATGAGTTAGGTGTCCTAGATCTTTCGAGTTAAAACACATTCACAAACGCAATTTTGTAATTTTTAACCATCGAAAACATCTCTTAAAATTCTGAAATTTCAGCTTGAAACTACTATTGGGACACTTAATCAAGATCAACAATTAAAAATTTCAAAATGATAAAAAATCGTGTACTGTTTCCCGCGCTAACGCCGGCGCTAGCGCACTTAATCATTTTTCTGTATTTTTAAAATTTTGAAAAATTCTTAAAAATATATTAATCTATATTTACTATTTATTTTTG
Source organism: Dactylorhiza incarnata (assembly GCA_033032865.1). Classification (NCBI taxonomy): domain Eukaryota; kingdom Viridiplantae; phylum Streptophyta; class Magnoliopsida; order Asparagales; family Orchidaceae; genus Dactylorhiza; species Dactylorhiza incarnata. Next base: position 11,921,435 of record JAWHQI010000033.1, on the reverse strand, counting down.
CACTTCTGATTATATTTCATTTTTGAAAAATCAAATACAAAAATACAAAAGCCAAATTACAAAAAAAAATGTTTTGCCTTTTTGCTTAAAGTCTATTTTTTATGCAAAAATCAAATACAAAAATATAAAACATTAAAACTATCAAAAAAAACTGTATGAATTTTTCTGTGAAAATCAAGCATGATTTAATCTATTATTTAGAATATCTATAATGTTGCAATTTATCTTTTCAAACTACTTTGAACATGGTTTTCATCATGCTTTGATGTATCTATTAATATGTGCATCAATTATCTTTTAAAAAGTTGTGTAGAACTAAGCTTAGCATGCCTCTAAGTATGAGTAAATGTTTTATGTTTGATAAGGATTGCTATTTACTCACTTATTTTGGCATTGCCTACATATGTGTTTAATCTAAAAATGCTTGTCTATGTTTTGTATTAGTACAATGAATTAAAATTGCATAACTATCTTACCTACACTACCTTTATTTGCACTTTTAAAAGTTAAGAAAAGTGGTTATGCTTTCATAAATTATATTGATTTGCAAAACAAGTGTATTCGGAGAACTTTGTACAAAACAAAATTATAAAATAAATGACAAAGATAACTCCACCAAGCACTACTTGAACCTCCTGATAAGTCTTAATAAGCATTGTAAGGTTGAGCACCTTGGAAAGAATAGTAAAGTGTCTTGTGCAAATCAAATCTTTCTTTCAAAAATAAGAAAAACCACTTACTCTTAAGTACACCGGATCACTAGTCTCAAAATTCAAAATAAAATATGTGATCCCTCAAGCACTACTTTGCACCCTGATAAGTCTTAATGAGCATTGTGTGTGCAAAGCACCTTGGTAGCTGTACTTTTTATTGTGCATTAAAGTGTGTGGAAGTAATCTTATTTGTGTTTTATTGTGCTATTACTTTACATATTTGTTGTATTTTTGATTAAAACATTTGTTTACACTACTCAAAAATACACTTATGGACACATCATTATCTTCCATGACATTTCTTCTCATGAGTATTGGATCCTAATGCAAATTCTATACTATTTATTTATGAAATGCACTAGATAACCTAGCATGCTTTCTATAATATTTGGTAGGTTTTGAAATTGTGAATTAAAATAGCATTGTAGTAATCTCTTTTTGATAACAGTATTTCATACTTGGTTACTTTATTGTTAAACTTAAAGATTTTACTTGAACAATGATTTACAAAAACATCTTCTTTATGAATTTAACTCATATATCTTTTTATGGATCATCATTGATTACAATAAGATGTTTCTTGTATTTCTATAAGTCTTCCGCATCATCACCATATATTTCTACCTTGCACCTTCATGCTTATATCAAAGTCTTAAATACCAAAATTCCTTTTCAACAAATGGTGGACTTGCTTGGTAGAATTTATATTGGTTATTCTAACACAAATATTGTAATGCTAAAACTCTGATTTATTAATGGATTTCAAATTAGCTCTGGAACTTTTCTTTAAGAATTCAAATATAAAAACCCATTGGCTATGAAATTATAATTTAATTTAAAATGCTTAAATGTTTCCAATAATTATTACCCATGACTTCATTTCTCACCATAGCGGGGGCGTAGGGTTGTAGACATTATATAACCTTATCTCTAGTCATGTCTTGTCCTTACCCGGGGAGGGTTCCAGTGGGGCCTTGCGAGGCACTGGGGGGAAAGAGTGCTAGGGTGAGTTTTGTTTAGTGTTTGCATATGGGACTAACACCCCATCCTACGTCATGTTTGCAGCTCCTCATGCCCATCCGTCACTTAGTACGGGGTTAGGGTGTAGACATATTGTCTGGGTAGTTTAGTTACTTGGAAATCATTACATTTTTTTATGCTTAAAACTCTTATATAAAAAGGAAAAACTAACATGATAATATTGAGTACTTTAAGCTAAAAACTCTGATCTATCTCTATAAAAATTATTCTAAAACTCCTTATCATTTCATTCTCTCTAAAAGCTCGATCATGCCGTTTTCCTCTAATCAAAACTTTTAAGTGGTGTCTCCTTACCCACTTTTGCTAATAACAAAAGGGGGAGAACTAACATGATAAATATAATCTGTTATCAAAAAAGAAAACTAACATGATTAATTAAAATGATAGCTTACATATTAGGGGAGCATTCACTTAGGGGGAGCATATATTTAGGGGGAGCAATTCTAAATGCTAAAATCGATAATTATTCTAAGTCATCACTCTCACACACACACACAAGTAAGGTTCATCATACTTATATATATATTAATGCTCAGATTTATCATTAATGGTTTTGTTATTATCAAAAGGGGGAGTTTGTTGGAACAAGGTCTTCCGCATCTCCTAAGTTTGAGAATAACAAAACCTATTTGTATTTGATCTTGTGTGTTTAAGTGTGCAGGAAAACAAAGTCCATATGACTCAAGGATTACATAAGAAGGTTGCCCCCAAAATTTGAGCCATCAAATCCAACACTCCTTCTAGCGCCGGCGGTATCACCTAACGCCTGGCGCTAGCGCTAAGGAACTACTGAGAAGCAAACTAGCGCTCGACGAACTGCTTACTCTACCGCGGTGCGCTAGTACTAGCGCTGGCGCTAGCTTTCGCTCGATGAACTGTAAGCTGCGCTCGACGAAATAGATCTTGCGTTCGACGATCTTGTGTTCGACAAATTTTTGATCGACGAAAGATGAAGCCCGCTCGACAAACTACGGTCGACGAAAATTCGATCGATGAAAAGAATGCTTAAGTGCAATTTCGGGAGCACATATAGAAGGAGATAGCGCCTGGCGATATCCGATAGCGCAGGCGGTAGCGCGGAGCACAGAAGGCAAAAGAGAATTGTTTCCTCAGATTGAAGATTCTACCGCGCAGAATATGTCCTAAAATGGGATAGCGCCGGCGGTAGCACTAGTGCAAGCGCTAGCGCTAAGGCTATAAAAAGGACCTCTTGGCTCTGTCTTGATTATCCTCTTTAGATCCAAAATTCTAGAGCTTCGTGCCACAGCATAGAGAGAAAGGTTCAGAGAGATACTCCCACCAAACGCTTAGAGAGGTTCTGAAGGAGGACTTCATCACGCTACATCCGAAGAGGGATCGCTTCAATCTTGCTTATTCTACAGTGATCGTTCATCTCCGATTTCAGAAGTTTCTTACAGGGAGTTTTTAATATTGTTGTTGTTATTTTATTTCATATCTTTTGTAACCGTTAGAGAATTCACCTCGTGTTGGCGACTAGGTTTGGGTAGGACTTAAGGCAGAAATTCGCCTCGTGTTGGCGACTAGGTCTTGGGTGTAGGTTTAGGGGGTGCTCGAGGCCATATCTGGGGAAGGATTGGCTAGAGCGGCTTGAGGCCATGTCCTGGGAGGCATATTTTTTGGGCCACCACGAGCAATAATAGAAGCGGGAGTGTCTGAGGGTCTATAATACATGCTCTTAAATTTTGCTTTGTAATCCCTAAATGTTTCTTGCAGAAGTTCCATAATATGCTTCTTATCAGTTTCATGAACATCAAAGCGATTCTGCCGAAAAAGATAAAATGAATAAACAAAATGAAGAAAGTATGTGTTAATGGAAGTGATTGAAGATGTGCACCTTTATCAAATTCCATGTCGTGTCTTTGCTATAGTGGGACACATGCGTCCACGATTGAGAAATCATTGGAAACAAAGATACATTTCTAATCAGTGTGCCCAAAAAATAGGAAAGTTGAACTTTTCCATCACCTATGAATTGGTCGTACGCATTTCTCTCCATTTTAATGACTTTATCCGCGGGCATTAGATGAATGTGTTTGCATGTGGTTTCGCCTCGTCCTTTTTTATGCTTAGTTGAGGCTAGAATCAGCAAAATATTTCTTATAAATATCATTAACAATAAGAATAACATATTGAATTAGAAGTATTTATTACAAGTATGTGGTTCATCAGCATTGTGATCAACTTCCCGATCACTAGCTTGATTGTCATCGTTACTTTCATTAGATGAATGAAATGCCATGGCTGCCGCATCATATAATGAATCCTCATGGACCCGCGAAGTGCTTGCATTTGTCTCTTCGCCCACAACTTCATTGCAATTTTTGGATGGAGTTTCACCACTTTGATCATTGGTTAGCGGCATGGGATCTCTTGAAACATATAAATTTTTTGGATCCAATTTTCTTTTATGAGGCATAGCTATCTACATTATAATAATAACATTAACAATATCAATGATAAGTTAATAATTGCATTGTTAAGTAAATAATTGAGAACATACTTAGTGAAACTTATCTTTCTCTTGGCAAAATAATGGGGTCAACATCAGTTCTAACTATCTCGACATCCTCATCATCGTCTTGGTACAAGCTCTCAACATTTTGTATTTCATTAACATCACATTGAATTAAGGTTTGATGGACATCAATATTTATAGTTGTGATATCTCCCATTTCATAGTCATCTCGCGACACCATCCTCATGACCACTTCCCAACGTGATTGTTTAGGATCGGAGATATAATATACCATTCTTGCTTGAGAAGGAAATATGTAAGGGTCATGTTCTAGTACCACGCCTGTATGTATTAATTGAGTGAAATTAACTAAAGTGAACCCAAAAGAATCTTTCTTCACGCCCACATTGTTTGTGGGATTAGCCCAATCACATTTAAAAAGCATCACTTTTGCAGCGTCAAAGTAATCTAATTCTAAGATCTCAGTAAGCCTACCAAAATAATTGATATCTCCGTCTAATCCACCATGGTCAGACATTACTTCAATCCCGCTATTTTGCGTTCGTTTGCAAAGTTCACTTTCTACCGTTCGAAATGAAAAACCGTTTATATTATATCCTTTGTAGCTACGAACAATAGAGTTGGGTCCAAGTGCCAACTGTCATAGTTGTGGATCTGTAATGGTTACATCATCTATAACCTGAAATGATATAATGTGCACAAAATGAATCACATTGATACTAATTTGTAAGTATTTATAAACATGAACGATTTTTACCCTGCGTTTAAACCATTCTGAGAATTCATTACAAAGCATTTTTTCCAACATATCTTCTTCGATCCGTTGTGGTTCGTGACGATTCTTCAATTCTTCCTGTAATTCATGCCACCAGTTCGTGGGGATACGTGTCGGGATAGAAAACGAAAAAGAGTTTTATTATTATTCGCCTTAGATTTCTAGCGTCATAGAAATCTAGTTTTGTAAATCATTTTTATTAATAGTAATCATGTCTCTCTTTTTGTAATAAAATGATTTGTTCTTCATTTCTCTAAATTGTTTATTATCATCTCTTTTATTATAAAACAATTTAGATCTTTATTCAAAATCACTATTTTAATCTCTTATTATTTTAAGTATTACAAAATATAATATAAGCTTTTAAAACCCTTATTCACCCCTCCCCCGCCCTCTAAGGGTGCCTACCGATCCAACATGGAATACTTAGTCCACAATTAGGAAAAAATACGTACGCGGCGAAAAAATATATTCATCTATCCTACCCAAGCATGAAGACCAAACAGGTCTTCAAGGCTAGCACATGTCTAGATTTACTATATATATATATGAAAATATTTAGTACGATTTCAAAATAGGTGGTACATAATAAGAAAAGTTATGTTATGCAATACTTTACACAAAATATTTCACATAATGTAGTAAAGTACACACTTTTCTAGAGAGAAACATCTATCTACCTCAAAAGTTGTACTAGTAGCAACCTGCAAGTACACTAAAAATAACAACCTTATGGGCTCCTATAACTGACAAAAGCCCACAAGGCAACAACATGGAGGCAACATTCAAGACTGCTCCTCACCAAGAAGGAAGGGAAGATCCTCTACCCGGGACTAGACAACACAACTCTACCACTTGCTGCAACTACTGACCTGAACTTGAACCTGGGGCACTCAAAAGAAAAGAATGCCTCAGCCTAAAAGGTAGCAAGTAATAGTAATAATAAGAATAATATTAAATAATAGGAGCAATGTGCAATCAGGAGTAAGGCACAGAAGTAGTAAAGTCAATGAACAAAGCTCAGACATGATTAAAAAGTAACCCAAGAAACAAGGGTATCCAAGAATATGCCAAAACCATACCCTGTTGCTTATATGATAAGTTAAAAGAAAGAACTGTGGTGGAGGTCTATTATACTCATCCACTATCCAGTATAAAAGCCACTGTGGTGGAGGCCTATCATATCCACCCACTCTCCAGTCTTTAATTCACTGTGGTGGGGGACTATCATATCCACCCACTCTCCAATCCACAAAACTAATGTGGTGGGGGCCTACCATATCCACCCACTCTTCAGTCTACAATTCACTATGGTGGGGGCGTACCATATCCACCCACTCTCCAGTCTACAAATTATATCAATTTATAACCTTACTTGGTTTGGCATTTTTAAGAGGTGGCAAACCAGGCCAAAACAAAAGAATCATAAGGTAATTCTTACCATGGAATAACCAAAGAAGCACTTCCTGTTCAATTTGTTGAAGTGAAGTGGAGGTGACCGGTCGGTCTGAATTTGGGTGATCGCAGAGACCGCGCGGTCTGTGTTAGTGATCTGTCGGTCTGGCTCTGCCGGTCTGTTCTGGCGGTCTGCTGGTTGGCCGGTTTGTTCTTGTTTGCTGTGGTCTGTTCCCGAGTTGTTCTTCTTGGTTGTCCTATCTTCTTTGTTGGAAGACCGGGCAGTATGTTCTGTGTAATCACTATGTCCGGGCGGGTTATGCAGGTCGGTCTGGTGACTTGTCTGAAGTCGGCCAGTTGTCCTTGGCTTGCTCTTGTAGATCTAAGGAAGGAGGGTCTTGTATCCGCGCGGCTTGTGCGCGGTCTTGTGTTCGCGCGACTTGTGCGTGATCTGCCTGCTGATCTGTGGTCTTGGATGGAAGGTTGTCCAAGTGGTCTGATCGCACGGTCTACTTTGTGAGACCGCTGGCGATCTGACGGGTGGTGATTGTATCTCTCCTGTGCGGTGACGACATCCGTCTACCCGCCTATAAATAGGGGTGCATGTCCCGTCATTCATAACGAGAACTATAAGAACTAGAGCCTGGGTTAATTCGTGCGGTCTCAACTTTGAGGTCGGGCGGTCTCGGAAGCGAGTTGACTGTTTGTTGTGTTCGCAGGTTTGCGGTCAGCAGGTTGCGGTCTGCTTCCTTGGTGATTCCCAGCGGCTTGAATAAACAGTTCGACAGCGGTCTGTCTGCGAACTGGTTTATGGTGTTCTTGTGCTGTTAGCATCGAGCTCAGCGATCAGGCGACCTTTAGCGGTTAGGCGATCTGAGTTGCGGTCTGGCGATAGCTGTTCTTCGTTCAATTCAATAAGCTCCAGTTCGTGCGGTCTGAGGTGGTGATCTTGCAGTGTAGGCGGCCTGTCCGTTTTCTATTCGCGTGGTCTCAGGTCAAGCCGGGCGATCTCTGGGGTCGAGCGGTCTGTGCAGTCTCTGTTTGTTAAGCCGCCAGTTTTGCTTTTTGGTGTTTTGTTCTTCTCTCCTTCGTGATTCTTATGAATCATGTCTCGCCATGTATACCTCGCACTGTAAATGAAGTTTGTGATTCAATAAAGTTTTTGTGTTGCTGTGTGGCATTGTGGTTGTTTGGCTATAACTCAGTTGATGCAACTCCTGCTTACTCCTAAACGATTCAAATCAAAAATTTTAACATGGTATCAGAGCCAGGTTGTTGGAGTGGATACGCAGTGATAAACTTGAGTTGCCATCATCTTTGTGAAGAAGAGACCATATAGATTTCCATGGAAGGTGGATACGCAAGAGGGCTTGGTATTGAACTCCTCACATCGACTAACTATAAGAAATGGAGGTCATGTATGGAGAGTTACTTACTTGGCGATGATCTATGGGAGATAGTTGGAGGAGAAGACACACAAGAGGTGTTTCTAGCAGGAGATAATATGGCAGAGGTGAGACTTTGGAGGAGGAATAATGCTAAGGCAGAGTTCACACTCAAGAGGGCTATCTCACCAGAGATATTTGATCACATCATTGGATGTAAATCTGCTGCTGAGATTTGGACCTCTTTGGACGGGTTGTTTAATAAAAAGAATGTAGGTCGGCTACAGTTTCTTGAAAATGAGTTGGCGAAAGCCTCTCAAGGTGATCTTTAAATCTCTACCTTCTTTCTTAAGATGAAGAACCTCACAGTAGAGATTTCTGCATTGGACCCTGATGAGCCCATCTCGGAGGCAAAACTGAAGAGGCATATTATCCGCGGGTTGCGGAAGGAGTATCTTGCCTTTGTGACTTCAGTTTAGGGTTGGGCAAATCAACCATCTCTGTTGGAGCTGGAAAACTTACTTGCTTCGCAGGAAAGTTTGGCAAGACAGATGGCGGGGACTTCTATCTCTAGGGGAGATAGTGATGTGTTGTTCTCTGGGAAGAAGAAGAAGAAGTGGGAGAAGAAGAAGCCGGGTCATGATGGACCCTCTACTTCAGGTCAGCAGGATAGGGGTTATGCTTCTAAGTCTTATGGGAAGAAGAAGGGAGAGGGACCAAGGTACTTCAGGTGCAATAAGACCGGGCACTTCAAGAAAGATTGTCGGGTTAATCTTCAGCCGGCACATGCAGCGGAGAAGGAGAAGCCAAAGTCTGATGAAGTTGGATGGGGAGGAGCCTTTGCGGCTAATATGACGGCTATGCCCGTTAAGGCCTTAGATGCCATCAACTTCAAAGAGGATTGGATCGTGGATTCAGGGTGTGGGCATCACCTCACCGGGGATGAATCAAAGTTCTCTTCTTTGGCACCTTACTCAGGTAATGATGCTATCATTACGGCTGATAATTCTGTTCATGCAGTAGAACAAGAAGGAGTTGTCTCTTTGAGCAGTGATAAGGGTCCACTCACCTTGAGGAGTGTTTATCACGTGCCTGGTATGAAGAAGAATATCTTCTCTGTGAGCAATGCGGTCGATGTCGGTTATCACGTTCTGTTTAGCCCAACACAAGTGAAGTTTCTTAAAACTCAACCGGAGATAAGAGGAGATATTATTCATGTTGGAAAGCGGGTGAAGGACTTGTTTGTTTTGTCGACAAGTACCCGTGTTGATAAAATGAAGACCAATGATAACACATCTATTTGGCATTAAAGGTTGGGGCATGTAGGCATGGACAAATTAAATGCTATGGCGGTAAGGGGCCTTGTCAAGAACTTGCCTAGCTTGTCCTCCTATGGAGACGGTCATATTTATGCGGGATGTCAGTTTGGTAAGTCTCATCGACTTCCATTTGATAAATCGCAAACAAGATGCAAAGCGCCGTTGGAGTTCATTCACGGTGATTTGATGGGACCGACTGCCACCCCAAGCCTTGGAGGCAACAGATATATGTTGGTGTTGATTGACGATTACACCATATATGTCTGGGTGTATTTTTTGAAAGAGAAGTCAGAAGCTTTTGCGAGGTTTGTGGAGTTCAAGGAGCTGGTTGAAGGTCGGTTAGGCCTGCGGGTGAAAAAATTGAGAACTGACAATGGTGGGGAGTTCACCTCTGGTGAGTTCTCAAGTTTTTGCAGGAAACACGGCGTTCGGAGAGAGCTCACTTGTGCCCATACTCCACAGCAAAATGGCATTGCAGAACGGAAGATCCGTCATCTGACGGAAACTTGCAAATACTGGCTTCATGCCAAGAGCATCCCAAAGTCCTTCTGGGCGGAGGGAATGTCTTGTGCGGCATACGTCATCAACAGGATGCCTCTAAGTCCTATCAACATGAAGACCCCTCACGAACTGATGTTCAAGGAGAAACCAAGTGTTTCACACCTTCGGGTGTTCGGGTTAACCTATTATGTGCATATTCCTGATGCTCTTCGGATAAAGCTAGATGCGAAAGCAAGGAAGCTAGTCTTTGTTGGATATGATGAGCGGAAGAAGGGATGGAGATGCATGGATCCCGAGACTCGAAGATCTTTTGTATCTCGGCATGTTGTGTTCAACGAGGTGACTTCCTACAAGGGGAGTTCAGGAGTTGAACTACCGGAGAGCAGGGTTGATGAAGAAGGGAAGGCTGCGGAAAATCTTCAAGTGGAGTTGCCTGTTTCACCAGGAGATCCTATTGTGTCAAGCTCAGAGATGGAAGCTTCAGGTTCTGGAAGCAGGGGGAGCGATGCTCCAAGTTCATCTGGAAGAGGAGCTAGCACAGAAGCAGCAGCTGAGGAGGTGGCTAGTCAGGTGTAACCTCTTAGGAGGTCGAAGAGGACTATTAATCCACCAGATTAATACACATGAGGAAACATGGTGAGCTTCATCTCATGTTTCTTTGCTGGTCCCTTGGATGAGAGGGAACCGTCGAGCTTTGAGAAGGCCAAAGGCGTGAAGCAGTGGGACATTGATATGCAAGAGGAGATGGATGCTCTCAAGAAGAATGAGACTTGGTCTCTAGTGCCCAGGCCCAAGGGCATTACCCCTGTGACATGCAAGTGGGTCTATAAACTCAAGAAGAAGGCTGACGATACGATCGAGCGATACAAGGCTCGCCTTGTAGCTCGCGGGTTCTCACAACAGTATGGTGAAGATTATGATGAGACGTTTAGTCCAGTGGCAAAGATGACTTCGGTCCGATTTGTTATTGCTTTGGCAGCTTCAAGTGGATGGGAGATTTGGCAGCTCGACGTTAAGAATGCTTTCTTATACGGCGAGATCGACAAGGATATCTTTATGATCCAACCGCTGGGCTTCATCTCGGAGGAGTGTCCGGACTACGTCTGCAAACTGAAGAAAGCCCTGTATGGGTTGAAGCAAGCTCCTCGGGCGTGGTATGGAAAGATCGCGGAGTATCTTCTATTCTGCGGGTTCTTTGCTTCAGACTCTGATTCTAGCTTATTTGTCAAGAAGGAGGGGGCGCTTCGGGTTATTGTTCTACTATATGTGGATGACATGATTATCACCAGGAACTCGAAGGAGGCAGTAGCAAGGCTGAGGGCCGAGCTTGCCATCAGATTTGAGATGAAGGATCTGGGTGAGCTTCACCATTTCCTTGGACTCGAGGTTCAGAGGAGGGAGAGCGGAGTGCTCGTTTCTCAGGCCGGATATGCGGAGCGGATCGTTCAACGATTTGGCATGGAGGAAGGGAAGAGCAACTCTATACCTCTGTGTTGGGGAAATGATTTCTCTTAACCCCTTGAATTAAGTTGAATATGAATTCTAAGAAAGAAAAACAAGGTTAAGTAAATATGCGTCGAATAGTATTCGACGCAACGTCGAAATATACTCGACGTTTCCTTCAGATTGAGTCGAAGTAACTCTAGGAAGATTTCGACGTATGTGTTGTCGACGCTACTCTGATTTCTAGTCGACGCATATGGAGAAGTCGACGCACCTTCCTTATTCTCCTCTCGACGTCCAGCCAGGATGAATTCGACGCTTACGTCGAATAGGAATCGACGCATGTCGATTTATATGACAGATTTAAATATGCGCCAGATCTCTTTCCTTCTTTCAGTAGATCTGATTTGTATGGAATAAGTATCAATATTTTATAGCCGTTCTGAATCATTCTTTCCTTATATCTGATTCTTGGCTAATTTGATTAAACTTATTTGGACATTATTTGAAATCAGAATTGGTTCTTTCCTTCTACAGAAATAAATATTATGAAAACATTTTCATCTTTCTATTTCTCTGACTGCTAATTGATTATCCTCCTATAGTATTATGTTGAATTAACAGAGCTATAAATAAAGAGGAGGTCGGCAGAAAATAGAGAAGAGTGATCCACCACATACATTTGAAATAGAGGAAAAGCTCCCAAGAGAATAGAGAGAAAAAGCTGAGAAAAGAGATAGTGTGCTGCAGAGAAAAAGCCTTCATCTTCTCCTTCTTCTTCAGAAGCCATTCTACTGCAAACTCTGAAAGCTCTCTCAAAAGAGAGAAAAGTTTTTTACAATCTCCTTCTCACTATAGAAGAGAGATTTCATTCACTACTTCTTGTGCTTCCAATCTTCTTGCTAGGAAGAAGATTCATTCTTGTTCTTATTTCTTTCTTCTTTCTTTTTCTTACTTAAACATTGTAAAAGAGTTTTTAGAATCTCTCTCCAAAAAATTCAGTGTACTGGTTCTAAGAGTCTCCTTGTCAAAAGACTCAGTTGGTTCTAAGAGTCTCCTTGTCAAAAGACTCAGGGTGGTTCTAAGAGTCTCCTTATCAAAAGACTCAGTGCAAGATAATGAATTCCTACCAAGGGGGTAGAAGAGTGGACTACCCAAAGTTTTGGGAACCACTATATTTTCTTGTGTTGTGCTGTGATTTCTTTACTTGCTTTTATTCTCTTTATTTGTTTAATTCTTGTTGGTTTGTGGGAAGCTCTAATCTGTGATCATACACATATATATTAACATTGCACAAAATATTTTTTAATCTCTATTCACCCCCCTCTAGAGAATTCTAGTGAGGTAAACTGTGCACTTCCACTCTGGAACAGCATCATAAACTTCGGAAGGATGAGGGGAGAGTTCTATCTGATCCATGGGTGTTCCGAGCTCTGGTTAGGAGCTTGATCTACTTGACCATCATGAGGCCTGATATTGCTTATGCAGTTGGCAAAGTGAGTCGGTACATAGCGGAGCCACGGAAGCCTCATCTTCTAGCGGCAAAAGGAATTTTGGAATATGTGAAGTCGACCTCTGATTTGGGTCTCCTATATAGGAGAGGGTCAAGCTTGGAGTTGCTTGGATACATGGATGCTGATTACGGGGGAGACGTGGATGATCGGAGATCAAGGTCTGGTTTTGTCTTTATGACGGGCCCCACAGCTATTTCTTGGTGCAGCAAAAAGCAGGACTCAGTGTCTGTATCTACCACAGAAGCGAAATACAAGGCTTCGGCCTTGGCAGCTCAGGAATTTGTTTGGCTCAGGAGGTTGGTAGAGGACGTTCATGAGGAGGTTCGAGGTCCCACTATGCTACGCGGGGACAATGAGAGTGCTCTCAAGCTGGTTAATAATCCAGTTTGTCACGCGAGGACCAAGCATATTGAGATTGAACATCATTTCATTTGTGAAAAGATGTTGGGAGGATCTCTTATGGTCGAGCATGTTCGGAGTGCGGACAATGTTGCAGACATCTTTACAAAGCCGCTGGCGAAGGGACCGTTTACTCGGTTGCGGAGTTTACTCGGGCTAGTTTCCACTTCCCACTTCAAGGGGGAGTGTTGAATTTGTTGAAGTAAAGTGGAGGTGACCGGGCGGTCTAAATTTGGGTGACCGCAGAGACCGCGCGGTCTGTGTTAGTGATCTGCCGGTCTGTTCTGGCGGTCTGCTGGTTGGCCGGTCTATTCTTGATTGCTATGGTCTGTTCCCGAGTTGTTCTGCTTGGTTGGCCTATCTTCTTTGTTGGAAGACTGGGCAGTTTGTTCTATGTAACCGCTGTGTCCGGGCGGGTTATGCAGGTCGAACTGGCGACTTGTCTGAAGTCGGCCACTTGTCCTTGGCTTGCTCTTTGAGATCTAAGGAAGGAGGGTCTTGTGTCCGCGCGGCTTGTACACGGTCTTGTGTTCGCGTGACTTGTGCGCGATCTGCCTGCTGATCTGCGGTCTTGGACAGAAGGTTGTCCAAGTGGTCTGATCGCGCGGTCTACTTTGTGAGACCGCTGGCGATCTGACGGGTGGTGATTGTATCTCTCATGTGCAGTGACGACATCCGTCTACCCGCCAATAAATAGGGGTGCATGGCCCATCATTCATAACGAGAACTGTAAGAACTAGAGCCTGGGTTAATTCGTGCGGTCTCAACTTTGAGGTCGAGCGGTCTCGGAAGTGAGTTGACTGTTTGTTCTGTTCGCAGGTTTGCAGTCAGCAGGTTGCGGTCTCCTTCCTTGGTGATTCCCAGCGGCTTGAATAAACAGTTCGGCAGCGGTCTGTCTGCAAATTAGTTTATGGTGTTCTTGTGTTGTTCGCATCGAGCTCAGCGATCAGGCGACCTTCGGCGGTTAGGCGATCTGAGTTGCGGTCTGGCGACAGCTGTTCTTCGTTCAATTCAATAAGCTCCAGTTCGTGCGGTCTAAGGTGGCGATCTTGCAGTGCAGGCAACCTGTCTATTTTCTGTTCGCTTGGTCTCAGGTCAAGCCGGGCAATCTCTGGAGTCGAGCGGTCTGTGCGGTCTCTGCTTATCAAGCCGCCAGTTTTGCTTTTTGGCGTTTTGCTCTTCTCTCCTTCGTGATTCTTATGAATCATGTCTCGCCATGTATACCTCGCACTGTAAATGAAGTTTGTGATTCAATAAAGTCTTTTGTGTTGTTGTGTGCCATTGTGGTTGTTTGGCTATAACTCAGTTGATGCAACTCCTGCTTACTCCTAAATGATTCAAATCAAAAATTTTAACACTTCCAAACAGCTGGAAAATCCAGTACAGTAACTGCAAGAATTCACAATATTACAAGAAGAGTCAAGAGGAATCGAAGAGAATCTTTTCCACTATACGACCAGAAAGACTCAAAAATGAGTAAATACCTCATCACTAGGCTTAATAAACCAATCAAAAGATCTAAAAATAAACAGTCAAAATAACCCCTAAGACCAATTCACGACATCAACTAATCATAAACATAGCAATGTTCGACAAGGGTCGTCACAAGAACTTAGGGTTTACGAAACACCCCAAAGGAAACAAATCCTTAACATCCCAACCCACCTAACAGAGTTTATTAAGGTGACACGGGAAAGAACAAGAAGGATTACAACTAAAAGCAAATCTCCCAAAAGAAAATCGGCAAGGGCTCCCGTCGATCGATGGTACTTCCTGCCGATCGACGAGAAGGCCTGCCGATCGACGGGAAGGCCTTCCGATCGACCAGAAAGACTCGCCGAGACAGTCGATGGGAGGTCCTGTCGATCGACGGGAATCTTCATCGATTTTGACTTAAGCGCTCCAGCTCCTCCGTTTTAGAACCTAAACCCACCCCCAAGTACTCCAGGAAATACCCAGCTGCTCCAAACCCTTCTAACAGGAAAATAATTAAGGGCAAAAAAATAAAACTTTAAGAGTAATAATAATAATAATAATAAACATGACCTAGCTTGGTCAAGAATAGAGAAGAAGAAGAACAGAAGAAGAACAAGATGTCTTGCCTTAACCAAAAGCCAAATCCGCAAAACAACTCCTTCACCAAGGAAGAACTCGACGAGAGATTTCCGATTCCCCGCACCAGCGAGAGCTCTGACCACCTCCACCACCGGAAACAACCTCCGACGAAAAAACCTAACCTCCGGCCTCTTCTTTCTCTTGACTGGAACTCGCGAAATAAGACAGGAGGATGATTTTGCATCGGAAGAAAAGAGAAATCCTATTTAAGATGATGAAGGTGGTTTCCAACTGGGCTCCACTGACTTCTCCTATAATATAAATCATAAACAGATTGTATGAAAAGTTATATATATATATATATATATATATAAGAATGTATGTACATATATATACATATAAGAATGTATGTACATATATATACATATTTTGTCAGACTAAATATATAAATTTTTATAAGAATTTATATATAAGTTTATACATTATTTGATAAAGAATTCTTATAAAATATATTTTCTATGCTAATTAAATATTTTATGTCAGGATAAATAAAGATTTTTATCAAACGCGACCTCGCAAACACTCAAGACGAACTACGACGACGCACCTAAGACGGTAATGCCCTCACTATGACGGAATTAATGATTTAACTATAAATCAAAAATTCTGGGGCGTTACAACCACCCCTCCTACGAGAAAGTTTCGGCCAGAACTTTGCAAAATTAAGCACAAAAGGGGAAAACCTACCGGGTAACTCTAGAAGAACATATGAGGATAAGACTCTCTCATCACTGATTCCAGCTCCCAGGTTGCACCTCGAACATCCTGATTGCTCCAGAGAACCTTCACCATAGGAATCGTCTTCCTTCGCAAAACCCGATCTTGCTTCTCCAAGATACGAACAGGCTGCTCCACAGAGGACAGATTTGGCTGCCACTCAGGCACAGATTCCAGGACATGGCGATCACTGAGGACACACTTTCGCAACTGGCTCACATGGAACACATCGTGAACACCAGGGAAGGAGGAATGCAACAACAACCTATAAGCAGGAACTCCGATGCGCTCTACAATCTGAAACGGTCCCACATACCTGGAATCTAGCTTATGGTTCTTCCCAAACCTCTTAACATTGGCCATTGGAGAAACCTTCAAGAACACCATGTCCCCAAGTACAAATTCTAAATCGACCCTTCGCCGATTGGCGTACTTCTCATAATGCTCCTAAGTTACTCGAAGCTTCTCACGGATCTGCGTTACAGCAATGCTCATTTCTTCCAAGGCCTCTGGACCCAAAGCTGACTTCTCGCCCACTTCAGCCCGAAATAGGGGAGTCCGACAACGTCTCCCAAACAGAGCTTCGAAAGGAGCCATCTGCAAACTCTCCTGATAACTATTATTGTATGCAAACTCCATAAGCGCAAGGCATTCATCCCAAGCTCCTCCATGCTCCAAAATGTAACACCTGATCATATCCTCCACAATCTGATTTACCCTTTCCGCCTGCCCATTCGTCTGCGAATGATATTCGGTAGAATACCGAAGGTCGATGACCAAAGCTCCCTGCAAACTCTGCCAAAAGCCGGATGTATACCTAGAATCTCGATCCGACACGATGCTCACTGGCACACCATGCAATCTAATAATTTCTTGCACATACAGCGATGCAATCTTCTCCATTGAATAACCAATCTTGTACGACACAAAATGATCACACTTGGTCAATCTATCCATTATCACCCACATCGAATCATGACTGCGAGGGGATCTCGTTAAGCCAATAATGAAATCCATAGAGATACTTTCCCATTTCCACATCAGAATATCCAACGGTGTCAACTTGCCACCGGGTCCCTTATGATCTGCCTTGACGCGCTGACAGGTATAACACTTCGACACAAACCTTGAAATATCATTTTTCATGCCTGACCACCACACGATCTACTTCAAATCGTGGTACATCTTTGTAGAACCAGGATGATATGCAAGACTGGAATCGTGAGCTTCCTCACAAATCTTCGCGTGAATCTCTTCCACATCAGGAATACAAAACCTGCCACGGTAACTCAAGGTACCCTCTTCATCAATCGAGAATTCTGGCAACTCACCTTTCTCAGCTCTACCCCGGAGGTGCTGCAAATCGGGGTCATCCTTCTGATGCAACCTCGTAAGGGTACTCCAGGAAGGTTCTTCAACTTCTATACTAGACGGTCCATCCTTGGACTTCACGGCAATGCCTATCAAATAAAACTCCTCCACTAGCGACTGCACAAAGAGGCTGAAAACAGAAGCAGACTTTCTACTTAGGGCATCTGCCACTACATTCTCCTTGCCTTGGTGATATACGATATCCACATTATAGTCTGCAATGTACTCCATCTACCCACGATGGTGCAAATTCAACTCCTTCTGCGAAAACACATAGATCAAACTCTTATGATCTGATTAGATCCTGCACGACACCCCGTACAACAGATGCCTCCAATGCTTTAAGGCATAAATCACCACAGCGAACACCAAATCATGGGTAGGGTAGTTACTTTCATGAACCTTTAGTTGCCTCGACCCGTATGCAATCACTTTCCCATCCTGCATAAGAACACATCCAAGACCAACCTGCGAAGCATCAACATAGACTTGAAATTCTACCCCCTCAACAGGAAAAGCCAAAACTGAGGCAAAACATAATCTTCTCTTTAGCTCTTGAAAAGCCTCCTCGCACTTTTCGCTCCAAATAAAAGCTGCTCCTTTCTGTGTCAACATGGTTAGAGGCGCAAAAATTCCTGAAAATGCCTCCATAAACCTTCGATAATAACCCGCCAACCCTAAGAAACTCCTGATTTCCATAGGAGTTGTCGGTCTCTTCCAATCCAAAACAGCAACCACCTTTGCTGGGTCCACAGAAATACCATCCTTGCCCACCACATGACCAAGAAGGAAACCTAAGAAATCCAAAACTCACATTTGCTCAACTTGGCTTACAACTTGTGTGCTCTCAGGGTCGATAACACCAAGTGCAAATGCCGAGCATGCTCCTCCTCATTTGGTGAATAAACCAACACGTCATCTATAAAGACCACCACGAACTGATCCAGATAATCTCTAAATACTCTGTTAATCAAATCCATAAAGGCAAATGGTGAATTTGTCAGCCCAAATGACATTACCGAGAATTCAAAATGCTCGTAACGCGTACGGAAAATAGTCCGCGGAACATCGGACTCTCGAATCCTCAACTGATGATAACCAGACCGAAGATCAATCTTGGAAAATACGCAGCTACCCTGCAACTGATCGAACGGGTCATCAATCTGCGGCAGTGGACATCTGTTCTTGGTTGTCACCTTATTCAATTCTCGGTAATCAATACATAACCACATCGAACCGTCCTTCTTCTTCACAAACAGAACTGGCGCACCCCAAGGCGGCGTACTCAGCCTAACAAAACCAAACTACAACAACTCGTCCAACTAAGCATGCAACTCCTCCAACTCACGTGACGCCATACGATAAGGTTCCTTTGCAATAGGACGAGTTCTGGGCTCCAAATCTATCACGAACTCTATCTCCTACTTAGGACGAAGACCAGGAAGGCTGTTGGGAAACATATCTGGGTATTCTCGCACCACCGGTATGTCCTCAACACGAGGCAATGATGCACAAGCTATTGGGTTTTCTATACCCCTCGAACGGGATTATATATCACATATGCGCAGCGGAAATAACAAGAACAACCCAAAAGTAGCTAACGGATCTTGAGGTTTCCATGATTCAAGAGAATAAGCAAATCGAAATACAAAGTACTTTTGCGGGATTGAGTCAACACTCAACCAAGGTGCTCCAAAGAGAAATCCGAAATCTGAGTTCCAAGAACCGAAATGTATCGGCTCCTCTACAACGATCCACACGAACGATGGAGAACCCTAGCTTCTTGTCGTACAAGAACTAGGTCGGAGAAGGATGCTCTCAACGTCCTCACGGACTACTAGGTCCGATCCAGAGGAGGCGGCGACTAGCGGCGGCGGAAGGACGATCGGCGGACGGAATGAGAACGATCAGAACACTTTCGTCTTCTGTTCTCTCGCAAAAGGGCTCGATCTGAAAAAACTGTCGTTCTCGAAGACCTAATCGCATGCCTTTATATACGCAAGGTATAGGAAAGGCTATCCGTAGACCAGAGGGAAAATCAGAATATATGTCCAGATTTACATTCGCCGAATTCGACTAATCAAAATAACCGAATTCGACTAATCACTATAACCGAATTCGGGGAAACACTATAACCGAATTCGACGAAACCATTTCGACGAATTCGTCTATATGAATTCGTCTATATAAATTCGACGAAACCCTTTCGTCGAACTGACCTGATTCGGCTAAACCCTTTAGTCGAATCTGTAATAAATTCGGTTAATCATATTAGCCGAATTTCATTAGTCGAATCAATATAATTCGATTAATCACATTAGCCGAATTTGACACAATTCGGTTAAACCCTTTAGCCGAATTTGTCATGTATAAACCCATTCATTTAAACCCTTTAAACGATTTCCCGTTGAGACATTCTCAACTTAATTCCAAGCAGTCACAGGATTGGTCCTCCACTCATATCCAATATGAGTAAGGCCAACACAATCCTTTCTCCAATTTCTCCAAACGCTTTTATGTGCGACCCTATAGGCTCATATTGCGTTGGCAGCAAGAATAACTATTGATTGCTTTGATATCACCTCAGAAACTCCAACACAAGCCGCATACAAAATAGAAACAAAACAAGCACGACCACCAAACTCCGCAAAAGCCTGAGCATAGATGACAGACATAACCGAGGAAGTTTGATGGGGGAAGCCAAACACACTCATGGGTTGGCCATCATTCGTTAGAAAATCCAAACGCTTATCACTGCACTGGATAACAACGTCATAGCGGGCCAGCCAAACCAAGCCCAGAATCACGTCAAAATCCTCCAAATCTATCACCTTCAAATCTGCATAGGCCAAGAATCCTTCCAAAAGAATCGGACACTGCTCAATTCACTGGTCCGATACCACTGAATCGTCGGACGGAAACTTAATGCAAAGCGGATCATCAACTCGGGCGATAGCCCAGCGATGATGATCTACAAACTTCCTAGCCACGAAGGAATGAGTGCACCCGAATCAAAGAGGACACGCGCCTAACAATCTCGGACCTTAAACTCACCTAACCAATCATTATGAACAATGGATATCTCAAAGATATAATGTCTAAGCTTCTATACAAAGGTTGGTCTACAAGGAGAACGAAGACAAACCTGATATGACTTGGGTTGAGCACTGCACTTCCTCCTTCATTTAACTTGGCCTTTCCTTGATCCAACTGTCGTTGCTGAGGTGGTGGCGGTGCGAGAGCTGGAAGGGCAAGGTGCTGGCCGGCCATCTAGAACTATGGACATTTGGTACACACATGTCCCTTCTGTTCGCACTGATAGCACGTCCTATCCTTCAACCGGCATCGAGTCGCATCATGACCTCCTTGCTCACAATACTCACATGTCTTATCCTTCTTCCAACACTGGGTAAGATCGAGCCCCATCTGTCTGCAATAAGTGAAATACGTGTCATTCTTCGTAGCACCTTGAAGATCCATCACTTGCATCTGCCTCTGTGCGCCTAACCTCTTGAAACACTTCTCGAAAGGATGGCCCACAGGGCCACAAAAACTGCACACCACCTTGCCCTTCTTACATGGAGCAGTGCTGCCCCCATCATCAGCTTTTCTTTTCTCCTTTCTTAATTCCTTCCCCCCTATTCGTTGCATTCTCGATCGCCTAGACCTTCAACGCGGCTTCCACCGCATCTGCAAAGCTTACGGTCCGGTAAGAACTTGCTAGCTACTGGATCTCACTACGGAGACCTCTTAGAAACCTCTTCACCCTGCTTTCCTCAGTAGCAACAAAATCTGGGGCAAATCTGCTCAGCTTGCTAAACTCAACCTCATACTCACCTACGGTGAGTTGCCTTTGCTTCAAATGCAGGAAGTTATTCATCAAACGGTCCTGCTCAACTACAGGCAAAAATTTCTTCAACGACATCCTCTTAAATTGCTCCTACGAGCAACCTTCTACAAGTGCTTCTTTTTCTCTAATCCACCAACTCTTCGCCAGGCCCTTCAGCTGAAAGGCTGCGACCATCACCTTCTGGTCGACAGAAACACCAGAGTATAAGAACATCTCTTCCATCGCTAGGATCCAATCATCAAGTGCCATAAAGTCTGCCCTCCCATCGTAGGTCGGGGGTCCTAGCCTCTGGATGTGTGAAATAAAGTTCATCTCTGGCGGCAACGCTACAGGGAGAACGAGGGGTGCAGGACGAACGGACTCCGGCTGATTCGTCACTGGTTGCTGCCGCTGAGTGGCAGTCAATAATACGTGCATCTGCTCCTGCATCGCGACCAACTATCGCGTCAACGTCTTATTGCTAAGACGCCACTCCTCCAACATAGCCTCGCTATGCGCACATAACAACTCTCCCACGGATGAGGGGACAGGTCTCACGAGCTGGCGCTTTGGGGCCATATCTAAGGAAGAAAAGGACAAACAACCTTTCAAAACTGGACTCAACCCTCTTGGAAGAGAAGACATACAAAAAGACATACAAGCGCTTGCTCTTGCTACTACCTTACTCTGGGAGAAGTTTTATATATGATATTTTGTTATACTCAGGATGATAAATCGTCACCCCTGAATCCCTCGTGCACCTCTCCTGTATGCATGAAGGCTTAACATCTTTCTTTTAAAACCATGAGTGTACATGTGTCATCGTGTAGACCTCCAGCTTGGCACGTATGCTTATGCAATGATATGCAATGCATGCAGTGCGATACAGTCTAAGAAAAGCCTTAATGCATGCCATGAGTGGCATACACATGCGATCTTATACATCTCATACTACATATTATCGCATGTAACAAAAAAAGAAAATCTAATGGACACGCATGCGTCCTATGTTATGCATCTCATACTCCATAATAATCGCATGTTGTCACCTATGAGGATCCATATACAGATACATATTATGCATCCCATACTACATAATATGCCCCGTATACTTCTTTCATGCTTATGAGTGTAGTGTCCATGCTTCAGCCGAGATCTACCGATGACCCATCAGTGGGTGTATGCAATGAATAACATTCTCACCAGGTGGTTAGCCGGGCCAACCAGACTATCCCAGCAACCCAGCCAACCTCCCTCTGATACCAACTGTCACAACCCACATTTTCCCAAAATATTTTTTAAGTATTATCAAAGTGATGGGAAAATACGTGTCATGATGCCACGTCATGCAGGGGACGAATGCAGACGCTCAGACAAGCATTTTTTACGAACATTTATACACAATATAGATATTATTACATCAAAGATAACTAGGCTTCTTGTAAGTTGGGACCATGTCCCTTGGTCCTGTGGAATACTTAGTCCACAATTAGGGAAAAAATATGTACGCGGCGAAAAAAAATAGATTCATCTATCCTACCCAAGCATGAAGACCAAACAGGTCTTCAAGGCTAGCACATGTCTAGATTTACTATATATATATGAAAATACTTAGCACGATTTCAAAATAGGTGGTACATAATAAGAAAAGTTATGCTATGCAATGTTTTATGCAAAATATTTCACATAATGTAATAAAGTACACACTTCCCAGAGAACAACATCTATCTACCTCAAAAGTAGTACAAGTAGTAGCAACCTGCAAGTACGCTGAAAATAACAACCTTACGGGCTCCTATAACTGACAAAGGCCCACAAGAAAACAACAGGGAGGCAACATTCAAGACTGCTCCTCACCAAGAAGGAAGGTAAGATCCTCTATTGAGGACCAGACAGCACAGCTCTACCACTTGTTGCAGCTACTGACCTGAACCTGAACTTGGGGCACTCAAAAGAAAAGAATGTCTCGGCAAAAAAGGGAGCAAGTAACAGTAATAATAAGAATGGTATTAAATAACAGGAGCAATGTGCAATCAGGAGTAAGACACGGAAGTAGTAAAGTCAACGAACAAAGTTCATACATGATTAAAAAGTAACTCGAGAAACAAGGGTATCCAAGAAGAGGTCAAAACCATACCCAGTTGCTTATATGATAGGTTAATAGAAAGAACTGTGGTGGAGGTCTATTATACTCATCCACTCTCCAATATAAAAGCCACTGTGGTGGAGGCCTATCATATCCACCCACTCTCCAGTCTACAGTTCATTGTGGTGGGGGCCTACCATATCCACCCACTCTCCAGTCCACAAAACTACTATGGTGGGGGCCTACCATATCCACCCACTCTCCAGTCTACAATTCACTGTGGTGGGGGCCTACCATATCCACCCACTCTCTAGTCTACAAATTATATCAATTTATAACTTTACTTGGTTTGACATTTTTAAAAGGTGGCAAACCAGACCAAGACAAAAGAATCATAAGGTAATTCTTACCTTGGAATAACGAAAGAAGCACTTTCGAACAACTGGAAAAGTCAGTACAGTAACTGAAAGAATTCACAATATTACAAGAAGAGTCAAGTGGAATCGAAGGGAATCTTTCCCACTATACGACCAGAAAGACTCAAAAATGAGTAAATACCTCATCACTAGGCTTAATAAACCAATCAAAAGATCTCAAGATAAACAGTCAAAATAACCCCTAAGACCAATTCACGACATCAAATAATTATAAAGATAGCAATGTTCGTCAAGGATCAACACAAAAACTTAGGGTTTACGAAACACCCCAAAGGAAACAAATCCTTAACATCCCATCCCACCTAACGGAGTTTATTGTGGCGACACGGGAAAGAACAAGTAGGATTACAACTAAAAACACATCTCCCAAAAGAAAATCGGCAAGGGCTCCCGTCGATCGACGGGAAGGCCTGTCGATCGACGGGAAGGCCTGCCGATCGACCAGAAAGACTCGCCGAGACAGTCGACGGGCGGTCCCATCAATCGACGGGAGGTCCCGTCGATCGACGGGAACCTCCGTCGATTTTGACTTAAGCGCTCCAGCTCCTCCGATTTAGAACCTAAACCCACACCCAAGTACTCCAGGAAATACCCAACTGCTCCAAACCCATCTAACATGAAAAGAATTAAGGGCTAAAAAAATAAAACTTTAAGAGTGATAATAATAATAATTACAATAAATAGAATAATAATAAACATGACCCAGCCGGGTCAAAAACAGAGAAGAAGAAGAAGAGGAGAAGAACAAGATTTCTTGCCTTAACCAAAAGCCAAAGCTGCAAAAAAACTCCTTCACCGTGCTCGGCGAGAGCTTTCCGATTCCCCACACCGGAGAGAGCTCCGACCACCTCCACCACCGGAAACAACCTCCGACGAAAAAACCTAACCTCCGACCTCTGCTATCTCTCGACTAGAACTCGCGAAATAAGATACGAGGATGAAGGTGGTTTCCAACTGGACTCCACTGACTTCTCCTATAATATAAATCATAAAGAGATTTTATGAAAAGATATATATATATATATTTATATTTATTTATTTATTTATAATAATGTATATATATATGTACATATTTTGTTGGACTATATATATATGAATTTTTATAAGAATTTATATACAAGTTTATGCATAATTTGATAAGGAATTATTATAAAATATATTTTGTATGCTAATTAAATATTTCATGCCAGGATAAATAAAGTTTTTTATCAACCGCGACCTCGTGAACACTCGAGATGAACTACGACGACGGACCTAAGACGGTAACGACCTCGCTACGACGGAATTAACGATTTAACTATAAATCGAAAATTCTGGGGCATTACATGGGGTCCCGGCCGAACCTATATTATATACTCATTGCAGGGGAGGTGTTACACTATGCAACAACTCATGAAGTTAAAACTCAAAAATGATAAGAGAAAACTAGAGCTTCAGAGCGCTAAACAAGATCACGATATTATGATGATAGATTTGGATAACATCAAAAGAACTCCAGAGCGACAGTATTTTCGACAGAAAAAATAAGCCGTTATGAATAGAAACATTAAAAAAACAATATTTGGAGAATCTTCATCACTTGAAGGAACCGAATTTGGATGAGACATGTATGGAGGTAGTGGTTATAGAGGAAGCCATTATGGAGGAGACCAACATAGAGGACCTCCGTTTGGAGGAGGTCATCATGGAAGAAGCCAATATTGAGGTGACCCACATAATGGACCTCAATTTGGAGGGCCTCAATTTAGAGGAAGCCAGTATCGAGAAAGACAATATGGAGGAACTCAGTTCGGAGGAGACCATCATGGAGGAAGCTAGTATGAAGGAATCGACTATAGAGTACCTGAGTATGGAGGAGAACAACACGAGGGAAGTGCGCACAGAAGTCGTAGCAATCCCGATGACGACCTCCTAGAATTTTAGTATTTTCCAAATGTATTATTTTTATTTTGAATTATGTAATATTTTTATATTTTAGTTATGTAATGAAATTTAAAGTAAAAAAGATTTTAAAATTAATAAAATATAATACAAAAAATAATAATTTATTAATATATTTTTTATTTATATATACATATAAATATATAAATATAATTTATGTAACAATATAAATATAATATATATATACGTACAAAAAACTAAATATAGAGATCCTCATTGGAGTTGCTCTAAGCTATACCCACCCCTCACCATAATTATTCAGTTGAATGGATTGATATCTTGCTGAAAGTTTTTCAAACAAGATCCTCGCCGTTGATTTCTTCGAGGAAGGCGGTCATCCTCGGCTGGCAAAATCCATCCTCCCACATCAACATCCTAGACTAAAAAAACTAAAGAATCACAAAATCAGATCACGAAATTTTCCTCCTGTGCTAAATATCAAAGCAGAGGAGCTGCCAGAGGCAATCACAAACTTTCATTCTCCTTGCCAACCTTGCATTCATTGCCTCCCCTGCACCTACTGAAGAGATAGAGGGGAAAGAGGGGAATTGCAGTATTAGAAACGTATCTAAAGGGGAGAGATTATCGCAGGGGTGGATCAAGGAATTTCAACAAGAGGGCCCAGATCTTTCAAGAAGTTTGAGAAACTCGTGTTAGCTGTCATGTCATCTTCCTCCTCTTCGAACCAAATAGAAATTTGAACGTCTCCACCTTTTCAGACCATTTTCTCCTTCATTCGGACACCGTTTCTGACAAGTAAGTAGTCGAAATTCATTGTCTCGACAAGAGGAATCCAAATTCATAATCCATTTCACAGAAATTCTTGTGGGGGGGGGGGGGGGGGGGGGGGGGGGGCTATGGTCCCCCACTTAGATCCTCCCCAGGAGATGGGCCAGGTAGAGGATGATGAAGAAGAAGTGCAGGCGAGGGAGAATGGTCCAGAAGTCAGAGTATGTCCAATTAGAGTGGAGGCAGATGTTGCGTTGTGCTTCGTGAAGCGCCTGAATGGTCCAGTTTATTTTGAGTGCGGATACTTGTGCAGTGCTAATAATTATTTTAAAGTGGTGTTACGGGCACACCAATTTTTGCTATGTACACACCACAAATCAGGAAATAAACAACTCTATGACCTATTTTCTATTTTTTCTTCCAAGCGCTATGCACAACCACACCCGATACTTTCGGGCACAGGGTTTCCAGTCGCTCTCCTCTCCCTCTCTCGCAGTTTGTCAATCGCCGATCCTGGGGTTTTCTGGCGCCGGAAAACTCATCCATTCTTCCTTCCGGGCGACACCTTCTTCATTACTTTAGAGGATCGGCGCGCGCCCCAGTTGGTTTATTTCCCGTCTGAGTACTTTTGCGTCCTCCCCCTTGCAGATCTGCCATCTACCTAAAAACTCCTTCATTCTTCCTTCTGGGTGACACCTTCTTCATTACTCCCGACAATCGGCGTGCGCTTCAGTTGGGCTATTTCCCATCTGAGTATTGTTGTGTCCTCCCCCTTGCAAACCCACCCTCGATGAGCAGCAGACCTTCAGGTCCAAATTTTCAACACTAGCAGAGCATTTTCCCCTCTATTTTTTTTACAGTATTTGATCATTTTTGAATGCATTTTTTACATTATCTTTTGTTTTTTTACATCTAGATGAGTGATCCACTTTCTACCCAAAGCTAATCAAGCTGATTTTTGTGGTGGAGGTGTCGATTTAGGTGAGTATTTCAAGCCCGTTTTTGTAGGTATTCTTGATTTTCGATTAGGTTCAATGTGGATCATCATCAATCATGTTGCATTAACTGATTATCCTCAATCATTGCTGTTTTTATTTCGATTTTGAATAGGTTAAAATGAAAGAGGAGCACACATTGTTGTTAATGAGTGGCTCATCTAAAGACAGTCAATTAGATGTTGGATTGCATTTTTTGACTGATACCATATTCCATAGTAAAGAAGAATTAATTGAATGGACTCGCAATGTCGCCAAAGGATTATGTTTTGTTGTTGTTGTTCAAAGGGCTGATAAGCTTGATGGTAGGCCTAAGCCGAGAGTTTTTCTAGGTTGCGATAGAGGAGGATGCCATCGTGTTCATTCTAATAGAGTTAACAAAAATTTAAGTAAAACTAGCTCCAAACGATGTGGATGCCCATTCTCTATATTGGGTCAAAATATGCATGATGCATGAGGATTAGCCCCT
Source organism: Dactylorhiza incarnata (assembly GCA_033032865.1). NCBI lineage: Eukaryota > Viridiplantae > Streptophyta > Magnoliopsida > Asparagales > Orchidaceae > Dactylorhiza > Dactylorhiza incarnata. Next base: position 11,893,764 of record JAWHQI010000033.1, on the reverse strand, counting down.
ACCTCCAATAATCACTACATGACAGAGATATCATGTTACCATTGCGGGCGCGTGAGATTTGAATTGCAGTTCATGTACATAATCTCACTTTTTATAATTTCATTTTATTGCAGGAGGAGAGGATTGACACAAGAATTGAGTTTTGAAGATCAATCATAAACTAATTTTGGACTTGTTCAACTTTTTCTTTGATTACTAGTGTTTTTTTCACTTTTTTCTTGTATGAGACTGTTTAAAATATTTTTTGGTTATGCTAAAATACTTGTTGTGGGTCGCTTGGGTGCTTTCGGTAGATCGGTCGACTTGAACCACCTTAGCTCTGAAGTGAACCAAGCGCGCTAACAGTCAATTAGAGAATCATTAAGTACGTTGGGACTTTTTAACATGGAAAACCTGGAAAGTGTAAAAAACCACGCGGTTAGAGTTGTGCCGACCAAACTCCACTATCTCCTGGGGGGTTACAATCAGATACTTAGAATTCGAGCGCGAAAGGCCACCGCTCTTTACAATAATAGAGAGAGAGAGAACTCCGAAGGTGACAGGTCACCTCTCGGAAAACTAAGTCATTTTTCTTCTGAGAACTGTGGAAAGAACAAAAGTGAGAATGCCCAGTCGCCTTTCGGGAGAAGGGAAATCTCCAAGTTCACGAAGGAGATCTTCGAAGCTTCGAAGGAGATCTTTGAAGCATGAAGGAGATCTTCAAGCACCGAAGGAGAACTCATGGGAAATCGTCGACAGAGCTCTCTCGGGTGCAGAAGGCAAGGTCCCTTGAAATGAAGGCTTGGGCTCCTTTTATAGCTTTGCCCGGGGGTAGCCTGGTAATTTTGCCGTCGTAACCACCGTAACCACCTGACGGGTGAATCACACTAGTCAATTTGGAGCACACGGATCGCCATTTATCGTAAATGACCGTCTCGCCCCTCGGGCAGTTCGGGCAGCTTTGTTGAAGGCGAAAAAGGTGACAAGCGAGTCCTGCAATCTGAGAAATTAAGAAATGTTAATTGCACGCGCGTTCAGAACGTGGAAACGTTCTGAGTGCACGGGGAAGAATTCTGAGCGCGCGGTGAACACATGAGCATTCTGAGTGCGCAACGAGCCCGGGAGCGTTCTGAGCGAACGGTGAAAATAGGAGTCATGCCCCCAAGGGGAATTGGGCTCCGGTCGCTCCTGATGAGGGTCATGACTTCGGTAGGTCCCTCTACGTGTAACATCTCAACTTTAAAAAAGGGGTCTAGCCGGTTCAGTTGAACCCTTGGAGGAGGCTAGGTCGGGTCATAGGGCAACCATGACCCGACATTCACCACAGTGTGGTGGTCATTTAGAGAAATGACTATTTTGGGTAGCATCGTGCTTCGCCACAACGTAAAAGTTGTTTATTGAGCATACGTGCTAAGATTCGGTTGAGCCTCATTGTGCTCACTTATACTCATCACAAGCACAGAGAATAGTCTTGCTAATATAAATATATATACATAAACAACTCACCATCAACGGCTTATGGTTAGTTATGGTCACTACCCAACTGGTTAAATTATAATCCTAGAAGCAGATTCAGTTATATAAGTAAGGGGTGTTTTGAACGAGGTAATGAACTTGTGATAAGGTGTAATAACTATGAGAGTTGATCACCCATGGTTTACGATGATACACACCTCGTCTCTCTTCATCTTATTTCTCTTTCTCACCCTACTGTGTTACTTCTTTTGCCTATGAATGAACATAAAGCTTATGGGTGTCTTGGGCTTGATTGCCAAGCGTCCAAGTGATTGACGGAAGTTTACATAAATACAGACGTGTCTGATGTGGATGGCTTGGGTGTGATGGCCAAACAATCCAAAGGATCGACGAAAGATGGAATGAAAGGATTGTCCACCTCGGGTGGAAATATCATTAAGCTTATAAGGAGTTTCTCTTCTCTCCCTTTATAAACTCTCGGATGGAATTATTGTTAAAGCTTAAAAGAGTTGCTCTTCTCTCATCTTATGAAAATGATATTGTGTCTTCGAGAAATATTCCTACGGGAATATATTGTGCCTTCGGGAAATATTCCTACAGGAATATATTGTGCCTTTTAGAAATATTCCTACGGGAATATTTTATGCCTTTCAGAATACAAATATTTTTTGTAATTTGGCTTTCGTAATTTTTATTTTAATTTTTAAAAAATCAATTACAGGCAGAAATGCAAAAATAAGTAGTACATATAAAAGAACATATTTTTAGAGATTATGCACAAATTTAAAATATAGAAAATCAAAGAGGCGAGCTAGCGTCGGAGCTAGCACTAGCACAACAAGCAGTACACAAAATTTCAGGATTTTGAAAATTCTAATTTTTTATCTTTAATAAGTGTCCAAAGATTAGTTTCATGCAGAAATTTCAGAAGGTTTGGAGATGTTTAGATAGGTAAAAATGCATAAAATGATTGCGTTTATGAATGTGACTTAAATAAAATATCTAATCCTTTATCACATAATGGACTAATAGATATTATGTTATGTTTTAAACCTTTTACATAAAGAACATTAGAAATAGTAATGGATTCGTTACCTAATGTACCAACTCCCATGATCCTTCCTTTACCGTTATCTCCAAAAGTAACGATCCCTCCCTTCTTCTTTTCTAGGCTAAGGAACTTTGATTTGTTGCCCATCATGTGCTTGGAGCAGCCCGAGTCCAAGTACCATATGTCCCATTGTCCTTAGCCTGCCTGCAAATCTAGAAAGAAGATGAGAGAAAAGTGTAAGACCCCCAGTGTTCAGGTGCAAAGAATTCGCGGTGTGCTAAGCTAAGGAGCTAGCACCGACGGTAGCTCTTATCGTCGAATTGGTAGCATATCGATGAAGGGACTTGGGTATATCACTGGCGCTAGTCTCTCGACAACTTTGTGTCCCGACAAATGTATTCCAATGAATCATGTTGAGTGCTCGTGAATTTGGCTCGTCGAGAGCTAGCATAGGCGGTAGTGCTAGCACTAGCGGTATCTCACTCGATGATTTCCTTAAGCGACTATGGATAGGTTCGGCCGTATCGCCTCTGGGCTAGCGCCAAGCGCTAGGGCTAGCGTCGGCGGCAGCGGTTTTCTATATAAAGCCTCAAAATCTGTGATTTCGCTAAGTTTTTCTCTCTGGTCTTCTCTCCTAAGGCAAATTCTAATCAGCAAGAGAAGGGAGATTTGTTTGGCTAGGCAAGTTCAAGGAAGAAGAACTCTTGCATGTTTGTTCCACCTTTGAGTCCGTGGAAAGGCATCCTTGTCCAATGGCACCGAAATGAGAAGCAAGGGTAACAATTCTACTCCTTAATCTCTGAACATGCTAGTCCTTTGATTTGCATAGTAGCTGGAAGATTTCCACTAATTAGTGGATAGGCTCTTCCGACGGGTCGATATGGTTTATCCCCGTAGAAAATTGCATATAGAGTCCGGATCGCTGTACGGACATATGCATACTATGTGAAGCCCATATGTACAGGATGGTCTGGATTGGTGATGTTGATATGCTATATTGCACTCCGGAGAAGACTCAGAGTATGTATGCTTGTTTTTTGGTTCTGAGTGCTATGATGTGCTATAGGGAGTCCTGGAGGCTACCTCCAGGAAATACCTGAAAGAGCTGGCAGAAATGAGTTTTGTTGGCTAGCACCGGCGCTAGTGCCAGAGATACAGAATATCACGTGGTGCGTGTAGAAATAGCCCCTATGGCTGTTCTGATGATCCAGTGCGGTTGTCCCATTGTTGGGATGAGGTGAAAGCTTACACGCATCATGCTGGTTGTTCGCGATGATTGAGTCGGGCCTAGCCGGATCTGAACCCGCCCATAGTGGTTGGTGGTGAGGGAGCCCCTCGGTATGCCATCTTATGGAAGATGTCGGAACTTTGTGTGTACGACCTAGCTCAAAAGAAGCTGGAACTTCGTGTGTACGACCTAGCTTAAATGACCATCCAAGTTGAAAAAAGGACTTGTGGATAGAATGTGACTTGAGAGCATGATGCGTGTGGCCTTGAGTCGATGTATGTGTTGAATGTTTCTATGCAGTGCTTAGACGCACCTATAAAATATATGCTGATATTGCTTGTTTGCAAGAAAGGAGCACCACCGCCCCGAGCTTGGGGTGGGGTCGTTATAATCTTGGTCAGCTAAAGCTGACCGGTTACTTGTTTTCCCACCACTTGGTGGATTGTGCTTCGCAGGTCCTGGCAAGATGGGCGGGAAATAATGGGTTGGAACCCCGTCTTTTGCGCTTTACTGGCCCTTGAAGGTCCAAATGTTTTGAGTGGTTTTCCTTCATGTATTGCCGGCCTGCGTGCTGATATTTAGAAATCATGTAATAAGAGAAACACATTTGGTTGTATGGCCTTAGTGCCAAACTCGTTTATATATATCAGTCATTCCTATTTTGTAATTTGTACTGTGGACATGTGCAATTTGGTTCAAGATAATAAATTCATGCTTCCGTTATTATTCAATCTCTGAGATATTGTTGGTTGGTTCACTAAATATGTAACCCTCTTGCTTGTTAACCTTATATGGCATGGGGTCTCGGTCGGACCTACTGTTATATACTGTGCAACGGGTGGGGTATTACAATTTGGTATCAGCTACGGGTCTCATTCCCTTCGTGTGAATTTGTGGTCAAATTCCTTTAAGGGGTTGTGGGCACGTGTGTGTGCACCGTTTAACTCATTTAAATAACCAGAATGTCCACATAAGATTGCATTGTATATATATTTTTAGCATGATTGTAGAACCTGTGAATTCCTTACATGCTATTTTGTTGTGCTACTAGTCACTAAATTGTGTACGACATGATTATATGGGACTAGAAGTGGTTCGGTGCAGTCCCAACCCCGACGCACTGTCGAGAGTAGTGTATCTACTAAGTTGCCTACGCCTTCTCCTTCTGATGAAATAATACGAAGGCTTGATAATGCAGTGGTCTCCATGATCAATGCGCAACCTGGATGGCCTATACAGCTTCCTGCCATTGGGGTGGCCCTAGAGCCAGTTGTCGTAGTTGAGCCTGTTGTGGAAAGACCAATACTGGCAGTACCGATTGAGGAGACACAAGCGATAAACCTCCACTTTAAGCAGTTTCTGAGTTTCCACCCTCCTATGTTTGAAGGGGTAAGAACGCCAACGCAAGCTGAGGATTGGCTGTCTCGGGTGAAGAGAACCCTAACAGCTACAGAGACGGAGGAAAGGCAAAAGGTAACCTTATCAACCTATCTATTGGATGGAGAGGCTAGGATGTGGTGGGAAGTTTGGAAAGACATCAGTATGCCTGTAGGCAACTGACAGACATCTCGATGGAAGAGAGTGTTCTTGGCAAGGTATCTCCCTTCTGCTCAACGCATCGAAATGGAGAACCAGTTTCAAAGGTTGACTCAAGGGGATAAAATGGTCAATGTACCTCCATGAGTTTACGCAACTGGGAAGGCATGCGGGCTCTTCCTTTGATGATGAAGAGAGAAAGACCAACCAGTTTTATGAAGGTCTGCGTGATGATTTGCGGGTGCTTCTGTCAGGCCCGATGACATAGGGCTTTCTGACGTTGGTCAAAACCACCAAATCCCTTGAGAAGGACCTAAAGTGGATCCAAGCAAACTTGGACCGAGAAGTGGCAACGATGAAGTTTAAAGTACCAAGCTCGTCAAAGTTTGGGTACCGACGATTTAAAAAGAAGTCCAGGTTTTCGGAACCGGCTTCCTCTTCTATTTCAGGAGCAACTACTGGACGAGGTCCAGTTACGTGTCCTAATTGTGGCAAGGTGGGCCACTTTGTTCGGGACTGTCGCGGCAGCAAAAATGCAGCTGCGGCTTATGTGGTAGAGAAAGGGAAGGCAACGGAGTCGTCTGCATCCCACTACACTCCAGCTCAACCATGGGTATATAATCTTGACCAGCAAGAGGCCATTAAGCGTAGCGATGTGTTGGAACCTTAGTTTTGATTTGAGTTATGATCCACCTTTAGTATCTAAGTTTATATCATAACTCATATTATGACTTAGACCAAATCAGATTAAGAGAGAAAGCTGAAAATAGATATATTCAATAGGCTGAAAAGAATATATACATATATATATAAATAATATACTGAGAAATATATATATATATATATAATAGGCTGAAAAATACATATATTTAATTGGTTGAAATATATATATATATTAATAGGCAGAAAATAAGAGAAAGAATAAAATTTACATATGTTCTCTGCGTTCGACGAACGTCCATCTGCGTTTGACGAACGACGTCCTGCGCTCGATGAATGGTATTCATTCTACGCTCTACGATCCAGCCCGTCTTAGCAGTCGACGATCCCGTCTCAGTGGTTCAGAGGTCGACGACCCCATCTCAGTGGTTCAGCGGTCGACGAACAGATTATCTCAGCGGTCGACGAACAGACCCCGACTCAGCGGTTGACGAAATCCTGCGTTCGATGAATGACCATTTGCGTTCGATGAACAACTTAATAATTCAGCGGTCGACGAAATCATCCAAGCTCAGCGGTCGACGAATCCTTTCGTTCGACGAACTCAAGTCTGCGTTCGACAAATATTCAGCAGAAATTCAGAACAGTGAATTAAATGATCAGGCCGACGAATCAAATGATGAGCTCGACGAACTTGAAGCTCAGCTCGACGAATTATCTATAGTATTATTTTATATCATTTAGATCGACTAAAATTTTATATATATGCTGTCAATTTATTTATAAAGTAATATTTATTATTTATATATATATTGCTGATCTGACATTACAACTGTTGAAGAATTAAATGTTCTAGCCGTTGGCAGAAGCAATAAATGCTATAGCTGTTGCAGCAAGCTAAAGAAGAAAATTGTTCTGCTCGAGGATCTGGGAAATAAAAGAAATATTATTTTCTTTCCTCTTCCGTCGGCAAGAATTCAAAGCAGCCGAAAGCTCTCAGATTAAATATACAGAGGAAGATCAAAAGAACAAGTATCAGCAGATTAATATATAGCAGATAATATACAACTGTTTTCTCAAGACAGATCAATATACAGAACATATCACATTTGCTGTACACAGGAAAAGAAAGAGAAAGAGAAACAGAGGAGCAAAAAGAAGCAGATCAAATTTATATTATATCTTCTTTTTGCCTAACTCCTTCTTTGCAGATCATACAACCTGAGACACCAAATCTATATCAATTGATCAGGGATCAAAACTGCAAGAAGAAGAACAGAGAATTTGAATCAAGAGAAGAAGCTCCATCCACAAGCTGTCATCAAACTAAATCAGACATGGGGAGCTCTCTTCAACATCTTCTTCAAGTGTCTTCTTAGAAAGAGATGAATAGCATAACCTTTTTTTTGTTTTCTTTTATTCCTCCCATCTTGTAAAGAGTTATAACTCCCTTCAAAAGTTAACTCCCGGTGATAGGCCACCTTAGCAAAAACCTGACACTTGGTTTATAAGCACCTGATCAAAAGCTTATAGGTGATTTGGGCACCTGATCAAACATCCATTGGTGTGTGGACACCTGAACAAAAACACCTTGGTGTGAGGGCACCTGATCAACAACCTCCAGTGGATTCCTACCAGTGGGTAGAAGAGTAGATGTACCCAGTTGAGGCGAACTACTATATATTCTTGTGTCATCTGGATGTGCTTTGTTTGTTTTGTTTTATTTCTTATTTGTGCTGTGTTTTATATGCACTCTTACTGTTTGTGTTTATTACTCAGCAAACACTTATATTTATATATATCATTTACGTTGAAGTAAAACTTAAACAAGATCCTTTAACAAATACAATAAGAACTAATCTCCTTTCAATTGGTATCAAAGCAGGTTGATTATTCACATAGGCTAACACCTGAATCATAAAGATCACTTAGTTCTTATTTTGTTTTTAAAAGGGTTTTTCTAAATGGCACTAGCAGATTTTTAATTTTCAGATCCACCTATATGTAATTTGGATAGATTTGATTTATGGCAAGTTAGAATCGGATTATATATGAATGCTATAGATGGAGATATTTATAATTCCATTTTGACAGTACTTCCATCTTCAATCCCTTCAACAGATGATCAAGAAAAAATGAAAACTGCTGATGCCATGGCCATGAACATATTGGCTACATCAATGTCAAAAGACATTCTTCAAAAAGTGGCAGATTGCACTTCAGCAAGGAGCATCTGGAACTCCCTCTCAAGGATGGTAAATGAATCCACCTTTACTTCTTCCACTAACTGCATTTTTGATGCAGAACCATCTTCAACTCTAAGTAAAGAAGAAGAAGCACAAAAAGCCAGAAATTTCTGCATGTTGGCAATTTATGGCTCGTATTACATATCAGAATCTGAATCTGAATCAAAAAAGGTAAAAGAGGTATCTTCAAATTTTATTTCTACCTCTGATTTTAAATCTATTTTCAACTCACCATGTACAGGCTTAATAAATTTTGAAACTGAAATTAGAAAAGAGTTAAGAATAACTAATTTGATTTCTGAATATAACAAACCTCAAGAAAATTTTAAAATATCAGCAGAACAAATTATTTTTGTAAAAAATAGGTTCCTTAAAGCTGATAAGTTTAAACAAACTTTTAAAGAAAAAGAAAAACTTTATATTCAGCAACATCAAAATAAATTTTCAAATTTATATTTCAATGAAATAAAGAGGCCAACATATCTAATTATAAAGCATTTGTTTTTACCTATTTTAAAATACTTATAATTAAACAGCAATTATAAGATTCTTTGGAATTTTTCTATTTTAAAGCAATATCAGATAACTTCACATTCTTCCAGATTTTCTCCTAAAATCAAGTTAAGCATTCTACTCAGATTGCATAGATCAGAAATGATCAGAGCTCATAGTGTGAGTCTCTTCTGATTAAGGGGATTCTATAGAAAGAAGCTATCAGGCATTGTCTTTTTTATTTTAAAATTCCTAGAATCTAATAACAGCTAGCAATTCATTTTTTTTAAATCCTATTTAAATCACAATCTAGGAAATCAGAAATTGCTTAGTTTTAAAAAGAAAATTAGAAATAATCTCTGACCCTAAAGCTTTAAAGACTTTTTATGCTTTGGTATCCTAAACCAAATAGGGGGAGATTGTTAGAACCTAGTCTTAATTTGGATTAGGCTCCCAACTCAAATAGAGGGAGATTGTTGGAACCTTAGTTTTGATTTGAGTTAGGATCCACCTTTAGTATCTAAGTTTATATCATAACTCATATTATAACTTAGACCAAATCCCATTAAGAAAGAAAGCTGAAAATAGATATATTCAATATGCTGAAAAGAATATATATAATGAAATAATATAATGAGAAATATATATATATATATAATAGGATGAAATATACATATATTTAATAGGCTGAAATATATATATATTAATAGGCAGAAAATAAGAGAAAGAATAAAATTTACATATGTTCTCTGCGTTCGACGAACGACGTCCTGCGCTCGATGAATGATATTCATTCTGCGCTCGACGATCCAGCCCGTCTCAGCGGTCGATGATCCTGTCTCAGCGGTTCAGAGGTCGACGACCCCGTCTCAGCGGTTCAGCGGTCGAATAGATTATCTCAGCGGTCGACGAACAGACCCCGGCTCAAGGGTTGATGAAATCCTGTGTTCGACGAATGACCTTTTGCGTTCGACGAACAGCTCAATACTTCAGCGGTGGACGAAATCATCCAAGCTCAGCTGTCGACGAATCCTTTCGTTCGACGAACTCAAGTCTGTGTTCGACGAATATTCAGCAGAAGTTCAGAACTGTGAATTAAATGATCAGGTCGACGAATCAAATGATGAGCTCGACGAACTTGAAGCTCAGCTCGACGAATTTTCTATAGTATTATTTTATATCATTTAGCTCGACTAAAATATTATATATATGCTGCCAATTTATTTATAAAGCAGTATTTATTATTTCTATATATATATATTGCTGATTTGACATTACAGCTGTTGAAGCATTAAATGTTCTAGCCATTGGCAGAAGCAATAAATGCTGTAGCCGTTGCAGCAAGCTAAAGAAGGAAATTGTTCTGCTTGAGGATCTGGGAAATAAAAGAAATATTATTTCCTTTCCTCTTCCGTCGGCAAGAATTCAAAGCAGCCGAAAGCTCTCAGATTAAATATACAGAGGAAGATCAAAAGAACAAGTAGCAGCAGATTAATATATAGCAGATAATATACAGCTATTTTCTCAAGACAGATCAATATACATAACATATCACATTTGCTGTACACAGGAAAAGATAGAGGAAGAGAAACAGAGGAGCAAAAAGAAGCAGATCAAATTTATATTATATCTTCTTTTTGCCTAACTCCTTCTTTGCAGATCATACAACCTGAGACACCAAATCTATATCAATTGCTCAGGGATCAAAACCGCAAGAAGAAGAAAAGAGAATTTGAATCAAGAGAAGAAGCTCCATCCACAAGCTGTCATCAAACTAAATCAGACAGGAGGAGCTCTCTTCAACATCTTCTTCAAGTGTCTTCTTAGAAGATAAGAACAACATAACCTTTTTCTGTTTTCTTTTATTCCTCCCATCTTGTAAAGGGTTATAACTCCCTTCAAAAGTTAACTCCCGGTGACAGGCCACCTTAGCAAAAACCTGCATCTTAGTTTATAAGCACCTGATCAAAAGCTTATAGGTGATTTGGGCACCTGATTAAACCTCCATTGGTGTGTGGACACCTGAACAAAAACACCTTGGTGTGAGGGCACCTGATCAACAACCTCCAGTGGATTCCTACCAGTGGGTAGAAGAGTAGATGTACCCAGTTAAGGGGAACTACTATATATTCTTGTGTCATCTGGATGTGCTTTGTTTTTTTTGTTTTATTTCTTATTTGTGCTGTGTTTTATATGCACTCTTATTGTTTGTGTTTATTACTCAGCAAACACTTATATTTATATATATCATTTACTTTGAAGTAAAACTTAAACAAGATCCTTTAACAAATATAATAAGAACTAATCTCCTTTCACGATGTCATGATAGTTATGATTTAATATATAGCACTTATTGCTTTATGTCTTTTATACCTTGTGTGCGATTGCTTGTATACCCTGTTTGTGCATTTTAGGTTTTGTCCTAATTCAAAACTGTCCGGCGAGAGCTTTATTTGACACTAGAGCATCCCACTCATTTCTATCTGAGGACTTCATACTTTGTATTGGAGTGCCTTCGTTAGTGGCAAAGGACAGACTGGATGTCGTGCTGCCAAATGGGTGTCGAATGCATGCATACAGAGTTTGTAGTGTTCAAATGCGTATAGGAAGTCATGAGTTTGACTTAGAAGCGTTGATGCTGCCGATATCCGAGTTTGATGTGATCTTTGGCATGGACTGGCTTTCGAAGCAGCGTGCATGCATTGAATGTAACTTGAAGGTGGTCACGCTAGGGCAAAATACTGAACGCGAGACTACATTTACCGGTTTGCGAGGATCGAGCAAGATGTTCATGTCTTCTCACGAAGTAGTCAAGGCGGTTCGGAAAGGCGCAGAGTTGTTATTCACGTTATTGGAGACTTCTGAGCAAAAGCCCAGTTTGTGTGATGTCCCAAGCATATCGGAGTATGTAGATGTTTTCCCAAAAGATCTTCCCGGGGCTCCACTTCAACGTGAGATTGACTTCGCTATTGAGATGTTGCCAGGTGCCAAACCTGTGGCATGCTCACCATACCGAATTGCGCCAAAGTAGATGGCGGAGTTGAAAGTTCAGTTGCAGGAGTTGCTAGAGCAAGGCTATATATGCCCAAGCTTATCCCCTTGGAGTGCACCGGTCCTCTTTGTGAAAAAAAGGATGGAAGCTTGCGTCTGTGCATAGACTACCATGAACTAAATAAGCTAACAGAAAAGAATAAGTATCCGATTCCACGAATCGATGACTTGTTCGATTAGCTAGTTGGATCGACTGTGTACTCAAAGCTGTATTTGAAGTCTGACTACTACCAGTTGCGGATTCTGGAATGTGACATTCCCAAGATGACGTTTAGTACCCGTTATGGGCACTTTGAGTTCACAGTGATGCCATTTGGCTTGATAAATGCGCCATCGATATTTATGGATCTGATGAACCGAACATTTAGAGAATGTCTAAAACGATTTGTTATTGTCTTCATAGATGATATTCTAGTATACTCTCAGTCGAAAGAAGAATATGCGATTCACTTGCGCATTATATTAGATACCCTGAGGTGAAGTCAGTTGAATGCCAAGTTCTCAAAGTGTGAGTTTTGTCTGTCCTCTATGACATTCCTAGGTCATGTGGTTAGTGGAGAGGGCATTGCAGTGGATCCTGCAAAGATAGTTGCAATATGGGAGTGGCCTGTGTTGACTACAGTGGCGGAAGTCTGGAGTTTCCTAGGACTTGCCAGCTATTATAGGCGCTTCATAGAGAACTTCTCGAGGATAGCTCTGCCCCTCACGACATTGACTAGGAAAGATTAGAAGTTCATTTGGTCGCCAGAGTGCACGCGAGCTTTTGAAGTGCTGAAGAGTCATCTGACCACGACGCCAATCCTATATTCGCCATGTGGCACAGAAGGCTTTGAAATCTACAATGATGCATCAGGGAGCGACTTAGGCTACGTTCTTCTTCAGCATGGTCAAGTTATTGCTTATGGCTCTCGCCAACTGAAAGTGCATGAGAGGAATTATCCGGTCCATGACATGGAGCTAGCGGCCGTGATATTCGCTCTTAAGCTTTGGAGACATTATTTGTATGGCGTGAAGATTGACATCTTTACGGACCATAAGAGCCTGAAGTACCTAATAGATCAGAAAGAGCTAAATATGAGACAACAAAGGTGGATGGAGTACCTGGGGGACTACACTTTCAAGATCCACTACACTCCCAGAAGGAAAATGTTGTCGCAGATGCTTTGAGCCAGAGGGCTTCTGCGCAAGCCAGATGGATTCAGATGCATGATCCGCGTCTGATCAACGACTTGGAAGCCTTGGAGATTTCTTGTGTGGATAAAAGAACCAGTGCCACATCATGTTTGAACTGTACAAAGGTACAATGTGACCTTGCGTACAAGGTCCGATTGGCATTGGAACTTGATGAAAGCTCGAAGCGGTATATGGCAGAGACCAATGATGGGTCTAATACTGAGTTTTCCTTGGAAGACGGTCTTTTGTGGAAAGACAGTCGTCTGTGTCTCCCCAATGTTTGTAAATTATGGGAGGAGTAGATGATAGGCACACTTTACTAAGTACTCAATCCCCCCGGGGAGCACAAAAATGTACCAGGACATGAAGAAGCTATTCTGGTGCTCAGGTTTAAAGAAAGAAATCACCTTATACGTAGCCAAGTGTCATACTTACGCGCTCGTGAAGGCTGAATGCCAAAAACTTGGAGGTTTCCTAAAGTCGTTACCTGTTCTAGAATGGAAATTCGATGACATTTCTATGGATTTCGTGCATGGTTTGCTGAGATCGCAGTCCGAGAACGATGCCATTTGGGTGATTGTGGATCGATTGACTAAAGTCGCACACTTCATTCCAAACTGGCAAGACAATTCAGTAGAAAAGTTGGCAAAGTTATATGTTGATAGCATAGTACGATTGCACGGTGTGCCCCGTATCATCGTAAGTGACCGAGATTGACACTTTAATTCGAGGCTAATCCACCAATTGTTGGGTACCAAGCTTTAGTTTAGCGCTGCCTTACACCCTCAAACAGATGGGCAGACTGAACGGACTAACAGGACTTTGGAGGATATGCTCTGAATGTGCGCCTTGGATTTCAGCAAAAGGTGGGAGGATCACCTTTTTATGATCGAGTTTGCTTATAACAACAGTTATCAAGCAAGCTTGCAAATGTCGCATTTTGAATCCCTTTATGGTAAGAAGTGTCGTACACCTTTGGCTTGGGCGGAGACGGACGAGACTTAGCTGTTTATGCGAAAGAAAGTTGAAGATGCTACTTCGACTATTCGGACAATTCGGGAGAGATTGCTGATTGCACAAGATTATAATGCCAGACACAGAAACATCGAGTTCACCGTGGGCGACTGGGTTTATCTCAAAATAAAACCGTTCAAGGGTGTGTTAAGGATTTGACGCTTGAAAAAGCTCAGTCCCAGATACCTTGGGCCATTTGAGATACTGGAGCGTGTTGGTGAAGTTGCCTATCGGCTCGCTCTTTCGACAGAGCTGAGTGGTTTGCATAATGTGTTCCACATCTATGTGCTGAGGAAGGTATGCAAGAGCCTACTCAAATTCTTGTGGATGATGTTCAAGTGCCGATCAAAAGTGGGTTAGCAACAAGGTTCAAGCCCATTTAAACTAAAGAAATTGAAATCAAGCAGTTACGGAACAAGTCGATTAGAATGGTCAAATTCTGCTGGGACAATTGCGGGTGTGAGGAGCTTTCGTGGGAGCGAGAGCAGACCATGCTTGAGGAGTTCCCTGAATTAGTCCGTTAAGGTACATAGTTAAATTTTGTACTTTTGTAGTTTTTGCACTGTTAGAATTTCTGGACGAAATTCTTTTTTTTGTGTGTGGGGGGGGGGGGGGGGGGAGGATTGTAAGACCCCCAGTGTTCAAGTGCAAAGAATTCGCGGTGTGCTAAGCTAAGGAGCTAGCACTGGGCGCTAGGGCTAGCGCCGATGGTAGCTCTTATCATTGAATTGGTAGCGTGTTGACAAATGGACTTGGGTATATCGTCGAAAACATCAAGACGAATCATCGAGAGCTAGCGCAGACGGTAGCGTTAGCGCTAGCGGTAGTTCTCTCGATGACTTTGTGTCCCGACGAATGTATTCCAACGAATAGTGTTGAGTGCTTGTGAATTTGGCTTTTTGAGAGCTATCGCAGGCGGTAGAGGTAGCTCACTCGACGATTTTCTTAAGCGGCTATGGATAGGTTTGGCCGTACCATCTCTGGGCTAGCGCCAGGCGCTAGGGCTAGCGCCAGGCGCTAGGGCTAGCGCCGACGGTAGCGGTTTTCTATATAAAGCCTCAAAATCTGTGATTTCGCTTAGTTTTTCTCTCTAGTCTTCTCTCTTAAGGAAAATTCTGATCAGCAAGAGAAGGGAGATTCGTTTGGCTAGGCAAGTTCAAGGAAGAAGAACTCTTGCATGCTTGTGCCACCTTTGAGTCCGTGGAAAGGCATCAAGGTCCGATGGCACCGAAAGGAGCAGCAAGGGTAACGATTCTCCTCCTTAATCTCAGAACATGCTAGTCCTCTGATTTGCATAGTAGCTGGAAGATTTCCACTAATTAGTTGATAGGATATTCCGAAGGGTCGATATGGTTTATCCCCGTAGAAAATTGCTTATAGAGTCCGGATCGCTGTACGGACATAGCCATACTATGTGAAGCCCATCTGGACAGGTTGGTTTGGATTGGTGATGTTGATATGCTATATTGCACTCCGGAGAAGACTCTGAATATGTATGCTTGTTTTCGGGTTCTGAGTGCTGTGATGTGCTGCAGGGAGTCCTGGAGTCTACCTCCAGGAAATACCTGAAAGAGCCAGCAGAAATGTGTTCTGTTGGCTAGCGCCGGCGCTAGTGCCAGTGATACAGAATATCACGTGGTGCATGTAGAAATAGCCCCTAAGGCTGTTCTAATGACCCAGTGCGGTTGTCTCGTTGTCGGGATGAGGTGAAAGCTTAAATGCATCGTGCTGGTTGTTCACGATGATTGAGTCGTGCCTAGCCGGATTTGAACCTGCCCATAGTTGTCGGTGGTGAGGGAGCCCCTCGGTATGCCATATTATGGAAGATGACAGAACTTTGTGTGTACGGACTAGATCAAAAGATGCCGGAACTTCGTGTGTACGACCTAGCTCAAATGACCATCCAAGTTGAAAAAAGGACTTGTGGATGGAATGTGCCTTGAGAGCACGATACGTGTGGCATTAAGTCGACGTATGTGCTGAATGTTTCTATGCGGTGCTTAGATGCACTTGTGAAATATATGCTGATATTGCTTGCTTGCAGGAAAGGAGTACCGCTGCCCCGAGCATGGGGTGGGGTCGTTATAATCTTGGTCAACTAAAGCTGACCAGTTACTTGTTTTCCCACCACTTGGTGGATTGTGCTTCACAGGTCCTGGCGAGACGAGTGGGAAATAGCGGGTTGGAACGCCAGTTGTTGCGCTTTGCTGGCCCTTGAAGGTCCAAGTGTTTTGAGTGGTTTTCCTTCATGTATTGCCGGCCTACGTGCTGATATTTAGAAATCATGTAATAAGAGAAACACATTTGGTTGTATGGCCTTAGTGCCAAACTCGTTTATATATATATATATCAGTCATTCCTATTTTGTACTGTGGACATGTGCATTCTGGTTCAAGATAATAAATTCATGCTTCCGTTATTGTGCAATCTCTGAGATGTTGTTGGTTGGTTCACTAAATATGTAACCCTCTTGCTTGTTAACCTTATATGGCGTGGGGTCTCGGCAGGACCTACTGTTATATACTGTGCAATAGGTGGTGTGTTACAATTTGGTATCAGCTACGGGTCTCGTTCCCTTCCGTGTGAATTCGTGGTCAAATTCCTTTAAGGGGTGGTGGGCACGTGTGTGCGCAACGTTTAACTCATTTAAATAACCAGAATGTCCACTTAGGAATGCATTATATATATATTTTTAGCATGATTGTGGAACCTATGAATTCCTTACTAGCTATATTGTTGTGCTACTAGTCACTAAATTGTGTACGACATGATTATAGGGGACTAGAAGTGGTTCAGGGCAGTCCCAGCCCTGACGCACTGCCGAGAGTAGTGTATCTGCTGAGATGCCTACGCCTTCTCCTTCGGATGAAACAATACGAAGGCTTGCTGATGCAGTGGTCTCCATGATCAATGCGCAACCAGGATGGCCTGTACAACCTCTTGCCTTTGGGGTGGCCCCAGAGCTAGTTGTCATAGTTGAGCCTGTTGTGGAAAGACTAGTACCAGCAGTTCCGGTTGAGGAGACACAAGCGATAAACCTCCACTTTAAGCACTTTCTGAGTTTCCACCCTCCTATGTTTGACGGGGTAGCAACGCCAACGCAAGCTGAGGATTGACTGTCTCGGCTAAAGAGAACCCTAACAGCTACAGAGACGGAAGAAAGGCAAAAGGTAACCTTAGCGACTTATCTGTTGGATGGAGAGGTTAGGTGTGGTGGGAAGTTTGGAAAGGCATCAGTATGCCTGCAGGCAACTAACAGACATCTCGATGGAAGAGTTCTCAAGAGTGTTCTTGTCAAGGTATCTCCCTTCTGCTCAACGCATCGAAATGGAGAACCAGTTTCAAAGGTTGACCCAAGGGGATAAAATGGTCGATGAGTACCTCCACGAGTTTACGTGATTGGGAAGGTATGCAGGCTCTTCCTTTGATGATGAAGAACGAAAGACCGACCAGTTTTATGATGGCCTGCATGATGATTTGCGGGTTCTTCTGTCAGGCCCGATGACACAGGGCTTTCTGACGCTGGTCAAAACTGCCAGATCTCTTGAGAAGGACCTGAAGTGGATCCAAGCAAACATGGACCGAGCGGTGGCAACGACGGAGCTTAAAGTACCTAGCTCGTCAAAGTCTGGGTCCCGACGATTCAAAAAGAAGTCTAGGTTTTCGGAACCGGCTTCCTCTTCTATTTCAGGAGCAACTACTGGATGAGGTCCAGTTACATGTTATAATTGTAGCAAGGCGGGCCACTTTGCTCGGGACTTTCGCGGAGGATAAAAGGCAGCTGCGGCTTATGTGACATAGAAAGGGAAGGTAACAGAGTCGTCTGCATCCCACTACACTCCAGCTCAACCACGTGTATATAATCTTGGCCAGTAAGAGGCCATTAAGCAAAGCGATGTCATGATAGTTATGATTTAATATATAGCACTTATTGCTTTATGTCTTTATACCTTGTGTGCGATTGCCTATATATCCTGTTTGTGCATTTTAGGTTTTGTCCTAATTCAAAACTGTCCGGCGAGAGCTTTATTTGACACTAGAGCATCCCACTCCTTTCTATCTGAGGACTTCATACTTTGTATTGGAGTGCCTTCGTTAGTGGCAAAGGATAGACTAGATGTCGTGCTGCCAAATGGGCGTCGAATGCATGCATACAGAGTTTGTAGTGTTTAGATGCGTATAGGAAGTCATGAGTTTTACTTGGAAGCGTCGATGCTGCCGATATCCGATTTTGATGTGATCTTTGGCATGGACTGGCTTTCGAAGCAGTGTGAATGCATTGAATGTAACTTAAAGGAGGTCACGCTAGGGCAGAATACTGAACGCGAGATTACATTTACCGGTTTGCGAGGATCGAGCAAGATGTTCATGTCTTCTCCCCAAGTAGTCAAGGCATTTCAGAAAGGCGCAGAGTTGTTATTCACGTTATTGGAGACTTATGAGCCAAAGCCCAGTTTGTGTGATGTCCCGAGCATATGGGAGTATGTAGATGTTTTCGCAAAAGATCTTCCTGGGGCTCCACCTCAGCGAGAGATTGACTTCGCTATTGAGCTGAAAGTTCAGTTGCAGGAGTTGCTAGAGCAATGCTATATACGCCCAAGATCATCCCCTTGGAGTGCACTGGTCCTCTTTGTGAAAAAAGGACGGAAGCTTGCGTCTGTGCATAGACTACCGTGAACTGAATAAGCTGACAGAAAATAATAAATATCTGATTCCATGAATCGATGACTTGTTCGATCAGCTAGTTGGATCCACTGTGTACTCAAAGCAGGATTTGAAGTCTGACTATTACCAGTTGCGGATTCGGGAATGTGACATTCCCAAGATGGCGTTTAGTACCCATTACAGGCACTTTGAGTTCATAGTGATGCCGTTTGGCTTGATGAATGCGCCATCAGTATTTATGGATCTGATGAACCGAACGTTTCGAGAGTGTCTAGAATGATTTGTTATTGTCTTCATAGACGATATTCTATTATACTCTCAGTCGGAAGAAGAACATGCGATTCACTTGCGCATTATATTGGATACCCTGAGGCGAAGTCAGCTTTATGCCAAGTTCTCAAAGTGTGAGTTTTGGCTGTCCTATATGGCATTCCTAGGTCATGTGGTCAGTGAAGAGGGCATTGTAGTGGATCCTGCAAAGATAGTTGCAATATGGGAGTGGCATGTGTTGACTACAGTGGCGGAAGTTCGGAGTTTCCTAGGACTTGCCGGCTATTACAGGCGCTTCATAGAGAACTTCTCGAGGATAGCTCTGCCTCTCGCGACATTGACTAGGAAAGATTAGAAGTTCGTTTGGTCTCCAGAGTGCGCGCGAGCTTTTGAAGAGCAGAAGAGTCGTCTGACCACGACGCCAATCCTATATTCGCCATGAGGTACAGAAGGCTTTGAAATCTACAACGATGCATCTGGGAGCGACTTAGGCTGCGTTCTTCTTCAGCATGGTCAAGTTATTACTTATGGCTCTCGCCAACTGAAATTGCATGCGAGGAATTATCCGGTCCATGACTTGGAGCTAGCGGCCGTGATATTCGCTCTTAAGCTTTGGCGGTATTATTTATATGGCGTGAAGATTGACATCTTTACGGACCATAAGAGCTTGAAGTACCTAATAGATCAGAAAGAGCTAAATATGCGACAAAAAAGGTGGTTGGAGTTCTTGGGGGACTACACTTTCAAGATCCACTACACTCCTGGGAAGGGAAATGTTGTCGCAGATGCTTTGAGCCATAGGGATTTTGCATAAGCCAGCTGGATTGAGATGCATGATCCGCGTCTGATCAGCGACTTGGAAGCCTTGGAGATTTCCTGTGTGGATAAAAGAACCAGTGACACATCATGTTTGAACTGGACAAAGGTACAATGTGACCTTGCGGACAGGGTCCGATTGGCATTAGAACTTGATGAAAGCTCGAAGCGGTATGTGGCAGTGGCTAATGATGGGTCTAATACCGAGTTTTCCTTAGAAGATGGTCTTTTGTGGAAAGACAGTTATTTATGCATCCCCAATGTTGGTAAATTACGGGAGGAGTAGATGAGAGGCACACTTTACTATGTACTCAATCCACCCGGGAGCACAAAAATGTACCAGGGCATGAAGAAGCTATTCTGGTGGCCGGGTTTAATGAAAGACATCGCCTTATACGTAGCCAAGTGTACACTTACGCGTTCGTCAAGGCTGAATGCCAAAAACCTGGAGGTTTCCTGAAGTCGTTACCTGTTCCGGAATGGAAATTCGATGATATTTCTATGGATTTCGTGCATGGTTTGCTGATATCGCAGTCCGGGAACGATGCCATTTGGGTGATTGTGGATCGATTGACTAAAGTCGCACACTTCATTCCGAACCGGCGAGACTATTCAGTAGAAAAGCTGGCAAAGTTATATGTTGATAACATAGTACGATTGCACGGTGTGCCTCGTAGCATCGTAAGTGACCGAGATGGACACTTTACTTCAAATGATTGGAGTCTAATGCACCAATTTTTGGGTACCAAGCTGAAGTTTAGCACTGCCTTACACCCTCAAACGGATGGGCAGATTGAACAGACTAACAAGAATTTGGAGGATCTTCTCCGAATGTGCGCCTTGGATTTCGGCAAAAGGTGGGAGGATCAACTTTTTATGATCGAGTTCACTTATAACAACAGTTATCAAGCAAGCTTGCAAATGGCGCATTTTGAATCCATTTATGGTAAGAAGTTTCGTACACCTTTGGCTTGGGAGGAGACGGTCGAGACTAAGCTGTTTATGCGAAAGAAAGTTGAAGATGCTACTTCGACTATTCAGACAATTCGGGAGAGATTGCTGATTGCACAAGATAGGCAAACAAAGTATTATAATGCAAGACACAGAAACATCGAGTTCGCCGTGGGTGACTGGGTTTTTCTCAAAATAAAACCGTTCAAGGGCGTGTCAAGGATTCGACGCTTGAAAAAGCTGAGTCCCAGGTACCTTGGGCCATTTGAGATACTGGAGCGTGTTGGTGAAGCTGCCTATCGTCTCGCTCTTTCGACAGAGCTGAGTGGTTTGCATTATGTGTTCCTCATCTCTGTGCTAAGGAAGGCTATACAAGAGCCTACTCTAATGCTTGTGGATGATGTTCAAGTGCCGATCGAAAGTGGGTTTGCGACAAGGGTCAAGCCCATTCGGATTAAAGACACTGAAATCAAGCAGTTACGGAACAAGTCGATCAGAATCGTCAAAGTCTGCTGGGACAATTGTGGGCGTGAGGAGCTTTCGTGAGAGCGAGAGCAGACCATGCTTGAGGAGTTCCCTGAATTATTCTGTTAAGGTACATAGTTAAATTTTGTACTTTTGTAGTTTTTGCACTGTTAGAATTTCGGGATGAAATTCTTTTTCGGGGGGGGGGGGGGGGGGGGGGGAGGATTGTAAGACCCCCAGTGTTCAGGTGCAAACAATTCATGGTGTGCTAAGCTTAGGAGCTAGCGCCGGGCTCTAGGGCTAGCGCCGACAGTAGCTCTTATCATCGAATTGGTAGCGTATTGACGAAGGGACTTGGGTATATCGTCTAAAGCATCAAGATGAATCGTCGAGAGCTAGTGCAGGCGATAACGTTAGCGCTAGCGGTAGGTCTCTCGACAACTTTCTGTCCCGATGAATGTATTTCGACGAATCGTGTTGAGTGCTCGTGAATTCGGCTTATCGAGAGCTAGCGCAGGCGGGTAGCAGTAGCTAACTCGATGATTTTCTTAAGCGGCTATGGATAGGTTCGGCCGCACCATCTCTGGGCTAGCGCCAGGCGCTAGGGATAGCGCCGACGGTAGCAGTTTTCTATATAAAGCCTCAAAATCCGTGATTTCGCTTAGTTTTTCTCTCCGGTCTTCTCTCCTATGGCAAATTCTGACCAGCAAGAGAAGGGAGATTCGTTTGGCTAGGCAAGTTCGAGGAAGAAGAACTCTTGCATGTTTGTGCCATCTTCGAGTCCGTGGATCTCGACTTATTGAGAGATATTACCACCTCTTACCCAAACTAATAGGATACCTGGAGGAAAAGTTGATGCCCAAAAACTATTATTGAAGTAGTAGGAGACTCGTAAGCCTAATAGTTTGCCGATAACTTGACACTTCCCATTTTTGTTGCATTAAAGTAATCACCATGACGGATACCAGGGGTCGAATAAGAATTGGAATCCGGAATAGGCCAATTATTGATATGGTCACATGTTGACCTTGAAATGGGTGTCGTTAAGTGTAACTCTAAGGGCCTAAAGAATGGATTAAGCTTAGGATTAAACTCTAAGTCGAAGATGGCATGCCCTCACGATTGTGTGTATATATAGGATGAATGTATCATGTTGGTGGTCGAAGAGACTCAACCCAGGATTTTCGGGGGGGGGGGGGGGGGGGGGGGGGCTTATCTCTTCGTTTATTGTGCTAGTGACCTACCAACTGGGGGTTTCTCAGGGAATTAAAAATCTTCACAATTTTTTCAACACTGGAAAGTCATAATCATTGAACAATTCGTCCATCTTGAGCAGGGTGGACTGCTAACACCATGTTTTGATCGAGAGAAAACTTCACAATCAGAATAAGAAAATAGAACATTTCAAGGATGAGCATTATTTCTCTGTGCTTCCCTGAGACCTTGTGGATACGTAAACGAGGAGAATAGTGAGCTAACCCTTTGGGGTATGCATCAATATTTGTCTACACTTGAACTTTCGATAACATAATTGTCTGGGACTTGATGAAATTTTATACATACAAGAGGATATAATAAAATTTTGTGTATGGGTGATTGGTATGATGATGACTATATTTAATTAGTAATAAAGATGCGGTAGCATGAGACTAGGGATTTAAGACAACATTCATCCTTGAGGTTTCGACCTAGAGAGAAGCTATGCATGTCCGAGGTATGAATAACAATAACTAACTTCTTGAATTCCTCTCTGGATAATTACCCAAGGATTTAAGAATTGTTATATATCATCATACCTGCCTTAAGGAGAGCTCCAGATTGACGAAATTTTTGGAGGAGCATGATTTCCTTAAGTTTAGAAATTTAATTAATAATAGTTTCGTGGTGAAGATAACACGATTAGTATGAATTATTTGGTGATTTGACATCTCAAGGTCTATCTTAAAATTTACATGTCTTGAATGATCATTGGCAAAGATGGTGGTCTCTTGGAATTGATTTGATTTAGTTCATCATATTGCGAACAATGACCTTATTTTTGGTAGTCTGCATAACCCCCGTTGAAGGGAAATCATCTTGAACCTTGTACCTTGGTTTATGTCGAGTTCAAACACACATAAAATGTACCGGTTAATTGGATATTATTTGTACATGCTCTCATTACAATGGGATGCAAGTTGGTCGTCACCATAAAGTTGAATATTTGATCTTCTACATCACTGCTGATATGCAGGTACTTCGGTACAAGGATTTATAGGTAAGAACTCCAAGTAGAGGAATATATGCCCCTAAGGATTGTGCCCATACATGAGAAGAATGCACCATACAGCTGGTGGAAGAAACTTAGTCAAAAATGTATGGGAGGCTTATCTCTTCATTTATTGGACTAGTTATGTACCGACTTGGGTTTCCCTTAGATCTTATTTTGAAATGGTGTGTTGTAAACATATGATATCAAGGTTTTGTTCATTCAAATAGTATGTGAATGATGAGGACCATGTTTGGTCGGCAACTAAGATATTGTGGAATTTGGAATAGGAATTCATAATAGTATTCATTTTAGTGTTTGACCTGGGAAGTGGTCGCAAATACTTGAGGTACGGATATTAGAAACTTATATGTTGAAATTATCAAAATCGGTGTAACTTGTTGGATGATATAAACCTCCACCTTGTAGTGTGGAATAAATATGACATGCACATGACTAACAGTATCAGAATAAGCAAGGAGCATGCACATCAATGATATACTACTTCTAAAGAGACAATAGGTGTTGTCTCAGATGTTTGCATTGAAGGAGGGGGTAATTATTTAACACCCACATGAGATGAGGTCATGACATATTAATGCACGATGACCTCCCTATGTAAAGAGCAGTTGCAAATTTACAAAGAGATGTAGCAATTGCCTCCAAAGCATCAAAATTTTGGGCAAAATTGGAGGTTGGGAGAATGTACAGACGAGTAAGAATACGTATTGCGTTTTACCTCTTCAAGGTAGATTTCTAGAGGGCCTGTATCATGACCCAACTGTTGAATAAGGGTTAGATTCACAACTGAAAGATTCTTTAAATAAAATGTCTAAATCACAAAAGAAATTGGCACGACTTCTGAATTCGGTGCAAATCTAAGTAGAATATGGGTAAGACAAAAGTAGTACTTAACTCGGTATCTTTTGTGCTTAGAAGAGAATGACATGATTATAACCCATGCAAGATATGATGTCATAGATTCATCTCGTCTTGACCCTAAGTTGGCGATTCGTGATGTTATCGGAACAAATTGTTAAACATCACAGTCTAAAACAAATACTGAGTTTTAGAATTTTTGGAACATAAAGGTTACCAAGACTAAATCCTTGAGACAGTAGCATCATGTTTGGGAATTGGTAGGTTGAAATGGGGTTGCATCATGACACGTCAATTGGTGAAAATTTAGGATGTTTGAACAATTATGACTAATTTTCCATGTCGTGATATTGGAAGGGTACATTGACCCCATAAAACTTGAAATCAAGTGGATGTCGAGTTGCGCTCTTGAAGATGGGTAATTGTTGAACATATGGTTGTTGGGAATTTGTCAATTATAAATATATAAATTTACCGTTCATAAATAGTTGTGGTGAAATCGGGTGAACTTGAAATGCGACAAAGATGTTGTAAATATCAATTTATAAGTTGTGGTACAAATTTCAAGGCAATGTATTTTGGAAATGGATTCCTTATTAAAAGATGTTATTATAGTTTGTTTTGATGAGCGGGGAATGGTATTATGCCCATTAAGATCGGCAATCTAGAAACATGTGTATTTTGTAATTCACGATTGATCATGAGTTAAATTATATTCGAGACATATAGTAACTCTTGCATGAGGTTGGAAAGTGCTAGTAAATACAGTTGGGCAAACCTTAGTAGTGAACCTAAACATATCACTAATTACACGAGTTATTCTCAAGGAGATTATAGAGAGTAATTCCATGACTTACATATTTCACTGCATTAGAGTTATGACAACTCACTATGGGCAGCGATGTCGGTTTGGTGTAGTTGGTAGGATATGTTCATATCCTGTGGAAATCAGGTAAGGACTTGGTGGAAGTCCTTGAGTGCTGATTAACACGACTCGGTTAAGAGAATCACACATGCGTGTATGGTAAATGATTGTATTGACCAACTGCTCACGCATACTTGAGGGAGATACAAAATTTGATCATGGTGAGAAGATTCACAAGTCCATACTGTACAAACAACGTTGGTCTTCATCACGGTGAGAGTCATTCAAGTGTCTTCTTGTACATAATTTTGATTACAACTGTTGTGGAGAATTATAAAGGTATTCGTGGGAGAATTTTTGGTCGATGCGCGATGTAATGCGTATAAGTAGTGCCATGCACAAGTGTTAAGTGGGAATCAGGACATACTAAATTAATAACCTTGTAAAGTGTACTCTGAATTGGATTTACATAGTCCGACCTTCAATCCGCATAGCCCCAACCTAAATTTCGGGGACGAAATTGTTTCTTCGTTTATTTGATTTGTAACATCCCACTTTGAGCTAGACCCCTCGAGAGTGTGTTGTATTGCCGAGAGTTGACTCAGGCTCGGTAGAAGCCCTAAGACCCTGAGGTGGTCAGGTTTGAGTCACGGTCAGCAAGTGGTGGTTTGTTTTCTTTTCCCCTTGGCCTGTTTTCTCCAAGTTCTTTCTCCTTTCTTATCTTCTTTATCTTGGTACTTAGTGATGATTTATTTACTCCACTCTAATTGCAATTTTGTATGTATAAGTATGTCCTGTAGTCCAGAAATAGGCCTTGATAGAAGTAGGTTAGGTTACTTTAGAAAATTTTGAGAAACGAAATGTGGAAAGTCAAAATCGACGGGGCATCCCGTCGATCGACGGGACCTCCCATCAATCGACATAACCATCCCGTCGATCTTTGGCATCAGTTGGGAAAGGTGTTTCCCCTAGTCTCTAAGTCAAAATCAACGGGGCTTCCCGTCGTTCGACGGGACCGTCCCGTCGATCGACGGGAGCTCCCATCGATCCTAGCCATCAGCTGGGAAGATGTTTCCCCTTGGTGCAAAGTCAAAATCGATGGGGCTTCCCTTCGATCGACGGGACCGTCCCGTCGATCGACGGGACCTCCCACCGATTTTTGTTTCCTTCATACAGTTTGTTCCTTTAATGCGCAACCTTCAGAAATATGTTGAAGGCGATATGATACCTTATCCTTGCTTATTTCGAGGATGGGAGGTGACTTAAGCCAATAAAATAGTGACACATGGATGGATTGTCCAATCCAAAGCATGGGAAATGTTTTCCCCATTAATTCTAGTCAAATTAGCCTCCATTTTCTCTCTCCTCCCTTAACCTTGAACTTCATACCTCATCCAAAGGCTGATCATTCTTCTTCTTCCTCTTCCTCACACCTCAAGAAACTAACCAGCAACCTTCTCGAAGGAACAAGAGTAGAGGGAAGGCATGGAGCTTGGCCGACCACCACCATGCCGCCAAGAAGACAAACCCGCTCCATGGCCGGAAATTAGGTGACTTCCGCCCCTCTCCCTTGGCGCTAGATCTTAAGATCTAATTAAGGAGAGATGTAGGCTCAAGAGAGATTGACCTTGGAGAGTTTAATGGAGTTTTCTAGGAATAGACCATGCTAGAACTTCTGTTCTAGGGCGTCTTTTGCCGAAGGAATCTCTTCAATCAAGTCCTCTCTTCAATACGAAGCTGTATGAACTGATTTTGTGAAGAACGGTGGTCTATTGAGGGAGTATTGGAGGAGAGAAGATGAAATAATAATATGAGTGCTGGAGGAAGAAGATGAACAGATGTTGTTCTCCTGTCTTAAGATCCATGCATATTTCATAATATCTAGACAAAAATCTATTTTATGTGCGCAACTGGGTTCAAGCAACTTTTAGGCATGATCCAGCTGGATCTGGACCTCGGGCTCAACATGAAAGTTGTAGCTCTCGGAAGGACCTTTCCAACGAGTGGTTGTGAGTTTTCAGGGGAGCTCTGTAGTTTCGGTAACGTAGAATAAAAAATGGCTGTACAGAATTTTATCCGGAGTATGTACATGACAACTTGCTTTCCAGATTTACTCTGCTGGGTTCAAACCCGATTTTAGATAGGTTAGGCTTAGATCTGGACCTTGTCTCAACAAAAAAGTTGTATCCCTTGGCGATACCTTTTCGGAATGGGGTGGCACATAATTTTTGTGGTCGGTAGCTCCCAGAAATCATGTTTTGGTAAACATTGTTGAATATGTACGGATTTTGATGTTTTACTGATTTCTCGCAAAATAATTATCGGATGCTTCAGAAATTTGTTAGGAATATTGATGCAGGAAAGGGTGTTTGGGTTCACTCACTCGTGCGAGATCGATTTGATTACTCCCAACGCTTCCTAATCTCACACAAGCGTGAACGAACGCATCCGACTCGCAGAATGATTTTTATTCACGTTATTTATCACGCACGGGCAGCCACACCGCGAGGGAACGGAAGGAGGCTATGGGCCAACTTTGCTCCCGGCTAAAAGGATCCACACGATCCGGTCGAGCGGTTGTTGTTGTCTACCAATGAGAGATCCTCCGAAAAGGTAAAGATTTCGGAAACGGAAAATCTCCCCCAACAAGAACAAAAGAGGATCGCCACTCCTCGTCGAATTAAAATGAAATCCAAGATCGAAATACAAATCCAAAATAAAGAAAATTCGCGAGAAAATCAACGATTCAAAGATCACGTCACAGATCTAGCCACCACAGAACTATCTAAGAAAGGAATCACACGAGTTGAGAGTTCGTTACCCCCTCGAAATCGTAGATCCAAGATGTAGGAATCCTAAAGATTGTTCGTCCGCGGAGACCACCGGAGATCAGTCACTTGATGTAGAGCACGTTCGCCTTCGCCGCTTCCACCACGATAAAGCCCTTTGAGCCAAACCCGAGCCAAGAGATCACCTTCTACAAGCCCTTGGTGGCTGGCCGAAATTCTTCAAAAGGGAGAGGGAGACGGTCGGTTTTGGAGGGAGAGGTTGAGAGAAGGAGTGAGGAAGGGAGAAGGAGCCGAGAAGAGGGAAGGGGGAGGAAGAGTGGCCGTCGGCCAAAGAGAGAGGGAGGAGCCTAGGGGCGGCGGCTAGGAGGAAGATGAGAGGGAGAAACTTTAGGGTTTGGAAAAGTATATTTTCAATTTTCATCAAATCTGAAATTAACATAGAGTTTGGCCTATTTATAGGCTCACACACATACGGCGGCTAAACGCAGCCCAACTAATAAAGATTCTAATGGACGGCTAAACGCATGCCACTAAATAAACAATCCCAAATTAAACATGCAACAGAACATGACAAAATGAGCATATAAATAACTAAAAAAGCTCCGGTAGGATCTATGGCGGATCCTCAACATCTTAAACAACATCTCTATCATCCTCGTCAAGTGGTGGTGGATCATCTTGATCATGCGGTGGCGAATCTGGCAGTGGTGGAGGGTCCACAATGGTATCATCAACATCAGCATCATACGGTGGCGGATCTGGCAGTGGTGGAGGGTCCACAACGGTATCATCAACATCAACATCGACCTCATCCCCCACAAAGTGTGGGTCCATGTGGGTGTCTTCATCAACAGGGAGATGGAAAAGGACTGGAGGAATGGATGGCCTCCATCAATCCTCCCCCACTTGAAATGACTCATCACCGATGAGTCGGCATCCTGGAGAACTGGAAGGATTGCAACCTCAGAATTCCTGTCAAGCACAGAGTTGGTCTTTGGGACCTTGAAAGCAGCATTAGATAACGAAGGAAAATATGCTAAAACATCAACGGACAACATACCTCCAGTGAACACCTTAGGAGAAAACAATCTACTACCCTGCTCACCTCTCACCCCAATAGAATGATTAGTAGAAAGTAACAGATGGGGAGACAGTTTAAGTGGTGGTAGAAAGCATGACGTAAAATTTGAAACATCAAAAATAGGGGGCAAACCCCACTCAGCAGAAACCTTCATATGAAAAGTACTCTTTTCTAAATTCAGTGAAATTCGAAAAGGTTTAGCGTTCGGACTCATGATGTCCTCCAAAGCGCCGGAAGGCTACCGTTCAGGGTTGAGACATACCATAATTAAATCTCCCATTTTATGATGGGATGCTCTCTTTTGCGTGCTACACATAACGTGATAAGACCAAAATGGGTCGGCTAATGTAATATTCTCATGCTTGGGTTGGTTAGGAAAATTTGGAGCAATCACCAAGTTATTGATTAAATTTAAGATCTTGTCCTCCAAAGGAATGATGGTCTCACTAAGTTGAATTGAAGGGTCCTTAGGAAGACTTGGACTAACAGGGTCAGCCTTAGCTTTATCGATCAAGCTTAAAGTGTTCGTTTCAGAGGGGCTAATACAGTCAATAGGTCGATTTTGACTAACCGGGACAACATCAGTCTTAACTATTACACTTAATGTTTTCTGTTCCTCAGGACTAGTTGTGTCCATAGAGGGGATCGTAGGCCTTTTAGGCGGGGTGGCCTTCAGAATGATAAGCTGACCATTATGCTGGAATTCTAACGTGTTGTCATGGTCATCGTGGATGACCACATGGTCAGAAAGCCATGGGCGTCCTAGCAATACATGACAATCCTTCATAGGAAGGACATCACACCAAACGCGCTCAGAATAGACTTTGATGGTGAGGGGCACCAAACATCGCCTATACACTAAAATAGTGCTCTCGTCAGAACACACTAGCCGATAGGGACGGGGGTGCGGCTCGGTGGTCAAACACATCCTCGTGATAGCATTTTCAGAAACGACATTCATGCGGCAAATGCTGTTGACAACTAGTTTGCACCACTTCTCACCGTGCTTAAAATTTTTCGAAAATTTTCTTGTTATGTCACGATCAAACCTAAACACTCTTGCAACGGTGTCCCACCCTTTATCTAACGCTCGAGGTTCATTGTAATAACTTTTATTAGTGAGGTGTGGTACTCCATCACGAGGAATATTGGTTAGAGTACGAGGGGTCTCTCTAGTCATCACGAGGAATAGTGGATCGAAAAATTTGAATTTTGAATGTGAATTTCAAAAATTTTAATTTTGAATTCCAAAAATTTTAATTTTGAATTTGAATTTTAAATTTAAAAAATTTGAAATTTGAATTTGAATTTTGAATTTAAAAAATTTGAATTTTGAATTTCAAAATTTTGAATTTCAAAAATTTGAATTTTGAATTTGAATTTCAAAATTTTGAATTTTGAATTGTGAATTTCAAAATTTTGAAATTTGAATTTGAATTTTAAATTTAAAAATTTTGAATTTTGACTTTCCAGAATTTTAAATAAATTTTTTTAATTTTCCTGTAGAAAATAGTACGCAAATTTTGCAAAAATGTTTTTGTTTTTAATTTTCGCTTGAAAATAAAAATTTTAAGGCCGCTATTCGCAGACCAGAAATTTAGATCAAGCCAAAATTTTACGAAAGATAATTTTATTCCTTCCTAATAACTACGGTAAGTTAAATATTTTTTTGATTTTATTACAAAAAATAATAAGTAAAATTACCAGAAATTATTTTTTGAATTTCGCAGGAAAATGAGAATTTTAGGCCGCTATTCGCAGACCGACAAAAGTTTTTTAATTTTTTTTTTATTTTTGAGCGCAAAATTGTGTGAAGATTGTGAGTGCCGGCGTTCTATGAAATTCCTAAGGAATGCGACAATTTAGAAATTGACATGAACCTAGCTCTGATACCAAATTGATGCAGGAAAGGGTGTTTGGGTTCACTCACTCGTGCGCGATCGATTTGATTACTCCCAATGCTTCCTAATCTCACACAAGCATGAACGAACGCAGCCGACTCGCGGAATGATTTTTAATCACATTATTTATCACGCACGAGCATACACACTGCGAGGGAACCGAAGGAGGCTATGAGCCAACTTTGTTCCCGGCTAAAAGGATCCACACGATCCGGTCGAGCAGTTGTTATTGTCTACCAAAGAGAGATCCTCCGAAAAGGTAAAGATTTCGGAAACAGAAAATCTCCCCCAACAAGAACAAAAGAGGATAGCCACTCCTCGTCGAATTAAAATGAAATCCAAGATCGAAATACAAATCCAAAATAAAGAAAATCCGCGAGAAAATCAACGATTCAAAGATCACGTCACAAATCTAGCCACCACAGAACTATCTAAGAAAGGAATCACACGAGTTGAGAGTTCATTACCCCCTCGGAATCGTAGATCCGAGATGTAGGAATCCTAATGATTGTTCGCCCGCGGAGACCACCAGAGATGAGTCAATTGATGTAGAGCACGTTCGCCTTCGCCGCTTCCACCACGATCAAGCCCTTTGAGCCAAACCCGAGCCCAGAGATCTCCTTCCACAAGCCCTTGGTGGCTGGCTAAAATTCTTCAAAAGGGATAGGGAGATGGTCGGTCCTGGAGGGAGAGGTTGAGAGAAGGAGTGAGGAAGGGAGAAGGAGCCGAGAAGAGGGGAGGAGGAGGAAGAGTGGCTGGTTGCCAAAGAGAGAGGGAGGAGCCTAGGGGCGTCAGCTAGGAGGAAGATGAGAGGGAGAAACTTTAGGGTATGGAAAAGTATATTTTCAATTTTCATCAAATCTGAAATTAACATAGAGTTTGGCCTATTTATAGGCTCACACACATATGGCGGCTAAACGCAGCCCAACTAATAAAGATTCTAATGGACGGCTAAACGCAGAACACTAAATAAAAAGTCCCAAATTAAACATACAACAGAACATGACAAAATGAGCATATAAATAACTAAAAAGGCTCTGGTAGCATCTATGGCGGATCCTCAACATCTTCAACAGCATCTCTATCATCCTCGTCAAGTGGTGGTGGATCATCTTGATCATGCGGTGGCAGATATGGCAGTGGTGGAGGGTCCACAACGGTATCATCAACATCAGCATCATACGGTGGCGGATCTGGCAGTGGTGGAGGGTCCACAACGGTATCATCAACATCAGCATCGACCTCATCCCCCACAAAGTGTGGGTCCATGTGGCGGTCTTCATCAACAGGGAGATGGAGAATGACTGAGAGGAATGGATGGCCTCCATCAAATATGCCTGATGATATTGTGATCACCCCTATTTAGTTTCAGAATTTTTGAATACATATTTACTATGAAATTGCTTGTCGTATCATATAAATGTAGAGCACCGTAAATAAGTATTGCGTAATACAATGAGGTCGAAATTTGGTGGGATTGATTCAGGAATTTATTATGATTTACGGTAGAAGTTTTGGCAGATTTGGTTTTGAATTGAGTCCTAAATTTAATATGTCGTTATAAATTATTACGCTGAATGAGATGTTATGTTGCTCATTTAGACAAGGATTTTGGAAACGTGCGTAAAACCGTACATAAATCATGTGGTAATCTATCAGAGGGTTTAGATTTGTGATAGCCGCTTAGTAGAGATTATGACTGATGATCCTTAAAGAGAACGGGCACGAGATGATTGGATAGACTAAGCGTGATCGAATAATGCTTATGAATTTCTTGTAACCAAAGCATATTGTGAATCGAGCATGAGGATGGGTATGGTTAGTATGTACGTGCACATGTTGTCCTGTAGGAACAACGAGAGTATTTCCCTTTCATACATGTACCATTGCACAAGAGTTATGACAACTCTGTATGGGTAGCAGTGACGGTTTGGTGTGGATTATAGGGTATGGTTATATCCTAAGGTGTTTTGTTAAGGACTCGATTGGTAGGTCCTTGTATGCTGGTTAGCATCATTGAACTTGTAATATTATCATGTGTTATGGACTTGGTTGGGAGTTCTTTAGGTGCTTGATAGTACGGGTTGAGCATGGGAAATTACTTAGGTGTGCATAGTTTTACACGATTGCATAATGATCCTTGTTGGAGGATTACTTATGGCAGATCTACGGGCTCACAGGTCATCACACCGACGAGAGCTGGCAGACAGATCTAGGGCCGGCTGGGCTGGTCTCTTTGTGCTTACTTCCTGTTGGGAACAGTGCCCAGCAGTGTTCCTGATTTGAAGTAGTGCTCAGCTCAATGATAAGTACAAGGTGTATTTAATGTTTATTTAGTTCATGCTTGCAGAGATCAGACAATATGCCCAGTACTTCGATAACTAATATCATCGAAAAAGATTGGACATATTGTTGATAAGTATATGCATGTCGGTGAAATGATATACAGCTAAGCAGAGTGATCATATTGTCTATCGTCGAGACAACATGCGTATGATAATATCGTTGTGACATCAACACTACATCACCTAACAATGATATCAGAAAGCCGAGATGAAGAAGAAGACTCAAGCACAACACAGGACAAGATGTCGACGATATCTTCGAAAAGAAGCCTTGACGTCGATAAGGCTAAGGAAGAACATATATCGTTGTAAAAGAGGCATGTCGTCAATAAGGCTGAACAAGACAAGTTTATTTGAAAAGAAGACTTGATGACGATAAGGCTAAGGAAGAACTATATCATCGAAAAGATGATGTGACATCGAGAACACTGAGGATGCAGTTGTGAAGACGGGCAGTTGCTGAAGAACAGTCCGTCGACATGATATCGAACATATCATCGAGAAGATAAGGTGGTTATAGTAATATCGAGCATACAAGAAGATCACGCCGACATCAGTTAGATGACTTCATGTCGTCTTAAGCACGAGTGCAGAAGAGATGTCCAGTGTCGTCGAGATATTGTCCATGTCATCGTAATAATGGAAATATCATCGAGACATATTCAAAAGTAGTTGGACGCGCTGTCAGCATTTAATGCCGCCGCCTGATTGTCCAATCAGCGCGTGCTCTTGAGGGATGAGCGTCTGTCAGTAACGGACATCATAGGTGACCGTTAAGTGGCTCATCTGTCCTATAAAAGGGAACAGTGATGCCCTAGAGAAAAAGGAGAATCGAGGAATGAAAAAGAATCCCGCTGAGCATTTTGAATACAACAATACAAGCTGCAGTGAAGAAGAAAGAAAGAAGGGAAGAACAAAACGATCATCCTGTGTTCTTCAAGTAGCAGTCAAGTCTCAAAGACTGCTAAGAATCATTCAAGAAAGGAGGCCAGTCAACATCAGTCAAAGCAAGCACAATTGAAGAAGATTTGTGCCGTTTAGATTCAAAATCAGAAGCATCTTCTTCAAGAAAAGAAATCGATCTCCACCAGGCAGAAGAACTTATTGTAAATCTTTCTTTGTAAGGCTTGCGGGCCAAATCTATGAGATCTGTCTTCAGATCTGTGTGTTAAGCTTGAGGGCTTGAGATCTGTGAGGCTTGAGGGCTAGGGCAGAGGGACTTGCGGGTCCAAACATATCGGACTTGCGGGTCCAAACATATCAGACTTGCGGGCTCGGGTGCAGTGAAGGGGCTTGCGGGCCTAGGCTGTAGGCAAGACTTGCGGGTCTGTGCTGTGTAGGGCTTGAGGGCCTTAGTGTTGAGCTTGAGGGCTCAGGTGCAGTGAAGGGGCTTGCGGGCCTAGGCTGCAGGCAAGACTTGCGGGTCTGTGCTGTGTAGGGCTTGAGGGCCTGAGTGTCGAGCTTGCGGGCTTGGGTGCAGTGAAGGGGCTCACGGCCTAGGCTACAGGCAAGACTTGCGGATCTATGCTGTGTAGGGCTTGAGGGCCTGAGTGTCGAGCTTGCGGGCTCGGGTGCAGTGAAGGGGCTTGCGGGCCTAGGCTGCAGGGACTTGCGGGTCCGAGTTGTAAGGCTTGCGGGCCAGAGACATTGGCGGAGTTTGCTGAGCCTTGCATACTGCTACGTAGGCGCAGAGGGAAAGAGGACTACTCAAGATACCCTGTCTTGAGGAACCTCTATAAGTCTTTGTGTTTATTCTGTGCTGTGCTTTTCAACCTCTAAATCTATTAACCAGAAAACAAGAACACCAAAAGGGGAATACAATAATTTGAAAAACCTATTCACCCCCTCTAGGTGATAAGTCGACACCAAATAACTAACAAGTGGTATCAGAGGTAGGTTGTTCAAAGAAAAGCTTAACAACTTGAACAGATCTGCCCGTGGGTGTCCATTCATCATAGCTATGGAATAAAAAATAGCTACTTGTTCTGGGGAGAATTTTGCCCTTTGGAAAATAAGAGCTAAAATATTCATGGAGGCTATGGACCCTAGAATGTTTCAAATTGTTCAAGAAGGGCCATATGTCTCCAAGACAGTGCCCAAGAAAATGACTGAAGATGAGATCATCCTAGTCAACTTGGACAAGGAAGCCAAAGATATTGTAGCTGGTGCAGTTGACATCTCAACATTTCAAAAATTGGCTCACTGCATAACAACAAAGGAGATGTGGGACTCTCTAACAGTCCTTATGGAAGGATCAAAAGAAGGAAGAGCAGAATCGGTACTGCCTTCCAAGAATCAGAAAGAAGAAAGAAGCAAGGTAACTGAGAAGAAAGTCAGAACATTGAGTGAAAGTGACTCAAGCTATTCAGACTCAGAAGAGAATGCTGATTTTGGACTGACTGCCTTATCAGAGTCAGAGGAGGAAACTCAGGATAATGTCTCTCCTGAACAAGTATGCATAAGAGCTCCTCTATCTACCTCAGACTCAGAATCTGAGACAAGCTCATCGGAAATGATGACTTGTCCAAGCCATATGATGTTCTTCTAGAAGATCTCAAAAAGGTCAAGATGCTCTGCAAGGAGCAAGCTGAAAAGATCTCAATCCTTCAAGCCAGAAATTCTGATCTCTCTGAAAAGGCTGAAAAGCTAACTCTACAGAATGTAGAGTTTTGCCAACTCAAAAAGGACTTCAAGGTAAGCTCCAACCTTGATCTGATAAGAAAATTTGGGAAAACTCTAAAGGCACTGATTGACAGTAAGGAGCTGTGCTGTTCTCTAACCAAATAGATTGTGCTTCTAAAGAAGGATAGAGATCAGCCTAGTACCCTGAAATCTAAGAATAATAATGTCAGAAGGGTGGAGGATAAATCCTTCATTGCAAGAAAGCCTGTAGCAAGCTCCTTCAAACCCCAGAACATGCCTACAACCCCAAGGGTACCTCTTGAAGAGATGATCACAAGAAGGCATGAAGTTGCTGGTTCTAGAAAAGAGAAGAAATAACTAAAGAAGATTGACTCCAGATGGAAAGCTGTGGATGGTGATGGTCAACATCACACTCACAATTAGTACAGATCAGTCTCCTTCAAATATCCTTCTGTTCACAGACAAAGGACTCATGCTCACACAGCCAGCCTGAAAAGAAGATACAATATGTTTGAATGTTGGTGTTGTGGAAAGACTGGGCACTTTGCAATAGATTGTTGGTATAATCCAACTGCTCCAAGGGTAACAAATGCTAAACTTGCAAGTAATCTTGTTCATCATAACTATGCATATTCTGGAGCAGTTAGATCCAGTATGCCTTTTAAAGCTAACAATATCCTAGGACCCAAGGCTACTTGGGTACGTAAGGGCTTATAATCTCATTTTGCAGGTAGTCCAAGAGCCAATCAGAAGCAAATCTAGGCCTTGGACAAGATGGCTGTTCTGGCCCAAAGGAGGAACAACAAAATCAGTTTACTAACAATCTTAGTGTAGGTCATCCTACTAAAAAGTCCAAAAGAAGTCAATCGGATTACAAGTTGGAATTAACCAAAACACCCCTGGAGAACTCTCAGGGTTAGTGCCAAAAGATGTCTCCTAAGAAGGGCCTAAAGTTGTCCTAGGCTGACAAGTTTAAGGAATCTGTATCGTCGATACAATAAGTTGTTACAATGACACAACAGATGTTACGACGACAATGGATCGAGATGGAATGATGCGTATCCAAGAACCATTTTGACAATAATATGCAGTATCGTCAAAATAAAATCGATCTATTTATCACGGCACTAGATCGTTCTATCAGAGCCGTTTGACCATTTTTCACCAACACAGTCAAAGGAACGCGCCCCCTCACCTACCTACACTATAAATAGAGTGAATGCTCGAGAATAAAAATTACGCTATCATTTTCCCTAAGCTATTCCATCGACAAACCACTGCTTCATCTCCGACGTACTGCCTCCTCTCTCGCTCTGAATCAATGGCTCCCAAGAGAGAAGAAGTAATCTCCGATTGTGAACTCCACCGTGGGGGTTTCAACTCATGCTCAGAAGAAGTTAGGTCAGTGCTAGGTCTCCTCAAATCCACAGGCATAGAGTATCTGCTGAGCGAGCCCTTAGTTCTTCTTCACCGAGAACTGATGGAGTTCTTTGCAGAAGCCCGGCTCAACCATTCAGAATCTCAGATAAAATCGATTGTAGTTGGTAAGAAAGTCAAAGTATCCACCAAGAATCTCAGAAAGACACTCCATCTGCCAAGGATTGAAGGGGGAGAGGAAGAAGAGCTGATGACGGAGGATGTCTTAGCCAGTTATTCCGGGTGCGTCCATACCGGGACGACCTACAGGTCAATCAAGAGGAATGAGCTCAGTCAGATAAGAAAATTGCTAGCGGACATTATGGGGAAGGTGCTGCTATGCAAACCTGGGTCACACGACCGAATATCTAAGGAGATGTTTGTCGTTATGGCCAGGATAATTCTGACCAAGAAGACCGACTAGAGAAGATTTCTTTTCAAGAGAATAAAGAGTACCCTGAAGACCCCCTCCTATGGAAGAATTCTGTCCCTCTTCCTTCTGAACAACCTGGATGAAGTTCTACATAGAAGAATGGGATGTTGGGTTTTCTATACCCCTCGAAAGGGATGACACATCAAATATACGCAACGGAAATAATAACAAGAACAACCCAAAAGAAGCTAACGGATCTTGCGGTTTTCATGATTCAAGAGAATAGGAAAGCAAATGCAATATACTTTTGCGGGATTGAGTGAATACTCAACCAAGGTGCTCCAAGATGAAATCCAAAATCTGAGTTCCAAGAACCGAAGTGTGTCGGCTCCTCTACATCGATCCACACGAACGATGGAGAACCCTAGCTTCTTGTCGTACAAGAACTAGGTCGGAGAAGGAAGCTCTCAACGTCCCCACGGACTGCTAGATCCGATCCAGGGGAGGCGACGACCGACGACGACGACGACTAGCGGCGGCGAAAAATGATCGGCGGACGGGAAGAATAAGATGCCCTCGCGCGGAACTATTCCGGTCGGCCGTTCTCGTCTAAATCGCGAAATAGATTAAGTCACAGTAAACCTAGAATCGCAAGCCCTTTTATACTTAAACGCATAAATCAGGCTATCCGCAGACCAGAACATTTCTGTCCAGATTTACATTCGCCGAATTCGACTAATCACTATAACCGAATTCGACTCAGATTCGGCCAAACCATTTCGACGAATTCGTCTATCTAAATTCGGCTATATAAATTCGGCGAAACCCTTTCGTCGAACTGACATGATTCGTCTAAACCCTTTAGTCGAATCTATCACAATTCGGTTAATCACATTAGCCGAATCTCATTAGTCGAAAACAACATTATTCGGTTAAGCACATTAGCCGAATTTGACACTATTCGGTTAAAACCTTTAGCCGAATTTGTCAAGTATAAACCCTATTCGTTTAAACCCTTTAAACGATTTCCCGTTGAGACATTCTCAACTTAATTCCAAGCAGTCACAGGATTGGTCCTCCACTCATATCCAATATGAGTAAGGCCAACACAATCCTTTCTCCAATTTCTCCAAACGCTTTTATGTGCGACCCTATAGGCTCATATTGCGTTGGCAGCAAGACTAACTATTGATTGCTTTGAGATCACCTCAGAAACTCCAACAGTCTCCCACTTGATCACAAAGTATCAACAAAAGTCTCACAAACAATGAGCGGCATTTAGCAATACATCATTGCTACCCAAGCAATAAGAGTTCATAACTCAACAAGCCTGTCATGACCAATATATCAGTGTTGACATGTCCCTTTGTACTTTACATCCGGATAAAACTATAGGCATGGACCGTGTCACCCTTATAATTGTTCAATCCTAATTTCCTGATCTAGAATAGACTGTCTGAAATTGGTGAGCTCAATATCATATATTGACTCAACCAAGCATGGCCATGCATTTCTCAGTCTCATTCCATCAAGGGGCCCATGGATGTACCCCGACCAGGGACCATTTAGGATGAAGCTCCTTATAAACATAGGCTCTCACATTCAAGTCACGTACTTGAATTCCTATGGAAGCAAACACTCTAAGGGCATTTATTATGCTAATTAATCTTATCAGAATGATATAAATGACATAATAAAAGAACTTGCCATAAATATAAAATGAAATACATAGTACATTTTACAATTCATCCAATGAATAAACAACCAACAAATATGCAATCCACAAGGCTCCCACTAAAGATAATCATTCAGGTATCTAATACCCATTGATCTAACATGACCATCATGCTTCTTTTGCGCAAGAGGCTTGTGGATCCGCTATATTTTCTTCAGTCGGTACTCTGCATATGCTCACATCTCCTCGATCGACAATCTCTCGAATAAGATGGAAGCGCCGAAGTATGTGCTTGGAGCACTGATGAGATCTAGGTTCCCTAGCTTGTGCAATTGCACCGTTGTTGTCATAGTAGAGAAATACGGGTTCAACAATGCTAGGAACTACATCAAGCTCGCTGATGAATTTCCTAATCCACATAGCCTCCTTCGCCACATTCGCTGCAGCGATATACTCGGCCTCAGTCGTAGAATCAGCAACTGTCTCTTTCTTGGAACTCCTCCTGCTTACAGCTCCTTCATTAAGGCAAAACACAAAACCTGACTGTCACTTTGAGTAATCTCTGTCAGTCTGGAAGCTTGCATTCGTGTAACCCTTTACAACGAGCTCTTCCTCTCCACCAAACACCAAGAATGTATCCTTAGTCCTTCTCAAGTACTTTAGGATATTCTTGACAGCTATCCAGTGAACATCACCAGGATCATACTGATACCTGCTAGTCATGCTTAAAGCATATGAGACATCGGGTCGAGTACATAACATTGCATACATGATTGATCCAATTGCCGAAGCATATGGAATCAACTTCATGCGGTCCTTATCTTCCAAAGATTTTGGACACTGGTCCTTAGAGAGACTCACACCATGAGAAATGGGTAGGAATCCCTTCTTGGACTCAAGCACGTTGAACCATTTCAACACCTTTCAATGTATGTACTTTGGGTCAAACCCAGCAACTTCTTCGATCTATCTCTATAGATCTTAATACCAAGTATATAAGTCGCTTCACCCAAGTCTTTCATAGAAAAGCACTTCCCTAGGTTGTTCTTAACAACTTGCAGGGTCGGAATGTCATTCCTGATCAGCAGTATGTCATCTACATACAATATCAGGAAGACAATAATGCTCCATCTAATCTTCTTGTAAACACAAGGCTCATCTTCGTTCTTGATGAAACCAAACTCTTTGATCTTCTCATCAAAACACAGATTCCAAATTCGAGAAGCTTGTTTCAATCCTTACATGGATCGATTCAACTTGCATATTTTAGTGGCTTCATCTGGAGATACAAAACCCTCGGGTTGTGTCATATACACTTCCTCAAGGAGGTTTCCATTAAGGAAAGCCGTTTTGACATCCATTTGCCAGATCTCGTAGTCATAATACGCAGCAATAGCAAGTTGAATTCTGATGGACTTGACCATAGCTACAGGGGAAAAGGTTTCATCATAGTCAACACCATGAATTTGCCTGAAACCTTTAGCCACCAACCGGCCTTTGAATGTCTGTACATTCCCATCCATGTCGGTCTTCTTCTTGAAGACCCATTTGCACACTATGGGTCGTACCCCTTCAGGTGGTTTCACCAAGGTCCAAACTTGGTTTGTGTACATGGAGTCCATTTCAGATTTCTTGGCCTCAAGCCACTTCTCGGAGTCTGGTCCATTCATAGCCTCTTGGTAGGTTGCAGGCTCATCATCATGATCCATAAGCAACACATTACCTATTTGAGTCATGAGAAATCCATATCTCTCAGGCTCAAATCTTGGTCTACCAGATCTACATAGGACTTGTGTTTCTTGAGCAGGCTCTCCAACTACAACTTCTTGTAGTCCTTGCTCAGGTTCCAATTCTGGTTCATTCATTGTTTGTGGCTCTTGAACTTCTTTGAGTTCTACCTTTGCAGTCTTTCTGGATAATAACTCTTTCTCCAAAAAGACACCAGTCCTTGCGACAAACACTTTGCCCTCAGACGGTAAGTAGAAGTAGTATCCTTTGGTTTCCCTAGGATACCCCACGAGATAACATTTATCCAATTTGGGTTCCAGCTTGTCAGGCATTTGACGTCGCACGTATGCCTCACAGCCCCAAATCTTGATGAACGACATACTAGGACGCTTGCCAGTCCATATCTCATATGGTGTCTTTAGAACCATTTTCGTTGGAACTCGATTTAGTGTGAAAGCAGCAGTCTCTAAAGCAAAACCCCAAAAGGAAACAGGCAAATCTGCATGAATCATCATCGATCGCACCATGTCTAACAAGGTACGATTCCTCCTCTCAGAAACACCATTATGTTGAGGTGTTCCAGGCGGAGTGAGCTGTGATACAATACCACACTCTATCAGATGATCACGAAACTCATGACTCAGATATTCGCCACCTCGATCAGATCAGAGTGCTTTTATCCTTTTTCACAGTTGGTTCTCTACTTCATTTTTAAACACTTTGAGCTTTTCAAAAGTCTCGGATTGGTTCTTCATAAGAAACACGTATCACTAGAATGAAGGAGCAGAAAGGTTTATTTCTATAACGAAAATACCTAAAGTGGAAGTCATACTTCCCTTTTGAAAGTGCACAGTTAACCTCACTAGAATTCTCTAGAGGGGGGGGGGGGGGGGTGAATAGAGATTAAAAATACTTTGTGCAATTATATATATATGTGTGTAATAATCACAGATTTAAGCTTCCCACACACCAACAAGAATTAAGCAAGTAAAGAAGAAAAATAGCAAGAAGAAAATCACAGCACAACACAAGGAAATATAGTGGTTCCCCAAACTTTGGGTAGTCCACTCTTCTACCCCCTTTGGTAGGAATTCACTAACTTGCACTGAGTCTTTTGATAAGGAGACTCTTAGAACCAGACTGAGTCTTTTGATAAGGAGACTCTTAGAACCACTACAACTGAATTTTTTGAAGAGAGATTCTACAAACACTTTTACACAGTTTGAAAATGAAATAAGGATAAGAAGAAGAAGTAGAACAAGTTGAAGAACAGAGATCAATATATGTAAGAAGGAATCTTCTTCCTAGCAAGAAGATTAGAAGCACAAGTATAGTGAATATGATCTCTCTTCTATAGTGAGAAGGAGATTGTAAGCTTTTCTCTCTTTTGTGAGATCTTTCAGAATTTGCAGCAGAATGGCTTGAGAAGATGAAGGCTTTTTCTTTGCTGCAACACACTATCTCTTTTCTCAATTTTCTCACTCTTCACTTGGGAGCTCTTCCTCTTTTTCAAATGTATATGGTGGATCACTTCTTGTCATTCTCTGTCGACCTCCTCCTTATTTATAGCTCTGTTTAAAATATATTGCTAAAGGAGAGAATTAGAAAGAGATAAGAGTTTCCATAATCAATATTTCAGTAGAAGGAAAAGAATTCATTTTGATTTCAAATAATATCCATAATAATCTTAATCAAATTAGCCAAGAATCAAATAAAAGGAAAGGCTGATTCAGAATGGCTATAAAAGAATAATATCATTCCATATTAATCAGATCTACAGAAAGAAGGAAAGAGATCTGGCGTGTTTTTTGAATTACTTATAGATATCGACGTGCGTCAATTATTATTCGACGTATACGTCGATTTCATTTTGGCTGGACGTCGAGAGGAGAATAAGGAAGGTGCATCGACTTTATCAAATGCGTCGACTAGAAGTCAGAGGTACGTCGACT
This sequence comes from Dactylorhiza incarnata, assembly GCA_033032865.1. NCBI lineage: Eukaryota > Viridiplantae > Streptophyta > Magnoliopsida > Asparagales > Orchidaceae > Dactylorhiza > Dactylorhiza incarnata. The sequence continues at coordinate 11,850,796 of JAWHQI010000033.1, read as the reverse complement.
ATGATTACGTCGAATTCTTCTAAGAGTTACTTCGACTCATTCTGAGAGAAACGTCGACTATATTTCAATGTTGCATCGAATACTATTCGAAGCATATTTACTTAGCCTAATTTTTCATACTTAGAATTTATATTCTTCTTAATTCTAGGGGTTAAGATAAATCATTTCCCCAACAATCTCCCCCTATTTGTCTTAACCCTATATAGAGAGAAATTGTATCAGTATTTAATCAACTCAGCAAGACATTCATATAGAGAAGAAGTATGCTAAATAATCAGAAGAAGATAGAATAAGAAATTATATAAACAAATTTCATGTTCAGTTGACTGATCAACATTTAAGCATAGATATAGTATATCATCGTTGTTCAGGGGTAGGAGGAGTTTTTCTTTTCCTAGTGAATACTTTTGTGGGTTGCTCCTTCTCAGTAGCAGGTGATTTCCTCAGCTCCCCCTGAGTCTCAGTAATTTGCTCCCCATGAGTCAAAGAAGTTTGCTCCCCCTGGGATGGAGCTTCCTTTGAGCCTTTTACTTCTTCTTCAGTTTCTCTTTCATCTCCAGCTCCAGTTTTAACTGCATCTAGCTCCTGAGCTCCTACTTCAGCCATCACAGTATCAGCTTCATTTTCTTTCTCTCCTTCAGCCTCAGTTTCCTTTTCAACTTTATTTTTTGCCCTACATGCCTCCCCTTGTAATAGAATCACTTGTTGAGTAGCTTCTCTTGCTATATTGAGTACCTCTGTTAGGTGCTCTTCACTATGTAGCTCAGGTACAACTTCATTCCCAATGATCTTGAGCAGTGCAAGACTATCATTTTTTGAAGTAGGAAGAGACTTGTAAGAGAGAGATTTATGACTGGAGAGCTGCTCTTCATCTAACCTCTCCCCCTTCTTGACCTTCTTAGCCAAGGAGGTTAAGAAAGATCTGGTGACCTTAGAGGAAGAGATAGAGGTCTTCAGGCTATGCACAGAGGCACTGACCCCATCTATTTGGGTCTGCATGTGCAAGATGGAGGAAAGAATCTTGGAGCAGTGCCCATCCAGCATTGCTTGGAATCTTTGGGATGTGGATTGGATACATTGAGTGATGAGGATTTCAGTGGATGGAGATGATTCAAAATGTGTTGGAGGAGGAGGAGTCAATGGAGGAGGAGGTGTTGTATGTGATGAAGGTGGAGAGGGGACTGTGTCATTTTGATGAGGTGTATTGGATGGAGAAGTTGGAGGAATAAAGGAGTGTTGAGCAGGTGATTGAGTTGGTATTTGTGAAGGTGTGGATGATGGTGGTACAGAAGAGATGTCTGTATGAGGAGGAGGAGGAGGTGAAGATGGATGAGCAGGAGAGTTGGGAGGAGATGGAGTCCTTTCAGGAATGGCACCAGGCTTGGGAATTTGCCTGGACCATTTTGAGAAGAGAGATATGGACATCCTCTTGCCAGGTGGAATGAGGATTCCTTTTGACCTACATAGGTCAGGGAAGGTGTGGAAGAGTACTTGGCTCATAATTCTCATGTAGGCATTCTCTTTGTGAGAGTATTTAAAGCCTATCATTTTGAGCAGGCAGCTTGCCCAGTCTACCTTCTTCTTCAGCACAAGGGCCCCCATGATGTTCAGTTGCTGCTTGGGCACTGCATCATGGGCAGAGATCTTACATAGTAATATTTTCCCTACTATGTCTGCTAACAGTCTATACTCATCAGAGAAGTCTATTTTCTTCAGGTGGATTGGTCTATCTTTGAAGAACTTCATGGTGATTAACAGATTCTTTATTTCATCAGGGGTAAGTTCCACAGGTTCATCACCTGATAGGGGAATTATTTTAGTTATTCTTTAGAAAATGATTTGCTTTCCCTATTTGAACAAAGATAATATTGAACTGTACCTGATGGTAGATCAAAGGTGGTCCTAATGTGTTCTGTAGAAATTGAGACAGGTGTCTCATGGATTGTTCATGTGATTCTCCTTGTTCAGATATCTGAACATGAGTCATCAGCTCTGTGAGTTCTATCTCCAGGAGCTTGCATCTTGTGGAGCTGAGCTTATCCAGACCAACTTCAGTGAAGAGAGCTATGATGCTCTTATAATTTTCTGCGGCTGCTTGGAAGGATTCGAGGTCAATGTCGAACCCAGAGTTTATCTTGGGAGCCATTGTAGGTCAGTGAGAACGAGGAAGAAATGGCTGGACTGAGAGGTAAGAGGGATGAAAGATGCAGAGTGCGAGAGGATTTCTAACTGAAGTGTCTATTTGAGTCAGGTGAAACGTCGAAATGAGACACAATTCGAGGCATATTCGGTACTACAGTGGATGTGACCAAAAATATTTTAGTATTGCCGCTCTTTTTCATGAAGTCAGCGTTACGTCGAGTGGAATTTGACGTAAGCGTCGATACAGTCTGAGGTAAGATGTTAGGGTTTCATATCGACGTATACGTCGATTGGCGTCGACGCATGCGTCGATTTAAGTTATTATTGATAGTTATAGACAGTGCGTTGATTATAAAATCGACGTGACTTTTATATTCCTAAAAAATTTTGGGTTTTCCCTTGAGAGATTATTTCTTCCTGCTCCTAATGTTTTCTAAGACAGTCTTGGACTAATTTTTATAATTAGATTGATTGTACCAACATTGTTTGGCAATTTGGCCAGTTTTATTGCATATATAACATCTGAATATCTTTAGATTATGGGATTTTGAGTTTAGAGAGAGATAGTGGTGTTGCTTAGGATAAACCTTTTGATTAGGATAAAATTTTTTATTAGGATAAAAGTTTTGACTAGGATAGAAATTATGATCAGGATGAATGGGTCCTGAATGGGGGTTAAGATGGAAGGTTTTTGGAGGATGGAAGTGTTCTATCTTTATGTTGCTCTGAGTTTGTATGCATCGATATCTATTCGACGAATGTTGATAGTTGCGTCAATTTATACTCGGTACTTTCTCCAGATTGCGTTGATCTGGAATCGATGCATGGAAGAAGTTGCGTCGATTTGAAGTCGACGTGCTTTTATTCAAGCGTCGAATTGAGGTCGAAGCATCTGAGAGATTGCGTTGAGTAGAATTTGACGCGCTATCATTCATGCGTCGCTATGAAGTCGACGCAATTGTGTTTTCACAAATTTTATTTTTCCCTTTTTCTGATTTTATTTCTTTATGAGTTGTTTCTCTTGGCCTAGTTGCTTTCTCAGAAGAAGTTTGAGAGTCATCAGCTGAATAGTATGACGTTTCATCAAATTGGTTTCTTTCCTTGAAGTATTCTCCCTTATTTTGTGAGTCTTCTTCTTGGTTTATTGAGTTAGTGGGTTTAGTGAATTTAACATGGCTCATCCAAGCAGGTTTGTTGGATGGATTAAGACTAGCTGAGGAATCAACTCCTAGCCCAAGATTTTTATGTCTTCTTGTTTGTTTTTCTGTGATTTCTTTAAGTGTTTGGCTTCTCATTTTTATTGATTCTTCAAAAGCTTTTGCTTGGGATACCTTATTCTTAAGAAGCTGGTTTTCTATTTTAGCCCTCTCTATTTCTTTTTCTCTGATGTTAACCCTTAACTCATGATTTTTAGAACAAGTATCCTCTATATTTCTCTGGTTTTTAATGACAAAAATTTGTTCTTTTTGATTCTTAATTTCTTGTTTAGCTCTTTGTTGATCTAAACATATTCTTTTAAAATCATTTTTGAAATCATCACACAGAAAATCTATGTCATCAAAGATACTTACCTCATCCTTATCCTCAGATTCCTCTATGAGAATAAGGCTATTTTCTTTATCATCTTTAGAAGAGATGCTTCCTTCTGATTCTGTCTCACTCCATGATTTAGCACCATGTTCTTCCTTTGGGCTTTCAAAATCCATTAAGCATAGGTCTTCTTGCTTAGACTTTTCATTGTCACTTTTGGATGAGGTGCTGTCCTCAGAATCAGTTTCACTCCAAGCTTCTGCAATGAAGCCTCTTTCTTTCTTCTTCCCCTTTTTCTTGAGATCTTTCTTTTTCAGATCTTTCTTCTTCTCAGTATTTTCTGGACATTCTGGTGCAATGTGTCCAGTTTTCCTGCAGGTGTAACAAATGATTTCTTTAGTAGGAGTTTTATCATACCTCTGTTTTGATTCTCTCCTTCTAGACCCATCTGTCCTGACCCATTTCTTGAATCTTCTGGCCAGGAGGCTGAACAATTCTTCTTCAGTGACAGGGGTCTCTTCTTCCGTTGCTTTCAAAGCAATGTTTCTATCTTTTGAGGAGGTTGGAGTGCTTCCTCTCCTTTCCTTCTCTTCTCTGGTTTTCAGCAGTTGCTCATAGGATTTGAGTTTTCCTAATAGGGCATCTGTTGAGATCTCCTTTTGTCCTCTTGTATCTCTTATTGCCCATATTCTTGAGTCCCATGAACTTGGGAGACTCATTAACAGTTTGTCATTGATCTCTGTGAGAGAGATCTCTCTATCCAGGCTCCATAATTGATTGATGATCAGACTGAATCTGTCATACATCTCAAATATGCTTTCTTCATGCTTTTTTTGAAAGTTCTCATATTGGGAGATCAATAGAGCCTTTCTATCTTTCCTTTCATCAACACTTCCTTCTACCATCTTTGTAAGAGCCTCCCAGATTTCTTTGGCTGATTCACAGTCAACAACCTTTTGAAAAATTTCATCTGAGAGGGTTGAGACAAGAATATTCACAGCTTTTGCATCACATGTTCCTGCCTTCTTCTCTTCAACTATCCACTCAGCCTTTGGGACAAGTGTTTGAGTCACTTCACCACTTGAGTCTCTTCTATAAGGCTTGGGAGGACCTGTCAAGATAACATTAAATAATTCTTCATCAATAGAATTCATATAAATCCTAATTCTTGTTTTCCAAATTGCAAATTTTTCAAGATTGCAGATTGGTGGTCTGGTGGAAGCATAATCTTTGATTTGTGCCATGTGAAAAATAATTTTTATAAATATGTATATATAAAAAGAGGTAGGATCTTTTTGATCAAGGAGTTAACCTTTTTAGATCAACCTCGCTTTGATACCAATTGAAAGTGCACAGTTAACCTCACTAGAATTCTCTAGAGGGGGGGGGGGGGGGGGGGTGAATAGAGATTAAAAATACTTTGTGCAATTATATATATATATATATATATATATGTAATAATCACAGATTTAAGCTTCCCACACACCAACAAGAATTAAGAGAGTAAAGAAGAAAAATAGCAAGAAGAAAATCACAGCACAACATAAGGAAATATAGTGGTTCCCCAAACTTTGGGTAGTCTACTCTTCTACCCCCTTTGGTAGGAATTCACTAACTTGCACTGAGTCTTTTGATAAGGAGACTCTTAGAACCAGACTGAGTCTTTTGATAAGGAGACTCTTAGAACCACTACAACTGAATTTTTTGAAGAGAGATTCTAAAAACTCTTTTACACAGTTTGAAAATGAAATAAGGATAAGAAGAAGAAGTAGAACAAGTAGAAGAACAGAGATCAATATATGTAAGAAGGAATCTTCTTCCTAGCAAGAAGATTAGAAGCACAAGTATAGTGAATATGATCTCTCTTCTATAGTGAGAAGGAGATTGTAAGCTTTTATCTCTTTTGTGAGAGCTTTCAGAATTTGCAGCAGAATGGCTTGAGAAGATGAAGGCTTTTTCTTTGCTGCAGCACACTATCTCTTTTCTCAATTTTCTCACTCTTCACTTGGGAGCTCTTCCTCTTTTTCAAATGTATATGGTGGATCACTTCTTGTCATTCTCTGTCGACCTCCTCCTTATTTATAGCTCTGTTTAAAATATATTGCTAAAGGAGAGAATTAGAAAGTGATAAGAGTTTCCATAATCAATATTTCTGTAGAAGGAAAAGAATTCATTTTGATTTCAAATAATATCCATAATAATCTTAATCAAATTAGCCAAGAATCAAATAGAAGGAAAGGCTGATTCAGAACGGCTATAAAAGAATAATATCATTCCATAAAAATCAGATCTACAGAAAGAAGGAAAAAGATCTAGCGTGTTTTTTGAATTACTTATAGATATCGACGTGCGTCGATTATTATTCGACGTATACGTCGATTTCATCCTGGCTGGACGTCGAGAGGAGAATAAGGAAGGTGGGTCGACAAAGGTGCGTCGACTTTATCAAATGCGTCGACTAGAATTCAGAGGTACGTCGACTATGATTACGTCGAATTCTTCTAAGAGTTACTTCGACTCATTCTGAGAGAAACGTCGACTATATTTCGACGTTGCGTCGAATACTATTCAACGCATATTTACTTAGCCTAATTTTTCATACTTAGAATTTATATTCTTCTTAATTCTAGGGGTTAAGATAAATCATTTCCCCAACACCTTCTTCTTCTGCAGATCTTCGAGATACTGAGGACAGTTCCTCCTCCAGTGCCCTGCCTTACCATAATGGTGGCACTTCCCTTCCTTAGCCAGACCTTTCCTTTTCAGTGCAGAAGACTTCGTATCAAGAGGAGACTTAGATCCAATCTTCATCTTCTTATATCCCTTGGCCTTGCCCTTGCTCTTATGCACCATCAATCTGGGGCTGGCAGGCTTGACCTTTTTCATGTTATTCTCGGCAGTTCTCAACATGCCAAGGAGCTCGGGCAGTGCCTTTTCTATTTCATTCATGTTATAGTTTAAGGCGAACTGCTCATAACTGTCCGGCAACGATTGCAGGATCAGGTCCGTGGCCAACTCTTGGCCCATGGAAAAACCCAGTTTTTCAAGGTTCTCTATATACCCAATCATCTTGAGTACGTGAGTCCCTACTGAGTCTCGAGCTCCCATTTTGCACTGGAATAATGCCTTGGATATATCAAACCTCTCTTGCCGGGCTTGCCCCTCGAACATTTTCTTGAGGTGCCCGATTATCTCACAACCACACATGCTCTCGTGTTGCTTCTGAAGCTCAGAGGACATGGTAGCAAGCACGAGGCATTCGACATCCAAGGTATCATCCTGATACTTCTTGTAAGCATCTCTATCTGCTCTCGAAGCATTTCCGGTCGGCTCTGTGGGGGCTTCACCTTCCAAGACATAGAGCTTGCGCTCTTGGCTGAGAACAATTCTCAGGTTCCTGTACAAGTCAAGGAAGTTCGTCCCGTTGAGCTTGTCCTTCTCAAGAATAGCTCTCAGGGACAGGGTGGAGTGAGATCCACTTGCCATGGATATTCTACAAGGAATTTTGCAAAGTGAAATTTTAGTACTATATTTCAAAATACATTTTATATATTTTAATAAGGACTTTTATTAAAGAGCTCCCACTATTTTAATCAAATCAACAACCCTTGATATCGATTCGGAGAGTTTATGCGAGCTACTCTCTTAGTGGACAAGATTCGTATTTCACCAACACAATGAGTCCGCTTTGGCGTTCCTCTCATAATGCGGTTATTTAGGTAGACAACTTTTGTCAATTGCATCACTATGCAACTCTTGTATGGTTGGTGAATAACTCTTTATTCGCATCCATCATATGGAGCATGCCAACCCTATGCCTCTAGGCACTCAACCTTTGATGTCACCTAGTTAAGTTAGATCCGATGTCGAGAGTGGGATATGACAATTATCCGCTCGCACCCTTACCAAGATAGATTAATGCACCTAGCTTTGGCAAGCCCACACTTCATCGATCGAGGCAGGAAGAGTGTCATCCATCGGAAGGCATCCGAATACTTAATATTAGATAAGGGATTTTTATTTCAAGTGATTAACATTTTAATCATGATTAACATTTAATCACAGTGCACAATCAAAAAATAAAATTACAACATTCACATTCCAGATACATCTCAGATGTGCACAAAAATAGTCTATTAACACTTTGACAAAACAGGGCTAAATCTGAGCATTTAGAACACTTCTAAATCTCTAGATTTACATGCATTGGACATATGAATAACAACTCCACTTGTGCAGTAAACAAGCTCGTCTCTCATGTCAGATTCAATAATCTAAACATTTGGTTTCACAAACCCTTTTGAGGGACGGTTACTGCAGAGGAGAAAGAACCTCTAAAACATGAAAATCGCAACGCAATCACATGCGTTCCTGGCGGGGTTCCAAGGGGCCGCGCCCCTGGCGGGGTCTTAGGGGCAGCGCCCCTAGCATCTAAATGTCCCAATTTACACGCACTTGACCGCAACATAGCTCCGATACCACTGTTGGATTTTCTATACCCATCGAAAGGGATGACACATCGAATATGCGCAGCGGAAATAATAACAAGAACAACCCAAAAGAAGCTAACGGATCTTACGGTTTTCATGATTCAAGAGAATAGGAAAGCAAATGCAATATACCTTTGCGGGATTGAGTCAATACTCAACCAAGGTGCTCCAAGATGAAATCCGAAATCTGAGTTCCAAGAACCGAAGTGTGTCGGCTCCTCTACAGCGATTCACACGAACGATGGAGAACCCTAGCTTCTTGTCGTACAAGAACTAGGTCGGAGAAGGAAGCTCTCAACGTCCCCACGGACTGCTAGATCCGATCCAGGGGAGGCGGCGACCGACGGTGGCGACTAGCGGCGGCGAAAAATGATCGGCGGACGGGAAGAACGAGATGCCCTCACACGGAACTGTTCCGGTCGGCCGTTCTCGTCTAAATCGCGAAATAGATTAAGTCACAGTATGTAACATCTCTGATCTGCAAATAGAATATAACATGGGTCCGGCCGGGACCCCACGACATATAATATCCACAAAATCTAGAACGTTAATAATTGATACAAGAAAACATGCTAATAAAACTCAGAGTAAACAGAAACGGAAGCTAACCACAAGCCCAAAACAAAGGGGCCAGAATGTTCACATCAACAAGGAAAACAGTACTGAAGTGACACGGCCTTAAGGCCTTACATGGCTTTAGAAAGAGGTACAAACAAACCAAAAGGGCTACATGAAAAACCCAAAAACAGAGAGAGGACCCTAGCCAGCTCCTCAGCAACCCATGGGCTCCTGCCCACTACACACCACTGTGAGCTCCGCCACCTGAAACCAAGAACAAACAGGCGGTGCAACGAAGGTCAGCATGGTGCTGACCAACACAACGTAACGACTCCTCCCCCCGGCCATCCTAGCGGACTCCGGGGCGAGTATATCGCTCTCCTGTAAGTACGCACGCACACCAAAATATGCAAACAAGGAACAAAGGACCAAGAGTCATGGGACACACTAAGCGTCACCCTTCAAACTACCACGCGCGTGCTATGAACACACTGAAAGCGTACGATCTAAACTTCAACGCCCAGTAAAACAGTACGACCGCGACTCGGTCACTGACAGAAGAGACCAACCTACAACTGTCCTAGAGAATGGATAGAGGACCGGTTTGGGATAAACGGCCTACAACTACCCCTTTGTGAGGTGGCAGAGGACTGGTCAGAAAATATACGACCTACAACTGCCTTTGACATGACAGAGGGCTGGTCAGAAAACATGCGACCTACAACTGCCTTTTTGACGGGGCAGAGGGCTGGTCAGAAAACATATGACCTACAACTGCCCTTTTTAAAGTGACAGAGGGCTGGTCAGAAGACAACCTACAACTGCCCTTTTGAGATGGCAGAGGACTGATCAAAGGAAGCGCAATCTATGCACTGACGGGGATCCACCCGTCCAACAAAACCCCACAAAAACGTCGTTCTACCGGGCCCAACACAAGCCCGCCTAGGAACGGGGCATTCACGAATAAAGCCCATGAATTCCTACAATACTACGATGAATAACACGGGACATTCCCGTTCACGTACCAAGGGCTAATCGCAATGCACATCACAGAAACATCACCGATCCGGGCTGAACGCCACGGGTAGGCTTCACACAGCATGCCTAAATCCAAACTCGCGCGTCGGATTACTAATGCACATTCATGCCGGGGACGGACACAATCAACCCGGGGTTCGCAATGAACCGAGGGAAACACACACCGCGTCCAATTGGAGGCGGGTGGCCCTCCTAAGCAAAATAAAAGCAGAAAACTACACCGGGGTCGCAATCCCACGCCCTGGCGAAGTCCCTGCTCTCCACCGCGTAGCGGGAGAGGGACTCTACGTGCAGTTCACACAAATATATGCCGGGGTCGCAATCCCACGTCCTGGCGGAGTCCCCGTCCTCAACCGAGACGGTGTGAGGGGACTCTCATTGCACGAAACATAACCATAAGCACACCAACATACATAACATACGGTCATAAGACCGGGGAAGAAATCGTTACCCTTGGCGCACGTCGCGAAGCCATCAGAACGATCGTAACGGCTGACCTACAACAGATCTAGCCTCGACTCGGCTCCGCACACGGTTACCGGAAAGCGGCTTGACAAGGCGTAAACAGAGGGGCTGCCCTTCCACAGATCTGATGTCCAACAGTGATTTCGGCAAGGAGTGCTCACAAAATGATCCCTAGAGGAACCTCACGGCAAGGGGCTTGGAGGAAGGGGGCTCGACCTTCAGCTTTTCGGCCACCGGCATGCACAGAACCCGGCAGCAGGGCCCTTCTTCTTCCTCCTATCTAGGTCGGCGAGAAGGAGGATCCGGTAAGGGAGGGATAGCTCGAAAGTGAGAGCGCAAGGGGCGGAGTTCCACCTTACTGGACGTGAAAAGAGAGGGATGAGAGGAGGGTGTCGGCCTCCTCCTTCCTAGAGTCGCGCGAGCAAGAGAGGGAGAGGGATCGGCCTCCTCCTGGAGCAATGTGAGCAAGAGGGAAGGGGGCGCTGGTCGGCCGACCTAGACGAGGGCGAGAGGGAAGATGGGCGACGGGAGATCGGGGAAAAGTGAGAGGGGATGAGGGAGGATTTAGGTTTTTATTTAAAACCCTAACCCGAAATTGTTAATCGCAGACCATATTCCATATCCGCACCCCACTCTCAGCTATTCGCAGCCCAATATGACTTCTAAATAAAATTAAGGCGTTACACAGTAAACCTAGAATCGCAAGCCCTTTTATACTTAAACGCATAAATCAGGCTATCCGCAGACCAGAACATTTCTGTCCAGATTTACATTCGCCGAATTCGACTAATCACTATAACCGAATTCGACTCAGATTCGGCCAAACCATTTCGACGAATTCGTCTATATAAATTCGGCTATATAAATTCGGCGAAACCCTTTCGTCGAACTGACATGATTCGTCTAAACCCTTTAGTTGAATCTATCACAATTCGGTTAATCACATTAGCCGAATCTCATTAGTCGAAAACAACATTATTCGGTTAAGCACATTGGCCGAATTTGACACTATTCGGTTAAAACCTTTAGCCGAATTTGTCAGGTATAAACCCTATTCGTTTAAACCCTTTAAACGATTTCCCGTTGAGACATTCTCAACTTAATTCCAAGCAGTCACAGGATTGGTCCTCCACTCATATCCAATATGAGTAAGGCCAACACAATCCTTTCTCCAATTTCTCCAAACGCTTTTATGTGCGACCCTATAGGCTCATATTGCGTTGGCAGCAAGACTAACTATTGATTGCTTTGAGATCACCTCAGAAACTCCAACAGTCTCCCACTTGATCACAAAGTATCAGCAAAAGTCTCACAAACAATGAGCGGCATCTAGCAATACATCATTGCTACCCAAGCAATAAGAGTTCATAACTCAACAAGCCTGTCATGACCAATGTATCAGTGTTGACATGTCCCTTTGTCCTTTACATCCGGATAGAACTATAGGCATGGACCGTGTCACCCTCATAATTGTTCAATCCCAATTTCCTGATCTAGAATAGACTGTCTGAAATTGGTGAGCTCAATATCATATATTGACTCAACCAAGCATGGCCATGCATTTCTTAGTCTCATTCCATCAAGGGGCCCATGGATGTAACTCCTGTCATACAGGAGGACAAATCCCATTTCTGCTCACACACAAACATCCAAATCATTTGTAACATACCCAACAACCACCCTTATCGTCAACCTTTCTCAAGAGAAGACTTTAGATGGCATCAAAGTACGCTCTTCCTCACCTGATGAATGCTATGACTTCAGGTCAAATGACCACAAACACCATTGTCACTTGAGACCTACTTGTGACACGTTCATATGACAATCCACAAAGTAGTCTCACGGGGGGTCTGTCCAGTACTACTTGTTCTTAACAAGTACCCATGTGATGACTTGATATCACAATATCATGAACTGTGAGAACCGGTCATTAGTCAACGCACATGCTATTCTTATGGTCTCATCCTCGCCCTAAATTTCTAGGATGATACCCCGACCAGGGACCATTTAAGAATGAAGCTCCTTATAAACATAGGCTCTCACATTCAAGTCACGTACTTGAATTCCTATGGAAGCAAACACTCTAAGGGCATTTATTATGCTAATTAATCTTATCAGACAGATATAAATGACATAATAAAAGAACTTGCCTTAAATATAAAATGAAATACATAGTACATTTTACAATTCATCCAATGAATAAACAACCAACAAATATGCAATCCACAAGGCTCCCACTAAAGATAATCATTCAGGTATCTAATACCCATTGATCTAACATGACCATCATGCTTCTTTTGCGCAAGAGGCTTTGTCAGTGGATCCGCTATATTTTCTTGAGTCGGTACTCTGCATATGCTCACATCTCCTCCATCGAAAATCTCTCGAATAAGATGGAAGCGCCGAATTATGTGCTTGGAGCACTGATGAGATCTAGGTTCCTTAGCTTGTGCAATTGCACCGTTGTTGTCATAGTAGAGAACTACGGGATCAACAATGCTAGGAACTACATCAAGCTCGCTGATGAATTTCCTAATCCACACAACCTCCTTCGCCACATTCGCTGTAGCGATATACTTGGCCTCAGTCATAGAATCAGCAACTGTCTCTTTCTTGGAAATCTTCCTGCTTACAGCTCCTCCATTAAGGCAAAACACAAAACCTGACTATGACTTTGAGTCATCTCTGTCAGTTTGGAAGCTTGCATTCGTGTAACTCTTTACAACGAGCTCTTCCTCTCCACCAAACACCAAGAATGTATCCTTAGTCCATCTCATGTACTTTAGGATATTCTTGACAGCTATCCAGTGAACATCACCAGGATCAGACTGATACATGCTAGTCATGCTTAAAGCATATGAGACATCGGGTCGAGTACATAACATTGCATACATGATTGATCCAATTGCCGAAGCATATGGAATCAACTTCATGCGGTCCTTATCTTCCAAAGATTTTGGACACTGGTCCTTTGAGAGACTCACACCATGAGACATGGGTAAGAGTCCCTTCTTGGACTCAAGCATGTTGAACCATTTCAACACCTTCTCAATATATGTACTTTGGGTCAAACCCAGCAACTTCTTCGATCTATCTCTATAGATCTTAATACCAAGTATATATGTCGCTTCGCCCAAGTCTTTCATAGAAAAGCACTTCCCTAGGTTGTTCTTAACAACTTGCAGGGTCGGAATGTCATTTCTGATCATCAGTATGTCATCTACATACAATATCAGGAAGACAATAATGCTCCCACTAATCTTCTTGTAAACACAAGGCTCATCTTCGTTCTTGATGAAACCAAACTCTTTGATCTTCTCATCAAAACACAGATTCCAACTTCGAGAAGCTTGTTTCAATCCATACATGGATCGATTCAACTTGCATATTTTAGTGGCTTCATCTGAAGATACAAAACCCTCGGGTTGTGTCATATACACTTCCTCAAAGAGGTTTCCATTAAGGAAAGCCATTTTGACATCCATTTGCCAGATCTCGTAGTCATAATACGCAGCAATAGCAAGTAGAATTCTGATGGACTTGACCATAGCTACAGGGGAAAAGGTTTCATCATAGTCAACACCATGAATTTGCCTGAAACCTTTAGCCACCAGCCGGCCTTTGAATGTCTGTAAATTCCCATCCATGTCGGTCTTCTTCTTGAAGACCCATTTGCACCCTATGGGTCGTACCCCTTCAGGTGGTTCCAGCAAGGTCCAAACTTGGTTTGTGTACATGGAGTCCATTTCAGATTTCATGGCCTCAAGCAACTTCTCGGAGTCTGGTCCATTCATAGCCTCTTGGTAGGTTGCAGGCTCATCATCATGATCCATAAGCAACACATTACCTATTTGAGTCATGAGAAATCCATATCTCTCAGGCTCAAATCTTGGTCTACCAGATCTACGTAGGACTTCTGTTTCTTGAGCAGGCTCTCCAGCTACAACTTTTTGTAGTCCTTGCTCAGGTTCCAATTCTGGTTCGTTCATTGTTTGTGGCTCTTGAACTTCTTTGAGTTCTACCTTTGCAGTCTTTCTGGATAAGAACTCTTTCTCCAAAAAGACACCAGTCCTTGCGACAAACACTTTGCCCTCAGACGGTAAGTAGAAGTAGTATCCTTGGGTTTCCCTAGGATACCCCACGAGATAACATTTATCCGATTTGGGTTTCAGCTTGTCAGGCATTTGACGTCGCACGTATGCCTAGCAGCCCCAAATCTTGATGAACGACATACTAGGACGCTTCCCAATCCATATCTCATATGGTGTCTTTAGAACCGTTTTCGTTGGAACTCGATTTAGTGTGAAAGCAGCAGTCTCTAAATCAAAACCCCAAAAGGAAACCGGCAAATCTGCTTGATTCATCATCGATCGCACCATGTCTAACAAGGTACGATTCCTCCTCTCAGAAACAACATTATGTTGAGGTGTTCCGGGCGGAGTGAGCTGTGATACAATACCACACTCTATCAGATGATCACGAAACTCATGACTCAGATATTCGCCACCTCGATCAGATCAGAGTGCTTTTATCCTTTTTCACAGTTGGTTCTCTACTTCATTTTTAAACACTTTGAACTTATCAAAGGTCTCGGATTTGTTCTTCATAAGAAACATGTATCACTAGAATGAAGGAGCAGAAAGGTTTATTTCTATAACGAAAATACCTGAAGTGGAAGTCATACTTCCCTTCTGAAAGTGCACAGTTAACCTAACTAGAATTCTCTAGAGGGGGGTGAATAGAGATTAAAAATACTTTGTGCAACTATATATATATGTGTAATAATCACAGATTTAAGCTTCCCACACACCAACAAGAATTAAGCAAGTAAAGAAGAAAAATAGCAAGAAGAAAATCACAGCACAACACAAGGAAATATAGTGGTTCCCCAAACTTTGGGTAGTCCACTCTTCTACCCCCTTTGGTAGGAATTCACTAACTTGCACTGAGTCTTTTGATAAGGAGACTCTTAAAACCAGACTGAGTCTTTTGATAAGGAGACTCTTAGAACCACTACAACTGAATTTTTTGAAGAGAGATTCTAAAAACTCTTTTACACAGTTTGAAAATGAAATAAGGATAAGAAGAAGAAGTAGAACAAGTAGAAGAACAGAGATCAATATATGTAAGAAGGAATCTTCTTCCTAGCAAGTAGATTAGAAGCACAAGTATAGTGAATATGATCTCTCTTCTATTGTAAGAAGGAGATTGTAAGCTTTTCTCTCTTTTGTGAGAGATTTCAGAATTTACAGCAGAATGGCTTGAGAAGATGAAGGCTTTTTCTTTGCTGCAGTACACTATCTCTTATCTCAATTTTCTCACTCTTCACTTGGGAACTCTTCCTCTTTTTCAAATGTATATGGTGGATCACTTCTTGTAATTCTCTGTCGACCTCCTCCTTATTTATAGCTCTGTTTAAAATATATTGCTAAAGGAGAGAATTAGAAAGAGATAAGAGTTTCCATAATCAATAATTCTGTAGAAGGAAAAGAATTCATTTTGATTTCAAATAATATCCATAATAATCTTAATCAAATTAGCCAAGAATCAAATAGAAGGAAAGACTGATTCAGAACGGCTATAAAAGAATAATATCATTCCATAAAAATCAGATCTACAGAAAGAAGGAAAGAGATCTGGCGTGTTTTTTGAATTACTTATAGATATCGACGTGCGTCGATTACTATTCGACGTATACGTCGATTTCATCCTGGATGGACGTTGAGAGGAGAATAAGGAAGGTGCGTCGACTTTATCAAATGTGTCGACTAGAAGTCAGAGGTACGTCGACTATGATTACGTCGAATTCTTCTAAGAGTTACTTCGACTCATTCTGAGAGAAACGTCGACTATATTTCAATGTTGCGTCGAATACTATTCGACGCATATTTACTTAGCCTAATTTTTCATACTTAGAATTTATATTCTTCTTAATTCTAGGGGTTAAGATAAATCATTTCCCCAACAATCTCCCCCTATTTATCTTAACCCTATATAGAGAGAAATTGTATCAGTATTTAATCAACTTAGCAAGACATTCATATAGAGAAGAAGTATGCTAAATAATCCGAAGAAGATAGAATAAGAAATTATATAAACAAATTTCATGTTCAGTTGACTGATCAGCATTTAAGCATAGACAATTGTTCAAATAGAGTATATCATCGTTGTTCAGGGGTAGGAGGAGTTTTTCTTTTCCTAGTGAATACTTTTGTGGGTTGCTCCTTCTCAGTAGCAGGTGATTTCCTCAGCTCCCCCTGAGTCTCAGTAATTTGCTCCCCCTGAGTCAAAGAAGTTTGATCCCCCTGGGATGGAGCTTCCTTTGAGCCTTTTACTTCTTCTTCAGTTTCTCTTTCATCTCCAGCTCCAGTTTTAACTGCATCTAGCTCCTGAGCTCCTACTTCAGCCATCACAGTATCAGCTTCATTTTCTTTCTCTCCTTCAACCTCAGTTTCCTTTTCAACTTCCTTTTCTGCCCTACATGCCTCCCCTTATAATAGAATCACTTGTTGAGTAGCTTCTCTTGCTATATTGAGTACCTCTGTTAGGTGCTCTTCACTATGTAGCTCAGGTACAACTTCATTCCCAATGATCTTGAGTAGTGCAAGACTATCATTTTTTGAAGTAGGAAGAGACTTGTGAGAGAGAGATTTATGACTGGAGAGCTGCTCTTCATCTAACCTCTCCCCATTATTGACCTTCTTAGCTAAGGAGGTTAAGAAAGATCTGGTGACCTTAGAGGAAGAGATAGAGGTCTTCAGGCTATGCACAGAGGCACTGACCCCATCTATTTGGGTCTGCATGTGCAAGATGGAGGAAAGAATCTTGGAGCAGTGCCCATCCAGCATTGCTTGGAATCTTTGGGCTGTGGATTGGATACATTGAGTGATGAGGTTTTCAGTGGATGGAGATGATTCAAAATGTGTTGGAGGAGGAGTCAATGGAGGAGGAGGTGTTGTATGTGATGAAGGTGGAGAGGGGACTGTATCATTTTGATGAGGTGTATTGGATGGAGAAGGTGGAGGAATAAAGGAGGGTTGAGCAGGTGATTGAGTTGGTATTTGTGAAGGTGTGGATGATGGTGGTACAGAAGAGATGTCTGTATGAGGAGGAGGAGGAGGTGAAGATGGATGAGCAGGAGAGTTGGGAGGAGATGGAGTCCTTTCAGGAATGGCACCAGGCTTGGGAATTTGCCTGGACCATTTTGAGAAGAGAGCTATGGACATCCTCTTGCCAGGTGGAATGGGGATTCCTTTTGACCTACATAGGTCAGGGAAGGAGTGGAAGAGTACTTGACATATAATTCTCATGTAGGCATTCTCTTTGTGAGAGTATTTAAAGCCTATCATTTTGAGCAGGCAGCTTGCCCAGTCTACCTTCTTCTTCAGCACAAGGGCCCCCATGATGTTCAGTTGCTGCTTGGGCACTGCATCATGGGCAGAGATCTGACATAGTAATATTTTCCCTACTATGTCTGCTAACAGTCTATACTCATCAGAGAAGTCTATTTTCTTCAGTGGATTGGTCTATCTTTGGAGAACTTCATGGTGATTAACAGATTCTTTATTTCATCAGGGGTAAGTTCCACAGGTTCATCACCTGATAGGGGAATTATTTTAGTTATTCTTTAGAAAATGATTTGCTTTCCCTATTTGAACAAAGATAATATTGCACTGTACCTGATGGTAGATCAAAGGTGGTCCTAATGTGTTCTGCAAAAATTGAGACAGGTGTCTCATGGATTGTTCTTGTGATTTCTCCTT
Organism: Dactylorhiza incarnata; assembly: GCA_033032865.1. NCBI lineage: Eukaryota > Viridiplantae > Streptophyta > Magnoliopsida > Asparagales > Orchidaceae > Dactylorhiza > Dactylorhiza incarnata. The sequence continues at coordinate 11,832,810 of JAWHQI010000033.1, read as the reverse complement.
GTTCAGATATCTGAACATGAGTTATCAGCTCTGTGAGTTCTGTCTCCGGGAGCTTGCATCTTGTGGAGATGAGCTTATCCAGACCAGCTTCAGTGAAGAGAGCTATGATGCTCTTATAATTTTCTGCGGCGGCTTGGAAGGATTCGAGGTCAATGTCGAACCCAGAGTTTATCTTGGGAGCCATTGCAGGTCAGTGAGAAAGAGGAAGAAATGGCTGGACTAAGAGGTAAGAGGGATGAAAGATGCAGAGTGCGAGAGGATTTCTAACTGAAGTGTCTATTTGAGTCAGGTGAAACATCGAAATGAGACACAATTCAAGGCATATTCGGTACTATAGTGGATGTGACCAAAAATATTTTAGTATTGCCGCTATTTTTCATGATGTCAACGTTACGTCGAGTGGAATTTGACGTAAGCCTCGATACAGTATGAGGTAAGATGTTAGGGTTTCATATCGACGTATATGTCGATTGGACTCGACGCATGCGTCGATTTAAGTTATTATTGATAGTTATAGACGGTGCGTTGATTATAAAATCGACGTGACTTTTATTTTCCTGAACAATTTTGGGTTTTCCCTTGAGAGATTATTTCTTCCTGCTCCTAATGTTTTCTAAGACAGTCTTGGACTAATTTTTATAATTAGATTGATTGTACCAACATTGTTTGGCAATGTGACCAGTTTTATTGCATATATAACATCTGACTATTTTTAGATTATGGGATTTTTAGTTTAGAAAGAGATAGTGGTGTTGCTTAGGATAAACCTTTTGATTAGGATAAAAATTTTGATTAGGATAAAAGTTTTGACTAGGATAGAAATTATGATCAGGATGAATGGGTCCTGAATGAGGGCTAAGATGGAAGGTTTTTGGAGGATGGAAGTGTTCTATCTTTATGTTGCTCTGAGTTTGTATGCGTCGATATCTATTCGACGTATGTTGATAGTTGCGTCGATTTTTACTCGGTGCTTTCTCTAGATTGCGTTGATCTGGAATCGATGCATGGAAGAAGTTGCGTCGATTTGAAGTCGACGTACTTTTATTCAAGCGTCGAATTGAGGTCGAAGCATCTGAGAGATTGCGTTGAGTAGAATTTGACGCACTATCATTCATGCGTCGATATGAAGTCGACGCAATTGTGTTTTCACAAATTTTATTTTTCCCTTTTTCTGATTTTATTTCTTTATGAGTTGTTTCTCTTGGCCTAGTTGCTTTCTCAGAAGAAGTTTGAGAGTCATCAGCTGAATAGTATGACGTTTCATCAAATTGGTTTATTTCCTTGAAGTATTCTCCCTTATTTTGTGAGTCTTCTTCTTGGTTTATTGAGTTAGTGGGTTTAGTGAATGTAACAGGGCTCATCCAAGCAGGTTTGTTGGATGGATTAAGACTAGCTGAGGGATCAGCTCCTAGCCCAAGATTTTTATGTCTTCTTGTTTGTTTTTCTGTGATTTCTTTAAGTGTTTGGCTTCTCATTTTTATTGATTCTTCAAAAGCTTTTGCTTGGGATACCTTATTCTTAAGAAGCTGGTTTTCTATTTTAGCCCTCTCTATTTCTTTTTCTCTGATGTTAACCCTTATCTCATGATTTTTAGAACAAGTATCCTCTATATTTCTCTGGTTTTTAATGACAAAAATTTGTTCTTTTTTATTCTTAATTTCTTGTTTAGCTCTTTGTTGATCTAAACATATTCCTTTAAAATCATTTTTGAAATCATCACACAGAAAATCTATGAATCAAAGATACTTACCTCATCCTTATCCTCAGATTCCTCTATGAGAATAAGGCTATTTTCTTTATCATCTTTAGAAGAGATGCTTACTTCTGATTCTGTCTCACTCCATGATTTAACACCATGTTCTTCCTTTGGGCTTTCAAAAGCCATTAAGCATAGGTCTTCTTGCTTAAACTTTTCATTGTCACTTTTGGATGAGGTGCTGTCCTCAGAATCTGTTTCACTCCAAGCTTCTGCAATGAAGCCTCTTTCTTTCTTCTTCCCCTTTTTCTTGAGATCTTTCTTTTTTCAGATCTTTCTTCTTCTCAGTATTTTCTAGACATTCTGGTGCAATGTGTCCAGTTTTCCTGCAGGTGTAACAAATGATTTCTTTAGTAGGAGTTTTATCATACCTTGGTTTTGATTCTCTCCTTCTAGACCTATCTGTCCTGACCATTTCTTGAATTTTCTGGCCAGGAGGCTGAACAATTCTTCTTCAGTGACAGGGATCTCTTCTTCTGTTGCTTTCAAAGCAATGTTTCTATCTTTTGAGGAGGTTGGAGTGCTTCCTCTCCTTTCCTTCTCTTCTCTGGTTTTCAGCAGTTGCTCATAGGATTTGAGTTTTCCTAAGAGGGCATCTGTTGAGATCTCCTTTTGTCCTCTTGTATCTCTTATTGCCCATATTCTTGAGTCCCATGAACTTGGGAGACTCATTAACAGTTTGTCATTGATCTCTGTGAGAGAGATCTCTCTATCCAGGCTCCTTAATTGATTGATGATCAGACTGAATCTGTCATACATCTCAAATATGCTTTCTTCATGCTTTTTTTGAAAGTTCTCATATTGGGAGATCAATAGAGCCTTTCTATCTTTCCTTTCATCAGCACTTCCTTCTACCATCATTGTAAGAGCCTCCCAGATTTCTTTGGCTGATTCACAGTCAACAACCTTTTGAAAGATTTCATCTGAGAGGGTTGAGACAAGAATGTTCACAGCTTTTGCATCACATGTTCCTGCCTTCTTCTCTTCAATTATCCACTCAGCCTTTGGGACAAGTGTTTGAGTCACTTCACCACTTGAGTCTCTTCTATAAGGCTTGGGAGGACCTGTCAAGATAACATTAAATAATTCTTCATCAATAGAATTCATATAAATCCAAATTCTTGTTTTCCAAATTGCAAACTTTTCAAGATTGCAGATTGGTGGTCTGGTGGAAGCATAATCCTTGATTTGTGCCAAGTGAAAAATAATTTTTATAAATATGTATATATAAAAAGAGGTAGGATCTTCTTGATCAAGGAGTTAACCTTTTTAGATCAACCTCGCTTTGATACCAATTGAAAGTGCACAGTTAACCTCACTAGAATTCTCTAGAGGGGGGGGGGGGTGAATAGAGATTAAAAATACTTTGTGCAATTATATATATATATATATGTAATAATCACGATTTAAGCTTCCCACACAGCAACAAGAATTAAGCAAGTAAAGAAGAAAAATAGCAAGAAGAAAATCACAGCACAACATAAGGAAATATAGTGGTTCCCCAAACTTTGGGTAGTCTACTCTTCTACCCCCTTTGGTAGGAATTCACTAACTTGCACTGAGTCTTTTGATAAGGAGACTCTTAGAACCAGACTGAGTCTTTTGATAAGGAGACTCTTAGAACCACTACAACTGAATTTTTTGAAGAGAGATTCTAAAAACTCTTTTACACAGTTTGAAAATGAAATAAGGATAAGAAGAATAAGTAGAACAAGTAGAAGAACATAGATCAATATATGTAAGAAGAAATCTTCTTCCTAGCAAGAAGATTAGAAGCACAAGTATATTGAATATGATCTCTCTTCTATAGTGAGAAGGAGATTGTAAGCTTTTCTCTCTTTTGTGAGAGCTTTCAGAATTTGCAGCAGAATGGCTTGAGAAGATGAAGGCTTTTTCTTTGCTGCAGCACACTATCTCTTTTCTCAATTTTCTCACTGTTCACTTGGGAGCTCTTCCTCTTTTTCAAATGTATATGGTGGATCACTTCTTGTCATTCTCTGTCGACCTCCTCCTTATTTATAGCTCTGTTTAAAATATATTGCTAAAGGAGAGAATTAGAAAGAGATAAGAGTTTCCATAATCAATATTTCTGTAGAAGGAAAAGAATTCATTTTGATTTCAAATAATATCCATAATAATCTTAATCAAATTAGCCAAGAATCAAATAGAAGGAAAGACTGATTCAGAACGGCTATAAAAGAATAATATCATTCCATAAAATCAGATCTACAGAAAGAAGGAAAGAGATCTAGCGTATTTTTTGAATTACTTATAGATATCGACGTGCGTCGATTTCTATTCGATGTATATGTCGATTTCATCCTGGCTGGACGTCGAGAGGAGAATAAGGAAGGTGCGTCGACTGTATCAAATGCGTCGACTTTATCAAATGCGTCGACTAGAAGTCAGAGGTACGTCGACTATGATTATGTCGAATTCTTCTAAGAGTTACTTCGACTCATTCTGAGAGAAACGTCGACTATATTTCGACGTTGCGTCGAATACTATTCAACGCATATTTACTTAGCCTAATTTTTCATACTTAGAATTTATATTCTTCTTAATTCTAGGGGTTAAGATAAATCATTTCCCCAACACCTTCTTCTTCTGCAGATCTTCTAGATACTGAGGACAGTTCCTCCTCCAGTGCCCTGCCTTACCACAATGGTGGCACTTCCCTTCCTTAGACAGACCTTTCCTTTTTAGTGCAGAAGACTTGGGATCAAGAGGAGACTTAGATCCAATCTTCGTCTTCTTAGATCCCTTGGCCTTGCCCTTGCTCTTATGCACCATCAATATGGGGCTGGCAGGCTTGACCTTCTTCATGTTATTCTCGGCAGTTCTCAACATGCCAAGGAGCTCGGGCAGTGCCTTTTCTATTTCATTCATGTTATTGTTTAAGACGAACTGCTCATAACTGTTCGGCAACGATTGCAGGATCAGGTCCGTGGCCAACTCTTGGCCCATGGGAAAACCCAGTTTTTCAAGGTTCTCTATATACCCAATCATCTTGAGTACGTGAGTCCCTACTGAGTCTCGAGCTCCCATTTTGCACTGGAATAATGCCTTGGATATGTCAAACCTCTCTTGCCGGGCTTGCCCCTCGAACATTTTCTTGAGGTGCCCGATTATCTCACAACCACACATGCTCTCGTGTTGCTTCTAAAGCTCAGAGGACATGGTAGCAATCATGAGGCATTCCACATCCAAGGTATCATCCTGATACTTCTTGTAAGCATCTCTATCTGCTCTCGAAGCATTTCCGGTCGGCTCTGTGGGGGCTTCACCTTCCAAAACATAGAGCTTGCGCTCTTGCCTGAGAATAATTCTCAGGTTCCTGTACCAGTCAAGGAAGTTCGTCCCGTTGAGCTTGTCCTTCTCAAGAATAGCTCTCAGGGACAGGGTGGAGTGAGATCCACTTGCCATGGATATTCTACAAGGAATTTTGCAAAGTGAAATTTTAGTACTATATTTCAAAATACATTTTATATATTTTAATAAGGACTTTTATTAAAGAGCTCCGACTATTTTAATCAAATCAACAACCCTTGATATCGATTCGGAGAGTTTATGCGAGCTACTCTCTTAGTGGACAAGATCCGTATTTCACCAACACAATGAGTCCGCTTTGGCGTTCCTCTCATATTGCGGTTATTTAGGTAGACAACATTTGTCAATTGCATCACTATGCAACTCTTGTATGGTTGGTGAATAACTCTTTATTCGCATCCATCATATGGAGCATGCCAACCCTATTCCTCTAGGCACTCAACCTTTGAGGTCACCTAGTTAAGTTAGATCCGATGTCGACAGTGGGATATCACAATTATCCGCTCGCACCCTTACCAAGATAGATTAATGCACCTTGCTTTGGCAAGCCCACACTTCATCGATCGAGGCAGGAAGAGTGTCATCCATCGGAAGGCATCCGAATACTTAATATTAGATAAGGGATTTTTATTTCAAGTGATTAACATTTTAATCATGATTAACATTTAATCACAGTGCACAATCAGAAAATAAAATTACAACATTCACATTCCAGATACATCCCAGATGTGCACAAAAATAGTCTATCAACACTTTGACAAAACAGGGCTAAATCTGAGCATTTAGAACACTTCTAAATCTCCAGATTTACATGCATTGGACATATGAACAACAACTCCACTTGTGCAGTAAACAAGCTCGTCTCTCATGTCAGATTCAATAATCTAAACATTTGGTTTCACAAACCATTTTGAGGGACGGTTACTGCAGAGGAGAAAGAACCTCTGAAACATGAAAATCGCAACGCAATAACATGCGTTCCTGGCGGGGTTCCAATGGGCCGCGCCCCTGGCGGGGTCTTAGGGGCAGCGACCCTGGCTTCTAAATGTCCCAATTTACACGCACTTGACTGCAACATAGCTCTGATACCACTGTTGGATTTTCTATACCCTTCGAAAGGGATGACATATCTAATATGTGATGAGTCCTGATTATATACACCTTCATGGACTCATCCGGGCCATTATTTAGTCAATATCACGCACTTTAGCCTTATTATAGTTTATAATTGATAACCCATGCTAGGTGCACATTTTGGCCCACTTTGGTGTGTTTTCGTGTTTATTTCCTTTCATAGTACTCATATGTTGTTAAGTGCCACTTTCGGTGGCTAGATCTGTGTTTGTGCTGGAATAGGAGGCGTGCAAGTGTTTCCGGTGCAATTCTGCACAGGAACACTGCGCACGATCACTTGTTCTAGTGCGCACGACCACTGGTCGTGCGCCACTGATCGTGCGCACTTAGCCCCTTTTTACGAGTTCTGTCTGGTGCAGTGCGCACGCCCATCAACTCCAGTGCGCACGACCACCGGTCGTGCGCCACTGTCCGTGCGCACTTAATAGTAATTTTATGAGTTCTGTCTCACCTATTGCGCACGACCACCGACGCTAGTGCGCACGATCAACGGTCGTGCGCCACTGGTCGTGCGAGCATTTTATTTTATAATTTCATCTCTTGCAGGTTCTGTCCAGGCAGTGCGCACGATCGCAGGATTCCAGTGCGCACGACCACTGGTCGTGCGCCAATGATCGTGCGCAGTGTTTAATCCAGCGCCTATTTAAGCGCCTGTTGCGATTTTAGGGCGGATTATTCATTCCGGGAGCGGGATTTCTGTTCCGTACGCCGCCGACCGCCCCCTTGGATCGCCCCTACTTCATCTCCTACGCAAGGGGAAGCTTCCTCGGTCCATTCCTAGACATCCTCCATCGCCCGTGAGTGTTCTCCATCATCCGCAAGCCTCCAAGCAATCATTTTCGCTTTCCGCCCGGTGAGAAGAAGAAGAGACCTTGAGTCGAAGACGACGGAGCACGTAGGGAGATTGTGACAGCCCTCTACGCCGGAAGCATCGTCCGCCCGAGTCCGGAGGTAGCCCGACAACCTACCATTCCGGCCGTGAACGGCCGCTAGTCTTCACCGCCGGTTATCTCCTTCCTCTTTCCTTGATTGTACCCCTTTGAATCTTTTACTAAATGAATATTGTGATATTTACTTGATGAGAATGAATGTTTCTGTGTTCTTATTCATGGGTTGGTTGTGATTCACCACGTTCAAGCGCACTCACTCACACACGCACGCAAGGCGTTTGCTCCGTGTTGGCAAGAGCTAATGACGGTTGTGAAGAGGTGTTTGCGACCCTCACTCTCTCGCGCCTGAGTCCACTTCATTCGCCTCACGAAGCACGGCATCGCGGCCGTTGCATCCACCTCACGTTGCGAAGCGGTGTTCTCGACCCGCATCTCTTTTATTGTTGTTAAAATTAGGAAAACCAACCAAAAACCCCTTGTTGTGTTTGTGAAACGCTTGTGTAACAATATTCACTGCACGATTCGATCACCCATCCTGCATTCCTCAAGAGACCGACATCCGGGGAATTTATTCTCCACAATTATTACTTGACAGCGACCGGTGCACTTGCCGACGCGCATCAAGTTTTTGGCGCCGTTGCCGGGGAATGCAGACGTGATGAATTCGTCTGTGTGAAGCTTTGTTGCACAAGAATTTCCCTTTCTTTCACCTCTTTTGTTCACCTCTGTATTCGCAGCATGACCTCCATTCAGGAATGCATCTACCATGGAAGCTTAAACGATTTAAGGGATCAAGCAAAAAGGAACAATCATGACTTTGGGATCTCCGCCGACGTCATTGAGTACATGTATGGGAACTGCAAGTTCAGCGGAGATGAGCATGAAGATGCGGGGCAACACATGCGGGATTTCTTAGACATCTATTACACTTGTATTTTCAGTGGAGTTGAAAATGACCCACAGAAGATTCTGGCATTTTCATTCTCCCTGCACAAAAAAGCCAAAAGCTGGTATTGGGATACCCGGAAACGAGAGGTGATCACATGGAAACAACTCGAAGGGAGATTTTTACAAGAGTTTCAACATCGTACTCAAGCCTTGGATAAGTACAGGGAACTCATGACCTTTGAACAAGGGAAGGAGGAGACGTTAGACAATGCTTGGGAACGTTTCCAGTCCCTGCATAGGGGTTGTTACCGTGGTGATCTCTCGGAAGCTTTCTTAATTAAGATTTTTTATTTTGGAGTGCGGGAGAAATTCCGTCTTCTATTTGATGTGGCAGCCGGTGGGGCCCTGTTTAATAAATCGGGGAAGGACGCATGGGAAGTGGTCGTGAATATTGTTCACACCAGTCAGCATTGGAGTCATGTCATTTGCTCCACAAGTACTGCTGCAGTTAATGCCGTGACGCTCAAGGGAGCAGCGAATTTGGTGCCGCCTGATCAACCAGAACAGTTAGCAACCTTGGTGGTTGGGGTATTGAACAAAATGAATGACCAATCAGTCGCAATCCAACAGCTTCGCTCTACTATTGGGACTCTTTCTGATGTTGTTTCTGGACTTGCAATTCAGCATCCTGAGTCAGTAAATACCATGCGATTGAGAAGTGGGAGAAGTGTAGACAATCCCCCTCGACCGGAACCGCTTGCGGTTTCCACTGACAAGCCTAATGAAGACATCCACGAGAAGCCGACTCAGATTCATTTCGAGCCACACCCCGTGAGTGAGGCACAACCCTCGAAAAGCGCTGCTCACCCCCCATTTCCCCACAGGCTGCGCAACGAGAAATCCGAGAAGCAATTCCACAGATTCTTGGAAGTAATGAAAGGAGTGCAAGTGAGCATACCACTCATTGAAGCTATCTCTCAAATGCCGGGCTACTCCAAGTTTTTGAAAGACTTGATCTCGAAGCGGAAGCAGTTGGAGGGTCTCAAAACTATCGACCTCACCGAGGAGTGCTCCGCCATTGTTTCCAATTTACCCACAAAGTGCAAGGATCCGGGCAGCTTCACGATCCCTTGCAGGATTGGCCAGCACCGTTTCAGCCAGGCACTCTGTGACTTGGGGGCATCAATCAACTTGATGCCACTCTCTATCTTTCGTGAACTTGGTGCTGGTATCTTGAAGCCAACACAGGTAATGCTGCAACTCGCTGATCGGTCGATCAAGAAGCCATCAGGAATTGTCGAGGACCTCACAATCATTGTAAACGGTCTCGCTTTCCCAGCTGATTTTATCATTCTCGACATGAAGGTCGATACAAATGTACCCATTATCTTGGGGCGGCCCTTTCTGGCTACTGCTCGTGCTATTATTAATGTGGAGCAGGGGGAGCTCACTCTAAGACTGGGGGAGGATGCTATATCGTTCAATGTCCATAGCCCTTCGCAACTCTTTGAAATAACGGAGTGTGAGCCAGCAGAGGCACTTGAAGAATTCGATGGTCAGAACGATGTGGAGTTGGATGACCGCGAGGTGTGTTGGCAGCACAAAGACAAGGAGGAGGAGGGTGTTCACTCAAACCAGCCCGATTTGGCACATTCAATTGGAGAGCCCTCCAACGTTTCTGCTGATCCAGACCCTTGTTCGGCTCTCAAACAACTTCCGGACTCTCTCAAGTATGTCTTTCTTGGAGAAACAAACACGCATCCGGTGATTATCTCGGCATCCCTCTCCGCTGCCAACGAAACTGCACTAGTGGGCGTGCTGAGAAGGTACCACAAGGTCTTCGGACGTTCTCTGGCTGACATCAAGGGAATCAGCCCCACGGTCTGCATGCATAAGATCCTCCTTGAAGATCAGTACAAACCGACAGCACAACCCCAAAGGCGGCTGAACCCGAAAATGCAAGAGGTTGTGAAGGCTGAAGTGATAAAGCTTTTAGATGCTGGCATCATTTACCCAATCAGCGACAGCAAATGGGTCAGTCCAGTCCAGGTGGTCCCAAAGAAGGGCGGGATCACTGTCGTTGCCAACGAGAAGAATGAGCTGCTACCGACCCGAATGATCACTGGGTGGAGAGTCTGCATTGACTACCGCAAGCTGAACGATGCGACGCGCAAGGACCATTTCCCACTCCCCTTCATTGATCAGATGCTAGAAAAGTTAGCAGGGCAGGATTACTACTGTTTCTTGGATGGGTACTCAGGGTACAATCAGATTTTAATTGACCCTTCTGATCAAGACAAGACTACATTCACATGTCCATCCGGTACCTTCGCGTTCAAAAGAATGCCATTCGGACTGTGTAATGCCCCCGCAACTTTCCAACGTTGTATGCTCGCCATTTTTGCTGACATGGTAGGGGATTTCCTCGAAGTCTTTATGGACGATTTCACTCTATTTGGCAGTAGTTTTGACAGTTGCCTCGCAAATTTGGCCAAGACATTGAAGCGGTGTGAAGACACCAATCTTATCTTAAACTGGGAGAAATGCCACTTCATGGTGCGCGAAGGAATCGTCTTGGGGCATAAAGTTTCCTGCGAAGGGCTTGAAGTGGATCAAGCGAAAGTTAGTGTCATCAGAAACCTCCCTCCACCCATGTCAGTGAAGGGCATTCGAAGTTTTCTTGGCCATGTGGGCTTCTATCGAAGGTTCATCAAGGACTTCTCTTCCATCTCAAAGCCTTTATCTCGCCTGCTGGTTAAGGACGTCCCATTCCATTTCGATGAAGCATGCATGCACGCCTTCGAAACTTTACGGGGGCAACTCATCTCAGCCCCAATTCTGGTGGCACCCGACTGGACTCTACCTTTCATTATCATGTGCGACGCAAGTGATGTGGCCGTAGGTGCTGTTCTCGGTCAAAAGAAAGACAAGACTTTTCACACTATCGCGTATGCCAGTCGAACTCTCAACAGTGCACAAGCCAATTATACCACCACGGAGAAAGAAATGCTAGCTGTGGTCTTCGCTTTTGAAAAGTTTCACTCATACTTGGTACTCTCCGAAGTGATCGTGTATACGGACCACGCCGCTCTCAGGTATCTTTTCAGTAAGAAAGAATCCAAATCGCGTCTGATTCGTTGGATTTTACTCTTGCAGGAATACAATCTGGAAATCAAAGATAAGAAAGGGGTGGAGAACGTGATTGCTGATCATCTCTCACGTTTGGAGTACGACACTCCTAATTGCGTTGTGGAGGAAACTGACGACTATTTCCCGGATGAAAAGTTATTTACAATCACCACATCCTCCCCGACCGCACCTTGGTATGCAGATATTGCTAATTACTTGGCTTGTAGAACACTCTCCCCGAGTTTGTCCCCTCAGCAAATACGGAAGCTTGTCTCCGACGCAAAATACTATTTTTGGGAAGATCCGCTCTTGTTCCACACATGCAGCGACGGGATTATTAGGCGTTGCATTCCGGAAGCTGAGTTTCAGTCTGTATTACAGCATTGTCATGACAGAGAGGCCGGCGGGCACTTCGGGGCCGTTCGAACAGCACGAAAAATCCTGCAATGTGGATTGTTCTGGCCGACCCTCTTCCGGGATGCCCATGCCTATGTCACCAAGTGCGACGAATGTCAAAGGACTGGGAATATTTCCCGGCGTGATGAGATGCCCCTTAATAACATGCTGGTTTGCGAACCCTTTGACGTCTGGGGAATAGACTTCATGGGCCCTTTCCCAATGTCTCATGGTAAGCATTACATTATTGTGGCAGTTGATTATGTCTCGAAGTGGGTGGAAGCTGAGGCGGTTGCCACGAATGATGCCAACACTGTGCTGCACTTTATCCACAAGAACATCTTCTCCAGGTTTGGGACGCCGAGAACTATCATCAGCGACGGCGGGAGTCATTTTTGCAATAGACAGTTTGTGCAGCTCATGAAAAAGTTTGGGGTCCATCATAAAATTTCTTTGGCTTACCACCCCCAAACATGCGGGCAAGTCGAAGTCTCCAACCGCGAGCTCAAGCGAATAATTGAGAAATCAATACATTCAAATAGGAAGGAGTGGGCTAAGAAGGTCGATGACGCATTATGGGCCTACCGGACTGCATTCAAAACACCCATTGGAATGACTCCGTTTCAATTAGTCTATGGCAAGGCATGTCACCTCCCTGTAGAGCTGGAGCATAAAGCATTATGGGCTACCAAACTGTTGAACATGGACATTGGAGCCGCGGCCGAAGTGCGTCGGTCCCAACTCAACGAGTTAGAGGAGCTCCGTCATTTTGCTTATGAAAACGCTCGCATCTATAAGGAGAAAACGAAAAAATGGCATGATCAGCATATAATTCCTAAGGAGTTCAAAATTGGGGACCAGGTGCTGCTCTACAACTCCCGTCTCCGCCTCTTCCCAGGGAAGCTTAAATCGAGGTGGAGTGGTCCTTTCTTCGTGACCGATGTCTCGCCTTTTGGTGCCATTGAAATATCTGGAGATAAGGGGGACAAGTTTAAGGTCAATGGACATCGGCTGAAGTTATATGATGGCGCCACTATTAACAAGGAGCGTCAGTTGTTGACATTGGGAGATGGACTTCATACAAGCACCGGCAGCTGATTTCCTATTCTTGTCTCTTATCTTTTGTGTGAAACTCTAGTTCTGAACTTTTTCTTTTTAAATTCCTGCACTCTTTATAAACAATGCTAATACAGGTATTTGGTCCAGCTTAAGGACGTTAAATGAAAGCGCTACTGGGAGACAACCCAGATTTCCGGTTTTTTTTTATATTTCCTTTTATCTAACCTTTCCTAGTTCAGTTTTTGTTTTTGCTTTTGTTGTTTTGAGTTTTGCTTGCAGGTTTTGTGTTCGATGGTGGATGCTGCGGATTGTCTTGATTTTAAACGCCATTCTTCTGGTATGCTCACGTGCTGAGCATTGGGTAACTTCTTCCCTAGCTTTCAATTTTGATTTTCACCGTCATATCATTATGTTGTATGGTTTTGATTAAGTCTGGGGGAGAGCCGTTTCTTTGTCACCCACTGCACATGCTCATCTCATTTGCATACTAGAAGTATTTTAATTTCAGTTATTTAGTATCGTTCATCTTCACACACCACTTCACCCACTTGAGTGTGTGCTTATCTTGTTGTGTTGTTCCGTTTAAACTAGTCTGGTCGGAAGGTGAAATAAGCTATTAACACAGGAATTATTATTTGGAGCGCAGTGTCGACTCATGTAGTGTTCTAGTCGCTTCGCATGCTATAGTAGAATTTGCGTAGAATTAGATTTTCTTTATGCATTTAATTTATGTGCAGTATCTCTGTGTAAATTTAGATTTAATGTACTCAAGTGGTGAATTCGAATGAAATTGATGATAACCCGGTGTTGTGTGTGTGCGGTCGCTAAACGTGTGTTGCTCGAGTCGGGAGGAAGGTTTATCTTTCTCGTGGGCTAAGAACTTGCCCCAAGCGACTCTTGAAGCATGGGTGAGAGCTACTTGTTGAGTCAAGCATGATGTAGGCCACCATTTGGCTAGTTTGAGCTTTGTTATTCCATGCCCCTTTCATTCGCCTTTGCAAGCCAAATTTGTGCCTACCATTTTTATGTTCAGCTCCTCCTCATCCACCAAAGCCTGAAGCCTATCCTACGCCCGCAACCAAAAAAATGTTTTAACTGTGCTCATAATTTCCAACTTGTGTGGTGTGTGGTATCATTGTGTTTTGAAGAGAAAATATTGTCTATCCGCTGATTTTGAACCAACTGGAGGTTGCTTGAAAGAAGAAAAATATATAAAAGAAAAAAAGAAGAGTATCCTGAAAATAATCCTCCCAAGCTAAAGAGAAAAATCTGTTGGTATTTGTAAAGTAGGCTGTGTGCACACCTGGTTTTCATGATAGGTCTGGGGGTGTGTCACACGAGCATAGTTGTTTGGTTTTGTAAGGTGCAGTGTGCCGTTGGCTCATTTGGGTTGCGTAGCCGTCATGTTTATCTTTGCATATCATTCCGTAACCTAAGCCCCGTTTTAATCCTATAAGTCCTACTGATTTGATTTGCGAGTTTGCTAGCGCCGTGGAGAGAGTGTGACCGGGCAAGCGTATGGTTCACGACGTTGATGGATTTCAGCGGAGTTATTCCTAAGCCCCGATCTTTTGCAACACCCGCCTCAGCGTCTCGTCACTTCCATACCGGGCATGATCGTCAAATTCTTCATAATTCACCCACTGAGTACAATTAAATCTTTGATTACGCTTTAGTACTTACGTAAATTAGTTAGCATAGCTAGAATCTTCTTCTACTAGAATTCCTACTCGCATGCGTATGTTACTTCGCACTGTACTCCCCTGCGTAATTCGCTATTTTAATTATCTTTTTCAACTTCCGCCGGATTCGTTTGCTCGGGACGCGCAAACAGTTAAGTCTGGGGGTGTGATGAGTCCTGATTATATACACCTTCATGGACTCATCCGGGCCATTATTTAGTCAATATCACGCACTTTAGCCTTATTATAGTTTATAATTGATAACCCATGCTAGGTGCACATTTTGGCCCACTTTGGTGTGTTTTCGTGTTTATTTCCTTTCATAGTACTCATATGTTGTTAAGTGCCACTTTCGGTGGCTAGATCTGTGTTTGTGCTGGAATAGGAGGCGTGCAAGTGTTTCCGGTGCAATTCTGCACAGGAACACTGCGCACGATCACTTGTTCTAGTGCGCACGACCACTGGTCGTGCGCCACTGATCGTGCGCACTTAGCCCCTTTTTACGAGTTCTGTCTGGTGCAGTGCGCACGCCCATCAACTCCAGTGCGCACGACCACCGGTCGTGCGCCACTGTCCGTGCGCACTTAATAGTAATTTTATGAGTTCTGTCTCACCTATTGCGCACGACCACCGACGCTAGTGCGCACGATCAACGGTCGTGCGCCACTGGTCGTGCGAGCATTTTATTTTATAATTTCATCTCTTGCAGGTTCTGTCTAGGCAGTGCGCACGATCGCAGGATTCCAGTGCGCACGACCACTGGTCGTGCGCCAATGATCGTGCGCAGTGTTTAATCCAGCGCCTATTTAAGCGCCTGTTGCGATTTTAGGGCGGATTATTCATTCCGGGAGCGGGATTTCTGTTCCGTACGCCGCCGACCGCCCCCTTGGATCGCCCCTACTTCATCTCCTACGCAAGGGGAAGCTTCCTCGGTCCATTCCTAGACATCCTCCATCGCCCGTGAGTGTTCTCCATCATCCGCAAGCCTCCAAGCAATCATTTTCGCTTTCCGCCCGGTGAGAAGAAGAAGAGACCTTGAGTCGAAGACGACGGAGCACGTAGGGAGATTGTGACAGCCCTCTACGCCGGAAGCATCGTCCGCCCGAGTCCGGAGGTAGCCCGACAACCTACCATTCCGGCCGTGAACGGCCGCTAGTCTTCACCGCCGGTTATCTCCTTCCTCTTTCCTTGATTGTACCCCTTTGAATCTTTTACTAAATGAATATTGTGATATTTACTTGATGAGAATGAATGTTTCTGTGTTCTTATTCATGGGTTGGTTGTGATTCACCACGTTCAAGCGCACTCACTCACACACGCACGCAAGGCGTTTGCTCCGTGTTGGCAAGAGCTAATGACGGTTGTGAAGAGGTGTTTGCGACCCTCACTCTCTCGCGCCTGAGTCCACTTCATTCGCCTCACGAAGCACGGCATCGCGGCCGTTGCATCCACCTCACGTTGCGAAGCGGTGTTCTCGACCCGCATCTCTTTTATTGTTGTTAAAATTAGGAAAACCAACCAAAAACCCCTTGTTGTGTTTGTGAAACGCTTGTGTAACAATATTCACTGCACGATTCGATCACCCATCCTGCATTCCTCAAGAGACCGACATCCGGGGAATTTATTCTCCACAATTATTACTTGACAGCGACCGGTGCACTTGCCGACGCGCATCAATATGCGCAGCGGAAATAATAACAAGAACAACCCAAAAGAAGCTAACGGATCTTGCGGTTTTCATGATTCAAGAGAATAGGAAAGCAAATGCAATATACCTTTGCGGGATTGAGTCAATACTCAACCAAGGTGCTCCAAGATGAAATCCGAAATCTGAGTTCCAAGAATCGAAGTGTGTCGGCTCCTCTACAACGATCCACACGAACGATGGAGAACCCTAGCTTCTTGTCGTACAAGAACTAGGTCGGAGAAGGAAGCTCTCAACGTCCCCACGGACTGCTAGATCCGATCCAGGGGAGGCGGCGACCGACGACGGCGACTAGTGGCGGCGAAAAAACGATCGGCGGACGGGAAGAACGAGATTCCCTCGCACGGAACTGTTCCGGTCGGCCATTCTCGTCTAAATCACGAAATAGATTAAGTCACAGTAAACCTAGAATCGCAAGCCCTTTTATACTTAAACGCATAAATCAGGCTATCCGCAGACCAGAACATTTCTGTCCAGATTTACATTCGCCGAATTCGACTAATCACTATAACCGAATTCGACTTAGATTCGGCGAAACCATTTCGACGAATTCGTCTATATAAATTCGGCTATATAAATTCGGCGAAACCCTTTCGTCGAACTGACATGATTCGGCTAAACCCTTTAGTCGAATTTGTCACAATTCGGTTAATCACATTAGCCGAATCTAATTAGTCGAAAACAACATTATTCGGTTAATCACATTAGCCGAATTTGACACTATTTGGTTAAACCCTTTAGCCGAATTTGTCAAGTATAAACCCTATTCGTTTAAACCCTTTAAACGATTTCCCGTTGAGACATTCTCAACTTAATTCCAAGCAGTCACAGGATTGGTCCTCCACTCATATCCAATATGAGTAAGGCCAACACAATCCTTTCTCCAATTTCTCCAAACACTTTTATGTGCGACCCTATAGGCTCATATTGCATTGGCAGCAAGACTAACTATTGATTGCTTTGAGATCACCTCAGAAACTCCAACATGGGAGTGCCCCTGCAATACTCCAAATGGCTGGACGCAAAGATGCTTGATCGCTGGCATATGTTAATTCCCAAAGCATCCCCTGATGCAGCACCCGCCTCAAAGAAGCAAAAGAAGAAAGCCGTCCAAGCCATCCCCTCTGATGAAGAAGTGTCATCAAGCAGTTTTGATGATATCTCCCCACCTCAACAAGACCTTCGTGCGATATCTACTCAAGGAGATACTCCTGCATCAATTCCCAAACCTGCACATAAAGAGGTTGTTGAAAAAGATAGATACCCCAACTTGGGGAGTGATCCTGTTGAGGGGGAGTCCCAATTGAGGAGATCGGCCCAAGATGACGAAATGATTGATGGGGAGCTCCCCGCAGGAGGCTCATCCCAAGGAGATGCTCAAGTTAAGGGGGAGACCCAGCTGGGGTACTCTGCCCTAGAAGATCAAGGAAATGTGCCCCCTGCTCCAGAAGATCAAGGCAATGTGCCTGAGCCCATGAAAGACCCCACTCCTTCAGACCCCATTCCACAGGAAGGAGGAGATCAAGAAGAACAAACTGCTGAGCCATCTTCTACTCAGGCAGGATCTCTCTTTCACATGATATCAGCCCTACTGACTGATCAAAGGAAACAACTAGAAACCTTTGTTGTAAAAACTGTGGATGGCCTATAGAAGGAGCTGAAGACTAAGATCAAGGCGGTAAAGAGGGACATACTCAATCTCAACACCCAGTGTGCCCACTTCTACACGTTAGCATCTCCGACAATAGACAAGATGGGTGAGAAAGTCAATAAAATGGGACATCAAAAGCATTCAATACTGACAAATCAAGTAACATTCACTGAGAATGTGGATTATGCCTTTGAACAGATAGCACACGCCGCTCACAGTAATAAGAATCAGGTTCTGAACAGGGTTAATGAGACTGCCCATACAATAGATCAACATCTACTAGAAGTTAGAAACAACTTAGATATCACTGAACATCAACTTCATGAACATTTAAACTTGGTTAAAGAAACCCTTGAAGGACGCGTAATTGAACAAGTCCAAAAGGGGGAGCATGAAATAATAAATGTTGGATCCCATTATGCTATGTGGATAGAAAATTAAGTGAAGCAGACAATGCAAAAACCTTAATCAGTATATGAAGTTGCTAACCCATCAATAAGCACTGACTCAGTGGAGTATGGCGTAGAATTCAACGAATCAGCAACCTCCAGGAAAAGGAAGAAAATTCAGAGTAACAAGTACAGGCAAAAGAGGCTGAGGGAAGTTGAGCTGGATCCACAATCAGTAAGGTGGAGTCCTGACTCATGAGAAATTATAACAGAATCATGGATACAATTTGGATACCCTCAAGAGAGCTATCAATGGGTATACCAGTCGGTTGAATGGGATAAACATCTGAAGCATCTGGAAAGGAGGAAGAATCACAAACTAGCATTCCCACATGGTCTTCCTCCTTCTCCTAAGAAGATTCCAAAGCCCATCAAATACTATTAGAGGGAAAGGAAGAAAGATAAAGGTGCAAGCAGCAGCAGACATTGAGGAGCACCAAATCAAGTTAAAAATTAGAATGGGGCAAATGAATGCTAACTTTTATTCAAGAACATTTAATCTATCTATAGAATTGGTACTTAATGTTAAGAACATTTAATCTATTTTTGTGATTGATGCTTGATGTGATTTTATTATCTGAAATGTTAAATATTTATGTGTGACATTTATCATTGAGATGACTTTGGACTTCTTCAAATAGGGGGAGATTGTTGGGAACAGTGCCCAACAGTGTTCCTAATTTGAAGAAGTGCTCAACTCAATGATAAGTACAAGGTGCATTTAATGTTATATTTAGTTCATGCTTGCAGAGATCAGACAATATGTCCAGTACTTCGAAAACTAACACCATCGAAAAGGACTAGACATTCGTCGATAAGTATATACATGTCATTGAAATGATATGCAGAGCTAAGCAGAGTGATCATATCGGCTATCGTTGCGACAACATGCATATGATAATATCGTTGTGACATCAACACTACATCACCTAACAACGATATCAGAAAGCAGAGATGAAGAAGAAGACTCAAGCACAACACAGGACAAGATGTCGACGATATCGTCGAAAAGAAGCCTTGACGTTGATAAGGCTAAGGAAGAACAAATATCATCGTAAAAAAGGCATGTCATCGATAAGGTTGAACAAGACAAGTATCGTCGAAAAGAAGCCTTGATGACGATAAGGCTAAGGAAGAACAATATCATCGAAAATAAGATGTGACATCGAGAACACTGAGGATGCAGTTGTGAAGATGGGCAGTTGCTGAAGAACAGTCTGTCGACATGATATCGAACATATTGTCGAGAAGATAAGGTGGTTACAGCAATATCGAGCAGACAAGAAGATCACGCCAACATTAATTAGATGACTTCATGTCGTCTTAAGACGAGCGCAGAAGAGATGTCCAGTGCCGTCGAGATATTGTCCATGTCATCGTAACAATGGAAATATCATCGAGATAGATTCAAAAGTAGCCAGATGCGCTGTCAGCATTTAATGCCGCCGCCTGATTGTCCAACCAGCGCGTGTTCTTTAGGGATGTGCATCTGTCAGTAAAGGACATCATATGTGACCGTTAAGCAGCTCATCGATCCTTTAAAAGGGAACAATGATGCCCTAGAGAAAAAGGAGAACAGAGGAACGAAAAAGAATCCCGCTGAGCATTTTGAATACAACAGTACAAGCTGAGGTGAAGAAGAAAGAAAGAAGGGAAGAATAAAATGATCATCCTGTGTTCTTCAAGTAGCAGTCAAGTCTCATTGACTGCTAAGAATCATTCAAGAAAGGAAGCCAGTCAACATTAGGCAAAGCAAGAACACTTGAAGAAGATTTGTGCCCTTCAGATTCAAAATCAAAAGCATCTTCTTCAAGAAAAGAAGTCAATCTCCACCAGGCAGAAGAACTTACTGTAAATCTTTCTTTATAAGGCTTGCGGGACAAATCTGTGAGATCTGTTTTCAGATCTGTGTGTCAAGCTTGAGGGCTTGAGATCTGTGAGGCTTGAGGGCTGGGTAGAGGGACTTACGGGTCCAAACGTGTCGGGCTTGCAGGCTTGGGTGCATTGAAGGGGCTTGCGGGCTCGGGTGCAGTGAAGGGGCTTGCGGGCCTAGGCTGCATGCAAGACTTGCGGGTATGTGCTGTGTAGGGCTTGAGGGCCTGAGTGTCGAGCTTGTGGGCTCAATTGCATTGAAGGGGCTTGCGGGACCAGGCTGTAGACAAGACTTGCGGGTCTGTGCTGTGTAGGGCATGAGGGCCTGAGTGTCGAGCTTGCGGGTTCGGGTACAGTGAAAGGGATTGCGGGCCTAGGTTGCAGGCAAGACTTGCAGGTCTGTGCTGTGCAGGGCTTGAGGGCTTGAGTATCGAGCTTGCGGGCTCGAGTGCAGTGAAGGGGCTTGCGGGCCTAGGCTGCAGGGACTTGTGGGTCTGAGTTGTAAGGCTTGCGGGCCGGAGACATTGGCAAAGTTTGTCGAGCCTAGCACACTACTAGGTAGGCGCAGAGGGAAAAAGTACTACTCAAGACACCCTGTCTTGAGGAACCTCTATAAGTCTTTGTGTGTTTTTTGTGATGTGCTTTTCAACCTCTAAATCTATTAACCAGAAAACAAGAACACCAAAAGGGGAATAAAACAATTTGAAAAACCTATTCACCCCCTCTAGGTGATAAGTTGACACCCAATAACTAACACTTCCAAAGACCACTTCCGTACCATTGACCGGTTGGGATGGGATCTTGGTGTTTACTTCCCAAGACCCCTTCCGCGTCCAGTACGCAGGTGCACCGCTATTGTGTTCTTAGCGTCGAGGAATACGTAAGGCCTATGTCTTGTAGTGTGCATACCCACCTAGTAGTGGAGAAGCCCATTCCACTGTCTCCGTCTGGCCACGACGTGAGATGCTTGAGTGGTTAGCTACCCTCGAAAAGTGGGAAGTATAAGTCAATGTCTACGTAGCAAATCAGAGTGCGTGTGTAAATCATGGGTGAGTCATCATACATACATTCATTGCATTGCACCACATAAAGATCCTCATCATATAAACTTGTATTGGCACCTTTATATGACGAGTTACTTATTGTTGCAAAAGACCCTTAACTTATAAGCTTGTATGGTTATCCTTATAAGTTAAGTTTAATTCAGTTTGTATATACTTGCTTGATTATACTCTGTTGCTGACTATATTGCTAGATGTTGTTCTTTTATACATGTTAGTACTTCTTGTTGCTTACCTATACATATGCCACTCTCTTATTACACTGTCATATACCACCTGCTTGTATATATACTGATTATATTGCAGCGTTCTCCTCTTTCCTTCTGCCCAGTGCCTAAGAGTCACCGGGGGAGAGGATGTGAAGCCACTTAGTCTTTATGACTAACGATTGTTACACCACTATTTTTAGGAGCACTCTCGGGTGGAGCAGCAACGTTCGACAGAGGGGGACAACCAGGCAAGGGTGACAGGGCCTGCTATTATGATAATTTCGCTATGCCAGTGATAGATGTGAGCGAGTGTTTGAGATGTAGCCTTAGGGCAATATGTACTATGATGTTTTCAGGAGCTTTTGTAGTTACCTATTATTTTGGACAATTTTACTTATTTGTGAATTATGGCTTCTGTGGTTTTTATACTATTGATGGGTTGACATGATGATATTGAGATTAGCTGGCAGGATAGGCGTCCTATAGAGGGGGATAGCTCATGTGCTGGCACTTCTGCAAGGCGGTTGTCCTGGGCATAGGACTCCCCTCAGCTGTGTCTTGTGTTCCGGGAGGGGGTCTTACAAAGCACGTCACGGGTCCCCTGGAACGGTACTCTCCAGAAGCTGCACCGCTTCTCTCACCAGTCTTAAAAGGATGGGGATTTCTCTTCCATCGACTTCCCTTAGACTTCCCCTAAGACTGAGAAGGTTTACATTCTCCTTTCTTTGCCGTAAAGCCCTTACGACGCTGGGTTCGCTCCATATTGCTCTCCAACATTCGAGAAGCTTCGACTAGCTCATTGAATCCCACATACTTCATGACTATCAGAGGTTGCCTTAGATTTTCTCTCAGACCTTGATAGAAGAGATTATCCCTCTCCTCATAATCTACCATGGTCATCCCCGCATAATGACCCAACCGAGTAAACTCCTTCTGGTACTCATCTACTGACTTCTCACGCTGCACCAAGTGCAAGAACTGCTTCTGAAGTGCTAACCTCCTTGAAGAGCGGATATAGCGCTTCAGGAAAGCATTCCCAAACTATTGGGAATATTTCCCTCAATATTCCCTTGATTTGAAGAGGCATCACTCACTATACTGAGTACATATTGTATTTGATAAACCCTATTTTGCATCATGACTATGCAGGGTTAAGTTATTCCAAGCATTGGGATAAAGTTAGTGGTTTACTGTCAAAACAGCTGAGATGAGCTCACTGTCTCAGCTGAATCGCTGAGACGAGGCCAGGAGCCGCTGAGAAGGGGCCTGCCTCAACTGAGCTGCAGTTAGAAAAAATCTATTGAGAATACAATCTGTCTCAGTGGATCTGCTGAGACCAAGACAACTCAACCGCTGAGACGGAAGACTGTCTCAGCCCAACCGCTGAGACAGATTCAAATCTGAAGATAACATTGGCGGGATCTGCTTTTGGCACAAGTGGGCATAAAGCAAGATAAAGTATTCCATCCTCTTACATACTTTGTCAGGGGCGTCCTTAGAGCCGTTGAAGGTGGAAGAAGTATAAAAGAATAACTTAAGGCATTTCAGAAAGTGTGCTGAAAAGTGCAGAAAGACTTACTATTTCATTGACGACTTCCACAAGTTCTCTCCTTCCTGCTTCCTGAACCTGCAAGCAAACACAAGGAGAGAAGATAGCTCTTCCAGAATGATTATAGAAGAGCATGGTGATCTATTCTCATCTGCTGAAGAGGAAGATCAGTTTGGAGCAAGTTCTGAAGTTTACTATTCAGTCCTGCTTTAAGGCAGCACCATCTGTGCTCCAACAACAAAAGACATTAAGCTGAAGGAAACATCACTGCTGTCATCTATTGTAAGCAAATCTTATAAACCCTGTAAGAACACTTGTGTTCTGAGATTGTAGGGCTGGTAAGCCTGAGTTGTAATGTTGTTGAGCCTGAGAGATTGTAGGGTTGTTGAGCCTGAGAGGTGTAGCTGAAAGCTTGAGTGTATGATCTCTGTGAAGATTTGAGGTAGGGCTTCTTGATAGGCTTGAGGTAGGAAATCAGGGAGATTTCTGAGCTGTAGAAGTGGGATCACTTTGAGTTAGCAGGACTGTTTAACCTGAGGTAGGGTTTGGAGCAAACCTGAGAGATCCTGAGGGATATGTGTTGTAAGCTCTTGGAGCTGAGTTTGTATGTGGTTGCCTTGTCTAACACACTATTAGAAAGGTGTAGAGGGAAAGTGGACTACCTATAGACACACTGTCTTGGGGAACCACTATAAATAGCTGTGTGCTTTCTGTGTTGTGCTTTTGTTTTCATAATTATATCTAACAACTGCTAGAAACAAAAGGAAAATCAAAGAGACCTATTCACCTCCCCCTCTAGGTGAATTAGACTACTACCTTATAAACTATCAAGTGGTATCAGAGGTAGGTTGGTCAAAAAGGACTTTACAGTCTGACCAGATCCTACATAGGTGTAGTGAAATCTGAATCCAATGGCCACCACTAGAGGTCAGAAGGAAATGGGGTCAATGAAGTTGCCCACATACAAAAAGGAAACTTTTGGCATATGGAAGCAAATGGTAAGGCTATTCATGGAAGCCTCAGACCCTAGGATTTATATTACTGTCAAGGAAGGTCCCTTTGTTTTCACAAAGACCTCCACCATTGATCCTACAAGACTAGTGGCCAAGTCATATGCTGAAATGACAAAGGATGAAATTACACTTGCTACAATGGATAAGAGAGCACATAATATAATAGTAAATGCAATTGATGATTCCACCTTCCAAAACTTGGTCCATTGAAAAACTGCCAAGGACATGTGGGATACACTGATAGTGTATATGGAAGGTACTGAAGAAGTGAGGGATGATAGGAAATCCCTCTTTAATCAGGAGTATGAAGCCTTCAGGCAACAAAGCCTGGAATGCATAGCTGACTGCTATGTGAGGTTCTTCAGAATAGTGAATGAGCTGAGGACCTATGAAAGGGTATTCACTCATTATGAGCCGAATGATAAATTCCTAAGATCTCTAACTAGAGATTGGGATACAAAGATTTGTGCCATCAGAGAGGTGGCAAAGCTGGGTGAGACTCCTCCCCACACTTTGTTTGGAAAGCTGCTCTCCTATGAAATGCAGCTGTCTGCAAGGACGGAGGAGGACACATCCACAAGGCCTCATGCAAGGTAGAGAGCTGTGGCTCTCAAAGCTGAAAGCTCCAAGAAGAGTAAGACCAGAATTCCCTCTCCACCAAGGAGAGCTGCTGACCCAGAAAGTTCTAAGCTCAGCACTTCAGACAACACCTCATCTGATGAGGAATTCGCTGCCTTCTCAAGGCATTTCAAGAAGTTGATGAGGAGGAAGCAATGGAAGAACAAGCCTTCCTCCTCCTCACATCTCAGGAAGGATCATAGCAGATCTGAAAGGCAGCACCCCAAGGGGGACATGTATGATCCTAAACATGTTAAACATATTTGAAATAATGTGATTTATTATTACTGCAGCAAGCTTGGACATGTCATAGCTGACTGTCCAGTCAAGCAGAAGGAGAAAGGTGATAAGAAAGATCATCACCAGAAGAGAAGGAGGGGTGAAAAATCCTTCCTAGCTAAGAAGGAGAAAAGATGGAGTGAATTTGAGTCATCATCCTCAGATTCAGAAGAAGAAGAAGAAGAAGCCTATATTGGGCTGTTTGCAGCTGAAGAGGATGAGGACTTTCCTGCTGCAAAGGTTGGCATCAGGGCCCTCTGTCACACTCTGACAGTGACATAGAGGAGGATGAAGATGATATAGAACATCATGGCTTAATGGCCATAACAGATGATGATGAAGAAAGTCAGGACAATCCTGACAAGGTACCTACTCCTTTCCCTTCTTCTGATTATGAGTTAATGCCAGATTCTGAAGCATGCTCATCAAATGATGAAAATGGCTCAGAATTTGAAGTGGTTGTCAATCAATTGATTGACAAGTATGATGCTTTATTGGATGCTCTAAAAAAGAGCAAGAAGCTAGCCAAGAGGCAAGCTCAGGAAATTGCCTCCGTTCAGCTAGCTAACCAAGATTGCACCAAGTCATCTACCCTGGTGGCTCAGATGAGTAGAGAGATAAGCCAACTCAAGGGAAATACAATAGTCCAATTGAGCACCATCTTCCAAAAGAACAAGGTCATCAAGGACCTTGAGGAGAAGCTTCTCAAAGAGAAGAGCCTAGTGGCTCAATTCTCCAAACCCAAATCTGTACTACCCATCATTGACACCTTTTCCTCCCAAACAATTACGAGAGGACTAGGCTTCAATAATGTGGCAGTGGGTGATGGGAATGGAGAAAAGGTCAAGGCTAAGGCTAAGCCTCATACCACCTTTCAAAAGGTGTTGCTTCCCTCCAACGGGTATGACCATGACAGCATGTATGGTCACTAGAAGAATGAGAGTTCCTATAGGAAGGAAAATACGCATTACTATAGTAGAAGAAAGGGCATGGGGATGAGTGCTATGAAAGGTCCCCATGAAGAAATCCAATTGGCTGATTCTGGACCATTTGTTTTTGGTACTTCAGCCCCTACATCCAAGAATATGGAAGCAGGTTCTTCCAAGTCCCTCCCAACAAAACACTTGGCTGATGTCAAGCCTATAGTCAAGTCCAACAGCTCAGTCTCTGATGCCATCAGATCTTGCCTAGCTGCCAATCCACGGCAATTTGATGTCATTCAGAGAAAGACTGCCAAGACTGACCATAAACTATCTTTCAGCCAGATTATTGCTGAAAGAAATAGGAAGAATGATGTTGTCTTCCCTCCTAACATAAGCTTATTGATGCTTCTTCCTCCTCAAAGAATGTTCAGAAGAGAAGATACAACATTCATGAATGTTGATGTTGTGGTAAGGTGGGACACTTTGCCATAGATTATTGGCACAATCCCAATGTGTCTAATGCACAGAAGAACTTTCCTGCAAAGGCTGTATTAAGTGTGAAGATGTCTTTTTTCATGCTAACAAAGGCCTAGGACCCAAAATCAATTGGGATCCTAAGGGTAAATGAATTGTTCTTTGCAGGATAGTTCAAGTACCATCCTAGGGAAAATTTGGTACTTGGATAGTGGGTGCTCAAGGCACATGACAAGTACCAAGATTCTTCTGCAGGAATACACAACTGTGAAGAATGGACCTAAGGCCGTCTTTGGTGGATCTGAAAAAGGCATCACCAAAGATTATGGTATGATATCCAATGGCATAGTCTCAATCACAAGGGTGGTTTATGTTGAAGTGTTGTAACATAACCTTGTAAGAATAAGTCAACTAACTATGTAACTTAGGCTATGTCATTGAATTCCACAACGATAAGTGCTTGATCAAAAGTCAAATGACTTAGAGATCATTCTCTCAGGCACTAGGAGTGGGAATGTTTATTGCTAGATTTTATATGCAATTCTTCTCTATCTCCCATGTGTCTTATGGCTAATGAAAGCGAGTCTCTTTGTGTTCAATGGCATAAGAGACTTGCTCACATTAACTATAGGACAATGTATAGGCTATTTTCAAAGAACCTTGTTAGAAATAGTCCTAATTTGAAATGTATTAAAAGTGGTCCCTGTCATGCATGCCAAATGGGTAAACAAATTAGGGCCACCTTTAAAAGCATTGGCTCTAAAGACACTAAAAGATGTCTTTATTTATTGCACATGGATTTGTTTGGTCCTTTGCCAATTTAGAGCCTAGGTGGGAAGTTGTATACTTTGGTGATTGTTGATGATCACTTAAAATATACATGAGTATTCTTCCTTTAGAAGAAATCTGATACTTTAGATGTCTTTATAAACCATGTTAAGGCAATCCAAAATGAACTACAAAGTACTGTGGTCAAGACTAGAACTAACCATGGTACATAATTTCAATCTGGGGCAATGACAAGGTTTTGTTAAGAATTTGGTATCAGCCAAGAATTCTCCTCCCCAAGGACTCCACAACAAAATGGTGTGGCTGAGAATATGACCTTGATAGAAGCTGGGAGAACATTGCTTAGTGACTCCTCACTTCCAGTATATTTTGGGCTGGGGAACTCAATACTGCTTGTTATGTTCTCAATAGAGCATCTATCAATAAGGCCCTAGGTATAACCCCCTATGAGATTCTGAAAGGCAAACAACCTACTATTTCATACTTTAGAATCTTTGGTTGCAAATGCTACATTTTAATTAATGGATAATATCAATTAACAAAGTTTGCTGAAAAATGCAATATAGGGGTTCTTGTTGGATATAACTCACATAGCAAGGCCTATAGAGTATTCAACAAGAAAACTCGTGTTGTAGAAGAGTCTATGCATGCAGTATTTGATGAGACCAGCCTGCTTTATAAGGGCTGGTTCAGTTCTCCTATTTTGATAGGTGATGAATAGAAGATGCGAGATATGTCTCTCTAAGACATACCCAACACAATCAAGATCAACTCAGAGGCTGCTATTCCTGAAGATGAAGATCAACAAGCTGCTGAAGATGCTGCTGCTCAAGAAGAAGAGCTGCAGATTGCTGACAGGTTGCCTGCAGCAAACAGGCACCTAAGGGATCATCCAAGAAACCAAATTATTAGAGATGAAAACCAATGAGTGATCACTAGAAGCAGAGCTCACAATGAAGCTTTATTCTTGAGCTTTCTATCACATATGGAGCCCAAGAAATTTGAAGAAGCAAATGAAGACACATTATGGATTCAAGCAATGCAAAAGGAGCTGCTTCAATTCAAGAGGTGCAAGGTGTGGAAGTTGGTGCCAAAGCCTCAAGGACTCAACATCATTGACACCATGTGGATCTACATAAATAAGCTTGATGAGAATGACACCATCATCAAGAACAAGGCTAGACTAGTGGCCAAGGGGTACATGCAAGCAAAAGGTATTGACTTTGATCAAACCTTTGCCCCAGTTGCAAGGTTAGAAGCAATAAGGCTATTCCTTGCCTATGCTGCCCACAAGGGGTTCAAAGTATACCAGATGGATGTCAAATCAGCATTTCTGAATGGCAATCTGAAGGAAGAGGTATATGTGGAGCAGCCCTCAGGTTTCGTTCATCCAACCCTTTCCTCTCACGTCTATTTGCTTATGAAAGCATTATATGGTCTAAAGCAAGCCCCTAGGGCATGGTATGAGACCTTGTCTAGCTTTCTCATCAAGAACAAGTTCTTGAGGGGAAAGATAGATAGTACATTATTTCTTAGGAAAATAAAGGGCAAATGTCTCATAGTCCAAATTTATGTTGATGACATAATTTTTGGGTCTACAGATGACAACCTTTGCAAAAGGTTTGACAACCTTATGCAAGGGGAGTTTGAGATGAGTAGTATGGGAGAACTCAAGTACTTTTTAGGCCTCCAAGTGAAACAGTCTGATGAGGGAATATTCATCTCTCAGACCAAGTACACTAGGGAGCTTATTAAGAAGTTTGGGATGGAATCAGCTTCCACCATGAAAACTCCCATGGGGTCCAACATTTCCCTAGACAAGGATGAGAAGGGTAGGCCCTTTGATGAATCCACGTATAGGTGCATTATTGGGTCCCTATTGTATCTAACTACCAGTAGACAAGACATTATGTATGCTACATGTGTTTGTGCTAGGTACCAAGCATGCCCTAAGGAATCTCATTACTTAGCTGCAAAGAGGATTTTCAGATACCTTAAAGGCAACCAACATCTTGGCCTTTGGTACCCTAGGAACAAAGATTTTGAAATGACTGGCTTTTCAGATGCAGATTTTGTAGGTTGCAAAGAAGATAGGAAAAGCACAAGTGGAACTTGTCAATTCCTAGGAAGGAGGCTGATCTTATGGAGCAGCAAGAAGCAGACCAGTATGGCTATATCCACTGCTGAGTCTAAATATATAACTGCTGGAAGCTGTTGTGCACAATTATTGTGGATACAACATCAACTAGAGCATTACAACCTCAAGGTAAGTAATTCTCCTTTGTATTGCGACTCATCCAGTGCTATCTCTATAGCTAAGAATCTAATCTCACATAACATGACGAAGCATATAGAGATAAGGTATCATTTTATTAGAGAGCATGTTGAAAGTAAAGATATATGCCGTGAATTTGTCCCCACTGACAAACTAGTAGCTGATATCTTTACAAAGCCATTGGATGAGGCAAAATTTAATGCTTTTAAAATTGAGCTTGGTATGTTAAATCTAGAATACATTTTATCATGTCAAATTATCTATCTTGCACATTATTTTATTCCTTAGCTTTATTAAACCATGTAAACATGCATTACAAGCTATGATAGGATAGGTTGCTATCTAAAATACTTAGTAGCATGTTTAGGACTAGAAATAATTCTAATTATATGGTTCATTGATAGGCAATGAGATCATCTGAAACAGCTGAGAAAGTTTCAGCTGAACCGCTCAGACAGCTGTGAAGATCTCAGCTGATCCGCTGAGACGGCTAAAACTTTCTCAGCGGTTGATAATACCTTATCCCAGCAGATTGTCACTCCGTCTCAGCGGTTCCGATGAGACAGGATGATTCAATTAAAACCTACCCTAACTGACATGTCAGCAATATACAATCAATCAAATTGATTAGTCTAATCAAAATCTATACTTAGGGAAAATCTAAACCTAAGACAAGCCTCAATAAATAGGAAAGTGTTGATTAAATAATTACAATCCTTTTTAACCTAGCCGACAAGACGAACCCTTTTCCCTCCAGTCTCAGCGTCTCGTTCTTGAGAAGAAATGGCGCCAAAAGTGTCCACGGATCTTCAAGAAGGATAAAAAATTGTTAGGAATGGATTTCAGCATG
Source organism: Dactylorhiza incarnata (assembly GCA_033032865.1). Taxonomy (NCBI): domain Eukaryota; kingdom Viridiplantae; phylum Streptophyta; class Magnoliopsida; order Asparagales; family Orchidaceae; genus Dactylorhiza; species Dactylorhiza incarnata. The sequence continues at coordinate 11,802,829 of JAWHQI010000033.1, read as the reverse complement.
ACCCAGTAGAGATTAAAGATGTGATTCAACTTCTAACTGATCAAGAATTGGAATATTCTCTCTGAGCCATCCATAATTCTCAGAACCGAAGTTCTGGAAATCTTCAACAGTGTCAAGTTGTCATCCTCCAACTCTTCAATCAAGTCTAAGATTGGTTGCATTAAGATAAAGATTTCTCCAAGGAAGATGGAGAAGGCCCTTCAACTGTCACCTTGCAGTCATGAAGAAGAAGAAGAAGTGTCTGAGAAAGACAAGGAGATGGCCCAACATGGTGTGAATATTATGATGCCAAGACTGGCTCACTAAAGAGGAAATTCTTCAATCAGAGAGGCAAGCAGCTCTCTGATATAGTTGGCAAGGCACTGCTGTGCAAGCCTGGATCTCATGACACCATCTCCAATCACATGTTTGAAATGATGTCAAGAGTGATTCTGAAGAAAAAGACATCCCGGGTTGCTGTACTATTTCAAAGGATCAAAAAATGTTTGCAGGCCCCCAACCTAGGCAGAATTCTTTCATTATATCTACTGAACACCTACCAAGAGGACTTTGATAAGTCAAAAGGTTCAAACCTACATTATCTGAAAAGGATGGATAATAAGACCTTGGACAGGTTCTCAAGGGTACTCCCCATGAGCCAACCCTCTAAGCCAAAGAAGAAGAAGAAAGGTTTAGTTAAAGGACTAAAGAAAGTAAGAATGATCTTCTATGATTATGGGTCAGAGGCAGAAGACAATATCCCAGCTGAGGACAATCAATTTCCTGCCAGCAGTCCACCCAGGAATGATCAAGGAGGAGACCATGACACTGAAGGTCATAAAGGCCATACTGCTACTAAATAGCATGTAAAAGATAAAGATGATGCTGCCGAGAAAGAGCATCAGAAGGATAAGGATGCTGCTGCTGCTGCTGAAGAAAAATCAAAAGGAAATGAAGGAGATCACATTCCATGTGATGCTTCTAATCCTGATGTTGCTGATAAAAGTGTTCAGCATGTGCAATCCTCTTCAGAAGATCATGAGGATGATCAAGGAGACACTGCTGCTGACCTACATGGTAAGATTGATGTAATTATATCAAATATAGAGATAAGATCTAAGCTAATATCTCTTGAACCAGTAGATTACTGGGGAGATGATCTTGAAGATGATAATGCCCCATCTGAGGGGGAGCAGCAGAAGAAAGCTTCTGAAGATGACGACCAAGATGCTCCAAGTTAGAGGGAGCAAAAAAAACATGTTGGAGAAGCAAGGAAGGATGATGCAGCTGAGGGGGAGCATTTCCCTGCTCAGGCTGAGGGGGAGAAAATGGAGCCATTGACAGTGATACCTAAAGTCCACCCCTCCATAACAGCAGTATCACATGATCAACTCCTCAGTTCAATCAGTTCACTAATTGAAGGTCATATGACTTCAATTAAGGATAATATTGATAACTCAATCTTGACAGTGAAGAAATAAATTAAGGAAGAAATTTCCTTCCTTAATAAGCAGATGACAAAGTGGTTTAACCTTATAGAGAAATCAGTGGTTGCTCAGAACACCATTCTGAGATCAATGGACAAACAACTCCAATTATCTGAGCAAGACCTCAGATAGGTCAAGAATTATGTTAACAAGATTGATGAGGTGATAGAAAAGGCCTCCAATCACATTGAAGTGTTTGTATGGAAAACAAGTATAATAATGATTGGAGAGGCAAAAAAGATGAAAGATGAGCTCAAATCAGACCTAGAAAATGTCTTCCAGACCCTATCAGGATCTGTTGCTGCTGCCTCCCAAAGCTTAGAGGCTAAAGTGGTTGAAGAAGCCAGAAAGGGGGAGGTGGCCAATGCTGAAACAAACTCTTAGCTAGCTCTCCAAGTTCTACAGAGAACAAGCTCTCCAAGTTCTATAGGGAACAAGGATAGCTCTAAATCTTCCTCTGCTGGAGAACTATAGAAAAGAAGACTTTGAATTTGAAGGACAAGCAAAGATAGCTCAAAATGCTCAGCTTACAAAAAGAAGGAAAAGAGAACATGTGTTGCTAGCTGAAGAATTCATGGCTAAGCAAAGGGAAGAGCAGGGCAATGACCCTGATTATGATTATTGGAGTGAAAACTCCAAAAGTATTATTCTGAATGTTTGGCTAAGCCATGGCCAAGTCTACAAGGATATTAATAGGATCTATCCTGCAGAAGAGAGGATAAGGCACATTGAGAGAAACACCAAAAGGGAAAGAATCTTCAAAGAAAATCTTGTGAGGAAGCACAACCCAAGGAGGATGCCTTCAAGTTACATTCCAAAGCCATACATTTACTTCGAGAGGCAAGAGAACAAGAGGAAGCTAGCTGAAATAGAAGGTGCTAATGCAGAAAAGACACAACTACTAAAGAGAAGGAGGTTGCTGTTGAAGAAAAGGAGGTTGCTGCTAAAGGGAAAGAGATTGTTGGTGAGGAGGCTGAGTGCTCATATTCAACAAAGAATAGAAAAATTTAAACTTGTGTTTTTAGTTTCTCAGATTATAAACTGAACAATGTACCAACATTTTATCTTTAATGAAAATGATAATTCGGTTGAATTAATAGTTTGTGTTATAGGCCAATTTGAGTAAATCTTAATGTTCAATACTAATGCTTTATATTCTCTGTAGTGCCTATACATATATAATTAACAATGTTATTGTTTTATCAAACAATGTTGTTGTTATGTTGTCATGAAATTATGAAAAATCTATCATGGCATTTTCTGTAATGCCAAACTACTGCTAACATTTATTTGTTATGATATCATGAATGTTATTTAATACATTGTCATGATAAGTTCTTTTTGTGGTTATGTATCTTAGCATTGGTGTATGTTCTGCCTTCTTCAAATAGGGGGAGAATGTTGGGAATATTGCCCTCTGTTGGATCTGTAGGCACCCTTAGAGGGGGGGGGGGGGGGGTGAATAAGAGTTTTAAAAAGCATTAATCTTTAATAGAAAACTTTTGATATTTTATGTTGAAGTAAGTTAAATCAAGAGTAAAGAGATTGGAATAATGAATTCAATTTTATTCAACATGAAAAGGCAAGATTATCATTAATAAACTTGATTACAAAATTTGACTTCAATGCCGCTAGAAATCAAAGAGAATAATGAAAGATTCTTTTCGTTTTCTATACCGACTCGTATCCCCACGAACCGGTTGGCTTTAGCCGATCTCTCCCCAGATACGGCCTTAAGCCGCTCTAGCCAATCTATCACCAGAAAGGCCTCAAGCACCCCCTAGATCTATTCCCTAGATCTAGTCGTCGTGTGGCGAATTCCCCCTAGTCCCCGCAAGGCTCTAGTCGCCGTGTGGCGAGTTCCTCTACCGAACAAAAGACATAAAGAATACAATTTCAAAAGTAAAACAAGACACAAACTAGAAACTCCCTCAAAAGTAGAACTTGATGTCTATGTAGATGCGATCGTATTGGTCTTCAAGTTCTTTGCGTTCATGAACGTTGATGGAGTTCTTCGGGCTGCTTGAAGAAGGCTCTTACGAGTGCTCTAAATATATGGCTCCAATTCCTTCTATCTCAGCAAGCAGCAACGGAGGAGGCGCACATCTTTTTATAGATTTAGCCACTACCGCCCCGCGGTATCCACATAAGGCAATGAAGCACACGGATCATGGTAGTTTAGGCAACATTCTGAGCGCCAAACACTAGCGCGCCGCGGTACCTCTAATGCCCCGCGTTAGCGAGATTTCCTTCCTTCAGCCAATATCATCTTCCAAATCTGCTCCTCAATCAACTGCAGACGGGATGTTTCCAAAAGCTACCGCCTGGCGTTAGACCTAACGCATCACGATAGTACATGCCAAACATAGCGACCCGTTGACATTCCTTTTTCTCCACTGTTTCCTTTCTGTCAATAGTTTCCATATATTCTAACGCCAGCGATAGTGCTAACGCTCTGCGGTAGAGCACATTTCTTTTCGTCGGGGGCATCTTTATCGAACTGTCTTTACATTTCATCGATCGCATTTTCATCGAACTGGATTCGGCTTTCATCGATCGAAAATTCGTCGAACGCAGTGATAAGCATTTCGTCGAGCACAACCTTCATTTCGTTGACCTCCATTTTGTCGATCGCTAGCGCCAGCGGTAGTTTTAGCGCGCCGCGGTAAAGCATGCATTTCGTCGAGCGCTGTGGTAGAGCATGCAGTTCATCAAACTCAGATGTCATTTCGTCGAGCGCCAGTTCATCGAACGCAGCACTAGCTCCAGCGGTAGTACTGAAGCTACGCGGTAGCAACAACCAAAACTCATTTCATGGAAATTTGAAAGCACAGAATCCTGCATACTATAAACACAAAACACGTATAATCAAATACAATAGGATTTGTTATTGTCAAACCAAGAGATGCGGAAAGCATGTTCCAACAAACTCCCCATTTTGATAATAACAAATCCCCTTAGAAAGAAATAATTCAATTGATAGGAATTTGTGTTTATAATAGAGATAAGCATGAAAATTAGGCATGTTCAAATGCTCCCCCTAAATGAATTCTCCCCCTAAGTGAATGCTCCCCCTACAACAAAACTTCCTATGAACTTGACTCCCCAAAACATGTTAATTTCTTTCAAATTTATTCTCCCCCTTTTGGTATTATCAAAAGATGGTGGAGAGGTAGTCCCATAAAAAGTGTGCAATAACTGTGTAGAGTGGGAATGATCATGATAAAGAGTGAAATATGCTTAGGAAACAAATATAGGAGTGAAAAAGGAGAATGTGAAGAAATTGTCATAAAGAAACCACTTGTTAGGAAGACGCATTCATGATCAAGCGTACAAGTAGTAAGGAGGTGGAAAGCAAGACGAAATACTTTTTTAAGTGAACATCTATATAGGAATTGTGAAGCATAGTAAATGATTAAGAATTTTAGACATAACAAAATAGATGTTGTAGCATTTTATGTACACAAAGGATTTTGCTTTATAAGAGTTTTAAGCATAGAAAAGGCAATGATTTCCAAGTAACCAATCTACCCAGACAATATGTCTACACCCTAGCCCCATACTAAGTGACGGATGGGCATGAGGAGCTGCATACATGCCGTAGGTTGGGGTGATAGTCCCATATGCAAACACTAGACAAAACTTAACCTAGCACTCTTTCCCCCTAGTGCCTCGCAAGGCCCCACTAGAACCCTCCCCAATTAAGGACAAGACATGACTAGAGATAAGGTTATCTAATGTCTACAACCCTACGCCCCCGCTATGGTGAGATATGAAGTCATGGATAATAATTATTGGAAACATTTAAGCGTTTTAAATCTAATGATAGGTACATAGCCTATGGTTTTTTATTTTTATTTGATTTTTTTTAAACAAACAACTCACGTAGCTATTTTGAAATCCAACAATGAATCAGAGTTTTAGCATTATAATATTTGTGTTAGAATAACCAATATAAATTCTACCAAGCAAGTCTACCATTTGTTGAAAAAAAGGAATTTTCGTATTTAAGACTTTGATATAAGCATGAAAGCGCAATGTAAAAATATATGGTGATGATGATGCAGAAGACTTATAGAAATACAAGGAAACATCTTTTTATAAACATGACGATTCATAAGAAGATATATGAGTTAAATTCCAAAAATGAAGATGTTTTTGTAAATAATTTTGCATTTAATATCTTTAATTTTGACAATAAAGTAACCAAGCATGTAATAATGTTTTCAAAGAGAAATTACTACAACGTTATATTAATTCACAAATTCAAAACATACAAAACATTGTAGAGATCATGCTAGGTTATCTAGTGCATTTCATAAATAAAGAGTAGTATAGAATTTGCATTAGGATCCAATACTCATGAGAAGAAGTGTTATGGAAGATAATGATGTGCACATAAGTGTATTTTGAGTAGAGTAAACACATGTTTTATTAAAAAATACAAGAAATATGTAAAGTAAAGAGCACAATAAAACACAAATAATTTTACTTCCACACACTTCAATGCACAAAAAAATGTACAACTACCAAGGTGCTTTGCACACACAATGCTCATTAAAACTTATCAGGGTGCAAAGTAGTGCTTGGGGATCACATATTTTATTTTATTTTAATATTGGAACTAGTGATCCGGTGTACTTAAGAGTAAGTGGTTTTTATTTTGAAAGAAAGATATGGTTTGCACAAGATACTTTACTATTCTTTCCAAGGTGCTCAACCTCACAACGCTTATTACGACTTATCAGGAGGTTCAAGTAGTGCTTGGTGGAGTTATCTTTGTCACGTTAATTTATGATTTTTGTTTTGTACAAAGTTCTCCGAATACACTTGTTTTGCAAACGAATATAATTTATGAAAACATAACCACTTTTCTTAACTTTTAAAAGTGCAAATAAAGGTAGTGTAGGTAAGATACTTGTGTAATTTTAATTCATTGTACTATTACAAAAACATACACAAGCATTCTTAGATTAAGAAACATATGTAGACAATGCCAAAATAAGTGAGTGAATAAATATCATTATCAAACATAAAATATTTACTCATACTTAGAGGCATGCTAAGCTTAGTTCTACACAACTTTTACAATACCATTTTATGCACAAATGATTAGATATATCAAAGCATGATAAAACAATGTTCAACGTAGTTTGAAGGAATGAATTGTAATATTGTGGAAGGTCTAAAAGATGGGTTAAATCATGCTTGATTTTCATTGAAGTCCATACAGTATTTTTGATATTTTTTGGAAAAATATTTTTAATTTAAGTTTGAACTCATATAATTTGATCTTGGACTTCCCGAGGTCTACCCTGTGAGGGGTTCGCCCAGTACTAGCTGATGTGATAGGATGATAGCCCAAATCTCCCTTTCGCAAGATACATAAAATAGTTAAGTTCAAAGCAATAGTTTTTGATACTTGTTTTTGTTATATATTTTTGTATTTCATTTTTGCATATAAGAATAGAAATCAAACAAATATCCAAAGACAAAAATAATAATTTTGTTTTGTAATTTGGCTTTTGTAATTTTGTATTTTTTTTTTCAAAAAACAAGTATAGGCAGAATTGCAAAAATGAGTAGTACATATAAGGTAATATATTTTTATTGATTTTTCAGAATTTTAAAATTTCAGAAAATCGGAGACTTGAGCTAGCACCGACGTTAGGTCCTAGCTCCAGCGTTAGCTCACAGAGAGTGCTTATTTTAATCATATTTCCTAGATTTTCTTTGATTTTGCTTCCGATTTTTTTTAACTATGTTTGTGCAATGTAAGGCCTGTCTGATGAAGTGAAGAGAGTAGAAGAAATCGCAAAAAGTTGCGGAAATTAAAATTTTAGTACATGGGTTTCACAATCATTAAAGCTTAATTCTTGAGTTTTGCACAACATATGCATGAGTGAAATGATTATAAATAAGTGAAATAATATTCATGCAATTTTTCAATTTCAGTTTGACATGATTATGATTAAATGGAGTTTGTGTTTCATCTTTAGCTTTGGGTCTCCATTCAAACCTTGGTTTAATATAACTTTTAATTGTCAAATTTCCATGATAATTTTGTGAAACATTGTTTATAGGAAATTTGTTTATTTTTAAGTTTATGTTAGGAGAACGATGAAGTTGTAAATGATAATGATTAGAAGTTTCATTTCCAAGCATTTGATATATTTCATTTCCTTTCTTAGGCTTAGACATATTATGAAAATTCATATTTAATTTGCTTTTGGAATTTGCTTGATATTGTTGATTTATGTGTTGAGAATTTTTCTTTATAATTTCCTTAAGCAAGTTTACTTTAATTTCCAATTCATAGTTCTTAACTTTAAGATTATGCCTTGCTTTATTATACGCTATTGTGCTATTTTTGAGAGTGGATACGATAGACTCAATATGATTGTTGTATTCATTTCTAAAGTCATCAAAAGTTTCATCCATCTCTTTAATTTCAATTTTATAGTTTTTGCACATTTCACAATTATTTTTCAACGATGAATTTTCTAAAGATAACATTTCTATTAGTTCTTTTGAATTTAAGAGTACATTTTCATATACCTTGAGTTTCTCTTTAAGAATGTTACAATCAAAACAAGGTATAATATTCTCAATTAATTTGCAAGGTGGAGAAAAATCACACACATCAATCTTTGCTTCTTCATTACATTTAGTTTTTAATTTTTATTTTCTAAACGTAATTTTGCATTAACCATTTTTAGTTTCTTAATCTTACGTTTAGAAGTTTGTAGCAATTGTAGTGTAGAAATAGACGTACAAAAAATAGGAGATTTTGATTTCCTTACAACGCTCGTGGATGAGGCAAGATTTGAACATAGTGTTCCTTTGTCTTCTTCATCTTCCTCTTCCAAACAAGAGTTTACATCATCCTTTCCTCTTGATGAGCATTCTATGGATCCATCGTTTGTGTAGCTTTCTTGAATATTTGCGTAGGCTTTCATATTCTCCGGTTCTTGTGAATGTTTCGTACCTGTAGAAGGAGAATCATAAGTTCTTTCAAGAAAATTCCAAATCTCATATGCGGTAGGTAACATATAAATAAGTTTGAAATTATTTTGATATAACGCACAAAATAGACAATTTGTAGATTTTGCATTTAAAACCATTTTGGTTCTATTTAATACGCTAGGTGGCTTTTCAATAGTAATTTTCCAAACTTTTTCATCTAAGGCTTTAAGAAAATTTTTCATTAGTATTTTCCACCCTTTATAATTTTCGCCCAAAAATAAAGGTGGTGCTAAAGATTTTTCATTTGATGAAAATTCATCCCCTCTAGTGGAAGCGAGATCATGAAGCGACATTATTCCCGGTTGTGAAGCCATTTTGGAATAACCTCACTCTGATACCACTTGTTGGATCTGTAGGCGCCCTTAGAGGGGGGGGGGTGAATAAGGGTTTTAAAAAAACATTAATCTATAATAGAAAAGTTTTGATATTTTATGTTGAAGTAAGTTAAATCAAGAGTAAAGAGATTGGAATAATGAATTCAATTTTATTCAACATGAAAAGGCATGATTATCATTAATAAACTTGATTACAAAATTTGACTTCAGTGATGCTAGAAATCAAAGCGAACAATGAAAGACTCTTTTCATTTTCTATACCGACTCGTATCCCCACGAACCGGTTGGCTTTAGCCAATCTCTCCCCAGATACGGCCTCAAGCCGCTCTAGCCAATCTATCACCAGAAAGGCCTCGAGCACCCCCCAGATCTATTCCCTAGACCTAGTCGCCATGTGGCGAATTCCCCTTAGTCCCCGCAAGGCCCTAGTCGCCGTGTGGCGAGTTCCTCTACCGAACAAAAGACATAAAGATTACAATTTGAAAAGTAAAACAAGACACAAACTAGAAACTCCCTCAAAAGTAGAACTTGATGTCGATGTAGATGCGATCGTATTGGTCTTCAAGTTCTTTGCATTCATGAATGTTGACGGAGTTCTTCGGGCTACTTGAAGAAGGCTCTTACGAGTACTCTGAATATATGGCTCCAATTCCTTCTATCTCAGCAAGCAGCAACGGAGGAGACGCGCGTATTTTTATAGATTCAGACACTACCGCCTGTGGTAGTACTACCACCCCGCGGTATCCACATAAGGCAATGAAGAACACGGATCATGGTAGTTTAGGCAACATTCTGAGCGCCAAACACTAGCACCGCGGTACCGCTAACGCCCCACGTTAGCGAGATTTTCTTCCTTCAGTCAATATCATCTTCCAAATCTGCTCCTCAATCAAATGCAGACGGGATGTTTCCAAAAGCTATCGCCGGGCGTTAGACCTAACGCACCGTGATAGTACATGCCAAACATAACGATCCGTCGACATTCCTTTTTCTCCACTATTTTCTTTCTTTCAATAGTTTCCATATATAGTAACGCCAGCGATAGTGCTAATGCTCCGTGGTAGAGCACATTTCTTTTTGTCGGGTGCATCTTTGTCGAACCGTCCTTACATTTTGTCGATCACATTTTCGTCGAACTGGATTCAGCTTTCGTCGATCGAAAATTCGTCGAATGTAGTGATAAGCATTTCGTCGAGCACAACCTTCATTTCGTCGACCTCCATTTTGTCGATCGCTAGCGCCAGCGGTAGTTCTAGCGCGCCGCAGTAAAGCATGCATTTCGTCGAGCGCCGTGGTAGAGCATGTAGTTTGTCGAACTCAGGTGTCATTTCGTCGAGCGCCAGTTCGTCGAACGCAGCACTAGCGCCAGCGGTAGTACTGACGCTACGTGGTAGCAACAACCAAAACTCATTTCATGGAAATTTGAAAGCACAGAATCCTGCATACTATAAACACAAAACAAGTATGATCAAATAAAATAGGATTTGTTATTGTCAAACCAAGAGATGCGGAAAGCATGTTCCAACACCCTTAATGTTCCCTTGATTTGAAGAAGCATCACTCACTATGCTAAGTACCTATTGTATTTGATAAACCCTATTTTGCATCATTACTATGCAGGGTTAAGTTATTCCAAGCATTGGGATAAAGTTAGTGGTTTACTGTCAAAACTGCTGAGACGAGCTCACAGTCTCAGCTGAACTGCTGTGATGAGGCAAGGAGCCACGGAGAAGGGGTCCGCATCAGTTGAGCTGTAGTTACACAAAATCCGCTGAGAAAACAATCTGTCTCAGTGGGATCCACTACGACTAAGATAGCTCAACCGCTGAGACTGAAAAACTGTCTCAGCCCAACCGCTGAGACAGATTCAAATCAGAAGACGACATTGGCAGATCTTCTTATGGCGCAAGTGGGCATAAAGCAAGATAAAGTATTCTATCCTCTTCCATAATTTGTTAGGGGCCTCCTTACAGCCGTTGAAGGTGGAAGAAGTATAAAAGAATAACTTAGGGCATTTCAGAAAGTGTGCTAAAAAGTGGAGAAAGACTTACTGTTCCATTGACAACTTCCACAAGTTCTCTCCTTCCTGCTTCCTGAACTTGCAAGCAAACACAAGTAGAGAAGATAGCTCTTCCAGATTGATTCTAGAAGAACAAGGGGATCTATTCTCATCTACTGAAGAGGAAGATCAGTTTGGAGCAAGGTCTGAAGTTTACTATTCAGTCCTGCTTCAAGGCAGCACCATCCGTGCATCAACAACAGAAGACATTAAGCTAAAGGAAACATCTGTGCTGTCATCAGTTGTAAGAAAATCTTATAACCCATGTAAGAACACTTGTGTTCTGAGATTGTAGGGCATTCTTCCTGAGGTGTAAGGCTGGTAAGCCTGAGTTGTAAGGCTATTGAGCCTGAGAGATTGTAGGGTTGTTGAGCCTGAGAGGTAGAGCTGAAAGATTGAGTGTAAGATATCTGTGCAGATCTGAGGAAGGGCTTCTTGATAGGCCTGGGGTAGGAAATCAGGGAGATTTCTGAGCTGTAGGAGTGGGATCACTCTGAGTTGGTAGTGTTATTTATCCTGAGGTAGGGTTTGGAGCAAACTTGATAGATCCTGAGGGATCCGTATTGTAAGCTCTTGGAGCTAAGTTTGGAGGTGGTTACCTTGTCTAACATACTGTTAGAGAGGTGTAGAGGGAAAGTGGACTACCCATAGATACACTGTCTTGGGGAACCACTATAGATAGCTGTGTGGTTTCTGTGTTGTGCTTTTGTTTTCATAATTATCTCTAACAACTGCTAGAAACAAAAAGAAAATCAAAGAGACCTATTCAACCTCCTATAGGTGAATTAGCCTACTACCTTATAAACTATCACTAACTCTTCCATGGATGGGGTACGTCCAGGGAAATGATGACCGCTATTATTCACCCACCACAGCTTGGCGTCGCCTTCTAACATAAACGTCGCGAACTGGGAACGCTTGTCCTCCGGAGCCTCTGCCGCTTTTAGGATTTCCTGAATCCTTGCCAACCAATCCTCGACATCCGTCAGAGTGCCAACTCCTTTGAATGTTGGAGGATGGAAACTCAGAAAATACTTCATCTAGCAATCTCCTTGCCCAACCGCTCTCTCAGCTAACGGCTCTACCTGCCTCACTCCCACCTCTGGTGTCATAGTAAACAGGGGTAACAGGAGTCGCAGCCTGCACAACAAGAGTCACAATCTGTGGCATCGCCGCATCTTGAGCCACCACCATCGCCTCTGCTAGCATACGACAGAAGTCTCCAGGGGACACACCCATATTCATAAGGGCTAGGACAGTAGCACTGCTTGCCGAAGACTCCTCTTGTCGCCTCGACATCCCCGCTTCATCGCCACCATCCTAGCATAAGCGAGGGAAAAATGAATCAGACACTATTCATATGACTCGAACACAAGGACACTCATGGTCTCGCAAAGTACTCCTATGCGGACAACCTCCTTACGCGATCTGATTACACTAAAGCTCAACAAGAACGCGAACCTGCCTCTGATACCAAATTATAACACCTCCCCTGCAATGACTATATAATATAGGTCTGGTTGGGACCCCACAACATATAATCGCCACATCTTTAGTATTAAAAAGTGATATAGATTCTACCCAAATCAAAACTCAGAACAAACACAGTGGAAACATTTAAAAAGAGATAGAAGTTGTCCACATCTACATAAGAGTACCACGTCCTTACGACCTTACAAAACAATGCTCAAGTCATCAACCACAACACATAAATATCCAAAAGATAATAGCATTCCTATGCTACCTCGACATGCAAGCCGGAATAAAATAAAGACAACATAACCAGACATGAAAACAGGAGGAGGTACACTTCATGAGGATTATGCCTTTTTGGCCGGGGAGCTGGGTCCAACCCACGATCCTTGCCCTGCATCCAATACACAAAGAGCGGTATAATGAGGGTCAGCTTTGGCTGACCAACAGCAGTGTAACAACACCCCTCCTCCCGGCCGTCCCAGCGGACCCCGAGGAACTACATCACCCTGCATGTCAGCGCTTTGTATGCAAATGTAATAAACAATACTAACATAAAAACAACAGATATGGGTGTCACAAGTATCATCCAGGTTTCTATGTTAATCAGTTAAAGTAAGGGGCCTAACAATGCAACATGCAAGCAAACTTATGTTTCACCCAAGGCACCCTATGGCGTATATGCTTCTAACATAACAGTATAGATCATCATTTCACAATAATCAAAGGGTACTCATCATTTCCCCAGAGGCGTGCAAGCCCACGATAAAGAACTCCACTGAGACCTCACCCCTTACATGGCTCAAAATGCCAATGGGTGCATCAACATACTTGTTTTCGCAACAATCACCAAACAAAAAACCAATGCTAAGAATTCTCATTGAGACCCCAACCGCACATGGCCCACCATGCCATCAGGCTTGTCCATCAGCACAGGCGTTCTAGTCAGTTATCACAAAAGGGGACTTGTCTTGTCGGGACACTCTCCATACAGGAATCCAAGCATTCACGGGCTAGCCAGCCGAACACAAAGACAAAGCCTCGCCTTCACATAAAAGCGGCATCATCGAATCGGACAACCGGTCGCAATTTTGGCTTCACCCACAATGTCTAATCCACTAACGGAGTAGATCTCTAATGCAAAAATAAATGTCGGGGATAGACTCAATCAATCCGATGATTCTTGTTGAACCAGGGCGACCCAAACCCCTCTCATTTGAGAGATCCGGTGCCAAAAAATTCAGAAAAGAGAAAGGCAAAATAAGAGATGCCATGCACGCATCCTAAAACCGGGAGGAGAGATGTCGTTACCCTAAGATTTCTCTTCCTAGATATGGATCGGTTGAAAGGAACAAATATAAAAGAGCGCTTTGGGTCCAGCGTTCCTTCACTTGACCCGCAGCGACTTTCCTACTTCCTTAAAGAAAAAGTAGCACCCTTCCCAACAGTCCGTGATTTTGGGATAATTGGTTGTGCATAATCCTACATGCGGTATTAGAGGTAGGTTGCGGGTTTGAGGTGGGGGGGGGGGGGCGCTGATTAAATCCTAAAATTTCTCTACCTGTGTGGGTCCCGGCAAGTCAGGCAGTAGCGACCATGTGAAAAGCCACCTCTGAGCCATGTGGTGCGCCACCTATGAGCCATGTGGAGCACCTCTAAGCTTGCGGGTCGTGCTGGATGCTGGGGAGGGATTGTTGGGTCTAGCGTTTTCTCACTTGACCCGTAGCCCCTTTCCTACTTCCTTAAAGAAAATGTAGCGCCCTTCCCATCAGTCCGGGCTTGTGGGATAGTTGGTTGCGCATGATCATATAGAGCGCCTTTGAGTCCTCTCCAAGGATCTAGTTTTGGATCGACGAACGGAGCTCCAATGCTCCAACAATGGCGGATCATGCCCTTCTTCTTCCTCCAAAATCTTCCTCTCACCTTAGCCCCCCAAAGCATAAAGGACTTAATGAAATGAGATTAGAACTCCTCTGCCTTATTTAGGACTTTAGGATGCACTTATCTAAGCCTTTGGATCAAGATCTAAGAAGATCGAACGTCCATAAAATGCTACTTACGGATCTGGTTCCGTAAGCTACCGCCGGCGCTAGCGCTACCACCCGCACTAGCCTCTCGACGATTCCATCTCGACGTACTGACGGAACTACAACACACGACAAAAACTACCGCCGACACAAGTGCTACCGCCCGCGCTAGCCTCTTGACGAACTCCTTTCGACAAAAATGTCTCGACGGATCTGTCTCGACGTAACCGTTGAGACAACTTGTCTTCTTGATGGGGCAGCTAACGCCAACGTTAGCACCTAGCACCGGCGCTAGCTCCCAGATACAGAAAACATGCATTCGGCCTTGGGCATTCCAACCTTCACGCTCAGCGAGACCTGGTGTGTTACAGAGGGCTTTGGAAGAGGGACACAAATTTCATGGAATACCCCCTACTCACCTGGGATGAGAGGGCGATTAGGGTTTCCATATATTCCCTCCACCCTTCTTGGACTTCACTTATGGGATGTATGGCAGGGATGGTGCGGCTACCTATGAGGAGACTACGTTGTGCAACCTCGCCTATATGAGCTTGCAAGACATTTTCCATGCCATCGAGATCTCACATATGGCGTCGTGATGTGGACTCAGCTCTAGTAAGTAATATCATCTCGCATTTGCTGAGAAGCAGGTCGAAGAGCAGCAAGCCAAGGAGGCTGAGAAGTGAGCAGAGAAGGCCGAGAAATTCCCTGTTGAGTTCCCTAGTGGTTTGGTGAGTCCTTCCCCAGTTACTTAAATGAGTATTCACATTCTTTACATCTTTGACATGGTCTTATTTTAGGATCTGGCTGCAGTGGAGAAAATGGCCAAGAGGATCGACGAGATTAAGCTAGAGATGGGGAATCTCAAAGGGCAACTCGTCGAGGCCACTGAGAAAGTGCGAGTGTTAGAGCGCGGGGAATCCTCCGCCCCAAGCATAAAAATTTTGCACTTCACTTCGTGCGAGGTCGATAGCACTCGTAGGACCCTGGTCATCAAGTCTACAAAATTCGTTGTTATGACCTCTACGAGATCGGGGCCTTGCGGGATGGGAGGAGAGACATCACTATCGACCTGCTCATACTGAATCTCTAACTTCCTTTGCCCCAAAAGAGCTCGCCCTCTTCGGATCACGGGTACTCTCCTTCCCTTGGTGGTGATGAGGGCAGGGTGGGCGAGTCCCTTATGAATCTGTCTGCCTTCTAGTTTAGGATGTATCTTCTTTTTATTGTGTTTGGGCGAGATCCCTGCTTTTGTAAGGCAAAAATGTATATAAATGGAATTTGTGCATTTTGACTTCTTGTTCTAGGCAACAACTCACCGATAAGATTAATTTGCGCTAACAAATAAACTGCAAGACTCCGACCAAATACCACCGGTGTCTTCGCACCCACTTAATAAGGTTCCATGTATAATGGAAATAGTTCAATGCTAGAAAGTGGGCGAGTACACTCAACACTCGGCCTGCGATACATCGGCGATACTCGCGCACACTGCAAATAGTAATTCCAAAAGGAGTGATTGCAGACATGTCAAACTCGCACTCATAAATCGAGATAAATACTTGCCTATTAAGATGATGGAGTTCTCGCACTCGCCCCACTTATCGTGGGATTTGAAATTTACGTCACTTATAATGCCCAAGAGTGGGTGAGCGAGATGAGCGCTCAGCTGGCGTGAGGTCAATCGTACTCTCTCCCTGACCCGACTTTCATTATGGTTTCTTACAGAATTTTCAATTCATTGCCTTCGTTCATGCATCTACTGTCTCAATGACGATTCTTGTTATGTGTCTATTAGGAACATTGCTCATAATGTTCCTGATTTGAATAAGTCCTCAAGTCAAGGATAAACACATTTTGTATTTCATGATATATGTATTATCATGTTTCAGGATTGTTATTTAAATAAATTTAAATCACTCATAGAATCAATAAAAGTCCAAGGGATATTTGAATAAATCACAAAGTCATTCAAAGTCAAATATCATCTTGATAAGGTTCAGAGAATCATGAAAGATCGGCTTGATAACCTTAAGCTTCAAGGAATATCATTTTGAAGATATACAACTAAAGTCACAAATCGTTCTAATATGAAGGATCAATTCATTTATAAGAATATTATCTTCACGAAGCACAGACAAATTATTATCATTTTATAGAGGTTCAAATAACTCAACAATTCAAGTAGAAGCTCTCAAGTGCTAAGTACAATCGTGTTGAAGCTGTGGTATCGTTTTGAAGCCTTGGTTGAAGCTAAAATTGTATAAGTCAATTATCATTGAGACCAGTTGATAAGTAATAAAAAATATGTATTTTTGGTATAAGTATTAGTATAGTTTTAATTAATATTGTGAATTTTCTATGTAAATTAATGAATAAATTGCTTTTTTATTATTTCTGGTTTCTAACTTAGTTTTATTTTTGTTTTTGCAATTTTTTGCAAAATTTTCACAGGTCACGCCCTCAGACACGCCCGTGACCAAGGGCGTGTAATTTTAAAAGCCAAATTTCCAGCTGGCAGCCGTTTTCAGGTGAAATCTCGAAGAGTTGATCAAGTCACGCCCGTGACTCTACAAGTCACGCCCGTGTTCCAGCAGAGTCACGCCCGTGAGCCGCCAGCGTGTCACGTCTCGAAGCCGCACCCATGCTGCCGACATCAGCCACCCATAGTCACGCCCGTGACTCACCAAGTCACGCCCGTGACACACCAAGTCACGCCCGTGACACACCAAGTCACGCCCGTGACACACCAAGTCACGCCCGTGACATACCAAGTCACGCCCGTGTGCAGCCATGTTTGACGGCCAGACCTTCCAGAAGGCGGCGAATACAGCCGAGCAAATGTCACGCCCTAAGTCACGGCCGTGACATTCAAGTCACGCCCGTGACCTAGGGCGTGTAAAACTCAAATTTTCCCTATAAATAGAGGGGCTCGGCTGAAGTTATTTTCATCCAAATTTTGAGTGGTTTTTGTTGTATTGTGAGTTCTTTTGAGTGATTGTGAGCTTCTCTTCTGCATTTCAGTTTAAGTTCGTTTGTAGTTTTTTCGTCTTCCTAGTCTAGTTGTAATGCTGATTTCAGAAATAAAATGATGTTTTTCTCATTTGGATCATCTTCTTTTTATTAATGTTAGTGTGTGTGCGTGTATGAGTTTAGCTTTATTGCTTTCATAATTTAGTTTTATTGCTTTTATAGTTAGTTTTATTGCTTTCGTAATCTAGGTTTACTGTTTTCATAGCTTAGATTTACAAGCTTTCATAAAATAGTTTTATCGTTTTCTTTTTCGCTTTATTTTATCGCTTTCATTTTAAACGCTTTCTTTTTCAGTTTCTTTTAGAGTGTGTGCGTGTATGAGATAGTATTTTCCTTTTTTTGTAGCTTAGTTTTTATTTCAGTCTTTATATAACTGCTATATACCACCCCCTTCTCAAATAAGAGGCTAATTTACTTTAGCACTTATTTAAGTCGGTTGGGATGGATATTATTTCTGCACCTTTATAAGTCTTTTCATTTTTATACCATCCCCTTCTCAAATAAGAGGCTAATTTACTTTAGCACTTATTTAAGTTGGTTGGGACGGATATTATTTCTGCACCTTTATAAGTCTTTTCATTTCTATACCACCCCCTTCTTAAATAAGAGGCTAAGAACTTTTTAGCACTTGTTTAAGGTGGTTGGGACGGATATTATTACTGTTTTTATATAAGTCTTTTTATTTCCTTTTTATCCGCTTATATCCGCTTTAATTATCAAACATGTATTTTTCAACCGATAATGCCGTCTCCATTCCGATGAGTGGCTAATTTCCTTTAGCGCACGACGTCGAAGAGCATTGGGACACAAAAATAGTTTTTCTATAAGAATTAAAACATCTCTTTCTAAAATAATTAACGCTTAAGGTTTATCCGAGAATCACGTTGAGTGGAGCCACATAATCGATGTGTGGTTTTCATTTCCGTTTTCGTACCTAGTTAGCCGAGAGGCTCGTGTGTACGGACTGATCACTCACGGGTAAAGAGAAGTGCGCTCTACCCTCGAGAGAGGACGAGGTAACTCTCCCGAATTGGAAATAAAAACCCAATAGCGGGGTTCGCAACATAAAGCGAGTATTAAGAACATTCGATTGTAGAACGAGAGTTCGGTCGAATATTCATAATCTCAGGTGGGCGTACCCTCGAGAGAGGAGCGTTCATAATTATGGAACCTCCACGGCCAAGTCATCTTAATATTTTGAAAAGTCATCACTTTTAATTCTACGAAAAATCTATTTTCGTCTCAAGGTAATTCGACGTCGCGCGCTATATTTCTCATCACTTAGAACTCTAGTAGATCGCTTAAATCATCTTTCGCATTTTATCATTTAGAACTCTAGTTAAATCAACTAAAAATATTATTCCGATAAAATAATAGTTCGTCCCTCGAAGTAGCATAATCAACACGACCCGCGGAAATATACGATCCCGATATTTTCTAAAAATATCCTGTATTACTTGCGATAAGGTATACTTGCCTTTATCAAATGATTAATTTGGACTAAAAATTCAAACACAGCTTTTCAAACTCATTTAGTGCAAAACTCTCCTTTTCTACTATTCAATTCAATAGAATTCGGCATTGTAGCCGAAGCGTAATTGTCAATATTCCGAAAGAAGAAAAAGATCGTTACTTCTATCCTTCGATAGGATAACGGTTAATTTCTCAAAGTAGGAGTACTTGCGAGACTCTTCGAAAATATCCGCCAATTCTAAACTCTTAATATAAAGGTTATCTTTTATTTATAAAACAAAAAGAAGAAGCCCAAGTAATCATCAAGTTTTTGGCGCCGTTGCCGGGGAACTTTGTGTTGTTATTTGAAAGTAGGAACTACTATTAATTTTATTCCTTATCTATATATTTTTTTTACTAAAAATAAAAAAAAAAAAAAAAAAAAAAATTTTTTTACAAAAAGTAATAAAACAAAAAAAAAAAATATATAAATATAAAAACTTATATTTAAAAAAAAAAAAAATAATAATAATAAAACAGAAAATCCAAAAATATTGCTTTTAGTATATGACCCGAGGAAACTCGTCGGACGATTCGACTATTCCTTTTGACCCCGAAATCGAGCGCACTCTTCGTGAGCGCATCCGATCTCGTGATCAAAACTTACTCGAAACCCCCGAAGAGTCGATCGGAGATACTGTAAATATGGGCGATCCAATTCCAAATGCGGCCCCGGCCCGGACCATGGCATATTATGCCCGGCCGAATTTGGAAGATACAGGATCCAGTATTACTCGCCCGACAGTTAATAATAATAATTTCGAAATAAAATCCAGCATAATTCAAATGGTACAACAGTCGATTCAGTTCGACGGTTTGCCAGATGAGGACCCAAATCAGCACCTTTCAAACTTTTTAGAAATATGCGACACCTTTAAAATTAATGGCGTCACTGATGACGCCATTCGTTTACGCTTATTTCCATTTTCGCTACGGTCAAAGGCCAAATCATGGTTGACTTCTCTTCCGAGAGGGTCCATAACCACGTGGGCCCAATTGACGGAATTTTTCTTAACTAAGTATTTTCCTCCGTCAAAAACCGCAAAACTACGCACGGATATCACATCCTTTGTACAATTCGATTCTGAGTCTCTTTATGAGACTTGGGAGCGTTTTAAAGAATATTTGCGTAGGTGTCCTCATCACGCGCTACCAACTTGGCTACAGGTCCAAACGTTTTATAATGGTTTAAATTTTTCTACGCGACAGATGATTGATGCGGCCTCCGGGGGAACGTTAAACAACAAAACCCCGGAGACCGCTCAAGCTCTGATCGACGAAATGGCCATGAATGCGTACCAATGGAACGTGCCAAGGTCGCGTCCTACTAAACCGGCTGGTCTTTTTGAAGTGGACGCCACTACTTTCTTAGCCTCACAAGTGGAGAGGCTAAGTAAGCAGGTGGCGGAGATGACTGTTTCCTCCTCCACTCCCGCTTGGAATAATAATAATAATAACGTAATCGAAGAAACGGTGGATTACCTCGGTAATCCGGTTAGACCCCCCTTCAACCCTAATAACAACCCGTATAGTAATAATTATAATCCGGGTTGGAGGAGCCATCCTAATTTCTCCTGGAGCAATCCTAACAATGCTCAGAGGCCCCCACATATGAATCCTCAGGGATTTCCGCAAGGATTTCCGCAGGGATTCCAGCCTCCTCCTCCAAAACCTTCGCCGCTCGAAGATATTTTGTCTAAGTACATCGCGTCCAACGATTCAAATATCCGGAATCTTACCGGATCGATTAAAAGCTTGGAAAACCAGGTTGGACAACTTGCAAAGATGGTCTCCGAGCGGCCATACGGAGCCTTACCAGGGAATACAGAGCCAAACCCAAGGGAAAATGCCAACGCTATAACCCTTCGAAGCGGCAAGGAGGTCGTCTCCCCATTGCGGGTTGAGCCTAAGGTATGTATTTCGCCTCCGACCCCTCCACCCTCTTCTTCGATTCTAATTGCTCCGGATTTTCCGGTTGCGCCGAATGTTTCGAGTCCTCGAATTCCTTACCCGTCTAAAATTAATAAAGAGAAGGAGGACGAAAATTATCAAAAATTTTTGCGTATTTTAAAACAAATTCAAATAAACGTCCCCTTCTGCGAGGCACTCTCCCAAATGCCGAAATATGCGAAATATCTTAAGGAATTGCTTTCTAATAAAAAGCGACTCGAGGATGTTTCGCATGTTTCCCTTAATGCGGAATGTTCGGCTGTTCTCCTTAACAAATTGCCGCCAAAACTGAACGACCCGGGACGGTTCTCCATCCCGTGTCTCTTTGGCAATATGTTAATAAAGTACGCTCTTGCGGACTTAGGCGCCAGCATCAATTTGATGCCTTTTTCTCTTTTCAAAAAACTCAATTTAGGCGTCCCGAGTCCGACAAAAATGAGCATCCAACTCGCGGATCGCTCAGTAAAGTACCCAATCGGGGTAGCGGAAGATGTTCTGGTCAAGGTCGACAAGTTTATCTTTCCGGTAGACTTTGTCATCCTGGACATAGAGGAGGACGTCGAGGTACCCATCATCCTCGGTCGCCCCTTTCTCGCAACCTCCCGTGCGTTAATCGATGTCAGTAACGGTCGCCTCCTCCTTCGAGTTGGAGACGACGAAGTTACTTTACATATCAACCCCTCCATGCGGAACTCACTATCGAATGATGATTCCTGTTTCAATTTGGAATCCGCGTTTGTGGACGAGTGTTCTTCTCTTTCAGAATTGCTATCTTTAATGATAGACGATTCGGATCTGGCGAATCAACCTCCTTTAGAAGAATTACCGCCAGATTCGCCTTTCGAGCCTTTCGACTCGAAAGATTTAAAAATCTCCACTTCCTACGAAGAACCTCCGGTCTTGGAGCTTAAGCAACTCCCCGACCATTTAAAATATGCTTTTCTAGCCGCGAACTTAAAACTTCCGGTTATAATATCTTCTACTTTAACTGATTCGGAAACATCCGAATTGGTTGAAGTTTTATCTAAACATCGCCGTGCAATTGCATGGCAAATTTCCGATATCAGGGGAATTAACCCCTCATTCTGCTCCCACAAAATTTTTCTCGAAGAAAACCCCCGCAAAACAATTCAGCCTCAACGACGACTTAACCCGAACATGCGGGAAGTCGTTAAGACTGAAATTATTAAACTCCTTGATGCGGGGATTATCTATCCTATTTCCGACAGTACGTGGGTAAGCCCCGTACAAGTCGTCCCGAAAAAGGGCGGTATAACGGTCGTGGCAAACACGAATAACGAATTAATCCCAACTCGTACTGTTACGGGTTGGAGGGTGTGCATCGACTACAGAAAACTAAATGATGCCACCAGAAAAGACCACTTTCCGCTACCGTTTATTGATCAAATCTTAGAGCGTCTCTCCGGTCACCCTTTTTATTGCTTCCTTGATGGTCTCTCGGGATTTTTCCAAATCCCTATTTCACCCGAGGACCAAGAAAAAAACGACTTTTACTTGCCCTTTCGGCACCTTCGCATATCGAAGGATGCCGTTTGGCCTCTGTAACGCGCCAGCTACATTCCAAAGATGTATGCTGGCAATATTTGGCGAGCTAGTAGAAGACATAATGGAAGTCTTCATGGATGACTTCTCCGTCTTTGGAAACTCTTTTAAAAATTGTTTAAAAAATTTAGATAGAGTCCTCCAACGGTGCGAGGAGACGAACTTAGTCTTGAACTGGGAGAAATGCAACTTCATGGTCCGAGAGGGTTTAGTCCTCGGCCATAAAATTTCTTCCAAGGGGATGGAGGTCGATAAGGCCAAAGTCGCTATAATTGAACAACTTCCTGTTCCTTCGAACGTCAAATCAATTAGAAGTTTTCTTGGCCACGCAGGTTTTTATCGGCGGTTTATTCAAGATTTTTCAAAAATAACCAAACCGCTAACTCACCTCCTGGAAAAGGATTCCCCATTCATTTTTGACACGGCCTGCGTAGAGGCGTTTAATTTTATTAAAAAGCAACTTATCAATTCTCCAATTCTGGTGGCGCCAGATTGGTCTCTTCCGTTTGAGATTATGTGCGACGCGAGCGATATCGCAGTAGGAGCTGTCTTAGGCCAACGCGTAAATAAATATTTTCATCCTATATATTACGCTTCTCGTACACTCAATGCCGCACAGGCTAACTACACCACAACGGAAAAGGAACTTCTCGCCGTCATCTTTGCTTTTGATAAATTCCGACCCTACGTAACCCTTTCACACGTAATCGTTTTCACTGATCACTCCGCCTTGAAATATCTTTTGGCCAAAGTTGATGCTAAGCCTCGCTTACTTCGATGGGTCCTCCTTTTACAGGAATTTGACTTAGAGATCCGGGATAAGAAGGGGGCTGAAAATTTAGCAGCCGACCACCTCTCACGTTTAGAACACCCCGCCGCAGAAGCGCTCGTCGAACCCGAAATAGACGATCGATTTCCTGAGGAGCGCCTTTTAATCATAAATAATACAAAAACTTCTTCTACCCCTTGGTTCGCAGATTACGCGAACTATTTAGTCGCGCGGGTCCTTCCAAAAGATTTTTCGACTCAGCAGAAGAAGAAATTCTTCTCTGACTTGAAAAACTACTTTTGGGAGGACCCCTTTCTCTTTCGCATCTGCGCCGACCAAGTGATACGAAGATGTGTTTCAAGCGAGGAGGGTGCGCAAATATTGCGACACTGCCATGAGGGGCCGGCTGGAGGGCATTATCAAGCCAACCGGACCGCGCGGAAAGCGTTAGAGTCAGGCTTTTATTGGCCCACTCTCTTTAAGGATGCTCACACTTTTGTGAGTATATGCGATAGCTGCCAGCGGGCGGGTAACATCTCTCGTCGTGACGAGATGCCCCAAAATTTTTATTTAGAATGCGAAATTTTCGATTTGTGGGGCATAGACTTTGTAGGCCCCCTACCTCCTTCTTTTAATAATCGCTATATTTTAGTGGCGGTCGACTACGTGTCTAGGTGGGCGGAAGCGCAAGCTCTGCCCACCAATGATGCGCGAGTCGTCGTCCATTTTCTAAAAAAATTATTTTCTCGCTTTGGCACGCCCCGTGCAATAGTAAGTGATAGGGGCACGCACTTCTGCAATGCCCAGTTTTCAAAAATTTTATCTAAATACGGCGTCACGCATAAGCTCGCCACCGCCTATCACCCCCAAACGAGCGGCCAAGTAGAGGTAGTAAATCGCGAGATAAAACGCATTCTGGAAAAAACCGTCTCTTTAAATAGGAAGGATTGGTCCTCAAAACTCGACGACGCGTTATGGGCGTATCGTACGGCATACAAGACCGCTATCGGTTGTACGCCCTATCGATTAGTCTACGGCAAAGCGTGCCATTTACCGGTAGAATTAGAACACCGCGCTTTTTGGGCCTTAAAATTTTTAAATCTCGATTCGAACTTAGCCTCCGAGAATAGGAAATTCCAACTCAATGAACTCGATGAATGGCGTGCGAACGCTTATGAGAGTAATAAATTTTATAAGGAGCGTTCTAAGTTCTACCACGATCGAAAAATTAAATTTCCAAAAACTTTCGCGCCGGGCGATCTTGTCCTTCTTTATAATTCACGTCTTCGTCTTTTTCCGGGTAAGCTCAAATCCCGCTGGTCCGGCCCCTTTACAGTCAAAGAGGTTTGGCCGTATGGGACCATTCTTATCTCTCACCCCGAAAAAGGCGATTTTAAAGTCAACGGCCACCGTTTAAAACTATACCTTGCGGGCGATCCAGTGGACGGCCACACGGAATCTTTAACCCTCCCTAATTTATAATCTCACCACGCCAAATGCGTCAAGCTACGCGACGGTAAACAAAGCGCTCGTGGGAGGCACCCCATATTTATCTAATATTTTTATTATGCTTTTTCTCTATTTTTGCAGGGTTTCTTCCGACCCCGCCAACTTTACTTCAGGGATGCCTTTTTGCTTCCTTTTTCCTTTTGTATATATTGCATTGTTATTTTCTCTTCTTCATACTTACATTACAACATTGGGGACAATGTTGGGTTTTACGTATGGGGGTGTATTTCCCGTTTTCAAAAAAAAAAAAAAAGAAATATGATATATATTTTTTGTAGTTGAAAAACAAAAACAAAAAAAAAAAAAAAACATTATAACAACAAAAAAAAAAAAAAGAAAAAAAAAAAAAAGAAAAAAAAAAACTCCAAAAATAATAAACCCTACTTTACTTTTATTCTTAAAGCATTTAGTTTCGAGAGTATATGTTTGTGGATTTTCATAATCGCTAGTTTTACTATTTGTTTGTTTATCTAAGATCGATAGATTTAAACGTTCGGGGTTAAGTTTTAAAGAATATCTTGTGTTTTTAATTTAAATAGAGGCTTTGTTATCAAGCACTACTTCTACTAGCTAAAATAGAGACATGTGTATTATGTTGGCAAAACAACTTTAGACTGCAATTATCCCTACTTTATGTCTTCAGGAATCTAGGAATATTCAACTTACTAAGGTTGCTCTCAAAACTTTTTTTTATTATTCTAGAATTTCTCTTGAAAACCCCTTGTATACACCAATTCAGCATGGCAAAAACACAAAAAGAAGAAAAAAAAACAAAAAGATCTTATGTCAATGGGAATACAAAAATTCCGTAAACATAGGCACCCAATATTTGTTAAAAGAAATCCTATGTCAATGGGAATTACAAATTCCGTAAACACAGGCATTGGGTTAATTAAAAAGGTCAATTTTCCCTCGTCCCTCGTACACCAACGATGGGAGTCAAAGGAAACTTTATAAGAGGGGTGAGATGATACAATTCATCACCCCTGATCCAAGTACTCTTCTATTTGCCAAGGCTTTTTTCCCCTTTTTCCCTTAACCAAATTATTGTTTCTAGTTCTAATTCAAAAAATCATTTGAGAGCATAATTAGTAACTTATATTTTTCCTTTATGTTTCTTTAAACAAAGGTTATTATAATTTCGATCTAATCTCGTTTACTAATGATTGCAATTTTGTTTGCTATTTGGTTAATTAAGAAGTCTTTTGGCCAGGACATTTCTTCTACTTAAATCATTTGCATAATTTAGGACTTAACTCTTATTACTCCGAATTTTTATTTTTCAGTCTCTTATGATTAAAAATAAAACGATAGCCAAAAATTAGAACTTATGTTAATCCCGTATAGATCTCTCTTACTTTTGCCCTGGAATAGCAAAAGCTTAAGTATGGGGGTATTTGATAAGTAATAAAAAATATGTATTTTTGGTATAAGTATTAGTATAGTTTTAATTAATATTGTGAATTTTCTATGTAAATTAATGAATAAATTGCTTTTTTATTATTTCTGGTTTCTAACTTAGTTTTATTTTTGTTTTTGCAATTTTTTGCAAAATTTTCACAGGTCACGCCCTCAGACACGCCCGTGACCAAGGGCGTGTAATTTTAAAAGCCAAATTTCCAGCTGGCAGCCGTTTTCAGGTGAAATCTCGAAGAGTTGATCAAGTCACGCCCGTGACTCTACAAGTCACGCCCGTGTTCCAGCAGAGTCACGCCCGTGAGCCGCCAGCGTGTCACGTCTCGAAGCCGCACCCATGCTGCCGACATCAGCCACCCATAGTCACGCCCGTGACTCACCAAGTCACGCCCGTGACACACCAAGTCACGCCCGTGACACACCAAGTCACGCCCGTGACACACCAAGTCACGCCCGTGACATACCAAGTCACGCCCGTGTGCAGCCATGTTTGACGGCCAGACCTTCCAGAAGGCGGCGAATACAGCCGAGCAAATGTCACGCCCTAAGTCACGGCCGTGACATTCAAGTCACGCCCGTGACCTAGGGCGTGTAAAACTCAAATTTTCCCTATAAATAGAGGGGCTCGGCTGAAGTTATTTTCATCCAAATTTTGAGTGGTTTTTGTTGTATTGTGAGTTCTTTTGAGTGATTGTGAGCTTCTCTTCTGCATTTCAGTTTAAGTTCGTTTGTAGTTTTTTCGTCTTCCTAGTCTAGTTGTAATGCTGATTTCAGAAATAAAATGATGTTTTTCTCATTTGGATCATCTTCTTTTTATTAATGTTAGTGTGTGTGCGTGTATGAGTTTAGCTTTATTGCTTTCATAATTTAGTTTTATTGCTTTTATAGTTAGTTTTATTGCTTTCGTAATCTAGGTTTACTGTTTTCATAGCTTAGATTTACAAGCTTTCATAAAATAGTTTTATCGTTTTCTTTTTCGCTTTATTTTATCGCTTTCATTTTAAACGCTTTCTTTTTCAGTTTCTTTTAGAGTGTGTGCGTGTATGAGATAGTATTTTCCTTTTTTTGTAGCTTAGTTTTTATTTCAGTCTTTATATAACTGCTATATACCACCCCCTTCTCAAATAAGAGGCTAATTTACTTTAGCACTTATTTAAGTCGGTTGGGATGGATATTATTTCTGCACCTTTATAAGTCTTTTCATTTTTATACCATCCCCTTCTCAAATAAGAGGCTAATTTACTTTAGCACTTATTTAAGTTGGTTGGGACGGATATTATTTCTGCACCTTTATAAGTCTTTTCATTTCTATACCACCCCCTTCTTAAATAAGAGGCTAAGAACTTTTTAGCACTTGTTTAAGGTGGTTGGGACGGATATTATTACTGTTTTTATATAAGTCTTTTTATTTCCTTTTTATCCGCTTATATCCGCTTTAATTATCAAACATGTATTTTTCAACCGATAATGCCGTCTCCATTCCGATGAGTGGCTAATTTCCTTTAGCGCACGACGTCGAAGAGCATTGGGACACAAAAATAGTTTTTCTATAAGAATTAAAACATCTCTTTCTAAAATAATTAACGCTTAAGGTTTATCCGAGAATCACGTTGAGTGGAGCCACATAATCGATGTGTGGTTTTCATTTCCGTTTTCGTACCTAGTTAGCCGAGAGGCTCGTGTGTACGGACTGATCACTCACGGGTAAAGAGAAGTGCGCTCTACCCTCGAGAGAGGACGAGGTAACTCTCCCGAATTGGAAATAAAAACCCAATAGCGGGGTTCGCAACATAAAGCGAGTATTAAGAACATTCGATTGTAGAACGAGAGTTCGGTCGAATATTCATAATCTCAGGTGGGCGTACCCTCGAGAGAGGAGCGTTCATAATTATGGAACCTCCACGGCCAAGTCATCTTAATATTTTGAAAAGTCATCACTTTTAATTCTACGAAAAATCTATTTTCGTCTCAAGGTAATTCGACGTCGCGCGCTATATTTCTCATCACTTAGAACTCTAGTAGATCGCTTAAATCATCTTTCGCATTTTATCATTTAGAACTCTAGTTAAATCAACTAAAAATATTATTCCGATAAAATAATAGTTCGTCCCTCGAAGTAGCATAATCAACACGACCCGCGGAAATATACGATCCCGATATTTTCTAAAAATATCCTGTATTACTTGCGATAAGGTATACTTGCCTTTATCAAATGATTAATTTGGACTAAAAATTCAAACACAGCTTTTCAAACTCATTTAGTGCAAAACTCTCCTTTTCTACTATTCAATTCAATAGAATTCGGCATTGTAGCCGAAGCGTAATTGTCAATATTCCGAAAGAAGAAAAAGATCGTTACTTCTATCCTTCGATAGGATAACGGTTAATTTCTCAAAGTAGGAGTACTTGCGAGACTCTTCGAAAATATCCGCCAATTCTAAACTCTTAATATAAAGGTTATCTTTTATTTATAAAACAAAAAGAAGAAGCCCAAGTAATCATCACCAGTTAAAATATTGTCGAGAAGTCTCTCTGGTATTTATAGAAGCTTATTGAATTGACAAATGCTTGAGTTCATATCATTTAGATATGAACCCCTCATGATAGTCCAAAGCTCAGATATAAAGTCTAAGTCTTATCGACTTGACAAGTTGAAATGTTGTTTTGATAAGCTTCATAATCGACTTGATTGCTTTACACTCTATTAAAGTAAACTCTAATTCTGAAAGGGTTTCTATCAGTTTGAATAATTAAATTGTCGACCAGATAAGATGAAATGTCGTCGAGACAGCTTGTATATTGTCGAGACAGTTCAAGTTACAAATATTCAAATCTTTTGTAACACTCCAGGTTTTCCCAATTGTAGAAAGCAAGGGCATATGGTAGCAGAAGCTAACGTTGGGCGTTGGTGCTAATGTCGACGGTAGAAATTGCCTGGAAGAAATCGGCTAGATGTCAAGGCGATCGGCTAGATGAATTCAACTAGACATAAAGTCAAATATTAGCGAGTGGCATTGGTACTAACACTGGCGTTAGCTATTCGACTAGAAGTTTTACCTTATCATCGTGAAGCTCCTCTGTCGTCGAGAGGTGTCGACAATTTGACTAGATGGCTAACGCCGACGGTAGGTCGTCTAATCGAATGGTTAAGCGGTGCTGGATAAGATCAAATCCAACACCCCTAGGGCTAACGTGAGCGTTAGTGTTAACGTCGATGTTAGATATTTAAACAAATTCATCAAATTGAATCATGGCTGTCCATTCCTTATTGGATTTTGGATCTGAAGGCTGGGATTTATCCTGACTCAGCTAAGGCAGCAATAGTAGAATTCTTCTTCTCACTTTTATTTCACTTTCTTTCTCTCACCAAAGGAAAAGAAGAAGAAGTCTTCATCCAGCCATTAGAAGAACTTACAAGCTCCGAATCATGCGTTGAGTTCAAATTCATAGAGGGGAACGTGCTGCGAATCTTTTCATCTAGATCAATTGTGGATTCATGGCGCCAAAGCCATCATCAAGGGTAACGATCCTTCTTCTTGGTGATAGGACATGCTAGTCCTATGTTTTGCTGTTAGCATAGTGCATGAAAAGTGCCTCATTCATTAATTATTGAAAAGCTATGCTTTCACCGGGTAGATGTTGTCCATCCCCGGTATGAACTGCATATAGAATCTGATTCATGTATGAATATAGGCATACTGTGTGAAGCGCATCTGCGATAAGTTGGTCTAGATTGGTGATGGATAAATTGCATGCCGGAGAAAACTCTATGCTTATTATGTTGTTTATATAGCTTGAATGATGTATACTGGGTTGTATACTGTGCTGGAGAGAAACAATGGGAAACACCTTCTTTTCTATGAGGAAACAATGTTCTGTTGTTAACGGCAACATTAGTCATAATGCCAGCGATACTAGGTATTGCCCGACAATATAATTGGCATGCGAGGCCTTGTTGATGTTGAAACCAATAACTTGGTCTCTCATGGAGTTCGGGGTCCCAAACAAGGGGTGACCTCACACTTACTTCTATCAAGGGAGAACTCTACGCAAAGAGGCTAAAGGAGCTAGAAACTGGACCAAGGGCTCAGCGAGGAGGTCCCACCACATACTCGGAAGATCTTAGAGTGCTTCCCCCCAAGTCAATGCTAAGCTTGGGCACCTTTGGAGGCTCTCTCCACCCAACCAAAGGAAACTAGGGAGAGAGAAAGGCCCAAAAGAGAAGTCCTACCAAATGGTGCCCCCTTGGTCCTATTTATAGTTTTCCGAACTTGGACTGCCAATAGCCAGAAACTGGCCCTCGAGAATACTAAAATACCCTCGGATTTGGCCTGTAAATAGCCAAATCCCGCTGTTCTGAGGTGCTAAACGCAGACTGACTCCTCTTCTCGGGGCTGGACGAGAGGGGGCAGGTCGCCTCCCCTGCTCACCCGCCTACAGGGGCTGGGCGAGAGGGGGCAGCTGCCCTCACCTCTCGCCCCCCCCCCCCCCCCCCCCCTCAAAGGGGCTGGACGAGAGGGGGCAGCTTCCCTCACCTCTCACCCGCCAAAGGGGGCCGGGAAAGAGTGGGTAGCTCGCACTCACCTCTCGCCCCCGTCAAAGGGGCTGGGATAGAGGGGGCAGCTGCCCTCACCTCTCGCCCTCCAAAGGGGGCTGGGCGAGAGGGGGCAGCTCGCCCTCACATCTCGCCCCCCTCAAAGGGGCTAGGCGAGAGGAGGCATCTACCCTCACCTCTCGCCCGCCAAAGGGGCCGGGCGAGAGGGGGCAGCTCGCCCTCACCTCTCCCCCCCCCTCAAAGTTGCTGGGAGAGAGGGGGAAACTGCCCTCACCTCTCGCCCGCCAAAGTGGGCCGGGAGAGAGGGGGCAGCTGCCCTCACCTCTCTCCCCCCTCAAAGGGGCTGGGTGAGAGGGGGCAGTTGCCCTCACCTCTCGCCCGCCAAAGGGGGCCGAGCGAGAGGCGGTATCTCGCCCTCACCTCTCGCCCCCTCAAAGGGGCTGGGCGAGAGGGGGTAGCTACCCTCACCTCTCGCCCGCCAAAGGGGGCCGGGCAAGAGGGGGCAGCTGCCCTCACCTCTCACCCACCCCTCAAAGGGGCTGGGCGAGAGGGGGAAGCTGCCCTCACCTCTCACCCGCCAAAGGGGGCTGGGCGAGAGGAGGCAGCTCGCCCTCACCTCTCTCCCCCTCAAAGGGGTTGGGCGAGAGAGGGCAGCTGCCCTCACCTCTTGCCCGCCAAAGGGGGTCGGGTGAGAGGGGGAAGCTCGTCCTCACCTGTCGCCCTCCCAGGTTCAATGCCTCTTAACAATATTGAGCCTAGCAACACCCTGGGTCTCGGGGGTCCACTCGACGAATATAGGGTTGTACACAATCCCCGCACTTTTCTAGCGGGTCTCATGCTCGAAAAGAAAAGTCCAACCCTTCCTATTCGGCGAGTAGCGCTGAGTGAAATTGATAAGAATCCACATCATCCCGGTGAAAATTTACTTAAGCCTCTCAGAGAGGCCAATCCTGCCCTGCTGGTTAGTGAGAGCCCGACTAGCGTAGCGACCTGGAGAAAAAACCACTTAGCCTCCCAGAGAGACCATCCTACCCTACCGGCTAGTGGAGCTACCTCGGGAAAAAACCACTTAGCCTACCCGAGAGGCCATCCTACCCTGCTGGCTAGTGAGAGCCCGGTCAGCGGAACCATCCGAGGGGAAAAATCACTTACCCTCCCTGGGAGGTCAACCTGCCTTGCCGGCTGGAGAGAGCCCGGTCAGTGGAACCATCTGAGGGGAAAAATCACTTACCCTCCCTGGGAGGTCAACCTGCCCTGTCGGCTAGAGAGAGCCCGGTCAATGGAACCATCTGAGGGGAAAAATACTTAGCCTCCCTGGGAGGTCAACCTGACCTGCCGGCTAGAGAGAGCCCGATCAGCAGATCCATCCTAGGGGAAAAACACTTAGCCTCCCTGGGAGGTCAACCTGCCCTGCCGGCTAGATAGAGCCCGGTCAGCGGAACCATCCGAGAGGAAAAATACTTAGCCTCCCTGGGAGGTTAACCTGCCCTGCCGGCTAGAGAGAGCCCGGTTAGCAGAACCTTCCGAGGGGAAAAATCACTTACCCTCCCTGGGAGGTCAACCTGCCCTGCCGGCTAGAGAGAGCACGGTCATCGGAACCATCAGAGGGGAAAAATCACTTACCCTCCGTGGGAGGTCAACCTGCCCTGCCGGATAGAGGGAGCCCGGTCAGCGGAACCATCTGAGGGGAAAAATACTTAGCCTCCCTGGGAGGTCAACCTGCCCTGCCGGCTAGAGAGAACCTAGTTAGCGGAACCATCCGAGGGA
This sequence comes from Dactylorhiza incarnata, assembly GCA_033032865.1. NCBI lineage: Eukaryota > Viridiplantae > Streptophyta > Magnoliopsida > Asparagales > Orchidaceae > Dactylorhiza > Dactylorhiza incarnata. The sequence goes on along the minus strand of JAWHQI010000033.1, from coordinate 11,770,369 downwards.
AAAAATACTTAGTCTCCCTGGGAGGTCAACCTGCCCTGCCGGCTAGAGAGAGCCCAGTCAGCGGAACCATCAGAGGGGAAAAGTACTTAGCCTCCCTAGGAGGTCCACCTTCCCTGCCAGCTAGAGAGAGCCCGGTCAGCGGAACCATCTGAGGAGAAAAATCATTTACCCTCCCTGGGAGGTCAACCTGCCCTGCCGGCTAGAGAGAGCCCGGTTAGGGAAACCATCCGAGAGGAAAAATCACTTAGCCTCCCTGGGAGGTCAACCTGCCCTGCCGGCTAGAGGGAGCCCTGTCAGCGGAACCATCCGAGGGGAAAAATCACTTACCCTCCCTGGGAGGTCAACCTGACCTGCCGGCTAGAGAGATCCCGGTCAGCGGAACCATCTGAGTGGAAAAATCACTTACCCTGCCTGGGAGGTCCACCTGCCCTGTCGGCTAGAGTGAGCCCGGTCAGCGGGACCATCTGAGGGGAAAAATCACTTACCCTCCCTGGGAGGTCAACCTGCCCTGCCGGCTAGAGAAAGCCCGATCAGCGAAACCATCTGAGGTGAAAAATCACTTTCCCTCCCTGGGAGGTCAACCTGACCTGCCGGCTAGAGAGAGCCCGGTCAGCGGAACCATCTGAGGGGAAAATCACTTACCCTCCCTGGGAGGTCAACCTGCCCTGCCGACTAGAAAGAGCCCAGTCAGCGGAACCATCTGAGGGGAAAAATCACTTACCCTCCCTGGGAGGTCAACCTGCCCTGCCAGCTAGAGAGTGACCGATCAGCAGAACCATCTAAGGGGAAAAATCACTTAGCACAATACATTCTGGCATAATCAGTTGGGGATAAAATTAAATTTAACTAAGAACTTGCCGATACAAGGTTTACTTAGAATGCTCACTCTTGGAGATTGTTCTATTCCTGTCGCTGCCATTGTTGACCTTTGGCCCTCATCTCCAGAAACTCTAGGCAGGTGGACGTCGCATGACCTTCCTCCTGATGGAAGTCACAGAAAGGTAACTCCACTCGGACGCCCCCTCTTCCTCCCGTATGATTTCTTCTTCTTCTTTGGACAATCGTTATGGTTTGCCGAGGCGGTGGAGGGGGTGCCCTCGGTCCTGGCCTCCACCTTAGGGGGTCGGGCCTTTGCCTTTGAAAGTTCCCCTCTCCCTGGTCAAACTCTCCTTCGGGGTCTCCCAAGCCCCCTCCATGCTGCCTCGCCTACGACTCACTCAGCTTGGCCAACCTTTTTGCGAACTTCGGGTTGGCCTCCTCCCCCTCAATTTCTTCTGCCGCCCTTTCCATCAATTCCTCGAAGGATAGGGGGGCCTTCCGCTTTAAGATCATCTTGAAGAACCCCTCCAGCAACCTCACTATGAAGGCGAGCTGGAGGGTGAACCCGAGCACCTCCTGGGTGAGGAGGACCTCCTCCTGGAACTTGTCAACGTTGCTAGCCAGCGACTCGCTCGGCTCTTGCTTAATCTTGAAGACAACTTCGACATCCTTCTTTCTCTTCCTCGACGTCGAGAAGCGCAACAGAAAACCTCGACGCAGATCCCCAAAGGCCCAGATAGACCCCACGGGGAGCTGGTGGAACTAATTCCTTGCCTTCTCCTTAAGGGTGGCGGCAAAGAGTCGACACTGGAAGGCATCTGACATAGGCCTGATTGAGACCATGTCCTCGAACCACTGCAGGTGCAGGACCGGGTCATCCTTGCTGGAGTAGTAAGACATCTCCGGCCCCCTAAACCCCTCTGGAATCAGGGCCGAGAGGATCAACTCACAAAAGGGACTTCCCTCCCCGGCTTGGCGAGTGGCTTGCCCTCACAAAATAATCTTGCATGCCTCTATGCTCGCCAGGCCACTGGAGAAGGTTCCTCACCCGGGGCAGTTTCGCCCACTTACATCGGCTCGACCCCCTTGTGGCTGAGCGAGTGGGGGTAGGCCAACCCTCCACTCGCCCCCTTGGGGCTGGGCGAGTGGGTGCAGGCCACCCCTCCACTCGCCCCCTCTTTGGAGGCCGGGCGAGTGGGGTCCGAATGCCTCCCCACTCGACTCCACCAGCTCCTCCTTCCCGGATTGCTGGCTAGGAGCGCTTTCCACTATCGTGGCGACAGCTAGCCGCATGGACTGCAGGACCTCCCGCTTGAAGTTTTCCAACATCTCCATTGACACCACCACCCCTGGTGGTTGCGGGTGGCCTGGGTCAGATCCATCTCCTCCATCTCCAGCCATGGAGCTTGGCTTGAGATTTTGTGTGCTGGTCACTCTCCACGCTCACCGCACCATAATGTTGAAACCAATAACTTGGTCTCTCGTGGAGTTCGGGGTCCCAAACAAGGAGTGACCTCACACTTACTTCTCTCAAGGGAGAACTCTAGGCTAAGAGGCAAAAGGAGCTAGAAACTGGACCAAGGGCTAAGCGAGGATGTCCTACCACATACCCGGAAGATCGTAGAGCGCTTCCCCCCACCAAGCCAATACTAAGCTTGGGCACCTTTGGAGGCTCTCTCCACCCAACACAAGGAAACTAGGGACAGAGAAAGGCCCAAAAGAGAAGTCCTTCCAAATGGTGCCCCCTTGGTTCTATTTATAGTTTTCCAAACTTGGACTGTCAATAGCCAGAAACTGGCCCGCGAGATTACCAAAAGACCCTCGGATTTGGCCTGCAAACAGCCAAATCCAACTGTTCCGAGGAGCTAAACGCAGACCGCCTCCTCTTCTCATGTCTGGACGAGAGGGCGCAGGTTGCCTCCCATGCTCGCCCGCCTACAGGGGCTGGGTGAGATGGGGCAGCTGCCCTCACCTCTCGCTCCCTTCAAAGGGGCTGGGCGAGATGGGATAGCTGCCCTCACCTCTCACCCTCCAAAGGGGACCAGGCGAGAGGGGGCATCTCGCCCTCACCTCTCACCCCCCTTAAAGGGGTTGGGCAAGAGGGGGCGGCTGCCCTTACCTCTCGCCCTCCAAAGGGGGCCGGGCGAGAGGGGGCAGCTCGCCTTCACCTCTCGCCCCCTCAAAGGGGCTGGGCGAGAGGGGGCAGCTGCCCTCACCTCTCCCGCCAAAGGGGGCCAGGCGAGAGGGGGTAGCTCGCCCTCACCTCTCGCCCCCCTCAATGGGGCTGGGCGAGAGGGGGCAGCTGCCCTCACCTCTTGCCCGCCAAAGGGGGCCGGGCGAGAGGAGTTAGCTTCCCTCACCTCTCTCCCCCCTCAAAGGGGCTGGGCGAGAGGGGGCAGCTGCCCTCACCTCTCGCCCGCCAAAGGGGGCCAAGAGAGAGGGGCCAGCTTGCCCTCACCTCTTGCCCCCCTCAAAGGGACTGGTGAGGTCAAGGTGAAGTTGTACTCGCATCGTGTTGGTTGTTCACGATGATTGAGCCAGGCAAGGCAGATCCGAACCCGTTCTATGCTGGTTGGTGAAGATATCGCTCCTCGGTGCACTGTCTGATATTGGAAAGGAAGACAGGAAGCATAATAGCTTTGACCGACAGTCTCTCAATTACCATCTAAGTTTGCATAACTGTGGATGGAGGTGGGACTCACGGAGTTCACCAAAATCTTGTCATGAGAGCACGAAATGTGTGGTCATGCGAGCCAATATTTATGGTGATTGTGCATTTATCGATTGTATTAGCTACACTTTACTGTTTAGATATGTGTTGTTATACTACTAACTTGCATGGAAGGAGTACCACCGTCCTGGGAAAGGGGTGACGTTGTTACACTATTGTGGTCAGCTAAAGCTGACCGTTGTTTTGTTTTTCCCACATCTTTGTGGATTTTACTTGTGCAAGTGCTGGCGAACCGAGCGAGAAATAGCCGGGTTGAAGCCCATTGCTGTGCTGGCACTTGAAGGCAATTGTTTTGTGTTTTTCACTTTCATGTGTTGTCGGCCTACGTGCCGATGCCTGTAAATCATATAGTGGGTTTAAGCACTTGTTGTGTACAACATGTATGGACTTAAGGCCAAACAATTTTCTATATATGTCATTCCTAGCTGGTGATGTGGACATATTCTGGTTCAAGATTTAATAAAATGCTTCTGTTAGCTTCTAGCTCTGTTATGTCAAGTTGGTTGATTTAACTATTTCATAACTCTTTATCTTGCTCATTTAGTTTGGCGTGGGGTCCCGACCGGACCTACTATTATATTACTTAGAACGGGCATGGTGTTACAATTTGGTATCAACTTGTGGTCTTGATCACTTGTCGAATTCTTGTAAGGGGTGGTGAGCACGTGTGTGCATCATCGTTCAACATATCTAAATAACCAGTGAATTTCCACTTAGGAATGAAATATATACATGTTTGCAGCATGGTTGTGGAACCTGCGCGTTCTTTCTTACTGTTTTGTTCTGATGTTAGCCACTAACTTGTGTGTGACATGATTACAGGTGACTAGGAGTGGTGCGGGGCATGCCCAACCCCCTCACACTATTGAGAGTAGTGCATTTGCTGAGGTGCCTACACTTCTTCCTTCTGCTGAAATGATACGGTTGGTTGCTGAAGCCGTGTCTGCGATGATGAATGCACAACCAAGAATGCATGTACAACTCCTACCCTTGGGGTGGCCCCGGTGCCGGTTGGCGTAGTTGAGCCAGGTGCCGAGAGGCAAGTACTTGAAGTACTGGTAGTGGCAAAGCGTGCGTCAAACCAACAGTTGAAGCATTTTCTGAGCTTCCACCTTCCTACGTTTGCGGGGGCAGAATACCCAACTCATGTCAAAGATTAGCTCTCTATGGTAAAGAGAACCATGATGGCTACTAAATCGGAAGAAGGAAAAAAAGTGATCTTAGCTACCTTTCTCTTGGATGGAGAGGCTAGGCCTTAGTGGGATGAAATGGATTTGCGTCAGTTTGTAGGAAGGCAACTTACTGACATCTCGATAGAGGAGTTCTTGAGATTGTTTTTGGTAAAGTATCTCCCCTTTGCTCAACTCATTGTAATGGAGTACCAGTTCTAGAGATTGACTCAAAGGGTTAGTCTGGTAGATGATTATCTCTATGAGTTTACGCGACTTGGAAGGTATGCAGGATCGTCATTTGATGATGAAGAAAGAAAGACCAAGAGGTTCTATGAAGGTCTGCGCGATGATCTGCGGCTGCTTTTGGCAGGCCCGATGACGTAAGGCTTTCTTACCTTGGTGAATATAGCCAGATCCCTTGAGCAAGATATGAAGAGGGTCCAAAGTAAGAAGGACCTATCTGTTAAAAATTTAGAGTTTAAAGTATCGAGCTATGCAAAGTCTGGGTACCGAAGGTTCAAGAAGAAGTCCACGTTTTCAGAACCGGCTTCCTCTTTTGTTTCAGAAGTGATGATTAGGCGAGGTCCAATTATTTCCTATACATGTGGCAAGCCAGGATACATAGCCCGAGAGTGTCGCAGTGGTCCCCAGAAGTTGGATAAAAAGGCAGGTGCGTATTATGTGGAGAAAGGGAAGGCACTAGAGTCATCTGCATACCAATCCACTCCATCTCAGCCCCGAGTTTATAATCTTGGCCAAAAGGAGGCCATCAAGCATAGTGACGCCGCGATAGGTATGGTTTAGTATATCGCATTGATTGCCTTATCTACTTTATACCTTGTGTGTGATTGCTTGTATAACATGTTCGTATTAGGCTTTTCCTAATTCAGAACTGTCCGGCAAGGGCATTATTTGACAATATAACATCTCACTCCTTTTTGTCGGAGGACTTCATACTAAGTATTGGAGAGTCTTCTTTCATGTCATCAGATAGATTGGATGTTTTGCTACCAAATGGGCACCTGATGCGTGCAGATAGAGTTTGCTGTGTTCAGGTGCGGATAAGAAGTCATGAGTTTGACTTAGAAGCATCAATGCGGCAGATATCTGAGTTTGATGTTATCTTTGGCATGGACTGACATTCGAAGTAGCGTGCATGCATCGATTGCAATCTGAAGGAATTCACACTGGGGCAAAACACTGAACGTGAGACTACGTTTACTGCATGCGAGGATCAAGCAAGATGCTGATGTCTGCTCTCCAAGTGGTCAAGGCAGTTCGGAAAGGCGCGAAACTGTTCTTCATGTTGTTGGAGGCTTCAGAGCCAAAGGCCAGTTTGAGTGATGTCCCAATCATATCAGAGTGTGCAAATGTGTTCTCTAAAGATCTCCATGGAGCTCCACCTCATCAAGAGATCGACTTTTCTATTGAGCTAGTGACATGTGCCAAACCCGTGGCAAGCTCACCGTACCGAATAGTGCCAAAAGAGATGGCGGAGCTGAAAGTGCAGTTGCAGGAATTACTGGAGCACGACAATGTATGTCCAAGTTCATCTCCTTGGAGTGCACCAGTCCTCTTTGTGAAAAAGAAGGACGGAAGATTGCGTCCCTGTGTAGACTATCGTGAATTGAATAAGCTGACGGAGAAGAATAAATATCCAATTCTGAGAATCGATGATTTATTTGATCAGCTAAATGGATCGACTGTGTATTTGAAGCTGGATCTAAAGCCTGGTTACTACCAACTGAGGATTGGGGAATGTGATATTCCTATTCCCAAGATGGCGTTTAGTACCCGTTATGGGCACATCGAGTTCACAGTGATGCCGTTTGGCTTGATGAATGCGCCATCAGTATTCATGGATTTGATGAATAGAACATTTCGAGAGTGTGTTGACCAGTTTGTGATTGTCTTTATAGATGATATATTGGTTTACTCTCAGTCTGAAGATGAGCATGCGATTCATTTATGCATAGTTTTGGATACCATGAGGAGAAGTCAGTTGTATGCCAAGTTCTCTAAGGGTGAGTTTTAGTTATCGTCTGTGGCATTCCTGGGCCATGTGGTCAGTGGAGAGGGAATTACGGTGGATCCGATAAAGATAGTTGCAATATTAGAGTGGCATGTGTTGACTACGGTGGCGGAAGTCCGAATTTTCTTTTGACTTGCCGGCTACTATAGGCGTTTCGTAGAGAACTTTTCAAGGATAGCTCTATCTCTCACAACCTTGACTAGGAAAGATTAGAAGTTCGTTTTGTCGCCGGCGTGCGCACGAGGTTTTGAGGAGCTGAAGAGTCATTTGACCATGACGTCAATTTTTTGTTTGCCATGTGGTACAAAGGCTATGATATTTACAGTGACGTGTCAGGGATCGGCTTAGGATGCATTCTTCTTCAGCTTGGAAATGTGATAGCTTAAGGTTCTCGCCAGCTGAAAGTGCACGAGAGGAACTATTCGGTCCATGACTTGGAGTTAGCGGTCGTGATATTCGCTCTTAAGCTTTGACGACATTACTTATATGGCGTGAAGATTGACATCTTTAAGGACCATAAGATCCTGAAGTACCTGTTAGATCAGAAGGAACTGAATATGCGACAGAGAAGGTGGATGGAGTTCCTGGGGGACTACACTTTTGAGATTCACTACACTTCTGGGAAGGGAAATGTTGTGGTTGATGTATTAAGTCAGAGAGCTTATGCGCAAGCAAATTGGATTCAGATACATGTTGAGAGTCTAATCAGTGACTTGGAGTCCCTTTCAATTACGTGCATCAAGAAGAGGCAAACTGCTAGTGCATGCTTGAGTTGGGTCGAGATATAGTGCAAACTTGCAGATCGAATCCGTCAGTCCTTGGAGCTTGATGAAAGCATGAGCGTTATGTGGTAGAGACCGTGGATGGGTCTAATGCCGAGTTCTCTTTCGAAGATGGTCTTTTGTGGAAAGACAACAGCTTGTGCGTCCCAAATTTTGGAAAATTATGGGAGGAGTTGATGTACGAGGCTCATTTTACCAAGTACTCAATCCACCCAGGGAGCACAATGATGTACCAAGACATGAATAACTTGTTCTGGTGGCTGGGTTTGAAGAAAGACATAATTCTATATGTGGCGAAGTGTCATACTTGCGCACTTGTGAAGGCAGAATGTCAAAGACCTGGTTGCTTTCTGAAGTCGTTACTGGTTACAGAATGGAAGTTTGATGACATATCTATGGATTTCATGCATGGCTTGCCGAGATCGCAACATGGGAGCGATATCATTTGGGTGATTGTAGACTGATTAATGAAACTATCTCACTTCATTCCGAAGAAGAGAGACGATTCAGTAGAAAAATTGGCAAAATTATATGTCAATAACATAATACGATTACACAGTGTGCCCCATAGCATCGTAAGTGACCAAGATCGGCGCTTCACATATAATAATTGGAGGCTAATCCACCAACTATTGGGTACCAAATTGAAGTTTAGAACTGTCTTCCACCCTCAAACAGATGGGTAGAATGAACGGACCAATAGGACAATGGAGGATATGCTCTGAATGTGTGCCTTGGATTTCGAAAAGAGGTGGGAGGATCATCTCTTCATGATTGAGTTTGCTTATAACAATAGCTACCAAGCGAGTAGAAACATGGTGCCCTTCGAGGACCTATATGGTAGAAAATGTCGTACTCCCTTGGCTTGGGTAGAAACAGTCGACACAAAGTTGTTCAAGCGAAAATATGTTGATGATGCAAATTCGACGATTCGAATGATTCGAGAGCAGTTGTTGATTGCTCAGGATAGGCAGGCAAAATATTATAACACCAAACACCGAAATATTGAGTTCGCTGTTGGCGACTGGGTTTACTTGAAGATCAAATCAATCAAGGGTGTATCGAGGATTCAACACTTGAAAAAGCTAAGTCTGAGTTACATTGGACCATTGAAAATTTTGGAGCGTGCTGGTGAAGTTGCCTACCGGCTTGCTCTTTTGACAGACTTAAGCGGTTTGCATGATGTATTTCACGTATCTGTGTTGAGGAAGGCATTGTAAGACCCTACTCATATTGTTGTTGATGTTCAAGTGCTGATTGATGGTGGGCTAAAAACAAAAGTCAAGCTTATTCACATTGAAGACACTGAAGTACGTAATAAAATGATTAGAATGGTCAAAGTTTGCTGGGATAATTACGGTCGTGAGGAGATTTCATGAGACCAAGAGCAAACCATGCTTGAGGAGTTCCCTGAGTTGTTCCGTTGAGGTATAATTTATGTAACACCCTCCCCGTCACATAGAATATAATAGTAGGTCCGGCCGGGACCCCACGCCATATTATATGAATAGTAAAGAGAGTTACATAATTAGCAGTTACATAGTTTCAAATAAAACCATCTCAACATACACAGAGTCATACACAACGGAAGCATTGAAAGTTAAACCAGATTACATTTTGTCCACTTGTTCACGAGGAACGAATATACATCAAGTTAGTTACAAATGAAATGTGTACATCGATGGTGGCTTCCAAACATCGACACGCAGGCCGGCCACACATGAAAAGCAGTAAACAAAATACTTTGGCCTTCAAGGGCCAGCATAGCGCAGCAGCTGGGGTTCCAACCCGCTATTTCCCGCTTGTCTCGCCAGAACCTAAACAAACAATTCCACAACAGTGTGGGAAAACAGGCAACCGGTCAGCTTTAGCTAACCAAAATATATAACAACCCCACCCCATTCCCGGGGCAGTGGCACTCCTTCCCTACATGCAAGAATTAGCAGTATATACAATTATATCTGCAATCATCACCAATGTAGGTACTCGCAGCCTTACGCTTCGTGCTCTAATGGCACACTTTCGACGTACTCCTTGATTTACACCTCAGATCTAAGTACTTTTTCAACTTAGATATATTATGAGCTTTATCGTCAAGGTCGTCATACTTTACGGTTCCTTTCCCAAAATTCCCTCAGAGAACACGGAGGAGCGACCTCATCACTGAATGGCTAAGGGATGGGTTCGGTTCAGCTTTGCCCATGCTCAAAACGTCAGGATCAAAATCTGCCTAACGCGGGTATGACTTCAGATTGTGCCCGTTACTTGAAGCTAGGCTCTCCGGGCCCTTCTGCTTCTACTGTGCACAACCAGTGCACACGCCAACTTGCTCACTAGAGCTACTTGAAGTTAGGCTCTCCAGACCTTTCCGCTTCTACTATGCACACCAAGTGCTACACAGTCTTTGCAATTTGCCTCGGCTTTGCTCAACAATTGCGAGTCCATTACTTAAGGGAGTTTTCTCCGACACACAATAAACAATAAACTTCACCAATCCAGACCAACCTGTCCAGATGAGCTTTGATGCGCGAATCTTACACAACGCTATAGGCGGGAGAGAGACCGCGGCACGAAACGGCAGTGTACCGATCGTTCAAGTAATATAAAATGGGAGAAACCCCCAAGTATCGATCTCAGAGGAACACAATAAGGTGGAGTTATCTATCGAGGAAGGACTTGAGATTGAAGTCCTTTAGGTCGGATGGATTGCGGAAGGGTTGGATGGGTTTGTGGAAAACAAATAAAATAAACTAAATTAACACTACTTTGTAGGTAGCTATGCACTACTTCAACGGGTGGATGGAAACTATGCAGGACGCTATGCACTTCTTTGCAAGGCGGATGGACGAGTAGGCAAGTGGATGAGGTGAGTGTCACTGCGGAAAGGTTTGAGGGCTGTTAGAACCTCTTCGCTAGGTGGACGGATTACACGGGCCGTTAGCACCGCTTCGCTGCGCGAATGGAAGAGTAGGCTTGCAGATGGAATGGTTTGCACCGGAGGAGTCGAGGTTGATTATATGGGCCATTAGCACCACTAAGCATGGCGGATGGAAGAGTAGGCACACGGAATGGGCGAGTAGTCAAACAGAATGGATGGTGGAATGAGGGCGCTCCTCAAATCACATAAACCACAAATATAACCCCAAAACCAGGGAAAATTTCAATAATAACATTTAGGGTTTATGAACATCGTTCATATAGAAACATACAAATCACACACATCAAATAGAATCAACAAAAATAACAAGGAGGAGGTAAGATTACAACCGAAGCACGAAGACTCGTCGTAGATTCACGACCGGAATCATAGGGTTGTCAATCCTCATCTGCGTTCGGTCTTCGACTACCGTCCGGGGTAGAAGAGGGCTGTCACTACATCCAATGGACTAGTATTCTTCGTCAATAGACTTCAACCACGATCTTGCCGGAGAACTCCAAGGATATAGTGAAAAATCTGTTGAAATGGAGCTTGGAAGCATCTGAACGATGGAGGAGGCCGAGAGGATACTTTGGCTCGAGATTGGCATGAAGAATATGCCCGGAGCACCTCCTGAAGGTGGGTGGCGATGGAACGACGGAATTGGAGCGGAGCAGAGCTGTTGGGCGTGAAAAGGATGATCGATCCGGTCTAGGGCGAAGTCTGCAGCTTTTATAGCAAAATAGTCAGAAATTGGTCACGCACGATCGAACGCACGACTGTGTGTCGACCGTGCGATAAATGTATAGAAAGCCTAGGAATATGAAGCAGACTGCCCGTGCAATTTTACTCACGCACGATCGAAACTGACCGTGAGTAAAAACGCACGGGCAAATCCAGAGCACCTGGAAAATAGGCCAACAAGGAGAGATCATGCGTTTCCTTCGCGCATGGGCGAACTACCCGTGCGCGAACAAATTGCACGATCAGGGACAGAACACCAATCTGTCAGGCTACAGAGCACGCACGGTCACAGGGATCATGCGTCAAGGAAATGCATGACCGTGCGATTCATGCAGACAGGAAATCTGGGCAAATTGGAGATCTATCCACCTGCACAGCAATCTAAACAGGAATCACACAGCTGGGAATACTCCTCCAGCTTAATCCAAATATAGAAAAAGGGTTGGGGAGCACCATGTGCTTACCCCCAATGGCATGGAGTACAAATGCACACCAAAATAGGCCTAAATAGTGCACGAAGTGTGAAAGTGAATACAAGTGAAATACAAGCGATTATAGCTTGAAAATGAAGTGCACGCCAGTGAAAACTAGCCTGGATGAGTCCATAAAATAGTGTAAATATTGGAGTCATCACACCCCCAGACTTAACCATTTGCTCATCCCGAGCAAATCATCCCTCAAGCGGACGAGAAAAAGACTAGCTGGCTTAGCAATTGCAAATGTGGAGTACCATGCGAAGTCGCATGCTCGCGTGAGTAGAAATACAGTAGAAGACATTTCTAATTATGCACAATAGTTTATATTTTCTACAAGCGTATCAATATATTATTACTACTCAAAATTTGAATTGCGGTGAATCAGTCGGTAACGCGTAAGAAGAAAGTAGACTAATCGCTGAGGCGAACATTGCTCACGATCGGTGCTCGGAACAACCTCCATTGAAATCCATAAATGTCGGTGACCATAAGCTCACCCGATCGCACTCTCTCCACGGCACTAGTTCGGTTCATTGCGTGAGTCAGTAGGACTTTAGGTTAGAGATGGGGCTTGGGTTTTGGTAGGTTATACAATGATAAACATGAAGGCTTACACACTAAACCCAATTGAGTTAATGCAACAAAGCTAACCAAGCTGCCATAATATGCGCGGGTGCACCACACCCCCAGACTTGAACTTGAAAACATGGGTGTATGCACCGCCTACTCCCAATATATAGCTCATAAAGATTTTCAATTAGGTTCTTTTCTTTTCTTTTTCACTTCTTTTCATTTTTTTCTTTTAAAATATTTTCAGCACATATTCAAAAGAAGCACATCCACATTTCCAAATTAACATTACCACATCAACACCCCCAAAATAATAATATGAAAACAGCTAAAGATCGGCTTAGGGCATGCGACTAGGATCGGCTTTTTGGATTTGGTTAGAAAGTGGTGGAGTAGAATAAAAGGACGAGGTTGGCACAAAGGGGCTAGCGAGGATTAGACGTTAGGAATGGTACAAAAGCTCAACCTGGCCAAAATGATGGCCTACATCACGCTCACGCACTGAACTAACTTGTACCGGTGCTTCAAGGGTCGCTTGGGGCAAGTTCTTAGCCACCGAGAAAGATAATCCTTCCACCTGACTCGAGCAATACGAGCCTAGCAACCATCTATACACATTCTTATGCTAGCATCTGATTCACACCGGATTCACCACTTTTGAGTAGAATAAACAATAATTATGCTAATAGAAAAAGTACAAAACTATAAGCATAAAGAAAAATTTATTCTACACAAATTTCTACACGAGACGCGAGTACTCTATTAGAGCACTACGGGAGTCAACATTGTACTCCATCTCACAATTTTAAGCCAGCACAAAGATTTCCCAAATCACACAAAAGAGAAGAGTTAGACTCGTTACGCGTCTACAGCTAAGTGCACGCTAATGTGGGTGTTGTGGTGTAATATCCCTCTCCCGCACCTGAAGATTTCCCGGATCTTACGCCTAGAACCGCTGCCTTACGATGACACTAACACCCGAGTTAGCAGCCTCTGCAAGACACCGATCCTGCCGGCAAGAACGATCAAATAGGCCAACAAGATATAAGAAGAAAATTAACTAAAATACACCAAGTCCACAATCACATATAACTGTATATATATATCAATATTGAATACAAGTCCATCAATGAGTACATTAAGTGAAAGAGAAAAAGGGCTATGCCTTATACATGTTCAAATAAAGTGCAACAACTCTCTTACTCTACATCCTTGCGGAAGCTATCGAACTTTGTCATCACGTGTCTGTAGCTGCTGCTGCAACAACGGGTAATGGTTGCTTTGCTTCATCCCGTCCTTCTGACTTGTCTCCTGAATGGGGTCCTGCTGCTCTGGAACATCATCCCTAAAATGATGTTGATGTCGTGGCATCCCCACCACCAGAGGATGATGGACCAGAACTGGATGTGCTGCAACATAAAGATTTCAGGCGACATGACGACTCAATGGCCGCTAACGGAAAACAATGTTACAACCTCAGTCCGCGGCGCGCAAAGTTTACTTAAGATCTCTTTTAAGCATATTTCTAAGTTTCTAATTATTTCTTTTAAATGCGGGACTTGTAATATTTTATTTTTTATGCTTTTTATTTTTGGTGTGCTATTAGACAATTTGGTGTGTTATTAGCCATCCGTATTGATGAAATTATCATCTCAATCTTGGATGGTTGGATCTATTTTGTAACTCCTATATATAGGAGTGTTTTAAAGAGAATGAAGATTATTGAAACCCTAAAATCAGTCCCCTCTCTTTGAGAATTTCGGCCAAGCTTGTGAGAAGCCGCCCACCCCCTTGTCCCACTCTTCTCCTATTTCGGCCTCCCCTCTTGTGGAGATTCCGGCGTGGTTTCTTGGTGCGACTCCAAGGAAGAAGGATGACAACCCCTCTCGGTGCGACGCCGGAGGACCATTCGGTGCGACGTCGGTGGAAATCGTGGAGAGAGTGATTCTCCCACAAGTTATCAAGTGTGCTTTCCGCTAAGGGTTGGGTTACATATTCTCCATCTCCTAGTGATTGTTTCTTTAGATTTGTGGAGGTTGAACCATCGTGTTCTCCGTGATTTTAAATTTCAATCGCTTTCGAATCTTATATTTAAATCGTTATTCTCCGCGTTTCTATTTTCCGGATCGGGTAGGTCCACTTTGCTTGTGCGGATCTTGGCCTATCGCCTTGATCTTGCCCTCAAAAAGGATTGACAACCTTTGCGTTAATTTTGGGAATTTGTTGACTCATTTTTTATCACTGTATTAGATTCAACGCTTCTCCGAATGGATTGGTTTATGTGTACGAGAGAATAGCGTATTTGTGGGCGATCGATAGATGCTTGTGTAGGTGCGGCCGATCAAGAGTGCGTTGTAGGCGATTTATGGTTAACTTGTGGTGATATCCTTAGCGACGTACGCTACATCAATTTGGTATCAGAGGCGGTCATGTCAATTTCTCAATTGATGCACCCTCGATATTCAATTTCGTGGCGCAAACTAATCAAAAAAAAAAAATCGGTGGTCTGCGAATAGCGGGCTAAAATCCTTATTTTTCGTCAAAAAAATCCAAAAACATTTCTGTAGGTTCTCCTTTTTAGTAACATCCCGAAATTATTTTTCTGCCAACAAAAATTGATTTTTACTGCACTACAAAAATTCACTCCTTATTATTTTGTCCAAAACTGCATGCGCACTAGACTAGGTACGGAGTATAACGCACCTTCATCGTCTAGGATGGCTGCGAATGAGCACGGGGATCATAACGCTGAGGCCATAGAGGGGCTACATAACGAGATGACCGAGCTTAGGACCATGTTAGCACAAATCCTTCTGAATCAAGGGGGACCGCCACCACCACCCGTTAATGTTGAGCAGCCTAACCGGCACCAACAGGTCCATGATTTGGATTCCGATGGGAACTCTCCCCGAGTGCCCCCTCGAGAACACCGCCACGAGCGTGGCTTTGATATTACTAGGGCCGTTAAGATTGACTCCCCCACTTACGATGGTTTGGGGTACCCCCAGGTCTTCCTTACTTGGGTAGTGGATATGGAATATTACTTCGAATGGCACAACCTAATGGACCCTCAAAAGGTCCAAGTTGCTAGGATGAAGTTAACGGATCATGCGAAAACTTTTTGGCTGAATGAGGAGCAGAGATTAGGAGCCGGGCAGGGAGTCCCACCTATAGGTTGGCCTATGATGAAGAATTTGTTGACCGATCAGTACGTCCCAGCGTACCATCGAACACAGATGTTCGACGAGCTTGCCACCCTGCGACAGGGCTCAAATTTGGTAGCTGAATATATGGGAGAGCTGAAGGACCATATGGTGCGTTGTGATCTTAGGGAGATCCCCGAGGCCACCCTATCTAGATTTCGTAAGGGGCTTCAACCCGATATTCCGAGGAAGCTCCTGCGCTATGGTCACACGGACCTGAACACGACTTGCAATGCCGCCATTGACATTGAAAAGCATATTGCCTCGAAGGCCCACTCTCGTTATTCCCACACGAAGAACAAGTCCACCGTTGGAGCGTCTTCCTCCACGTATCCAGATAAGGGATAGTTTAGGTCCACCGAGTCGAAGTCTGTAGTGATCACTGCTAGAAATAATAGGAATCCCGCGAGTGAGCGTGTACCCATAGGGAAGGTTAGGAAGGCCAATACTACATGTTATTCTTGCATCATTCAAGGTCACTATGCCTTCAAATGCCCAACGAAGACTAAGGCCATAACCCTTTTAGATTCGACCACCGACCCCGCTGATTACGTATATGAGGCTGAAGAGGAGAGTGACCCAGATGGGGTCCCAAGTGATTTAGAGGACGATCACCGCCTTATGGTGATGCGTTGTATCTTGACCACTTCTCGTCCGTTAGATGATTGGGAGAGGATGAGCATATTTTCTCTGATCTTTAAGAGTGGTAAGAAGCTTGTCAAGCTGATTATTGATAGTGGTAGTTGTGTGAATGTCATTTCTGAGAGCGCCGTCACACGTATGCACTTGACCACGGAACCACACCCGACCCCATATCAGGTAGCTTGGATCAGCAAGATCACCGTCTCGGTCACCAAGCGTCCTGGTCCCTCTCTCATTCAAATCCTATACTGATGAGGTTTGGTGTGATGTCCTGCCGATGGACGCTTGTTACGTGTTATTAGGCCGCCCTTGGCTCTATGACCATGATGTGACGCATTTTGGTAGAGCCAACACTTATGAATTTAAATTCAATGGCAAAACCATTACATTGAGGCCGACCATCCCGAAGGAGCCAGTAGTTTTGGCCAAGGACACCACTATCCCAGTAAAGAGGAAGACGTTGAGTCTAGTTGGTAGGAAAGAGTGTGTGAAAGATCCATTTCCTGATGGTATGATGTACACCCTCGTTCTTATGAGTGCGAAGACTGATTTGAGAGTGTTGGATGACTTACCTAGAGACCTACGGGTGTTGTTGGAAGAATATAAGGATGTTTACCTGGATGAGCTGCCTTCGACTTTACCACCGCTTAGGGATATTCAGCACGCGATCGACCTTATCCCCGGTTCGTCCCTCCCCAACCAGCCCCATTATCAACTTCATCCCGCTGCCCATAAGGAGTTACAGATCCAGATTGAGGACCTATTGAAGAAGGGGTTCATTCGGACTAGTTTGAGTCCATGTGCTATTACAGCCCTGCTTGCCCCCAAGAAGGATGGAACGTGAAGGATGTGTGTTGATAGTCGTGTTATTAACAAGATTACTATCAAGTATAGGTTTCTTATCCCACGTTTAGATGCCCTCTTAGATTTCTTGTCTGGCGCCACTATCTTTTCGAAGTTAGATTTACGGAGTGGCTATCACCAGATTTGGATCCGTAAGGGAGATGAGTGGAAGACTGCGTTTAAGTCCAAGGATGGGCTATTTGAGTGGCTTGTGATGCCTTTTGGGTTATCCAATGCCCCCAGCACCTTCTCTTGGATGATGACTCTTGTCTTCCAGCCTTATATGGGGAAATTTGTGGTAGTTTATTTCGATGACATCTTAGTCTATAGCACCTCCACTGCTGAGCATACCTCCCACATGAGAGTGATTCTTTCCACCTTGAGGAAGGAAACGTTATTCCTAAACCTTAAGAAGTGTACTTTCTATGTCCCTGAGGTAGAGTTCTTGGGTTATATAGTCGGGTTTGAGGGTATACGAGTTGACTCCGGAAAGGGTCAAGTGATAAGGGACTGGCCCGAACTGACTAGTCTACGAGAGGTGCATAGTTTCCGTGGATTAGCTACCTTCTATCACCGTTTCATGCGAGACTTTAGTAGCATTATGGCACCCATTACTGATTGCATGAAAAAGGGCGAGTTCACCTGGACGAAATTCGCCACCCATGCTTTTCGACGCATTAAGGAGCTTATGACTGAGGCACCTGTTTTACGTCTACCTGACTTTGCCAAAGACTTTGAGCTTACTTGTGATGCTTCTGGTGCGGGAATAGGAGGTGTCTTAAGTCAGGAAGGTCACACGGTCAATTATTTTAGTGAGAAGTTAGCGGGCGCCATGTTAAATTATTCAAATTATGATGGAGAATTCTATGCGGTTGTTAGGTGCTTGCATCATTGGAGGCACTATCTCCTCTCCAAAGAATTTGTGATCCTCTCCGATCATGAAGCTTTGCGATTCATAAACGGTCAACACAAGATTAGCCCACGTCACGCTAAGTGGGTAGCCTTCTTGCAAGGATACACATTTAATCTTAAGCACCTTAAGGGTTCCGAAAACCGAGTCGACGATGCACTTAGTCGCCTCACCCTATTGCTATCCACCATGCAAGTCCACGTTGTAGGGTTCGAGCGCATTAAGGATGAGTACGCCACGTGCCCAAATTTCCAAGAGGTGTATTTATCCGCCCAGGACGCTCTCCCACGACTATTTCGGCCTTTACTCTTAGGGACGGTTATCTCTTTAAGCACGGGAAGCTATGTATTCCGCGGTGCTCTCTACGGCTCCACATTATTTGGGAGTTACATAGCGAAGGCTTAGGTGGACACTTTGGGAGGGATAAGACCATTACTCTCGTTGAGGAGAAATTTTATTGGCCTAAACATAAGGCGATGGTTGGGAGAGTAGTGAGTAGTTGTGGATAGGTTTTCCAAAATGGCATACTTTATCCCATGTAGCAAGACCAACGACGCATCTCACATAGCGAAATTATATTTTAATGAGGTCGTTAGCCATCACGGAATGCCGAAGACAATTGTCTCGGATAAGGAAGTGAAATTCACTAGCTACTTTTGGAAGACCTTATGGATTTTAATGGGGACGAAATTATTATTCTGCGCTGCTTATCATCCGCAAACCGATGGGCAGATGGAAGTGGTCAATCGGAGTTTGGGGAACCTTCATCGGTGTATTGTGAGCGATCACAAGGGCTCATGGTATCTACTTCTTCCCCATGCCCAATTGGCGTACAATTACTCTAAGAATAGGTCCACGGGTATGTCCCCTAATGAGATTGTTCATGGGTATAAGGCTCAGGTGCCGCTTGACTTGGTTCCATTACCACCTACATATAAAGAAAGTCAATTTGCACAATCCTTCGCTCAACATATTCATGATTTGCATGCACATATCTGAGCAACCTTGACCTCCCAATACGAATCCTATCAAACACATGCTAATCAACATAGGAGAGCGTCACTCTTTAAAGTCGGCGATCAAGTCTTAGTCCGCCTAGTTTCTGAGCGAATGCCAACCAGCACCGTTAAGAAGTTAGCGCCAAAGCGAGCCGGCCCTTTCCGGATTATAAAGAAATTAGGCGATAACGCTTTTATCTTAGATTTGCCTGCTGATTGGGGTGTTTCACCCATTTTTAATATCTCAGATTTATCGATGTTTGTTTCGCCTCCACAAGAGTTGATTTCTTTGTCATCTTCTCCTTCCACTCAAAATTTTAAGGGGTTGGGGAGTGGTAGTACGGATGATCTCTCTCCTATGGTTTCCACAGGTTTAGCATCAGATGGTAAGTTGCATTATTTTCCTACTGCTGACATGTTTCCATGGTTTCCCAAAACCTTCCTTATACCTGACAGGATACTTGATGCTGAGCCACTTACTATTGACGATGTTGCTACTCGCCGCTTTCTCATCCATTGGCAAGATCACACACCTTCCGACGACTCATGGGTACTCGAGTCGGAGCTTTGACATTTGGATGCTTCCCTTCTCCACCGCTATCTCCTGGACCACACATCAGTGATACGTGAAGTTGAGCGGGGGATGATTGATGCCGCGACTTCCCCACCACCAGAGGATGAAGGACCAGAACTGGATGTGCTGCACCATAAAGATTTCAGGCGACATGACGACTCAATGGCCGCTAACAGAAAACAACATTACAACCTCCGTCCGCATCGCGCAACATTTATTTAAGATCTCTTTTAGGCATATTTCTAAGTTTCTAATTATTTCTTTTAAATGCGGGACTTGTAATATTTTATTTTTTATGCTTTTTATTTTTTGTGTGCTATTAGACAATTTTGTGTGTTATTAGCCATCCGGATTGATGAAATTATCATCTCAATCTTGGATGGTTGGATCTATTTTGTAACTCCTATATATAGGAGTGTTTTAAAGAGAATGAAGATTATTGAAACCCTAAAATCAGCCCCCTCTCTTTGAGAATTTCGGCCAAGCTTGTGAGAAGCCGCCCACCCCCTTGTCTCCCTCTTCTCCTATTTCGGCCTCCCCTCTTGTGGAGATTCCGGCATGGTTTCTTGGTGCGACTCCAAGGAAGAAGGACAGCAACCTGACGCAGGACGAATCTATAGGCGGCGGAAAATCCGCGACATAACCCTACGTGCTATGCAAATCCGACGACGTGAATCCAAATTAGATAATAAATTTAAAACATCCCACGCAAAATAAATTCAAAGCAAGACAGAGTATTTTATTAGGACGAAAACAAGCTTAGTGTTTCCTTCGCGTGGAGGGCCAAAGCTAGAGCGCGCGGCGAATAAATCCTGCAAATCACAATAATAATCTAGGGCAAAATTCCACGATAATGGTCTCCAAGAAAATATAAAATGTCCAACCCAATAAATAAAAATGCTGAAAATAATATGTCAAATACAACGAAATCTCACCAAATAGTGGGCTGACCAAGGCAATGAAGAATCCGGAGCCAGAGATGCGTGAACGGCGATCCGAGGTGGAACCGTTGGCGTGGAAATGGCGAAGGTGGCTGTCCTTGGCGGAAAATGGGGAGATCGGGCCGGAAATGGATAGATCCAGCCACTAGGAAGTAGATTCGGATAAGGTGATAATAGATCCGATGTTTGAGAGCGGATCCGGGCTACGGAAAGATGTGTGACGGTGGAAATAATGGATCGGCGGTGAAAAATACCTAGATCTAGACTGATCTAGGAATATAGAGGGGAAAGGAGGTGTATCCACGTGAAGGGGGGGCTGCTTAAGGTAAGCAGCAGGGAGGGGGTTGCTGGAAGTTGGCAGCAGGGAGGAGTGGCTGATGGGCGGCGGGTTTGGAGAGGGCTGCTGCAGGCAGCGGGCTGGCAGGGAGGAGAAGAGTTGTAACACCTCAATTTTCAGTGCACTGAAATCAACAATTAGTTAGTCTTGTCGCTAACGCCAGCGTTAATGCTAACGCCCGGAGTTAGCCCAAGACGTTCGTCGAACGCCGCTCGACGAACTTCAGGCCGTTCGTCGACCGCAGACTGCAGAGTATTCGTCGAACGCCGTTCGACGAACTTCAGGTCATTCGTCGAACGCAGGCTGCAGAGTGTTCGTCGAACTCCATTCGACAAACTCCAGGCCATTCGTCGAACGCCGTTCGTCGAACGCTGTAGGCCTTTAAGAGTTTGTGGATAAGCTCAGCCACCGCCTTAGAGCTAACGCCAGGCGCTAGCGATAGCGCCGGTGGTAGTGTTTTTCCGAGAAGTGTGTCCTTTCTCGAGGAGTGTGGCATTACGCGAGAAGTTTGTCAAATAATGATAGCGCAGGCGGTAGCGCTAGCGCTAGCGGTAGCATTTCTCGCAAAATCCTTAAGCGGTAGAGCGGTACCGACGGTGAGCTAGCGCCAAGCACTAGTGGCTAGCGTCGGCGGTAGCGGAAAACTATATAAGCACTCAACTTCGACTTTCCTTCTCACTTTCTATGAATCTTCTGCCTTTCTGAGAGTAGTGAGTTGAGAGCAGTGAAGGAGGTCCGTTGAAGGTTGTTGTGCCAAGGGCAAATCCGCGAAGGAGATCTTGGGCGCTAGTGCCATCGTCGATCTGGTGAAGAGGAAGTTGTTTCAAGGGATTCCAGCCGATTCCCCTCTCAATTTTATGGCACCGAAACGAGCGCCAAGGGTAACGATTCTCCTCCCTAGTCTTTGGACACGTTCGTCCTTTGATTTGCATAGTAGTAGGCAGATTTCCACTAACAAGTGGATAGATTTCTGCCAACGGGTCGATGTTATCCCCGTAGAAATTGCATATAGAGCCTGGAATCAAAGTACGGGCATATGCATGCTGTGTGAAGCCCATTTGGACAGGTTGGTCTGGATTGGTGATGTTGATATGCTATTACACTCCGGAGAAGACTCCGTGATTATGCTGTGTTTTTCGAGTGTTGTGTACTGTTTCGTACTGCAAAAGAGATCTGGAGGTATTTCCCAGAAAATACCCAGAAAAGAGCAGCAGAACTGGGTTCTGTTACTAGCGCCTGGCGTTAGTGTTAACGCCGGCGGTAGCTCCAAGTGAGCAGATTGTGTGACCCAATGTTGGGTACAGTTAGATGGGCACAAGGGGAAGCCAAACCCGTGTCAGGCATAGTTGAATACTGACATTTATGAGCGCGGGCAGAAGCTGAACCGAACCCGTTCCATAGCCGGTCAGTGATGAGGTCACTCCTCCGAGTTCACTGAGGGAATTGTGGATTATAAACCGTAAGGTAGTGCTAGCCTTGACGGTCGTAGCTCATAGTGTACATCCAAGTTGAAAAAGTACTTGTCGATGTCGTGCCGAGGGTGCACAAAGCGTGTAAGCCTAAATCAGAGTTGAAAAAGTACTTGTCGATTAATGCATCATTCTCAATGTAACTGAATGCTTCTATGCGGTGCTTAGATGCACCTGTGATATAT
Source organism: Dactylorhiza incarnata (assembly GCA_033032865.1). Classification (NCBI taxonomy): domain Eukaryota; kingdom Viridiplantae; phylum Streptophyta; class Magnoliopsida; order Asparagales; family Orchidaceae; genus Dactylorhiza; species Dactylorhiza incarnata. The sequence goes on along the minus strand of JAWHQI010000033.1, from coordinate 11,748,024 downwards.
ATACTGCTATTGCTTGCCTGCAGGGAAGGAGCACCACCGCCCCGAGCATGGGGTGGGGTCGTTATTAATCTGGGTCAGCTAAAGCTGACCGGTTACTTGTTTTCCCACCGCTTGGTGGATTTGTTTATACAGGTCCTGGCAAGACTAGCGGGAAATAGCGGGCTGAAGCCCCTGCTGTTGTGCTGTACTGGCCCTCGAAGGCCAAAGCTTTTGTTTACTGTTTTCATGTGTGGCCGGCCTGCGCGCCGATGTTTGGAAGCCACCTTTATTATGTAAACAAACCTTGTAAAGATCTTGTTATGTCTTTCATTCCTTGTAGCTATTGTGGACAATGTTTACACTGGTTTTAATTGAAATAAAATGCTTCCGTTGTACGACTCTGTGTGCTAAGATGGTTATGTTATTAACTGTTTAATGCTAATTAAGTAACGCGCTCTTCTGTTCGTTTAATATGGCGTGGGTTCCTGGCCGGACCTACTGCTATATTCTATGTAACAGGGAGGGTGTTACAAATTGGTATCATCTCCGGGTCTCGATCCCTTTCCGTCTGAATTCGTGGTCGAATTCTTTTAAGGGGTGGTGAGCACGTGTGTGCGTCACCGTTAACTCATGTAAATATCCAGTAATTGTCCACTTTAGGAATGAATTACATGTATGTGTATAGCATTGGGATGGAACTTTTGTGTTCCTTTAGTGATCCATGCTATCTCTTAGTCGTTTATTGTGTTTTGTGCACATGTATAGGTGACTGGGAGTGGAGCGGGGCCATCTCGACCCCCGCGTTCGACTGCCAGCAGTGCACCAACTACGGTGCTGACTCCTCCTTCTGCCGAGACAGTAAGGATAATAGCTGACGCAGTGTTTGCTATGTTTGCTGCACAACCTGGAGGGCATGTCCCTGGACAGCCTCCTACTCTGGGAGTGGCTCCAGTGCCGGTTGCAGTAGCTGAACATGCGGTTGAAAGGCCAGTGTCGGTGAGGGCACGAAGAGCTCCAGACCAACAACTGCAGTACTTTTTGAGTTTTCATCCTCCTACGTTCACAGGGGCAGGGACCCCGATGCAAGCTGAGGATTGGCTATCAAAGGTGCGCAAGACCTTGAAGGCCACTAATACGGAGGAAGACCAGAAGGTTACTTTGGCAACCTTCCTACTTGATGGGGTGGCGCAGTTGTGGTGGGATGAGATAGAGCTGCATCACTTGGCAGGAAGGCAGCTGGTGGACATCTCGTTTGACGAGCTTTTGAGATTGTTCTTGGCACGGTATCTCCCACCTGCTTAGCAAATTGAGATGGAGAACCAGTTCACCCGTCTGACTCAGGGTGATCGTATGGTTGATGATTACCTGCACGAGTTTACTCGGTTGGGAAGATACGCCGGAGCGACCTTTGCTGATGAAGCCCGAAAGACCAATCGGTTCTATGAAGGTCTGCGAGAAGAGTTGCGGTTCCTTCTGTCAGGGGGCAATGACACAGGGGTTTATGACCCTAGTTAATACGGCTCGTTCCTTAGAAAAGGATATGAAGCGGTCCTAGAGCAAGAAGGAGCTAGCAGTAGTGAAGCCAGAGTTCAAAGTACCGAGCTCTGCGAAGTCTGGGAGAGGCAAGTGGAGGACAAAGCGCGACCTTCTTGGTCAGTTCAATCTGCGGCTTCAGGTATGACAATTGGGCGATGCCCACTCACTTGTTATAACTGTGGTAAGCCGGGTCATATGGCCCGAGACTGTCGTGGAGGCAAGAGAGCGGCTGCGACCTATGCGCCAGAGAAAGGGAAGGCGGCTGAGTCAACCGCATCCCATGCTGCTCTAGCCCAGCCTAGTGTTTACAACCTTGGCTAGTAGGAGGCCATCAAACAAAGTGATGTGGTGACAGGTATGTGCTAGTATATGCCTTTTGTTACATTTTATACTTTATACCTTATGCATTGCTTGTAACCTTGTGTGTACTAGGCTTTGTCCTAATATTTAACTCTCCGGCGAGAGCACTGTTTGATACGGGTGCTTCGCATTCCTTTCTATCAGAGGCCTTCATACAGCAGCTTGGAGTGCCTTCGTCATGTAGAAAGGAACGATTAGATGTGATGCTGCCCAATGGCTGTTCGATGCGTGCGGATCGAAGCTGTGTTGTAAAGGTATGAATAGGAAGTCAGGATTTCGATTTGGAAGCACTGATACTGCCACTTTCAGAGTTCGATGTGATCTTTGGTATGGACTGGCTATCAGTGGAGCAGGCCTACATTGATTGCAATTCTAAGGAGGTCACGCTGGGGTGGAATACCGAACGTGCGACTACGTTTGACGGTTTGCATGGGTCGAGCAAGACGCTGATGTCTGCTGTCCAAGTAGTCAAGGCTGTTCGGCAAGGCGCAGAACTGTGTGTTGTGCTAGTGGGGGCTGCAAAGTCTCAACCCAGTCTGAGTGACGTTCCTGTTATCTCCGAATATCTTGATGTGTTTCCGAAAGATCTTCCCGGGGCTTCACCTCAGCGAGAGATAGACTTCACTATAGAGTTAGTGCCAGGTGCCAAACCCGTGTCACGCTCTCCTTATAGAATTGTGCCAAAGGAAATGGCAGAGTTGAAGGTTCAGTTATAGGAGTTGCTAGAGCTAGGCTATATACGCCCAAGTACATCACCTTGGGGTGCTCCGGTTCTTTTTGTGAAGAAAAAGGACGGAAGCCTGCGTCTATGCATCGAATACCATGAATTGAACAAGCTCACTGAGAAGAACAAGTATTCGATTCCTCGAGTCGATGACTTATTTGATCAGCTAGTGGGTTCGTCAGTATATTCAAAGTTGAATCTCAAATCTGGCTACTACCAGTTGCGAATTCGTGATTATGATATCCCCAAGACGGCATTCAGTACCCGCTATGGGCACTACGAGTTTACAGTGATGCCGTTTGGATTGATGAATGCGCCATCAGTTTTTATGGATCTGATGAATAGGACCTTTCGAGAGTACCTGGATCGATTTGTCATCGTCTTCATCGACGATATCTTGGTATACTCTCAGTCTGAAGAAGAACACACAATGCATTTGCGAGAAGTTTTGGAGACCCTGCGACGGAGTCAGCTGTATGCCAAGTTCTCCAAGTGTGAGTTTTGGCTAGCTTCAGTAGCGTTCCTTAGTCATGTTGTTAATGGCGAGGGTATCGCAGTGGATCCGGCAAAGATCGATGCAATCCAGAAGTGGCCCGTTTTGGCAACAATAGCGGAGGTCAGGAGTTTCCTTGTACTTTTTGGCTACTATCGGCGCTTCGTGGAGAACTTTTCGCGGATCGCTCTACCTCTCACCACCCTGACAAGGAAGGATCAGAAGTTCATTTGGTCACCAGAGTGTGAGCGAGCTTTTGAGGAACTTAAGAGTCGTCTGACCACGGCACCGATCTTGTGTTTGCCATGTGGTACAGAAGGCTATGAAATTTACAGTGATGCGTCAGGGAGCGGCTTAGGCTGCGTACTTCTTCATCATGGTCAAGTGATAGCTTATGGCTCTCGCCAGTTGAAAGTGCATGAGCGGAATTACCCGGTCCACGACTTGGAGTTGGCGGCCGTGATCTTCGCTCTGAAATTTTGGCGACACTACTTGTATGGTGTGAAGGTTGACATCTTTACAGAGCATAAGAGCCTTAAGTATCTTCTAAATCAGAAGGAGCTCAACATGCGACAACGAAGGTGGATGGAGTTCCTGGGGGACTACACTTTCGAGATACACTATACTCCCGAGAAGGGAAATGTCGTCGCAGATGCTTTGAGCCGGAGGTCTGCTGCGCAGGCCAACTAGATTCAGATGTATGATCCAAGTCTGATCAATGAATTGGAAGGCTTGGAGATCTCCTGTGTGGAGAGGAGTTCTAGTGCAAGTGCGTGCTTGAACTGGACGGAGGTGCAATACGACCTCGCAGACAGAATACGACAGGGCCTGGAGCTTGATTCAAGCATGCAGCGCTATTTGGCGGAGTCTAAAGTTGGAACTGCTGCAGAGTTTGTGTTAGACGACGGTCTGATGTGGAAAGACGGTCAGCTGTGCGTCCCAAATGTGGGTAAGCTGCGAGAAGAATTGATTTATGAAGTGCATTTTACAAAGTACTCAATTCACCCAGGGAGCACAAAGATGTACCAAGACATGAAAAAGCTATTTTGGTGGCCAGGTCTGAAGAAAGACATCGCCTTGTATGTGGAAAAATGCAAAACTTGCGCACTTGTGAAGGTGGAATGTCAGAAACCTGGAGGTTTCCTGAAGTCGTTGCATGTACCGGAATGGAAATTTGATGACATTTCTATGGATTTCGTGCACGGTTTGCCGAGATCGCATAGTGGAAATGACGCTATTTGGGTGATCATGGATCGCTTGATGAAGTTAGCCCACCTTATTCCAAACCGGCGGGACGATTCAGTAGAAAAGTTAGCAAAACTTTATGTTGATAGCATTGTACGATTGCACGGTGTGCCCCGTAGCATCGTCAGTGACCGAGATTGGCGCTTTACTTCGAAAGATTGGAGGCTAATCCACCAGTTGTTGGGTACAAAGTTGAAGTTTAGTACTGCCTTCCACCCTCAAACGGATGGACAGACTGAACGTACGAATAGAACTATGGAGGATATGCTCCGTGTGTGCGTCCTGGATTTCGGTAAGAAGTGGGAAGATCATCTTTTTATTATCGAGTTCGCTTATAATAACAGCTATCAGGCAAGTATAAAGATGGTGCCCTTCGAGGACCTCTATGGTAGAGCTTGCCGTACTCCCTTAGCCTGGGCGGAGACAGGTGACACGAAGCTGTTTAAGCGAAAGGAAGTCGAAGATGCAAATTCGGCTATTCAAACAATTCAGGAGAGATTGTTGATTGCGCAAGATAGGCAGGCAAAGTACTACAATGCCAAGCACAAAAACGTCGAGTTCACCATGGGCGACTGGGTTTACCTAAAGATCAAACCTTTCAAGGGTGTGTCCCGGATTCGGCGCTTGAAAAAGCTGAGTCTGAGGTACCTTGGACCGTTTGAGATTTTGGAGCGTATTGGTGAAGCTGCCTATCGGCTCGCTCTTTCGACAGAGTTGAGCGGACTGCATGATGTGTTTCACATCTCTGTGCTGCGAAAAGCTGTGCCAGAGCCTAGCCAGGTCCTGGTAAAGAATCAGGTGTCGGTCGATGATGAGTTGAAGACATTGGTCACGCCTATTTACATCGAAGACACTGATGTCAGGCAGTTGCGGAATAAAATGATCTGAATGGTCAAAGTACGCTGGAACAACTGCGGCCGTGAGGAGCTTTCACGGGAGCGTGAGCAAACCATGCGGGATGAGTTCCCCGAATTGTTCCTTTGAGGTACAAGTTATGTTTTGTATCTTTTTGTTTCTTTGCACTGTTAAAATTTCGGGACGAAATTTCTTAAAGGAGGGGAGATTTGTAACACCTCAATTTCCAGTGCACTGAAATCAATAATTAGTTAGTCTTGACGCTAATGCCAGCGTTAATGCTAACGCCCGGCGTTAGCACAAGATGTTCGTCGAACACCGCTCGACGAACTTCAGGCCGTTCGTCGACCGCAGACTGCAGAGTATTCGTCGAACGCCGTTCGACGAACTTCAGGTCATTCGTCGAACGCAGGCTGCAGAGTGTTCGTCGAACTCCGTTCGACGAAGTCCAGGCTGTTCGTCGAACGTCGTCGGCCTTTAAGCGGCTGTGGATAAGCTCAGCCACCGCCTTAGAGCTAACGCCAGGCGCTAGCGATAGCGCCGGCGGTAGTGTTTTTCCGAGAAGTGTGTCCTTTCTCGAGGAGTGTGGCATTTCGCGAGAAGTTTGTCAAATAAAGATAGCGAAGGCGATAGCACTAGCGCTAGCGGTAGCATTTCTCGCAAAATCCTTAAGCGGTAGAGCGGTACCGATGGTGAGCTAGCGCCAGGCGCTAGTGGCTAGCGCCGGCGGTAGCGGAAAACTATATAAGCACTCAACTTCGACTTTCCTTCTCACTTTCTATGAATCTTCTGCCTTTCTGAGAGTAGTGAGTTGAGAGCAGTGAAGGAGGTCCGTTGAAGGTTGTTGTGCCAAGGGCAAATCCGCGAAGGAGATCTTGGGCGCTTGTTCCATCGTCGATCTGGTGAAGAGGAAGTTGTTTCAAGGGATTCCAGACGATTCCCTCTCAATTCTATGACACCAAAACGAGGGCCAAGGGTAACGATTCTCCTCCCTAGTCTTTGGACACGTTCGTCCTTTGATTTGCATAGTAGTAGGAAGATTTCCACTAAAAGTGGATAGATTTCTGCCGACGGGTCGATGTTATCCCCGTAGAAATTGCATATATAGCCTGGAATCGAAGTATGGGCATAGGCATGCAGTGTGAAGTCTATTTGGATAGGTTGGTATGGATTGGTGATGTTGATATGCTATTACACTCTGGAGAAGACTCCGTGATTATGCTGTGTTTTTCGGGTGTTGTGTACTGTTTCGTACTGCAAAAGAGATCTGGAGGTATTTCCCAGAAAATACCCGGAAAAGAGTAGCAGAACTGGGTTCTGTTACTAGCGCATGGCGTTAGTGTTAACGCCGGTGGTAGCTCCAAGTGAGCAGATTATGTGACCCAATGTTGGGTACAGTTAGACGGGCACAAGGGGAAGCCAAACCCGTGTCAGGCATGGTTGAATACTGACATTTATGAGCGCGGGCACAAGCTGAACCAAACCCGTTCCATAGTTGGTCAGTGATGAGGTCACTCCTCCGAGTTCACTGAGGGAATTGTGGATTAGAAACCGTAAGGTAGTGCTAGACTTGACGGTCGCAGCTCATAATGTACATCCAAGCTGAAAAAGTACTTGTCGATGTCGTGTCGAGGGTGCACAAAGCGTGTAAGCCTAAATCCGAGTTGAAAAAGTACTTGTCGATTAATGCATCGTTCTCAATGTAACTGAATGCTTCTATGCGGTGCTTAGACGCACCTGTGATATATATACTGCTATTGCCTGCCTGCAGGGAAGGAGCACCGCCGCCCCGAGCATGGGGTGGGGTCATTATAAATCTGGGTCAGCTAAAGCTGACCGGTTACTTGTTTTCCCACCGCTTGGTGGATTTGTTTATACAGGTCCTGGCGAGACTAGTGGGAAATAGCGGGCTGAAGCCCCTGCTGCTGTGCTGTACTGGCCCTCAAAGGCCAAAGCTTTTGTTTACTATTTTCATGTGTGGCCGGCCTGCGCGCCGATGTTTGGAAGCCACCTTTATTATGTAAACAAACCTTGTAAAGATCTTGTTATGTCTTTCATTCCTAGTAGCTATTATGGACAATGTTTACACTGGTTTTAATTGAAATAAAATACTTCCATTGTATGACTCTGTGTGCTAAGATGATTATGTTATTAACTGTTTAATGCTAATTAAGTAACGCGCTCTTCTGTTCATTTAATATGGCGTGGGGTCCCGGCCGGACCTACTGCTATATTCTATGTAACAGGGAGGGTGTTACAGGAGTGGTCGGCTAGGGGTGTGGATTGCCTGAAGGAAAAGGGGCGGCTGGGAGGCTTGCTGGGCAGAATGTGGAGGAGGCCCGCCGTGAAATTGGGGAGGGGAAAAGTATAGGGAATGAATAGTTCATTTCATTTTTGAATAGTAAATTTTGAATAGGAATTCCTGGACAGCAAACGGCAGGTTGTTGGACAGAGGGAAGGTGGCGGCTTGGGAGAGGTTTTTGGGTGGCCGGCGGTGGCTAGGGGAAGGGGAAGAAGAGGGGATGGATAGGGGGTACCTTGGGGGGAAGAACGAGCACCTAGGAGTCGTCACCTAGGGTTCCAGGCGTCGGCACCGCGGGGTGATCGCAGGAATCCGAGAATGAGTTTTCTCCAAATTCTGCAATGCCTAGACCGCCCCCATATCATCTATTTATAATAAAACAAGGATTAGGGCATCCCCCATCAATGGATATGATTGGCCAAACGTGGGGCTACCCAAATACATCAAAATAAATGCAAACATAGTAAAATAATATATCAAATCGATTCACAACGCAAATCCGGACACATCTGTGGAGTCCGATCGTCGATCCGGGAACGCCATACATGATAAGTCGCCAAATCAGCCCCAAATGGGCCCAGAACTCGTCCTCGTCTCTGCTCCGCATCAATCTTCCCGGCTTGAAAGAATTCATCTCTCGATGAATTGGGATCGGAATTCTCTCGATGAATGCCAGGGTCAACTCGAAGAGGTCCACCAGAGGTCATCCAAGTGTCGTCGATTGAAAAGTGTCCACGCCGATCGACTCTCCCCGACTGAAAAGCTGTCATCTACGATAAATGGAGACAACCGTACTGAAGTCGAAGTCCAAGGGTGAATCGATCACGCTCTGCTGCAAGTACCCAGGTGTCACCAACGTCGGTATTAGGAATGCACTGTTGGAATCTGGTCTCCATGAAGCTCTCAATGCTCAACTCACGAGTGGTGGATCCCGGTGTGATCAGTGGCGCCGTAGGTAGAACCAAAGAAGACGAGTCCCCGGGTGGGTGGGTGTCAGAAGTGGGTTAGTAGTGGTGACCATCAGACGTGGGTGGGCTATGAGGGTGGTAAGGCAACGGGAGTGGAGGTGTGGGCGGCTGGAAGTCCCCGCTGCTTGGGTCCACATACTCGCGAGGCTCATAGTACGACATCATATCTTCAACACTAAATACCAGGTGGATACCCATACTTGCAGGGATATCAAGATCGTAGATGTTTTCTTCGATCTGTCTCATGATTATATAGGGATCCATTCGCCCAACGCTCATGCTTTTAGCAAGCCTCGCACGGAGCCTCACAACGCAGATTCTCACCATCACCTGCTCGCCTGCATGAAATACCTGCACTTGCCAATGAACATCCGCATGTGAATTACAAGATTTATTACCCATATGGATTATTCGTTGGACCGACTCATGACACACATGCAAACAAGAAATAGACAACACAACAGACTCACGCAAATGATGACGAAACGACTCAACAGACTCATGCAAATGATGTAAATGAGACATGATCGACACAACATGCTTTCTATGGGAAAATCTGATAATGACATGAAAACCTACTATAGGAGGTGGCCTATCAGGAGGCTCTCTCGGGGGAGTGTGGAAAAACTCATCTCGTGTGAGACGAGTGCTTAGACGATCGAGAGAGGCAACCATACTCAAATACGCGCTCGTAAAGATCCAAGTGTCTCTCAGGGAACGTGACACATCAGGGGGCTCACCAGGAGGTGTGTAAGAAAAGTCATCTCGAATGCGACGACCGCCTAAGTGAAAATCATGTGCACCGACTAGAAGACGTGGCTCTATAGTGTGATGAGTGTCCTCGAAAAGAAAGAGCTCGTCTGGTGGGTCAGCCGGTGGTGCATCTCAAAACTCAGCGAGAGTGCGATGTGTCAGCAAGTGGTTCCCTAAATATTTGATGTTCCTTACAATATCCATCCTCTGGGGCGAGGCCAGAGATAATAGGGGAGGAGACGTCAATAACTCAAAACTCGTAAACAAGCGCCTCACGTGAATCTCATGTTCACCCGGATGTGGTGGATCATCAGGAGGCTCAACTGGGGGCTCGTCATGGGACTCGTCACTATGTTCAAGGTCCTCCAGATGAGTACCTACAAAAGGGGTAGTGTCCCCGTGAATGGATGACATGGACACCACGAGGTCAACATTAGGCTCTGGGCTCTCGATCGCGATGTGACTCAGGGACATGATAATGGGAGAGCGACATAGACCTAGACTCAAGAATGGATCCATAGGTGCGGTGTCAGGAAGTGAGTCTGTGGTTGGGGTGCTAACTAGCCTGGTGGATGGCAGAGGAAGAGGTGTGGGTGAGGGACAAGACACTACAGACTCAATAGGTCGCTCAAGCTCACTCTCAGCTGGGGACACAAGAGACGGGTCAGGCACAAGAGATAGGTCAATTGCTGGACTAAGCACCTCACTGGGGTGAGAGCAATCCATATCAGGTATCACTTCTGTCATGTCTGACGGAACAATGGTAGGCAGAGTGGTGTCCTCGGTGTGGGAGGAGCTCGTACTGCGGAGGTCAAAGTGAGGATCCCACCGACCAACTGTTGCGGATCTCAAAGACTATTCGTAACGAAGGGCAAACTGATACGTCTGCTCGAGGGATTTCGAGCTATGATAAACCACCTCAGTACGAATGTCTGATTGAAGGCCAGACTGAAATCTGCAAGAGGTCATGGCTGGGTCCTCTTGGATATCACTCCTCACAACTAACTCATCAAAGCGATCTCTGTACTCAGCGACGGATATGGATCCTTGCTGAAGGGAAAATAATTGGTCGAGCAAGCGACTCCGATATGACGAAGGCAGATTCCTCTGACACAATGTACGCTTCATGTCCACCCAACTAGTGACGCGATGTAGACAGTCTCACTCGTGTGTCCTCTCAACGCTAGCCCAATATGATCTCGCCTGATCTAAAAGTCTAAGTTTCGCAAACCTGACGCGACGCTCAATGAATACCTCAAAATGGTCAAGATAATACTCAATATCCACGAGCCAATAACTGAAAGACTCGGGACTCGATGAGCCGTCAAAGGAAGGGGCAGCAGTACAAAACTAACTCTCAAGATCTCACTCGGAACGATGATCCTCATAATAATCATTCCTAAGGTAACCGAGTCGTGTCGAAGGATCAACACGATCCGCTCGCGTGTACGGGTAAGAACGACGACAATCATCATACTGATCATCTCTAGTGTAGTGGTCTCGTGTCGGTGGGTCAACACGATCTCTAAAAGTGGTGCACTACGATTGAGAATAATCGTGGTAGTAACATGAAGATCTCCCTGACGGGGCTCTGTTAGAGCGGGTGCTAGTGGACTCGAGACCTCCAAAGTGAGAGGAGGAATAATAGTGACACCTAGACACAATGAAAACTTATAGACTCTACGACTGTGTATCTAAAAGAGCGCGAACCCGCTTTGATACCAATTGACGCAGGACGAATCTATAGGCGGCAGAAAATCCGCGACATAACCCTACGTGCTATGCAAATCCGACAGCGTGAATCCAAATTAGATAATAAATTTAAAACATCCCACGCAAAATAAATTCACAGCAAGGCAGAGTATTTTATTAGGATGAAAACAAGCTTAGGCTTTCCTCCGCGTGGAGGGCCAAAGCTAGAGCGCGCGACGGATAAACCCTGCAAATCATAATAATAATCTAGGGCAAAATTCCACGATAATGGTCTCCAAGCAAATATAAAATGTCCAACCCAATAAATAAAAATGCTGAAAATAATAAGTCAAATACAACGAAATCTCACCAAATAGTGGGCTGACCAAGGCACTGAAGAATCCGGAGCCGGAGATGCGTGAACGGTGATCCGAGGTGGAACCGTTGGCGTGGAAATGGCGGAGGTGGCTGTCCTTGGCCGAAAATGGGGAGATCGGGCCGGAAATGGATAGATCCAGCCACTAGGAAGTAGATCCGGATAAGGTGATAGTAGATCCGATGTTTGAGAGCGGATCCGGGCTACGGAAAGATGTATGACGGTGGAAATAACGGATCGGCGGTGAAAAATTACCTAGATCTAGACTGATCTAGGAATATAGAGGGGAAAGGAGGTGTATCCACATGAAGGGGGGGGCTGCTGAAGGCAGGCGGCAAGGAGGGGGTTGCTGGAAGTTGGCAACAGGGAGGAGTGGCTGATGGGCGGTGGGTTTGGAGAGGGCTGCTGCAGGCAGCGGGTTGGCAGGGAGGAGAGGAGTGGTCGGCTAGGGGTGTGGATTGCCTGAAGGAAAAGGGGAGGCTGGGAGGCTTGCTGGACAGAAGGTGGAGGAGGCCCGCCGTGAAACTGGGGAGGGGAAAAGTATAGGGAATGAATAGTTCATTTCATTTTTGAATAGTAAATTTTGAATAGGAATTCCTGGAAAACAAATGGCAGGTTGTTGGACAGAGGGAACGTGGCGGCTTGGGAGGGGTTTTAGGGTGGCCGGCGGTGGCTAGGGGAAGGGGAAGAAGAGGGGATGGATAGGGGGTACCTTGGGTGGAAGAACAAGCACCTAGGAGTCGTCACCTAGGGTTCCACTGCGTCGGCACCGTGGGGAGATCGTAGGAATCCGGGAATGAGTTTTCTCCAAATTCTGCAATGCCTAGACCAGCCCCATATCATCTGGTTATAATAAAACAAGGATTAGGGCATCCCCCATCAACGGCTATGATTGGCCAGAGGTGGGGCTACCCAAATACATCAAAATAAATGCAAACATAGTAAAATAATATATTAAATCAATTCGCAATGCAATCCGGACACATCTGTGGAGTCCGATCGTCGATCCGGGCAAGCCATAAATGATAAGTCGCCAAATCAGCCCCGAATGGGCCCAGAACTTGTCCTCGTCTTTGCTCCGCATCACAACCCCTCTCGTTGCGATGCTGGAGGACCATTCGGTGCGACGCCGGTGGAAATCATGGAGAGAGTGATTCTCCCACAAGTTATCAAGTGTGCATTCCGCTAAGGGTTGGGTAACATCTTCTCCATCTCCTAGAGATTCTTTCTTTAGATTTGTGGAGGTTGAACCATCATGTTCTCCGCGATTTTAAATTTCAATCGCTTTCGAATCTTTGATTTAAATCGTTATTCTCCGCGTTTCTATTTTCCGGATCGGGTAGGTCCACTTTGCTTGAGCGGATCTTGGCCTATCGCCTTGATCTTGCCCTCAAAAAGGATTGGCAACCTTTGCGTTAATTTTGGGAATTTGTTGACTCATTTTTGATCGCTGTTTTAGAGTCAACGCTTCTCCGAATGGATTGGTTTATGTGTGCGAGAGAATAGCGTATTTGTGGGCGATAGATGCTTGTGTAGGTGAGGCCGATCAAGAGTGCGTTGTAGGCGATTTATGGTAAACTTGTGGTGATCTCCCTAGCGACGTACGCTGCATCAGATGTGGTCCACTAACCATTAGTCAAAAGACAAAGCAAAATTCTCCATCCCCTCCCCCCATGACTCCTAGGCACCGTGTGGGAGGAAGAAGTAGAGGAAAACAAAGGGTAAATCAAAAGTAGGTGACAGTGGAGCTAGCTAGTATGAGTATAGATCAAATGAATCTATTCTAGTAGTTCTACTATACAGACTATATAATGAGTGCAATAGATAAGAAAAAGCTGTAGTAGAAGTAACAAGGAGCAACGAGCAGTTGAAATGTAAACTGGAGCAAGTAAAGTAACAACTAGAGTAGCTATGAAAAATAACCTTAACTTATATGCGTACACACAAAGCACATAAGCTAAGGGATCTGGCACCAAGGTAAACCCATCGTATAAAAGAGCCCATACTAATTTATACGATGAGGTATCTGTTTTATGCAAGGATGATATTGTTGAATTTTTTGAAGTGTAGTGGAGAAGACCGGGCTGTCTGATTTTGGGAGACCGTCGAGACCGCGTGGGTTGTGTTTATATTCTGGCGGACTGCTGGTTCTGCCGGTCTATTCTTCGTAGCTGCGGTCTGTTCCCGAGTTGGTCTGCTGGTTTGCCTGTCTTCCTTGTTGGAAGACCGGGCAGGTTGTTCTTGTTTGACCGCCTGTCTAGGCGGTTTGTGCTTGGCGATCTGGCGACTTGTTCTAATTCGGCCAGATGGTTCTTGTTTGCTCCTGGTGATCTAAGGGAGGAGCATCCTTTGTGTCCATGCGGCTTGTGCGCGGTCTCGTGTTCGCGCGACTTGTGCGCGATCTGCCTGCTGTTCTGCGATCTTGGTTGGATGATCGTCCAAGTGGTCTGATCGCGCGGTTTGTCTTATGAGACCGCTGGTGATCTAACGAGTGGTTATTGTATCTCGGTTTGTGCGGTGATGAAATCCGTCTACCCGCCTATAAATAGGGGTGCATGGCCCGTCATTCTTAACGAGAACAGTAAGAGCTTAGCCTGGGTTAATTCATGCGGTCTCACTTTGAGGTCGGGTGGTCTCGGAAGCGAGTTGACTGTTTGTTGTGTTCGCAGGTTTGCGGTCAGCAGGTTGCAGTTTCCTTCCTTGGTGATTCCCAGCGGCTTGAATAAATAGTTCGGCAGTGGTCTGTCTGCGAACTTGTTTATGTTCGTTCTTGTGCTGTTCGCAGCGAGCTTAGCAATCAGGCGACCTTCAGCGGTTAGGCGATCTGAGTTGCGGTCTGGCGACAGCTTAAGTTCTTCGTTCCAATAAAGCTCCAGTTCGTGCGGTCTGAGGTGCGGTCTTGCAGTGCTGGAGGTCTGTCCGGTTTCTGTTCGCGCGGTCTCAGGTCAAGCCGGGCAACTTCTGGAGTCGAGCGGTCTGTGCGGTCTCAGCTTGTCTAGCCGCCAGATTTGTTTTGGTGTGTTTTGTTCTTCTCGCCTCCGTGATTCTGATGAATCATGTCTCACCATGTATACCTCGCACTGTAAATGAAGTTTGTGTTTCAATAAAGTTTCTTGTGTTGCTGTGTGGCTTTGTGGTTGTTTGGCTTTAACTCAGTTGATGCAACTCCTGCTTACTCCTAAATGATTCAAATCAAAAATTTTAACATGGTATCAGAGCCAGGTTATTGGAGTGGATAAGTAGTGATCAACTTGAGTTGCCATCATCTTTGTGAAGAAGAGACCACATTGATTGCCATGGAAGGTGGATACGCAAGAGGGCTTGGTATTGAACTCCTCACATCGACTAACTATAAGAAATGGAGGTCGTGTATGGAGAGCTATTTACTTGGCGAGGATCTATGGGAGATAGTTAGAGGAGAAGACACGCAAGAAGTGTTTATAGTAGGAGATAATATGGCAGAGGTGAGACTTTGGAGGAGGACTAATGCTAAGGCAGAGTTCACACTCAAGAGGGCTATCTCACCAGAGCTGTTTGACCACATCATTGGATGTAAATTTGCTGCTGAGATTTGGACGTCTTTGGACGGGCTGTTTAATAAGAAGAATGTAGCTCGGCTACAGTTTCTTGAAAATGAGTTGGCGAAGGCCTCTCAAGACGATCTTTCTATTTCTACCTTCTTTCTCAAGATGAAGAATCTCACAACAGAGATTTCTTCTTTGGACCCTGATGAGCCCATCTCAGAGGCAAAACTGAAGAGGCATATCATTCGCCGGTTGCGGAAGGAGTATCTTGCCTTTGTGACTTCAGTTCAAGGTTGGGAAAATCAACCATCTCTGTTGGAGCTGGAGAACTTACTTGCTTCGCAAGAAAGTTTGGCAAGACAGATGGCGAGGACTTCTATCTCTGGGGGAGATAGTGATGTGTTGTTCTCTGGGAAGAAGAAGAAGAAGTGGGAGAAGAAGAAGCCGGGTTATGATGGACCCTCTACTTCAGGTCAGCAGGATAGGGGTTTTGCTCCTAAGTCTGATGGGAAGAAGATGGGAGATGGACCAAGGTGCTTCATGTGCAATAAGACTGGCCACTTCAAGAGGATTGTCGGGTTAATCTTCAGTCGGGACATGTAGCGGAGAAGGAGAAGCCAAAGTCTAATGAAGCTGGATGGGGAGGAGCCTTTGCGGCTAATATGATGGCGATGCCCGTTAAGGCCTTGGCTGCCATCAACTTCGAAGAGGATTGGATTGTTGGTTCAGGGTGTGGACATCATCTAACCGGGGATGAATCAAAGTTCTCTTCTGTGGCGCCTTACTTAGGTAACGATGCAATCATTACGGCTGATAATTCTGTTTATGCTGTCGAACAAGAAGGTGTTGTCTCTGAAAGTGCACAGTTAACCTCAATAGAATTCTCTAGAGGGGGGGGGGGGGTGAATAGAGATTAAAAATATTTTGTGCAAAGTTAATATATATATATATGTTTATGATCACAGATTAGAGCTTCCCACACACCAATAAGAATTAAACAAATGAAGTAAATACAAGAAAAGAAATCACAGCACAACACAAGAAAATATAGTGGTTCCCCAAACTTTGGGTAGTCCACTCTTCTACCCCCTTGGTAGGAATTCAATATTTTGCACTGAGTCTTTTGATAAGGAGACTCTTAGAACCACCCTGAGTCTTTTGATAAGGAGACTCTTAGAACCACCCTGAGTCTTTTGGCAAGGAGACTCTTAGAACCAGTACACTGAATTTTTTGAAGAGAGATTCTAAAAACTCTTTTACAATATTTAAGTAAGAATTAGAAAGAAGAAAGAAATAAGAATAAGAATGAATCTTCTTCCTAGCAAGAAGATTGGAAGCACAAGAAGTGAATTAAATCTTTCTTCTATAGAGAGAAGAAGATTTGTAGCTTTTCTCTCTTTGTGAGAGCTATCAGAACTTGCAGCAGAATGACTTCAGAAGCAGGAGAAGAAGTGCTTGAATATTGCTGCAGAACAATTTCTCAATTTTCTCTCTATACTTGGGAGCTCTTCCTCTTTTTCAAATGTAAAATGGTGAATCACTTGTTCTCTTCTTTTTCTGCCGACCTCCTCTTTATTTATAGCTCTGTTAATTCAAAATAATACTATAGGAGGATAATCAATAATCAGTCAGAGAAATAGAAAGATGAAAATGTTTCCATAATATTTATTTCTGTAGAAGGAAAGAACTAATTCTGATTTCAAATAATGTCCAAATAAGTTTAATCAAATTAGCCAAGAATCAGATATAAGGATAGAATGATTCAGAACGGCTATAAAATATTGGTATTTATTCCAAACAAATCAGATCTACTGAAAGAAGGAAAGAGATCTGGCGCATATTTAAATCTGTCATATAAATCGACGTGCGTCGATTACCACTCGACGTAAACGTCGAGTTCTTCTTGGCTGGACGTCGAGAGGAGAATAAGGAAGGTGCGTCAACTAAGGTGCGTCGACTTCTCCATATGCGTCGACTAGAAATCAGAGTAGCGTCGACAACACATACGTTGAAATCTGCCTAAAGTTACTTCGACTCAATCTGAAGGAAACGTCGACTACATTTCGACGTTGCATCGAATACTATTCGACGCATATTTTCTTAACCTTGTTTTTCTTTCTTAGAATTCATATTCAACTTATTTCTAGGGGTTAAGTGAAATCATTTCCCCAACAGTCTCCCTGAGCAGTGATAAGGGTCCACTCACCTTGAGGAGTGTTTATCACGTGCCTGGTATGAAGAAGAATCTCTTCTCTGTGACCAATGTGGTCGATGCCGGTTATCACATTCTGTTTGTCCCAACAGAAGTGAAGTTTCTTAAAACTCAACCGGAGATAAAGGGAGATGTTATCCATGTTGGAAAATGGGTGAAGGACTTGTTCGTGTTATCGACAAGTACCTATCTTGATAAGATGAAGACCAACGATAGCGCGGCTATCTGGCATGAAAGGTTGGGGCATGTTGGCATGGACAAATTGAATTCTATGGCGGTAAGGGGCCTTGTCAAGGGCTTGCCTAGCTTGTCCTCTTATGGAGACGGTCATGTTTGTGCTGGATGTCAGTTTGGTAAGTCTCATCGACTTCCATTTGATAAATCGCAAACAAGATGCAAAGCGCCGTTGGAGTGCATTCACGGTGATTTGATGGGACCGACTGCTACCCCAAGCCTTGGAGGCAACAGATATATGTTGGTGTTGATTGACGATTACACCAGATATGTCTGGGTGCATTTTCTGAAAGAGAAGTCGGAAGCCTTTGCAAAGTTTGTTGAGTTCAAGGAGCTGGTGGAAGGTCGGTTAGGCCTGCGGGTAAAAATATTGAGAACTGACAATGGTGGGGAGTTCACCTCTGGTTAGTTCTCCAGTTTTTGCAGGAAACGCGGCGTTCGGAGAGAGCTCACTTGTGCCCATACTCCACAGCAGAATGGCGTTGCGGAGAGGAAGATCCATCATTTGACGGAAACCTGCAAATGCTGGCTTCATGCCAAGAGTATCCCAAAGTCCTTTTGGGCGGAGGGAATGTCTTGTGCAGCTTACGTCATCAACAAGATGCCTCTAAGTCCTATCAACATGAAGACCCCTCACGAACTAATGTTCAAGGAGAAACCGAGTGTTGCACACCTCCGGGTGTTCGGGTCAACCTGCTATGTGCATATTCCTGATGCTCTTCGGACAAAGCTAGATGCGAAAGCAAGGAAGCTAGTCTTTATTGGGTATGATGAGCAGAAGAAAGGATGGAGATGCATGTATCCTGAGACGCGGAGATCAGTTGTATCGCAGGATGTGGTGTTCGATGAAGTGACTTCCTACAAGGGGAGTTCAAGAGTTGAACTACCGTAGAGCAGGGTTGATGAAGCAGGGAAAGCTGCAGGAAGTCTTCAAGTGGAGTTGCCTGTTTCACCAGGAGCTCCAGCTGTGTCAAGCTCTGAGATGGAGGCTTCAGGTTCTGGAAGCAGGGGGAGCGATGCTCCAAGTTCGTCTGGAAGAGGAGCTTGCACAGAAGAAGCAGCTGAGGAGGTGGCTAGTCAGGTGTAACCTCTTAGGAGGTCGAAGAGGACTATTAAGCCACCAGATCGATACACAGGAAGAAACATGGTGAGCTTCGTCTCATGTTTCTTCGCTGGTCCCTTGGATGAGAGGGAGCCGTCGAGCTTTGAGAAAGCCAAAGGCGTGAAGCAGTGGGATATTGCTATGCAAGAGGAGATGGATGCTCTCAAGAAGAATGAGACTTGGTCTCTAGTGCCCAGGCCCAAGGGCATTACCCCTGTAACATGCAAATGAGTTTACAAGCTCAAGAAGAAAGCTGATGGCACGATCGAGCGATACAAGGCTCGCATTGTAGCTCGCGGGTTCTCACAGTAGTATGGTGAAGATTATGATGAGACATTTAGTCCAGTGGCAAAGATGACTTCGGTCCGATTTGTTATTGCTTTGGCGACATCTTGTGGATGGGAGATTGGCAGCTCGATGTTAAGAATGCTTTCTTATACGGAGAGATTGACAAGGATATCTTCATGATCCAGCCACCGGGTTTCATCTCGGAGGATCATCCGGACTACTTCTGCAAATTGAAGAAGGCCTTATATGGGTTGAAGCAAGCGCCTCGGGCGTGGTATGGAAAGATTGCGGAATATCTTCTATTATGCGGGTTCTTTGCTTCAGACTCTGATTCTAGCTTGTTCGTCAAGAAGGAAGGGGCGCTTCGGGTTATTGTGCTGCTGTATGTGCATGACATGATTGTCACCGGGAACTCGAAGGAGGCGGTAGCAAGGCTGAGAGCTGAGCTTGCTATCTGGTTCGAGATGAAGGATCTGGGGGAGCTTCACCATTTCCTTGGACTCGAGGTCCAGAGGCGGGAGAGCGGAGTCCTTGTTTCTCAGGAAGGATATGCAGAGCGGATTGTTCAACGATTCGGCATGGAAGAAGGGAAGAGCAGCTCTATACCTCTAGAACAGCATCATAAACTTCGGAAGGATGAGGGAAGAGTTCTATCTGATCCGTTGGTGTTCCGAGCTCTTATTGTGAGTTTGATTTACTTGACCATCACGAGGCCCGATATTGCTTATGCAGTTGGCAAAGTGAGTCGGTACATGGCGGAACCACGGAAGCCTCATCTTCTGGCGGCAAAAGGGATTCTGAAATATGTGAAGTCGACCTCTGATTTGGGTCTCCTATTTAGGAGAGGGTCAAGCTTGGAGTTGCATGGATACATGGATACTGACTATGGGGGAGACGTGGATGATCGGAGATCAACGTCTGGTTATGTCTTTATGACGGGCCCCACAGCTATCTCTTGGTGAAGCAAAAAGCAGGACTCGGTGTCCGTATCTACCACAGAAGCGGAGTACAAGGCTTCGGCCTTGGCAGCTCAGGAAGCCGTTTGGCTCAGGAGGTTGGTGGAGGATGTTCATGAGGAGGTTCGAAGTCCCACTGTGCTACGCGGGGACAAAGAGAGTGCTCTCAAGCTGGTTAATAATCCAGTCTGTCACGCAAGGACCAAGCATATTGAGATTGAGCACCATTTCATTCGTGAAAAGGTGTTGGGAGGATCTCTTATGGTCGAGCATGTTCGGAGTGCGGACAATGTCGCAGACATCTTCACAAAGCCGCTGGCGAAGGGACCGTTTACACGGTTGCGGAGTTTACTCGGGCTAGTCTCCACTTCCCACTTCAAGGGGGAGTGTTGAATTTTTTGAAGTGTAGTGGAGAAGACCGGGCAGTCTGATTTTTGGAGACCGCCGAGACCGCGCGGGTTGTGTTTATATTCTGGCGGACTGCTGGTTCTCCGGTCTGTTCTTCGTAGCTGCGGTCTGTTCCCGAGTCTGTCTACTGGTTTTCCTGTCTTCCTCGTTGGAAGACCGGGCGGGTTGTTCTTGTATGACCGCCTGTCTAGGAGGTTTATGCTTGGCGATCTGGCGACTTGTTCTAAGTCGGCCAGATGGTTCTTGTTTGCTCCTGGTGATCTAAGGGAGGAGCGTCCTTTGTGTCCGCGTGGCTTGTGCGCGGTCTCGTATTCGCGTGACTTGTGCGCGATCTGCCTGCTATTCTGCAATCTTGGTCGGATGATCGTCCAAGTGGTCTGATCGCGCGGTCTGTCTTATGAGACCGCTGACGATCTGAAGGGTGGTGATTGTATCCCGGTTTGTGCGGTGATGACATCCGTCTACCCGCCTATAAATAGGGGTGCATGGCCCGTCATTCTTAATGAGAACTGTAAGAGCTTAGCCTGGGTTAATTCGTGCTGTCTCACTTTGAGGTCGGGCGGTCTCGGAAGCGAGTTGACTGTTTGTTGTGTTCGCAGGTTTGCGGTCAGCAGGTTGCGGTCTCCTTCCTTGGTGATTCCCAGCGGCTTGAATAAATAGTTCGGCAGTGGTCTGTCTGCGAACTGGTTTAGGTTCGTTCTTGTGCTGTTCGCAGCGAGCTCAGCGATCAGGCGACCTTCAGCGGTTAGGCGATCTGAGTTGCGGTCTGGCGACAGCTTCAGTTCTTTGTTCCAATAAAGCTCCAGTTCGTGCGGTCTGAGGTGCAGTCTTGCAGTGCTAGTGGTCTGTTCGGTTTCTGTTCGCGCGGTCTCAGGTCAAGCCGGGCAACTTCTGGAGTCGAGCGGTCTGTGCGGTCTCAGCTTGTCTAGCCGCCAGATTTGTTTCGGTGTGTTTTGTTGTTCTCGTCTCCGTGATTCTGATGAATCATGTCTCGCCATGTATACCTCGCACTGTAAATGAAGTTTGTGTTTCAATAAAGTTTCTTGTGTTGCTGTGTGGCATTGTGGTTGTTTGACTTTAACTCAGTTGATGCAACTCCTGCTTACTCCTAAACGATTTAAATCAAAAATTTTAACAGATATGCTATGATGTGCAATGCAATGATGCAACTCACCCACCCGACTATGTACATACAGACCTTTTGTAGTTCCCTCTATTCGAGTGTGTCAACTCAGGTACCCAGTTGAGGCAAACCTGGCAGCGGATCGGGCTGTCCACTTCTAGGCTCGTGTAACACCACTCAACCTAGACCTTACGTACACCCCTAAGAACACACAGGGTATCCACGTACTATTTGGTAAGCACCACCTCTAGCCCTCTATTCGAGTCTCCGCTCAGGTACCCAGTTGAGGCAAATAGGGCAGTGGACCGGTCTATCCACTTCTAGGCCAGTACTGTTAGAACATGGTCTTCCGCATCTCCTAGGTTTGAGAATAACAAATCCTATGTGTATTTGATCTTGTGTGTTTAAGTGTGCAGGATAACAAAGTCCACATGACTCAAGGATTACATTAGAAGGTTGCCCCCAAAGTTGAGCCATCAAATCCAAAACACCTACTAGCGCTGGCGGTAGTACTAGCGCAGGCGCTAACTGTCGTTCGACGAACTATTAGCGGCGCTCGAAAAAATGCTCATAACAACATTCGACGAAAATTCGTTTGACAAACTCTTAGCGGCGTTCGACGAAATCTCGTTCGACGAAATATTGGCTTAAGCGAAATTGCCGGAAGAACTTATAGAAGGAGATAGCGGCAGGAGATATCCGATAGTGCAGGCGATAGCGAGGAGCACAGTAGGCAAGAGAGAATTGTTTCCTCGGATTGAAGATTCTGCCGTGCAGAATGTGTCCTAATATGGGATAGCGCCGGCGGTACCGCTAGCGCAGGCGCTTGCGTTGAGGCTATAAAAAGGACGTCTCTTCTCTCATTTCAGACGGATATTACATAGATCAGAGAGAGAGAGATAGAGTGCTAGAATTCCAGAGGCTATCTTGGCCGAAAGTTGATGTCCTACCAAAGTTCTGCAAACTTCTGAAGAAGAATCTCATCACGCCGGATCAAACGAAGTCCGCTTCTACAACGCTTATTCTACAACGGATCTTCGTCTCCAACTTCAGAAGTTCATCAAGAGGGAGTTTTTATTTATTTTCATTTCATATCTTTCTTGTAAACGGTTAGTGAAATCACCTCGTGTTGGCGACTAGGTCTGGGTAGGACTTAGGGGGAAACTCGCCTCGTGTTGGCGACTAGATCTAGGCTAGGTCTAGGGGGTTCTCGAGGCCACATCCGGGGAAGGGTTGGCTAGAGTGGCTTGAGGCCGAATCCGGGGAGGATAGGCTAGGGCCACCGGTTCGTGGGGATGCGAGTCGAGATAGAAAACAAAAAGAGTTTACTATTCATCGCCACCGATTTCTAGCGTTATAGAAGTCAACTTTTGTAAAACCGTATTTGATATTAATAAAGCATGTCTCTACTTTATTTCAATTGTTTTACTTGACTCCTTATTGTCTTTGTCTTGCATTATTACAAAGCTTTTCAAAATATCACTAAAATTTTTAAAACCCTTATTCACCCCCCTCCTCTAAGGGCGCCTACCGATCCAACAAGTGGTATCAGAGGCAGGTTTTATTCCAATCGGCTTAACAACCGTGAATAATGGCGTCTCTTGATCTCGCTTTTTCGGAGGGTCAAGGGGTTAGTCGACCACCTCTCTTTACTGGGTTAGATTTTAACTACTGGAAAAATCGAATGATGTGTTTTCTTATGACCATGGATGTAGAAGTATGGAACATGGTAGAAGTTCGGTACTCTCCTCCTACAACTGTTGTGGGAGAGGCGACATTAGCAAAACCTAAAGATAAATGGGATGATAATGATAAACTAAGGTGTAAAAATAATGCTAAAGCAATGAACGCTTTATATTGCGCTTTAAATAGGACTGAGTTTAATAGAATTTCTGCATGCACAACTGCTTATGATATTTGGAATCAATTGGAAGTTACTCATGAAGGTACATCGCAGGTGAAAGATGCAAAGCTATTCCAACTGGAATCTGAATATGAAAAATTCAGGATGGATACCGAAGAGGACATTAACTCGATGTACACCCGCTTCACCAAGATCGTCAACGCTTCAAAGGAACTTGGAAAGACCTACTCAGACGGGGACTTGGTGAGGAAAATTCTTCGTTCCTTACCTCCAAGGTTCAATCCAAAGGTGACAGCCATCTCAGAGTCGCACAACTTAAGAATGCTCCAGATCGAGAACCTTATTGGGAATCTCAAAACCCATGAGGTAGAGCTCCAGATTCAACACGATGAATACAACAAAGAGCCAAAGAAAAAGGCGCTAGCACTAAAGTTAAAGAAGGAGAGCATCGAATATGATGATGAAGATGAAGAAGGTCTCCTGGTGAAGAACTTCAGGAAGTTCATCAGGAATCCGGAAAGAAGGAACACATTCCGCAAATACTTCCAAAAGGATACTCGACGAAAGGGATCTTCCTCTTCATCAAGGAAAGAAAAAGGAAGCGAAGATGAAGAAGAAAGACCACCACCAGAGTGCTACCACTGCAGAAAGACCGGGCACATTCAGAGCCAGTGCCCGAGGTATCAAAAGGAGCAAAAAGAACAACACAATGCAAAAGAGAAGAATAAAGTACTGAAAACCGCAACTTAGGATGATTCTTCCTCTGAAGAGTCAAACGAGTCTGAGTCAAGTAGCGAGGAGGAAGCAAACTTATGCTTAATGGCAAAAAGCAACGATGACGACACCAGTGTTCTTAGCGACACTGAGGTAATTCCTCCTACTTTCGAAGAACTCTATGATGAATTTGTTTTAGCTTGCAAATCCTATGAACAAAGTATTAAATATAATATTATATTAAATCGTGAAAATGAATCTATTATCAAAGAAAATCATAAGCTCACAAAAAAAGTGATTTCCCTTGAAAAGAGAAAGGTTTCATGTCAAGAGTGTGAGCACTTTTTATTTTTGGCAAAAGAACTTGAAGTTTCTCTTTCTAAGGCCCTCTCACAAAACAAAACTATTGCAAAAGAAAAGGAGGACTTAGAGAGAAAACTAAAAACCTCTCTTTTACAAATTGAAAATAACAAAAAGGGATTTGAAAATAAATGTGTTATGATTGTACAAGAAAATACTTTTCTTAAAAAACAAAATCATGACCTCAATTTAGCCATAAAAAAATTTGGGATTGGTCAAAAATTCCTGGATATGATTTTGGGAAACCAATGTTATGGTTCTGCAAAATTTGGGGTCGGATATAAAAGTGAACCCTACCTCCCAGCGCTAGCCACTAATGCCGGTGGTAGCTCAAGTGTTAAAAAATCTTCTGTTTTTTTAATGTTCAAACATCATCTAACAAGAGCAACGTAGAAACTCAGAAAAGGGTCTCAACTCCCTTTATTTCGTGTGCTAATTGTCTTAAGTTTGGACACACGTCTAGCTCTTGCAGGAATATAAAACAACGTTCGTTAAAACAAATCTGGATACCTAAGAAATCCACTTATTCTATGGGTGGTACCTCTTGGGTATCTGGATCTTTACTCTCATCTTCTCTCTAGATTTACAGGAAGGCTAAGGAAACGGAGGACGCGTGCTACTTGGACTCAGGCTACTCCAAGCACATGATGGGCAACAAAGCAAAATTCCTTAGCCTAGAAAAGAAGAAAGGAGGGATCGTAACGTTTAGTGATAACGGTAAAGGAAGGATCATGGGAGTTGGTACAGTGGGTAACGAATCTTTTCTTATCTCAAATGTTCTTTATGTAAAAGGATTAAAACATAACTTAATATCTATAAGTCAACTATGTGATAAAGGATTAGACGTATTATTTGAATCATCCACTAATCTTTGCAAAATAGTTAATCCTAAAACAAAAGATGTGTTACTAACTGCACCTAGAATTCACAATGTTTACATAGTTTCATTTCATGATCTTTCCAAATCATCTATAAAATGTTTTATAACCAAAAATGATGAATTAGAACTATGGCATAGACGTTTAGGTCACGCTGGTACAAAGCTCATTTTAAAACTAGCAAAGAGGGAATTGATTAGAGGATTGCCTAAGTTGAATGAAAATTTATCTTCACTATGTTCTCCATGCCAAAAAGGAAAATTTACAAAATCATCTTTTAAAAGCAAAAATGAAATTTCTACTTCAAAACCACTACAATTAATTAATATGGATCTCTTTGGTCCCGTTAACACCGCAAGTCTGGGTGGTAAAATATACACTTTCGTTCTAATAGATGATTTCTCTAGATATTGCTGGACTTTATTTCTCTCTTTCAAATCTGATGCGTTTTGTGAATTCTCAAAATTATGTACTCGTATTCAAAATGAACTAGATTCAAAAATAAAATGCATTCGCTCAGATCATGGAGGTGAATTTGAAAATGAAAATTTAAATCTTTTTGTGAAATGTTAGGTATTAAACATGAGTTCTCTGCTCTACACACACCTCAACAAAATGGTGTTGTAGAACGGAAAAATAGGACAATCCAAGAACTAGCACGCACCATGTTATCTGAATATAAATTACCTAACTCTTTTTGGGCCAAAGCCGTAAGCACATCATGCTATGTAATGAATAGAGTTATGCTTCGCCCATCACTAAATCTCACACCGTATGAACTATATTTTCAAAAGAAACCTAACGTATCATATTTTAAAGTATTTGGATGTAAATGTTTTATTCTTAATACAAAAGTTTCTTTAGGAAATTTTGATGAGAAATGTGATGAAGGAATATTTCTTGGATATTCTTCAACCAGTAAGGCCTATAGAATATTTAATAAAAGATCGAGTAAGGTTGAAGAGTCTATTAATGTTAAATTTGATGAGTTTACTCCATGTGCAGAGAATCTTTCTACAGGTACAAATGATGAACCTTTGCCATCTTTGGAGCACGACGAAGAGGAACCGTCCAAAGAAGAGGAGGAGAAGTCCAATGAAGTTGAATATGTACCTCCAAGCATGTTGAACTTCTCAAAAAATCATCCAAAAGAGCTAGTCATTGGGGAACCTTCTACTGGGGTAAGAACTCAATCCTCTCTTCATGAAACATTTTCAAATATTTGCTTTGTTTTCGAAATTGAACATAAAAACGTTTCCACCGCTTTAAATGATGAATTTTGGTTTTTGGCTATGAATGAAGAGTTAGGACAATTTGAAAGAAATAAAGTTTGGAATCTAGTAGATAGACCATCTAATCATCCAATTATCGGTGTAAAATGGATCTTTAAAAATAAATTAGATGGTGAATCTAGGATTATAAGAAATAAAGCACGCTTAGTTGCTCAAGGTTATTCTCAAATCGAGGGGGTAGATTTTGAAGAAACTTTTGCACCCGTTGCTCGCTTTGAATCTATACGAATATTTTTGGCATTTGCGAGTTTTAAAAGAATAAAAGTATTTTAAATGGATGTTAAAAGTGCCTTTTTAAATGGGTTTATAAAAAAAGAAGTTTATGTAGAACAACCCCCCGATTTCATAAATGAAAAATTCCCTAATCATGTTTACAAATTAGAAAAAGCGCTTTATGGTTTAAAACAAGCGCCCCGTGCATGGTATGATTGACTTACATCGTTTTTGTTAAAACACGGGTATGTTGTGGGAAGTGCCGACAACACACTCTTCATTAAGCATAATAATAACGATCTAATTATTTTACAAATATATGTTGATGATATCATTTTTGGAGCCACTAATGAAGAGTTGTGTAATGAAATAGTCTTAGTAATGAAAAATGAATTTGAAATGAGTCTTGTAGGAGAACTATCACATTTTTTTGGTTTTCAAATCTCACAACGAACTGATGGTATCTTTATTTGCCAAACAAAATATGTTCACGACATGCTTAAATGATTTGGATTTGAAAATCTTAAACAAGCTTCTACTTCTAATGAGTGCTTCTTTAAAACTTGGAATAGATGAATCCGGAATTTCAATTGATCAAACGTTATATAGAGGAATGATATGATCTCTTCTTTACTTAAGTGCATCTAGACCAGATATAATGTTTGTCGTATGTTTATGTGCTCGCTTCCAAGCCAATCCAAAAGAATCTCATTTAAAAGCGGTAAAACGTATTTTTCGTTATCTATTAGGGTCATATAAATTAGGATTATGGTACCCAAACAATGATTCATTCACACTCCACAACTATTCTGATTCGGACTACGTCAGGTGTTCACTAGATCGAAAAAGCACTAGTGGTACTTGTCACTTTCTAGGACCCTCTTTAGTAGCTTGGTCTCGTAGGAAACAATCTTCGATTGCACTCTCCACCACGGAGGCCGAATATATCGCACTTGGTAGTTGTTGTGCACAAGCATTATGGATGAGTCAAACACTAGAGGATTTTAGATTTCATCTTAAAAACATTGATCTTAAATGTGACAACAAAAGTGCAATAGACCTCACATATAATCCCGTGCACCATCGTAGATCCAAACACATCGATGTTCGTCATCACTTCATTAGGGATCACATTAAGAAAGAGCATGTAAAAGTAAGTTTCATTGGCACGGACTCTCAACTCGCTGACATATTTACTAAACCTCTTCCCGATGCAAGATTTCGATTATTACGACTTGAGTTAGGTTTCCTAGATCTTTCGAGTTAAAACACATTCACAAAACACAATTTTTGCAATTTTTAACCATCGAAAACATCTCCTAAAAATCTGATATTTCAGCATGAAACTACTATTGGGACACCTAATCAAGATCAACAATTAAAAATTTCAAAATCATAAAAAATCATGTACTGTTTCTGGTGCTAGCGCTAACGCCGGCGCTAGCGTACTTATTCATTTTTCTGAATTTTTAAAATTCTGAAAATTTCTTAAAAATATATTAGTCTATATGTACTATTTATTCTTGCACTTATGATTATATATTATTTTTGAAAAATCAAATACAAAAATTCAAAAGCCTAATTACAAAAAAAATGTCTTGCTTTTTGTTTAAAGTTTATTATTATGCAAAAAACAAATACAAAAATACAAAAGCCAAATTACAAAAAATTTTATGTTTTGCCTTTTTCTTTTTGCCATTTGTTTAAAGTTTATGTCTTTTAGCAAAAATCTAATACAAAAATATAAAACATTAAAACTATCAAAAAAACTGTATGGTTTTTCCTATGAAAATCAAGCATGATTTAATCTATTCTTTAGAACTTCTATAATGTTGCAATTTATCTTTTCAAACTACTTTAACATTGTTTTCATCATGATTTGATATATCTATTAATATGTGCATCAAGTATCGTTTAAAAGTGGTGTAGAACTAAGTCTAGCATGCCTCTAAGTATGAGTAAATGTTTTATGTTTGATAATGATCTTTATTCACTCACTTATTTTGGCATTGTCTACATTTGAGTTTAATCTAAGAATGCTTGTGTATGTTTTGTATTAGTACAATGAATTAAAATTGCACAAGTATCTTACCTACACTCCTTTTATTTGCACTTTTAATAATCAAGAAAAGTGGTTATCTTTCTCATAAATTATATTGGTTTGCAAAACAAGTGTATTCAGAGAACTTTGTACAAAACAAAAATCATAAAATAAAGTGACAAAGATAACTCCACCAAGCACAACTTGAACCTCTTGATAAGTCTTAATAAGCGTTGTGAGGTTGAGCACCTTGGAAAGAATAATAAAGTATCTTGTGCAAACCAAATCTTTCTTTCAAAATAAAAACCACTTACTCTTAAGTACACCGGATCACTAGTCTCAACATTAAAAATAAATAGGTGATCCCCCTAGCACTACTTTGCACCCTGATAAGTCTTAATGAGCATTGTGTGTGCAAAGCACCTTGGTAGTTGTACATTTTTTTTGTGCATTGAAGTTTGTGGAAGTAAAATCATTTGTGTTTTATTATGCTCTTACTTTACATATTACTTGTATTTTTGATTAAAATATGTGTTTACTCTACTCAAAACTACACTTTTGTGCACATCATTATCTTCCATAACACTTCTTCTCATGAGTATTGGATCCTAATGCTAATTCTATACTATTCTTTATTTAGGAAATGCACTAGATAACCTAGCATGCTTTCCACAATGTTTAGTATGTTTTGAAATTATGAATTAACATAACATTGTAGTACTATCTTTTTGATAACATTATTTCATGCTTGGTTACTTTATTATTGAATTTAAAGAGTTTACTTACACAATGATTTACAAAACATCTTCTTTATAAAATTAAACTCCTATAATTTTTTTGAATTATCATGTCGTACAAAAGATGTTTGCTTGTATTTTTTCTAAGTCTTCCGCAACTTTACATTTACCTTGTATCTGTTTATGCTACAAACTCTGATTTATGAAAATATTGTGATGCTCAAACTCTGATCTATTTCAATGAAAAGAATTCTAAAACTCCTTATCATTTCCTTCTCTACAAGCTCGATCATGCCTTTATCTTATTATCAACTTTTTAGTGGTGTCCCCTTACCCGCTTTTGCTAATAACAAAAGGGGAGAACTAACATGATAAATATTAATCTGCTATCAAAATATAATGCTTAATTAAGATGATAGCTTACATATTAGGAGAGCATTCACTTAGGGGGAGCATGTATTTAGGGGGAGCAATTCTAAATGCTAAAATCATAAATTATCCTAAGTCATCACTCTCACACACACAAGTATGTTTCTTTATGCTTATATATTAAGACTCTGATTTATCATTAATGGATTTGTTATTATCAAAAGGGGGAGTTTGTTGGAACATGGTCTTCCGCATCTCCTAGGTTTGAGAATAACAAATCCTATGTGTATTTGATCTTGTGTGTTTAAGTGTGCAGGATAACAAAGTCCTCATGACTCAAGTATTACATAAGAAGGTTGCCCCCAAAGTTGAGCCATCAAGTCCAAAACACCTACTAGTGCTGGCAGTAGTACTAGCGCAGGCGCTAGCTGTCGTTCGACGAACTGTTAGCGGCGCTCGACAAAATGCTCATAACGGCGTTCGACGAAAATTCATTCGACAAACTCTTAGCGGCGTTCGACGAAATCTCGTTCGATGAAAATTCATTCGACAAACTCTTAGCGGCGTTCGACGAAATCTCGTTCGACGAAATATTGGCTTAAGCGAAATTTCCGGAAGAACTTATAGAAGGAGATAGCGCTAGGCAATATCCGATAGCGCATGCGATAACGAGGAGCACAGTAGGCAAGAGAGAATTGTTTCCTCGGATTGAAGATTCTGCCGCGCAGAATGTGTCCTAATATGGGATAGCGCCGGCGGTACCGCTAGCGCAGGCGCTAGCGCGGAGGCGATAAAAAGGACGTCTCTTCTCTCATTTCAGATGGATATTACAGAGATCAGAGAGAGAGATAGAGTGCTAGAATTCCCGAGGCTATATTGGCCGAAAGTTGATGTCCTACAAAGTTTTGCAAACTTTTGAAGAAGAATCTCATCACGCCGGATCCAAACGAAGTCCGCTTCTACAACGCTTATTCTACAGCGGATCTTCGTCTCCAACTTCAGAAGTTCATCAAGAGGGAGTTTTTATTTATTTTCATTTCATATCTTTCTTGTAAACGGTTAGTGAAATCACCTCGTGTTGGCGACTAGGTCTGGGTAGGACTTAGGGGGAAACTCCCCTCGTGTTGGCGACTAGATCTAGTCTAGGTCTAGGGGGTGCTCGAGGCCACATCCGGGGAAAGGTTGGCTAGAGCGGCTTGAGGCCAAATCCGGGGAGGATAGGTTAGGGCCATCGGTTCGTGGGGATGCGAGTCAGGATATAAAACAAAAAATTGTTTACTATTCATCGCCACCGATTTCTAGCATTATAGAAGTCAACTTTTGTAAAACCGTATTTGATATTAATAAAGCATGTTTCTACTTTATTTCAATTGTTTTACTTGACTCCTTATTGTCTTTGTCTTGAATTATTACAAAGCTTTTCAAAATATCACTAAAGTTTTAAAAACCCTTATTCACCCCCGCCCTCTAAAGGCGCCTACCGATCCAACAAGTATGACACCTCCCAACCTATACCTTACGTACGCCCCTAAGCACATACAGGGTATCCACGTACTACTTGATACAACAATGCCTCTAAGTGAAACACCAAGCTCTTAACTCCGAGGACCCGACCAGTCCTTTCTTATACTACTGTGTCTACCGCTCGTAGGACCTACCTATCCTTCTTATATAACATTGAGCCTACTGCTCGCAGGACTAACACATCCTTCCTTATATGCCGAGCCTACTGCTCGCAGAACTAACCCAGTCCTTCCTTATATAAATTGAGCCTACCGCTCGCAGGACCTACCAGTCCTTCCTTATATGCCGAGCCTACCGCTCGCAGGACTAACCCAGTCCTTCCTTATATACCGAGCCTATCGCTCGCAGGACTAACCCAGTCCTTTCTTATATACCGACTCTACCGCTCGCAGGACTATCTAGTCCTTGTACCACTCCGTCCCAAATTTGGAATGAGGTTTACAGTAATAGATTCTCCTAATTACTACTCTTGTCTATCGTTTAGTTATGCATAGAAGTTTTAGGGTGAATCCTGGACTTCCCGTGGACTACCCGGTGAAGGGCTCGCAGCGGTACTTGGGAATGCGGTGGTGGCTGAAGCCCAAATCTCTCTTTCCAGGATATTTACTCTTATTAGTGACTACCCATTCTTATATGCCCCGTGCTCTCTAATTGCTCTAAAATCCTAAGGTGGATTACCATTTGACTCGAGCAGATGAGCGTCTGTGTTCAATTGAACACTAAAACCCTGCCTCTCCTAATGACCGTCTATATCTTTGTATTATCTCTCAATCACAACTGAACTCCTTGATAGGACACTTCTCACCACTCCCAATAGGTCATTGTAATTCTCTGAACTGGTTATTTTACTAAACGCATCCCAGTCTTAACTTCCGATGACTGCCCTTGTTGATTAACCTTCCATCCTAACTGGACACATGGAATTCTCTGAGAGTTAATAACTCTAGGGGTGGTGACCATAAGGGAGGGGTCTAAATCTAAGTTTTCAATCTTTACTATTCGCAGACCAGCAACCTTTAATCTAATCCTCATCTTCAAATGGAGTGATTATATGAATCCTAAATCAGGATGTGTCAATCCTAGTTCCATATGTTCATTAAGATATTATAAGATTATGATCAGATTCCTAGAATATCAAGAGTCAATAATTCAAGTTATGAATATTCTAAGATATAGTTCCAAGGTCTACATTGTGAATGAAGTACCAATTATATGTAATCATAAATTCCAATAAAATTACTAGAGATTCACAATGTTATAAGAAGCTTATGGTCATATTCTTAGAATATTCCAGTGTCAATAATCCAAGTTATGAATTTCTCAAGTTATATACTCAATTTCTACTTTGTGTAGGAAGCATGTCATATAGTCAAATATTAATTCTAATAAAATTCTCAGAGCTTCCTACTAGTATGAAAACTCTATGTACAAAATTCTATAACAATCCAGCAAGTTTAATTCATGTTATGAATTTCTCAACCTATAAACTCAACTTCTACTTTGTGAAGGAAGCATGACATATAATCAAAGATTAATTCTAATAAAATTCTCAAAGCTTCCTACTGGTATGAAAAGTCTATATACAAAATCTATAATAATCCAACAAGTATATTTCATGTTATGAATTTCTCAAATTATCAACTTAATTTCTAGTTTGTGAAAGAAGCATGTCATATAATCAAAGATTAATTCTAATAAAATTCTCAAAGCTTCCTACTGGTATGAAAAGTCTATGTACAAAATTCTAAAACAATCAAGCAAGTTTAATTCATGTTATGAATTTCTCAACCTATAAACTCAACTTCTACTTTCTGAAGGAAGCATGACATATAATCAACGATTAATTTTAATAAAATTCTCAAACCTTCCTACTGGTATGAAAAGTCTATATACAAAATTCTATAATAATCCAACAAGTATATTTCAAGTTATGAATTTCTCAAATTGTCAACTCAATTTATAGTTTGTGAAGGAAAGTTTAATTCTAATAAAATCCTCAAAGCTTCCTACTGGTATGATAAGTCTATGTAAAAAATTCTATGACAATCCATCAAGTTTAATTCATGTTATGAATTTCTCAACCTATAAACTCAACTTCTACTTTGTGAAGGAAGCATGACATATAGTCTAAGATTAATTCTAATAAAATTCTCATAGCTTCCTACTGGTATGAAAATTCTATATACAAAATTCTATAATAATCCAACAAGTATATTTCAAGTTATGAATTTCTCAAATTATCAACTCAATTTCTAGTTTTTTGAAGGAAGCATGTCATATAATCAAAGATTAATTCTAATAAAATTCTCAAAGCTTCCTACTGGTATGAAAAGTCTGTAAAAAATTCTATAACAATCCAACAAGTATATTTCATGTTATGAATTTGTCAAGTTATCAACTCAATTTCTAGTTTGTGAAGGAAGCATGTCATATATTCAAAGATTAATTCTAATAAAATTCTCAAAGCTTCCCACTGGTATGAAAAATCTATGTGCAAAATTATATAACAATCCAATAAGTATATTTCATGTTATGAATATCTCAAGCTATAAACTCAATTCCTACTTTGTGAAGGAAGCATGTCATATAATCAAATATTAATTCTAATAAAATTCTCAGAGCTTCCTACTGATAAGAAAAGTCTTATGTATGAAATTCCACAGCAATCCAGCAAGTATTTTTCAGGTTGTAAATTTTTCAAGATATAAACTCAATTCCTACTTTATGAAGGATCTACTTCAAATGTTATTCCAAAAATTCAAAGAAAATTAACAGTTATATGTTTTCACCCAAAACTCCTAATTCCAGAATTTCAAGGTTCTCCCAACATGAATATGCCCATAGATAAACAAATACTCAAAGGGTGAATAATTCCCATCGAAAGGGATCTACTATAAATATTACTCCAAAAATTATAATAAAATTCCCAGGGATTTATAATGGTCCATAAGTGATCCTAACAAATTTTAGGATATGATAATAAACATTCATCACAAAGATCAACTATTTACCCCAAGGTGATAAATAAGGATAATAGGATATGTAGGGGCATAGAGTGTCCCAAAAATTTCCAAGACATTTCTTCGAGTGTAAAATGCCCTAGATAAGCATTTGCCAATGTTTGGGATATTTCCTAGGTGGTTTGACCCTAAACATTTCATTAATACATAAATGTCACAAATTAAATTAAGTGTAAAATCTTAGTAAAATATTTTTCAAAAATTCACAAACTCCCAGGGGTGTTGTAATATTTCATCATAGAGGAGTGGCTAAAATTTCAAAGACTAACTCAAAGTAAAAAGACCTAGGGTCACAATATACCCATTTGGGCTGTATGCACACCACACCATAACCTTGACTAAAACATGCAAGTGGGTTAACCCAACATGCAGTGGTCCAAATGACCTAAACTTTTAACCATATGATATACTTGGCCTGGACTACCATCCAGAGAAATTTTGAGTGGATTTGGACCATTTTAACCCTAGATCTATGCTATACATGAAAAATGAAATGTTGTACCAAACCATATAAAAATTATTTCCAAAAAATTCCCAATTTGTGGCAGAGGGTACTTTAGGGAATGAATCATGCATGCCGCAAATTTCATCCTAATTGGAGTTGTAGAGCTCCAAAAAACACTAAAATCACTAGGGTGCTATATGCACCCCATTTCCCATACACTACACCTACATGCACATGCTAATTCACAAACATGCACATGTCATTTTGGCCTAAAATTTTTACCAGAATCTCATCATGATAAGGTTATTCCCTCAGCCCAAATTTGGGGTGATTAGGAGTCATTAGCCCCCATAATTATCACATGCAAGCTTAATTGAATTTTCAAATAAACTTTAGGAAAATTAATTCTAAAAATTATCAAATTTTTACCAGAGGTGTAATATGGCATGACTCATGCATGTATCAATTTTCAGCTCATTTGGACAAGCCAATTGATGTGGGCACCTAAAATAGTGTCTAGGGATCAAAGTGAACACCCTACACCAAAATGGGTGCACAGGGAGCTACAGTGCTTCAAATGACATGAAATCAGTGGAAAATTAAAGTTAAGACCAAGGCCTACAACGCTTATGTTTATTACTTCTTTTGATTCTGTACCTAAGGGGCCTAAATATTTAATTGAAGATCTGAGATTATTTGTTATAGATTTAATTAAGCTATATAACATTTCATTAAAATCATTATTCATCATCTTCCTTCCTGAGCCCGAAATTTCAATTTGCAGGGCTGATTTCAACCCCTTTTTCCTGGCCACTCCTCCAGCTCCACGACCGGCCACCACCACCACCACCTCCATTGAGGTGGTGTCCATCGATTGGCGGCGAGATGCCAGCCGGAAACAATCTCTCCGGCGATCCCAAGCAAGGTAAAAAGCTCCGAAAATTCACCCTCATCTCCCATGGATTCAAGACCTATTGAGCTCAAAATCACTCCTATTTGATCTAGATATTAACACAAGGGAAGGGGGAGAGGAAACATGCCTTCAATCGTGCCTTTTGATGGAGGTTTGCCCCAATAGCCATGGTCGTCCATGCTCCAAGATCTCCCATGTCGATTCCTCATTTATCCATCAAATGTCTTGATCTAAAACTTGATTTTAGTTGCTTGGCACCTTCTGAAGCTGATGGAGGGGTTAACTTTGAGTGGGGGAGGCTCTTTGAAGTGTTTCCACTAAGGGTGGTGGCCCAAGCTTTTGCTGGAATTCATGGTGGCAGCTGAGAGAAAGCATGGTGAGTGTGAATTGAATCCATGTGGCCTTCATCCTATGAATTCATGGTTGTATCTTTCCAAAATTTGGGGATTTCTCCTAATTACCCCCTTGCATGGCATTTACTTTTGAAATCTGAGGTTGGCCATGGCAATTAGCACCTTGGGCTGCAGGATGGGCAACTAATGTTGGGCCAAGCTCATTGAAATCAAGGATTGGGCTTATTTGACCTAAATAGGCAAAATTGGGATTTTGAGTTTGGGATTTACTAAAGCTCACCCCAACCAATGTGACTGACCTACATTGGTGCCTTAGACCCTATGGACATATTCCAAGGGGAATTAGGTCATGGTGGGGTCATATGAGGATTATTTGCACATAATTGCTTATAAGGGCAATTTGGTGCTTTTGCCCTAATCCTCCAAAATTGAATACACACATTGGCTCAATTAGGTATCATATACTCCCTTTAGGCTTTAGAAAGGGTTGTTCTAGGTCAATTTGTCCAATTGAGGGCCAATTGAACCATAAAGGGCATAAATTGTAATTTGGGGCAAATTGGTAATTTTGCCTAATTTCCCAAAATTGGCTTATCCCAAAGGTCCAATGTGGACCCATTAG
Organism: Dactylorhiza incarnata; assembly: GCA_033032865.1. Taxonomy (NCBI): domain Eukaryota; kingdom Viridiplantae; phylum Streptophyta; class Magnoliopsida; order Asparagales; family Orchidaceae; genus Dactylorhiza; species Dactylorhiza incarnata. Next base: position 11,711,549 of record JAWHQI010000033.1, on the reverse strand, counting down.
ACTCTCTAAGTGATCTTAGAGTTTTAGGGATGATCAATTAGATCACATTGAGTCAATTGAAGGTCAATTGAAGGGATTAGTTCAATTTGGCCAAATTGGGGCTTTTTGGTAATTGACCCAAATTTCCTAAAATTGGTCAATTCCAATAAGTTTATTTTGTCTCATTAGCCTACTCTAGTATTTAGGAAGGGTGTGGAGTGGTCAATTTGTCATTTAGAAGCTAAATATCAAGTCTTAAGCCTTGGAGTCAAATTGGCTATTTGCACACCAAAGAGATCTTCACCTATTCACCTTGGTTTCAGGGACATTTTGGTCTATTAGAGCAATGCCATGACCTTGTCATGGCAAAATGCACCTTAGGGGTCTAGTTGTAATGAGGATGTTACAAATCCCTATAAACAAAAAAAAAATTTCATCCCCGAAATTCAAATTCGGGTCCACGGGGTTTCACGCACAATGGGAAAATGAAGAATCTTTAAGGAGGCTTAAATCATACTTGAGGCAAAGTGTCCTAGGTATTGTTGCTGCATGGAACCCATCAGTTTCCATATGTGCTCCTCTCGTCCATGATTGGACCAGAATACCTTGCCCAAGGGAACCTTCTTCTTTCGTAGGATTCGGATGGCGATTTCATCGATATAGATTGGTTTCAAACGGACTGTACGATCAGATGCTATCAGGCCTGTTGCGGTAGTGATTTGTTTATCTTTCCCAAGGAGAGCTATACTAAGCCAGGAGATGTGAAAAACATCGCGCAATTCTGCCAATTTCAGCGGTAGCTCCAGCCCATAAGCCGAGGGGTCGATCCGCTCCAGGATCCTATAAGGCCCCATGTATCTCGGGATGAGCTTCTTCAGTCTCTGTACCAGTGAGACTCCGTGTGCTGGTCATATTTTCAAAAACACTCTGTCTCCTGCCTAGACTCCTACCTTACAGTGTCGTGCATCGTAATATTTAGCTTGTCCGCTCTGTGCTTCCCAACATCCAACCCTGTATCAGTCGCATTTGGGCATCTAGGCATTTGTGCTTTCTATATATCCTGGCCCCAGTGCCTTCGGGTCTTCTTCCCGAATCCATGAAAGTGGAGTGCTACACTCCCTCCCATATATGGCCACATAGAGATATCTCATCAAACCCATTAGTTTTGTGTAATTTCATTTCATCTATGCTTGATAGTAAAAACATGTTTTCCATTGTCACGCGTCTTCCTATCAGTGATTACACTGTCTTTTAGACGTACGTGCTCCGGTTAAAAGATTATATAGAATGTATACATCTTGATATATTGTCTGCCAATTTCAAGACCTCTAGGGTTATCACACTTTTACGTCATGCTATTGCAAGTTAATCATAGTTGTTCGACATCTTGAATGTCATTATCTGTCTTCTAGTATAAAGTCTGCAAATTTCCAATATTAGGAATTATTCAAATTGAAAGGGTTTGGCTTCTGATCGAGTAAGCCAAGTATAAATCACCTTCGAGTGCCCTAAAATGCAGAAAATCCGTGCTGTAACTCTAGCTTGCAAGGACCCGATTCCAATCCACATATCCCATAAGATGATTTGATTGTCCCCAGCAACTAGCTCGACCATCCCGTGTTTCTAACCTTTCAACAAAATTCATATATTTGTTCATCCAATGGTATTCGTACCATTTGCCCCGAGCATAACACAGATCATCGTCTCTGAATTGAGGAGGTAAATCTAAGGTACCACACCTCGCATGAGGTTATTTACATTTGTTCACCTCTTAAGATCACGAGGGTCTATTGCCCGTTCCATTCTTATCTGGTCCATATCTAACTTAAACATGCACTAAGTCCATAATTCATGTCGGTTCTCTCTTGTGTTTTTCATGAGTTTATTAAATCAAACGCTTAACCGAAAATAATCTCTAACGTACCTTACAATAATTGGGTTAAGGCAATGAAGCGTCTAGGGATATTATATTTGTTGAGGCAATAAATGTCACACCATTTTAATTGTAGATAAAAATCTTTGAAAGTGCATAGTGTCCCTCTGAGAATCCTCTAGAGTGGGGATGAATAGAGATTTAAAAATTATTCCTATTCTAACTGTGAGTACAATAAAATAATCTAAGGATTTATGCTCAGTCAAGATCTCAGGCAGAATAAAATAGTGCTAAAATATAAAGCAGAAAACAGTAATGTAAACTAGCTATAGGGACAACACAGAAAATTAGCAACCAAAAGACACACAGATTTTTATCGAGGTTCCCCACAATGTGGGTACTCCCCTCTTCTACCACCTGGTAGGGATGCACCACTGTGCCTAAGTCTTTTGGTAAGGAGACTCTTAGAACCATTGATCTTTTGACAAGGAGATCATGAACCACCAGATCTGTTGATAAGGAGATCTTGAGCCACCAGATCTTTTGATAAGGAGATCTAGAACCTGAAAGTCAATTGATATGCTTTGATACCAATTGAAAGTGAGGTTAGATCTTAGATTTACTCTAGAGGGGGGGGGGGGTGAATAGAGTATTAAAAACTTTTCACTTTATTTTATAGCGGAATTAAAATAGTGTTACTTATATGTGTATGCAGAGTGAGTTATAAAATAAATAAAAACAAATCAGCACACATCACAGCACACAGAAAATCACAACACAGAGGACACAAGGATTTTTAGAGTAGTTCCCCAATAAACCTGGGTACGTCTATTCTTCTACCACACTTGGTAGGATCCACTAGGTTTTTGATCAGGTGCCCTAACACCAAGGGGTTTTTGTTTAGGTGTCCACACACTAAGGAGCTTTTGATCAGGTGCTCTAACCAAACCACAGGTTTTTGTTCAGGTGCCCTGTCACCAATGGGTTAACTTTTGAAGGGAGTTATAACCCTGTACAAGAGGGGATAAGAAGGGTTATGAAGTTCTTTTCTGTCAATATTCTGAGAGAAGACTCTAGTGGATTGTTGATGATGTAAAGCTCCCCATGTCTGATATAAAATGTTTGACAGTAGATGGCTGGAGCTTTCTCTTGGATGTATTGTTCTCCCTGTAGCTGATGAATCTGAGAGAATAAGTTCCTCTGATTATTGTTGCTCTTTGAAGATCTGATCTAGCAGCTGATGACTGAGAGAGTTGAGTTGATGTTCTCAGTGAATGAGTGTTGTTTGAGGAAGAAGAAGATGATCTGTTAGCTTTTTCTTTCTTCTTCCTGCAAATGTTTCTCTACTAAATTCCTCTTCCTCTTTTTGTTTCTTGTACAGTTATATGTGATTGTTCTGTAATGCTGTCATGTAATAATCTATTACTTCTGGTTCTTCCTTATTCCTTTTAGATTATATCTATGATTTGAAATTCAAATCATCTGAGAAAGGAATAGAATAATCTGTAATAAATCCTTCTTGGGACTGCAAAGGTAACCAAAACGATTATGTCGAATACTTAATTCCTTTTCCATGAAATGTTCCTTTTCCATTAAATGTCAATGGCTATAATCTTGGAAGAAGAGAATAGAAAGGAATATAATAAGTAAGGCAGAAATCTTGTCTTATCTGGAATATAGATCCGTTGCTGTAGACGATCTAAGTTCAGAGAAATTAATTGATCTTCTGAAATTAAATCTGTTGTCAGAAAATTCGTTGATCTGAGATTGAAATTCATCGAACAGAATTAGATTCGTCGATCTCAGAGATGAGTTCGTCGATCTGAAGATATTCATCGAATGCAGACTGAGTTCATCGAACAAATGAATTCGTCGACCGCTGAGCTGAGCAAAATCGTCGACCACTGAGACTGAATAAAATCATCGACCGCTGAGACTGGATAATTTCATCGCCCGCTTAGAGGACAATTTTGTTGACCGCTGAGTCGCTGAGACGCTGAGATTGAAGCAAGCCGTTTGTTGAACGCAGAATGTAAGCCATTCGTCGAACACAGAGTGTAAGCCGTTCGTCAAACGCAGAGAGCAAGCCGTTCATCGAACGCAGTATGGAGTTTATCGAACGCAGAACCTGAATACTTTCTTGAGTTCTAACAGGCCAAACCCTTGACCCATTGACTATACATTGGGGTCAACTTTATCCTAGTCAACATATAGTGATCCTAGCCCAAATCAGAAATAGGGTTGTTCCAACAGAACCACTGAATCCTTTGAAGAGGGATTAACAAAACTCTTTTACAGAAGGGAATTAGAAGGAGAAGGAGAAAGAGAAATTGTGTAGGAATTCTATTCTCAGAATTCTTATGAAGGCTGTGTGATACACAACTTCTTGTATCTATCACTGGATCTGCTCTTGATTAACTCCTGCTTATAATAGTGATGATTTGAAGGAGCTTTGATTGTCAGATCCTTTGTGATTTTGCTTGTTTGAGATCTGGCTGTTATGAGATGGTGATGAAGAACATCTTTCAGATCCTTTGAACTTTTCTTCTGATTAAGATCAGCCTGCTGTGAGATTGTGATAATGAGCGGCTGTTCTTCTCTTCTCTAAATCTTCTTAGTTAGGGTTCTTGAGGGAGGAAGAAGAAGAGAAAACCATATATAGTTGATATCAGCCGATTATGATGAATGCTGTCTTTTTCTCTTTCTTCTCATCCATTTTATTGTCCAGTTCAATTTGAATTTCTTTTCCTTTTCTGGTAAGTGCTGAAATGGTATTTTTGTCTGGACATTTACATCCTTCTTTTCTTCTTTAATTCCCGACCCGTCCACCAACATAAAACTTGTTTCCAAGAATGCTTTTCTCTGTACTCTTTTAATTCTTCATTCCATTTGAGGTAATTAAGGAGCTGTTGGAGAACGGAATTAAGAGAGGCGGGCCATGAAAGAGAGTAAAAAATGATAGCTGAAAAGGTTCCCTCTGAAAAGGTTCCTTTTCAGCCTATATTCGACGTAGCGTCGAGTTCACTTTTTCTCTTATCGATGCACCATCGAGTTCTTGTAGGAGCAGCTTTGAATTCATCCTTGCTCTAACTGAACTCATCCAGTCGGCGTTACGTCGATACCCAATTGACATAACCGTCGAGTTGATCGCTTGGCTTTGAAAATCATTATCTGCGTCGAGATGAAGTCGATGTTGCATCGACTTTAGATTACTCCGACAGATACTTCCTTCTGCTTCGAGTTTAAGTAGAATCTTCGTCGACTTCTTCAAGTACTCTGACAAGTCCATGGCCTCTGCGTCGATATCTATTCGATGTAACATCGACTTGGATTACTTCAACAGAAGGGTGACCTACTTGGATTTCTAGTCAGAGCAGCGCCGATATGGACTCAATGTTGCGTCGAATTCTATTCGAAGCAAATGTTACCTTTACCCAATTTTGCTTCCCTTGATCTGGTCTTGACACCCTAATTTGAGTGTGACATCCTAAGACATCTAATGACCAGAATATCCTCACTATACAATGGGTAATTCAATCATAGGGGATAAAATCACTTATAATTAATTTGTTAAGTTAAATCAAGGATTTTCCCAACAATCTCCCCCTATTTATCCTAACAAATTTTACAGTTTGTTCAAAGTAATTTTACACATTCCTTTTATATGAACAAATATACATACCATACAATATAAACAATAGAATATGACAGACCGAGAGACAAGCTATTCCAATCATTTGTCAGCCAGTTATATTGTTCTTTCCACAACAGTATTTGCATAGGCTATTCATTTCTCTGGCAATTATATTGTTCTTTTCACAAGAATAATAATCACAGATACCTGAACTTAAGAATCCTTCTCAAGAGTTCTTCTTTTTCATGAGAATACCTTTGGAATAGCCTTCCTTTAAGCCGTCTTCAGAGGCTCGTCATCATCATCAGCTTCTTCAGTATCAGCTTTGTCCTTGAGAATTTCCCCCTGATTGTGTGCATTCTGTTTGGCCTCCTGGGTAGCTTCTTGAACAATCTGAGCTACTTCATCTAGTAGATTATCATTCTGAAGCTTCTCCTGATTAGATGATTTACTTACAACTTCCATTTCTATGTGCAGATTTCTCTGAACATCTGAAGCTTTCTCCCCCTGAACTATTGCATCTATTTGTTCATCATCCAATTTTTCTGGGTACTCCCCCGGGTCTACAGGCTCCCCCTGAGTCTGTGGACCTTGAAAGATAGCAACCTTGTCAGGAGAAGGCTCATTATTAGCATCGCCCTGATCATGTCCACTCAAATCAAGGACAAGTCTTTCTTCCTCTAATATATTCTCCCCCTTCTTGACCTTGCTGTCCAGTGAGCTTAAGAGCTCCCTTGTAACCATAGAGGAATATACAAAATCTTTGAGGCACTGAAAAGATCTTTTAATACTTAATAGCTCACCCTTCATTTGTGAGTATTTTCTGTCAAACCTTCTAGCCTGAGAGGCCACTTAGTCTGCAAATGTGGAGGAGGCAATGACCACAGCTTTAGAAATGATCTGCTCAAGATTAATTATGGGTGGATGAGATGTATAGGGAGAAGGTGATGGAGGAAGTTCTTCTTGGATAGGGGAGAGAGGATGGTAAAAGTCAGGTGAGAAATGAACTGATGGTGGTGGAGGAGGAGCAGGTTGATAATCTGGAATGACAGTGGATGGTAATTAATGAGATGGTTGAGGAGATGGCTCAGGGGATGAAGAGGATTGGTGATGTTGTTGTTGTTGTTGCTGTTGAGGTGAATGTTGGGCTGGAGCATCATCCCGAAGGATATCTGGAACATTGTCCAGTGGAGGTGGAGAGAGGAGGAGGGATAGTATCCCTTGGGAGGTCTGGAATATGCCTTTCTGGCTCTTGAGGAGGAGTAGATGGAGGAGGTGAAGCTAGGGATTGACCAGGCTTTAAGATTTGCCTGGTCCACTTAGAGAAGATCCCTATATTAATCCTCTTCCCAGGAGGAATAGGCACTCCTTTGGAATTACACACACTAGGATAGTGGTGAAGCAGTACCTGACTCATGATTCTCATGAAAGCATTCTCCTTGTTGGAGTACTTGTGAACAATCAACTTTAGGAGACACCTCCCCTAATTAATCTTTTTCTGCAGAACTAGCACTCCCATAATCTACAACTGCTGTCAGGGGATAGCATCATGGGCTGAAATTTTTCATAGCATAACCTTCCCCACAATGTCAGCCAAAAATCTGTACTCCTCTGCCACATCAATCTTTTTAAGATTAATTGGCTTCTCCTTCTTGAAATGTATTATTTCCAGAACATTCTTTATTTCCTCTCCTGTCAGTTCATCTGGGTCATTCCTGTTGGAACATGGTCTTCCGCATCTCCTAGGTTTGAGAATAATAAATAGTATGTGTATTTGATCTTGTGTGTTTATGTGTGCAGGAAATCAAAGACAACATGACTCAAGGATGGTTGCCCTCAATTTTGAGCCAGAAATTCCAAGTTTCTTACTAGCGCCGGCGGTAGCACTTAGCGCCTGGCGCTAGCGATGATAGCGCAATTCCAGGAGTACATATGGAAGGAGATAGCGCCTGGCGGTAGCCGATAGCGCAGGCGGTAGCGACGCACAAAGTTGGCAGGGAGGAATTGTTTCCTCTGATTGAAGATTCTGCCGCGCAGAATGTGTCCTAATATGGGATAACGCCGGCGGTAGCGCAGAGCACAAGAGGAATGGCGAAATTGTTTCCCCGGTTTAAAGATTCTCGCGCGCAAAATATTACTTATTATGGGATAGCACCGACGGTAGAACTAGCACAGGCGCTAGCGCTGAGGCTATAAAAAGGACCCATTGGCTCCGTCTTCCTGACTCTTCCACAACCCTAAACTCCAGAGCTTCGTGCCACAACATATAGAGGAAGGTTCAGAGAGATATTCCCACCAAAAGCTTAGAGAGAATTTTTGAAGGAGGACTTCTTCATGCTTCATCCGACCGGCGGCCGCTTCAACAACGCTTATTCTACAGCGGTCCAACGTATCCAACTTCAGAAGTTCTTAGAGGGAGTTTTTATTATTGATGTTTTTATTTTCACATCTTTATTCTTATAATCGTTAGTGAATTCGCCTCGTGTTGGCGACTAGGTCTTGGTAGGACTTAGGGCTGAAATTCGCCTCATGTTGGCGACTAGAACTAGGCTAGGTCTAGGGGGTGCTCGAGGCCACATCCGGGGAAGGGTTGGGTAGAGCGGCTTGAGGCCGAATCCGGGGAGGATAGGCTAGGGCCACCGGTTCGCGGGGAAGCGAGTCGGGATAGAAAACAAAAAGGAGTATATTTCTATTAGCTTTGATTTTTAGCTTCGATAAGAGATCAAGTTTTGTAATCATGGTTCTCAAGTTAATAAAATCATGTCTTTACTTTTACTTCACTTGATATGTCTTGATCTTCTTTAGTTTAATAATCAAAGCTTTTTCAAAGTTATTCAAAATATATCTAAAGTTATTAAAACCCTTATTCACCCCCCCTCTAAGGGCGCCTACCGATCCAACAAGTGGTATCAGAGCCAGGTTATTCCAAATCGGCTTAACAACCGGGAATAATGGCGTCTCATGATCTCGCTTCTACTAGTGGGATAAATTTTTATGAAGAAGAAAAATCTCCTAAACCACCTTTATTCGAAGGGAGAAATCATAAAGGATGGAAAATTTTAATTGAAAAATTTATTAAGACTTTAGATATCGAAGTATGGAATTTAGCCATTGTAAGACCTGCGGATGAATTAAATAAAAAAGAACGTCAACTAAATGCAAAAGCCCAACATTATTTATTTTGTGCTCTATCAAATGAAATTTTCAAATTAATATATTGCTTTTCTAGTGCATACAAAGTTTGGCAATTTCTTGAAGAAATGTATGATTTTCCTCTCGCAGGTATAGATCAAACACAGGAGGAGAAGAACATACAAGCATCAACTACTATTCAAGATGATCTCTCTCGTTGCAAAGCCATGGAAATCATGGAAACGAACTTGGAAAAAGAGAGCAATACATTAAAAGAAAAAGAAGATACATTTATGATGGAGGAAGGCCCAAAAGATAACGAAGGAACTTCATGCACACATTTTGCCTCTACCAAAAGCGCTGTAAGAAAGTCAAAATCCTATTCTTGTGTGATAACTTCCATTTCTAGTTTCAATATACTAAAAACTGCAAAACGTAAGATCAAGAAATTAAAAATCACTATTAAAAATTTACAGTTAGAAAATAAGAGATTAAAAGCTAATGTTAATTTAGAATCAAATTGTGATGTGGTTTCACCATCTTGTCCTTCACTTGAAAACGCAAAACCTTGTTTTGATTGTGAAAATATTAAGGAAAAACTTAAGGAACTTGAAAAAGAAATTATTTGTATAAAAGAACATAATGAAAAGTTATCTTTAGAAAATTCATCTTTAAAAGGTGATTGTGCCACATGCAAAAGTTATAAAATTGAAATTGAAGAGATGGATGAAACATTTGAGGAATACAGAAATGAATACCAAAACCATATTGATTCAATTGTTTCTACTCTTAAAAATAGCACAATTGCGTATAACAAAGCTAGACATAACTTGAAACTTAAGAACAATGAATTAGAAACTAAAATTATCTTGCTTAAGGAAATCTTAAAGAAAAATTCTCAATATCAAACAAACTCTAAGAGCAAGTTAAATATGATATCTCAAAATATGAATAAACCAAACAATGGGAATAAAAAACTTCAAAATGAAATTCCAAAATACTATCATTATCAAACTTCTCCCAACATAAAATTAAATGCTCATAACTTTCCTATTAAAAATACCTTCAGAAATCATCAATATAAAGACTATCGCTATGGAAACTTCTCATATAAGAACAACACCAAACCAAAGGTGGAATGGAGGCCCAAAACTAAAACTGAAACATTAACATCACATAAACGAACCATTTCATCAATATCTAACCATAAACCTACACGATATATTTGGGTACCCAAAGGAACCACCACTCTTGGTCTCCTTTGGATCCCTAAATCTCTTACTCATTAAGTATCACCAAATGCATGAAGTTGAAATCAACAAAAAATATAAAGTATCAACTATTCTTCTTCATGATATGCTTTAACTCAATAAGTTTATAAGAACTCAAAATCATTTTTTTTTGTAAACTATCTATTATTCTTATATATATACATCATTTATCAATAACTGATCTCAAAAGTATTATGTGGTATTAGAAATCTCTAACCATAATTTTTTAAATTATACTACATATGATATTAAAATTGCCTAAAAATCTCTATTTCATGACTTCAAAATTCATAACAAAAAAATCACAAAGAAGGATCAGATAAAAACACTCAAGCATCCAGAAACAACAAAATTAAACATTGCAGATAACGTTAGCGCTAGCTGGTCACACCTGCGCTAGCAAACTGCATCTAAAATCATGTGTTCAAATTCCTGTATTATTACACAACAAAAACTTGTTACCCTCAGACCGTCCTACTCCACTACTCCTCCTCGTCTATCTCCTCCACACTAGGACTTGGAGAGTGTCTTCTGCGAGTCCTCCGAATCGAATGACGGGGCGGATCCTGATCTGGGCTGTCCCACTCCCTCCGCTCCAGTCCTGATGGTTTTAGCTTTAAGGCCTTGATCATAAACTTCACCATCTTCTTTATCCCTGAAACATCCTTCTCCACTTTTGCCATCCGCTCTCCCATCTCCTCTTGAAATGACCCAAATGAATCATCTCGAGCCCCTCGAGATGACGCTCCTCGCCGGAGTGGTGGTCGAGTAGAAGTCAATGGCTCATCCAGGATGAATGATGCTCGCAAGTGAGAAGTACTATAGATAGGAGGGTAGCAAACTATCAAGTAGAAACCCATTTCAATAGAAAGATACATCATCTGAATCACCCACTGTATGATGCCGCCCAGGGGCAAGTTATTGTATCTCTGACGGGAAGGTTGCCGCAACTTGTAGGAATAGCGAATCAGGGAAAGTAATAACTCAGCCACGTCGAACTTCTCCTCCTCCAAAATAAAATAAGTGACATAACTGAGCTGGGTTGTGACCTTTGCTGTTTCACCCAACTTCAGCATAATTGTGTGGCATAATACATCCTGAATAACTAGGGCATACACGGTGAGTGTCGACACAGACGAGATCAGACTTCTGCATTCCTTATTATGTAGCACCATGTTCACCTGAGTCCAATCTCTGTCCACCCTGAACTTCTCCACAATATCCAACCGATTTGGATGCTGGGACAATCCAAACATGAGCCTCAGTTGTTCATGGGTAATGGTCACCACTTGTCCTTGCACCTGTGACTGCACTCCTCCATCCATCCTGGTCTGTGATGGGTCTTCCAAGTGTGTATAAAAATCCCGCACTAACTCCGAAGAAAATCCATCAGAACTAAATAAATTCGACACCTCGGAAGTAGCAAATAACTGCATGACGTGATAGTGGCGTGGCAAGTCAAACTCTACGACATATGGAACACCTACTACATCTGCTTCTACGGCCAGCTCTGCTATTTTCTTACCCTTAGATCCAGGTGCCATCTGCACATACAAGAAAATTTTAAAAATTAAGCAACCATTACTACCGCCAGCGCTATCAATAGCGCCCGGCGTTATCAATAACTCCTACTGTAGCGCCGGCACTACTCCTCACATCTGAAATAGTAAAAATCTCCTTAAAAATAAAACACTTTCAGATCCTAAATTACTAGATGCAAGAAATCCACAGAAAAATCAAGATCAAAACCAAAATACTCATAAAAAAATACTAATCTTGAAGAAAATCAACCATTGTAGATCTACTTTCTAAATCCACCTAAAAACCTCAAATATCTTCATCTCTAACATTAAAATCAAGTTTTAAAACAAAAAACATAAAAAAGGATGAAGATTTACCTCAGATCTACGCGTGGGCTGGGTCGTCTTCTAGGGTTTTACCGGAGAGGGTGAATGAAAATGGCGAAAATGAAAAAGGGATCGGGATTTAACTAAAGGCTCGATAGAGCCAGCGTTATCACTAGCGCCGGCGGTATCGCACCCTTCTGATTTTTTAAGAAAATAAAACTCTATAAAATTCCTCGATTATTATCCACTGTTTGTGCTGCTTAGTTATGCAAAATTCAGTTTCTTACGACTTGTGTTATGTGTCCCAATTCTTTCAAGTTTAAGCACAATCACAAACGCAATTTTGCAATTTTTAAACATTAAAAACATTTCCTAAAAATCTGAGATTTCAGCATGAAACTACAAAAGCGTAAAAAATTAAAATTTTTTTTAATCAAGATCAAGATCAACAATTAAAAATTAAAAATTTCAAAATCATAAAAAATCGTGTACTATTTCCCACGCTAGCGCTAACGCCGGCGCTAGCGTGCATATTTATTTTTCTGTGTTTTTAAAATTTTGAAAAATACCTAAAAATATACTCATCTATATTTACTATTTGGTTTTGCACTTCTGTTTTTTCTTTAATTTTTGAAAAATCAAATACAAAACTACAAAAACCAAATTACAAAAAATATGTTTTTCCTTTTGTTTTTGTTTGTCATTTTTTTATGCAAAAATCAAATACAAAAATACAAAAGCCAAAATTACAAAAACATGTTTTTATTTTGCAAAAATCAAATACAAAAATATAAAACACTAAAACTATCAAAAAAACTGTATGGATTTTCCTATGAAAATCAAGCAGATTTAATCTATTCTTTAGAACTTCTATAATGTTGCAATTATCTTTTCAAACTCTTTGAACATTGTTTTCTTCATGCTTTGATATATCTTTTAATATGTGCATCAAGTATCTTGTAAAAGTTGTGCAGAACTAAGCTTAGCATGCCTCTAAGTATGAGTAAATATTTTATGTTTGATAATGATCGCTATTCACTCACTTATTTTGGCATTGTCTACTTATGTGTTTAATCTAAGAATGCTTGTGTATGTTTTATAATAGTACAATGAATTAAAATTGCACAAGTATCTTGCCTACACAACCTTTATTTGCACTTTAAAAGTTAAGAAAAGTGGTTATGTTTTTATAAATTATATTGGTTTGCAAAACAAGTGTATTCGGAGAACTTTGTACAAAACAACAATCATAAAATAAAGTGACAAAGATAACTCCACCAAGCACTACTTGAACCTCCTGATAAGTCTTAATAAGCGTTGTGAGGTTGAGCACCTTGGAAAGAATAGTAAAGTATCTTGTGCAAAAAATAACTTTCTTCCAAAATAAAAACCACTTATTCTTAAGTACACCGGATCACAATAAAAAAAATCAATATTGAAGAATAAAATTATGTGATCCCCCAAGCACTACTTTGCACCCTGATAAGTCTTAATGAGCATTGTGTGTGCAAAGCACCTTGGTAGTTGTACATTTTTTTGTGCATTGAAGAGAGTGGAAGTAAAATTATTTGTGTTTATTGTGCTCTTTACTTTACATATTACTTGTATTTTTGATTAAAACATTTGTTTACTCTATTCAAAATACACTTTTGTGCACATCATTATCTTCCATAACACTTCTTCTCATGAATATTGGATCCTAATGCAAATTCTATACTACTCTTTATTTATGAAATGCACTAGATAACCTAACATGTTTTCTACAATGTTTGGTCTGATTTGAAATTATGAATTAAAATAACATTGTAGTAATCTTTTTTTTTGATAACATTATTTCATGCTTGGTTACATTATTGAAGATTTTATTTGAACAATGATTTACAAAAAACATCTTCTTTATGAAATTTAACTCATATATCTTTTTATGGATCATCATTACAATAAGATGTTTCTTGTACTTCTATAAGTCTTCCGCATCATCACCATATATTTCTACCTTGCGCTCTCATGCTTATATCAAAGTCTTAAATACCAAAATTCCTTTCTTTCAACAAATGGTAGAATTGCTTGGTAGATTTTAAATTGGTTACTCTACACATGAATATTTTCTTTTTTGCTACAAACTCTGTTTTATTTCTATGAAAATATTGTAATGCTAAGATTCTGATTTATGAATGGATTTCAAAATAGCTATGTGAGTGTTTTCATAAATTCAAATAAAAATATAAATCCATAGGCTATGTCAATAGATTTAAAAAGCTTAAATGTTTCCAATAATTATTATCCATTACTTCATTTCTCACCATAGCGGGGGCGTAGGGTTGTAGACATTACATAACCTTATCTCTAGTCATGTCTTGTCCTTAACCGGGGAAGGTTCCAGTGGGGCCTTGCGAGGCACTGGGGGGAAAGAGTGCTAGGTTGAGTTTTGTCTAGTGTTTGCATATGGTACTAACACCCCAACCTACGGCATGTTTGCAGCTCCTCATGCCCATCCGTCACTTAGTACGGGGCTAGGGTGTAGACATATTGTCTGGGTAGTTTAGTTACTTGGAAATCATTACAATTTGGTTATACTACAAACTCTGATTTATGAAAATGTTGTAATACTCAAACTCTGATCTATTTAAATGAAAAGTATCCTAAAACTCCTTATCATTTCCTTCTCTACAAGCTCGATCATGCTTTTATCTAATTATCAACTTTTAAGTGGTGTCTCCTTACCCACTTTTGCTAATAACAAAAGGGGGAGAACTAACGTGATAAATATTAATCTACTATCAAGCTATAATGCTTAATTAAGATGATAGCTTACATATTAGGAGAGCATTCACTTAGGGGGAGCATGTATTTAGGGGGAGCAATTCTAAATGCTAAAATCAATAATTATCCTAAGTCATCACTCTCACACACACAAATATAGTTTCATCATGCTTATTTATTAATGCTCTGATTTATCATTAATGGATTTGTTATTATTAAAAGGGGGAGTTTGTTGGAACATGGTCTTCCGCATCTCCTAGGTTTGAGAATAACAAATCCTATGTGTATTTGATCTTGTGTGTTTAAGTGTGCAGGAAATCAAAGACCACATGACTCAAGGATGGTTGCCCCCAATTTTGAGCCAGAAATTCCAAGTCTCTCAATAGCGCCGGCGGTAGCACTTAGCGCCTGGCGCTAGCGATGATAGCGCAATTTTGGGAGCACATATGGAAGGAGATAGCGCCTGGCGGTAGCCGATAGTGCAGGCGGTAGCGACGCACACAGTTGGCAAGGAGGAATTATTTCCTCGGATTGAATATTTTGTCGTGCAGAATGTGTCCTAATATGGGATAGCGCTGGCGGTAGCCGATAGCGCTGGCGGTAGCGCAGAGCACAAGAGGAATGGCGAAATTGTTTCCCCGGATTACAGATTCTCGCGCGCAAAATATTACTTAATATGGGATAGCGCCGGCGGTAGCACTAGCGCAGGCGATAGCGCTGAGGCTATAAAAAGGACCCATTGGCTCCGTCTTCCTGACTCTTCCATAACCCTAAACTCCAGAGCGCCGTGCCACAGCATATAGAGGAAGGTTCAGAGAGATACTCTCACCAAAATCTTAGAGAGAATTTCTGAAGGAGGACTTCTTCACGCTTCATCCGACCGGCGGCCGCTTCAACAACGCTTATACTACAGCGGTCCAACGTCTCCAACTTCAGAAGTTCTTAGAGGGAGTTTTTATTATTGATGTTTTTATTTTCACATATTTATTCTTGTAATCGTTAGTGAATTCGCCTCATGTTGGCGACTAGGTCTGGGTAGGACTTAGGGATGAAATTCGCCTCGTGTTGGTGACTAGATCTAGGCTAGGTCTAGGGGGTACTCTAGGCCACATCCGGGGAAGGGTTGGCTAGAGCGGCTTGAGGCCGAATCCGGGGAGGATAGGCTAAGGCCACCGGTTCGTGGGGAAGCGAGTCAGGATAGAAAACAAAAAGGAGTTTATTTCTATTAGCTTTGATTTCTAGCTTCTATAAGAGATCAAGTTTTGTAATCATGTTTCTCAAGTTAATAAAATCATGTCTTTACTTTTACTTCACTTGATATGTCTTGATCTTCTTTAGTTTAATAATCAAAGCTTTTACAAAGTTATTCAAAATATATCTAAAGTTTTTAAAACCCTTATTCACCCCCCCCCCCCTCTAAGGGCGCCTACCGATCCAACAATTCCCAGTGGCAGATCAAATGTTTGGGAGAGTATCTCTTCAGATATTCGGATGTCTTGACAAGAGATTGTCCCTTGGAGAGAAACACCATATACTACTGAAACAGTATCCTTGAATTCTGTAAGTTCAACATCTAGAACCTTACATCTTGTGGAGATCAGCTTTGTCAAACCAGCAGAATGAAATAGACTAAGGATGGCCTTAAAGTTTTCTGTAGCAGCATTGAACGCCTTGATGCCCACATCAAATCTAGAGTTAACTTTTGGTGGAGCCATTTGAATTTAGGTGTACCTGCAAACACAAAGAAGATGAGAGAGAGAGGGACACGAGAGAGCTGGAGAGCAGGAGAGTAAGAGAGCAAGAGAACAAGAGGAATAGAATTCGAAAGCATAAATGTTTCGACGCAGTAATTGCTTAGAAGCAAATGAATCGCCGCTACTTAGGGCTTAGGTCGATGCATCGTCGATAACACTTATTATTTGGCGCGCAAAGCTATGTCGAGATTGCTTCTAGAAGCAATACTGCGCGCACTGATATATCGATGTTGTGTCGACTAGTGCTCGACGTAGCTTCGAGGCTATTCAGAGACCCTATGTCGACGTAGTCTTATCGATGTTACGTCGATTTCCATTCAACGTAATTTTGAATTTAATCAGCATTTAATAAGTCGACGTATGCGTCAATATGAACTTGATGCTGCATCGAATTCTATTCAAATTGTCTACTCTGAGTGCTTCTTGACGCTGGCGTCGAGCAGAAGTCGATGGTACATCAATTTTTATTCGACGTACCTCTTAATAAACAGATCTATTTCTTTAGAAAATTCTTGCTATTTTTCCCAGCAATTACATTTATTGAAAATAGATCATAATATAATGTAATAAATGTTAAGGAGGATTCAAGGTAGAAATTACTCCCTTGAATGAAGTTTGTTCCTTATTCTTGACCTATATCTTCCTTCCCACTCCTTTCTCTCCTGAGTGGGACCTAACTTAACCCTGCATAGGTAATTCAAACATTAGAGGGAACCAAAGTTACCTTGGGCCCTTTGCTTTAACTATTGTAGGGTTTAATGAAAGAATAGAAGGGTCTTTCATGATACCCTTTGGGATGGTAAGAGATGGATTTCCCAAACCTATTATCTTGATACTTGAAGTGAGTATAAAATGTATCTAAGTAGAGGAGATGAGCTGAATGTTTTATTATCCTAGGTTTGGTTTTAGCATTTTGGTTGTTGTTATTTAACTTCTCTACATGATTCTTGCCTAGGGGTTTTTCCTTTTTATTCAAATTTGCCTTTTTAGGTTTGTCTATCCTATCTGGATGATTGTTATCTCTATCCTTGGATGATTCACTCTTCTCACTTTGTTGATACACACTATGTCTAACAGATGACACAGGATTTTTCCAGGAAGGTTTCCTAGGTGCTTCTGAGCTAGTGGAGGGCTCTGCTCCTAACCCTAGGTCATTAAATTTCATAGAGAAATTTTCTGTGATATCCTTGAGCTTCTGACTCCTCCCATTGAGTGAGTCCTCAAAGTCCTTTGCCTTTCCTAGCTCTTCTTTTAGATTTTTGTTTTCCTCTCTAAGCTTAATCAATTCTAACTCTTTATTATTAAGTTCATAAATTAGATTTTGATTTATTAGGAGTATTTCATCTTTCTTAAGATTCTCTAATTTGGTTTTAGCTGTGTTTAACTCTTTTCTACCCTAAGATGTTCAATGCATAAATCTTTAAAACATGATTTAAAATCATCAGAGCTAAAGTCAAATTCATCAAAAATTGATACCTGCTCATCTTCATCATCTGATGATTTTCCAAGAGCCATCATCCAGGCTGCTACTGCTTCTTCTTCATCATCACTTTCAGATGATGAGGAGTCTAATTCTGCTTCAGAATCACTCCATATTTCAGCAATGAAGCCCTTTGCTTTCTTCTTATCCTTACTTCCTAAGGATTTCTTTTTCTTCTTCTCCTCTTTGCTGTTACTTCTTGGAGTTTTATCATACCTTGGAGTTTTATCATAATCTCCTTCCTTGGAGTTTTATCATACCTAGGCCTTGAATCCCTTTCTTTTCTCCTTGAGTCCTCAGTCTTGATCTACTTCTTGAATCTTTTTGCTAGCAGACTGAACATTTCATCCTCAGGAGTGGAGGACTCTCCTTCAGCAACTTTCAAAGCTAGGATCCTTTGAATAAGAGCCGGAGTGGTTTCCCTCTCTTCTGACTCAGCCCTATTTTTCAGTAACATCTCATAAGACTTAAGCTTTCCTAGCAAAGCTTCAGTTGAGATCTCTTTGTGGCATCTGGATTCTCTGATTGCCCAGATCCTTGAATCCCATGAGCTAGGGAAGCACATGAGAATCTTATCATTAATTTCAGTCAAGGATATTTCCTTGTCTAAGCCTCTGAGCTCATTAATGATAAGACTGAATCTGTCATACATATTATCAACAGATTCATCTGCTTTCTTTTGAAAGTTATCATACTGGGATATGAGAAGGGACTTTTTGTCCTTTCTTTCATCAACACTTCCTTTTACCATTGTGGTGAGTGAATCCCAGATCTCCTTTGCTGATTGGCATTCAGTAAGCTTCTGAAAAATTTCATTTGACATTGTTGACACCAGAATATTCATGGCCTTGGCATCACATGCCTTAACCTTCTTCTCAGCCTCTGTCCACTCCTTTCTTGGGATAGCCTCAGTTGTTGAGGTTTCACCTTCCATTTGTCTGACTGGTGTAGGAGGACCTGTGAGAAGAACATTTTATATGTCTTCATCAATTGAATTCATGTACAACCTTATCCCGACCTTCCGGAGTGTGAACTTATTCAAGTTACACACTGGGGGTCTTGTGGAAGCATAATCCTTAGTACTCATTTTCTTTATAAAATATGTTTATAGAAAAGAGATAAGAGCAGGAGGTCTTTTTGATCAAGATGTTAACCTCTTAATGATCAACCTCCCTCTGATACCAATTGAAAGTGCACAGTGTGCCTCTGAGAATCCTATAGAGGGGGGGGGGGGGGGTGAATAGAGATTTAAAAATTATTCCTATTTTAACTGTGAGTTTAATAAAATAATCTAAGGATTCATGCTCAATCAAGATCTCAGGCAGAATAAAATAGTGCTGAAATATAAAGCAGAAAACAGTAATGTAAACTACCTATAGGGACAACACAGAAAATTAGCAACCAGAAGACATACAGATTTTTATAGAGGTTTCCCAAAATGTGGGTACTCCCCTCTTCTACCACCTGGTTGGGATGCACCATTGTGCCTGAGTCTTTTGGTAAGGAGACTCTTAGAACCAGTGAACTTTTGACAAGGAGATCATGAACCAATAAATCTTTTGATAAGGAGATCTTGAACCACCAGATCTTTTGATAAGGAGATCTTGAACCATTGAATCCTTTGAAGAAGGATTAACAAAACTCTTTTACAGAAGGGAATTAGAAGGAGAAGGAGGAAGATAAATGGTGTAGGAATTCTGTTCTCAGAATTCTTATGAAGGATGTATGATACACAGCTTCTTGTATCTATCACTGGATCTGCTCTTAATTAACTCCTGCTTATATTATTGATGTTTTGCAGGAGCTTTGATTGTCAGATCCTTTGTGATTCTTCTTGTTTGAGATCTGGCTGTTATGAGATGGGGAAGAAGAACAACATTCAGAGCCTTTGAACTTTTCTTCTGATTAAGATCAGCCTGCTGTGAGATTGTGATAATGAGCAGCTGTTCTTGTCTTCCCTAAATCTTCTCAGTTAGGGTTCCTGAGGGAGGAAGAAGAAGAGAAAACCCTAGAGAGTTGATGTCAGCGGATTGTGATGAATACTGCCTTTTTCTCTTTCTTCTCATCCCTTTTATTGTCCAGTTCAATTTGAATTTCTTTTCCTTTTCTGGTAAGTACTGAAAAGGTATTTTTGTCTGGACATTTACATCCTTCTTTTCTTCTTTAATTCCCGACCCGTCCACCAACATAAAGCTTGTTTCCAAGAAATCATTTCTCTATCCTCTTTTAATTCTTCATTCCATTTGAGCTAATTAAGGAGCTGAAAGTATCTAGTCGCAACCTAAATCACCTAGAGGGGGGTGAATAGGTGGATTCTGCGACTTTTTGCGGAATTAAAAACTTAATGATAAAAGCACACCGAAACCAAAAGAGCAAAGCACAACACAGAGAATTATAGTGGTTCCCTGATCTTGGGTAGTCCACTTTCCACCTCACCTATCTAGCACGACTGGCTAGACTAGGCTACTTCACTGATCTCGGATTAAGAATAATCCTACAACTCGGAGTCAAACTCCTACAAGCTCGGAGAACAAACTCTCCTACAAACTCGGAAGGAAAACTTCCTACAAACTCGGAGACAACGCTCCTACAACTCGGAGTAAAACTCCAACAACTCGGAAGCAAGCTTCCTACAAGAATAATGTAATAAAATCTTACAAAACTTTAGATTGAGGAACAATCTACTTCAAATCTACTTGAGATTTCACTTAATCAGATCTGAGAATAAAAGATCTTCTTCTTCCTTTTGAAAATAAAAATCTGAAATCTGGATCTAAAAGAGGAAGAAGAAATCTAGCTTTGAAGAACTTGATCTGAGCACTTAGGAGAAAACTAAATCTGAAAGGAACTTGACAGATCTAAAATCAGAGATTTAGTATTCTCCTTTCTTCAAGAGGGATCGTGAAAAGCTTTGTCGGCAAAGAGAAGCTGATGTGCGATGAAAATCGGCCGACGGACAGAAAGAACGATGTCTTTCTTCTTGGATTCACGATTAGGGTTAAACGGAATTAACCCTTAGCAATTTATAGCCTATTCACTCCAACGGCTATAATCGAGCATTTCGGGAAGGGCGGCACGCGTATCGTCAAAGTGGAATCCCAAAAACACCAGGTCGGAAAAACTGAACCGGGGCAGAGCAGCGATTCGACTAATTGAAATAGCCGAAAAAGTCATTCACCGAATTCGGTTATAGTCATTAGCCGAATTCGTCGAATTCCATTAGCCGAATTTGTCGAATTCCATTAATCGAAATTCGAGAGTTCGAATTCGACTAAAGGCAATAGTCGAATTCGATTAATGCTACTTAGGAAAAATCTCAGACAATCTTAGAAAAGGCATTAGCCGAATTCGTCTATAGTCCAATTTCATTCTTAAGTAAAATCAGTAACGTATTCTCTTGGCTCTTCCTTTGTGTTTGAATGTGAAGTACATCCCAATATAGAGATTCCACATGACTCAACACCTTGGTCCATACAATGAGGAATTACATTGCATAGGCCTGTGCTTAGTGACTCATTGAAACCTGACATTGGTTTGTACTTAGAGTGGAATAATCTGCAAACACACAACTAGAGAAACATCAAATACAACATCAATTCATCTTAGTTCAAGGGGCACTTCTTCAAATCAAGGTAATTATGGCTACAATACCCAACAATCTCCCCCTATTTGAAGAAGTCAGAACCCTATCTACTAAGGTGAATTGAACAGAAATAAATATACAGATAAGTACATTAACCATAAGGTGAGTTAGAAAACATAGCTTTTCAACCTTCTCTCCCTTTTAAATTTCTCTTCTTCAACTTTTCTCCCCCTTACAATTCCTCTCCCCCTTTCTGACTGCTACAGATAGGGAAGGAAAAGTATGAGAGATCAAAGCTCCCCCTCAGCAACTGCATATGAGGCTTAATATGGGAGGCAACTTTGAAAAATTGAAACAGTTGAAACAGTTCCCCCTCAATCTTTTCTCCCCCTTAGCCTTAACTCCCCCTTAGAATTTCAGTGCCTGGACTGATTTCCTAAGCTTATAACATCCTTGCTAAATACTTCTTGTTCCGGTCATGTACCAAGAACATTCATTGTCCAAGTGCCAGATTAGAGTTTTGGTTGGCCTTTGGACATACCTGCAATCACAGATTAATTACCCTTAGGAACCCAAAAGGATTTGGGTCCTAGGTTCCTGGTTAGATAAACACCACTCAGAGTGTTAACATTGCAAGGGGTCATTCTTACATTGTTAACCCGTGGAGTCTTATAATATCTGGGGTTAAACCAACAATCTATGGCGAAGTGACCAACTTTGCCACAACACCAATAATCAAATCGATTATATCTTCTCTTGTTCTCCTGTTTTAACTTTTGAATGGGGAGTTTAGCAGGAGCAACATTCTTAGAAGTAGAAGCCTCGTGATTGCAACATACACATGGCTCCTTCTTCTCTTCACGAGATTTAGCAACAATAGATTTAATCTTTGGTGCTTTCTTAACAACTGATTCGTGTACAAATGAACCAAGGTCCTTGGGGATTACTTTTTCATAAGGTTCCTTAAAAGCAGTTGTTTCGAGGCATCGGGGATGGGGTTTATTTTTGTCAACCTTTCCCTTACCTCTAACAGCTCTTTTCTTGGCGGCCTTACTACTTTCGGCCTCATGACCACGGCTACTACCCTTCGCAGGAGCAGAAAATCTTTCAATGATTGGAAGGATAGTTTTTGGTTTGGAGAAGCTTTCAACTATCTTCCTTTCCACCATTAACTTTTCTTCTAATTCATTGAAGAATTTCTCCTTTAGCTTTAATAATTCAGCGGAGCTGTTAAGTTCATATTTCAATATTTGGACTTCATCTTTGAGAGGAGTCAATTTTTCAATTTCCTTCCTCAAATCTGATTCCACCATCTTGAGAGATTCAAACTCATTTGCTTGAGATTTGACTACCTTGCGGCATTTGTCAAATCCTTCCAACATAGCTTTATACTGAACCATTAGATCTAAGTCTTCTTCTGAAGAATAACCTTCATTTGCAACGGATGCAGTTTCATCTTCAGAAGCGGAAAGAGGAGTGTGAGAGTTTACCTTTCCTTTGTATGAGGAGTCACTTACTTCCTCATCTGAATGTGCCATTAGCCCAAAATAGGCTTCTTCATTCGAGCTTGACTCCCCTGAGTCGCTATCGCTAAGAGTCTTAGTATTCTTTGCCAAGAAGCTCTTTTCTTCTTTCCTTTTATTCTTGAGGGATTTCTTCTCTTCCTTCCTCCATCCTTCTTTCTTCTTGTATGGACATTCCGTGCTTAAATGTCCTGGCTTATTACAACAATAACAGATAATATCAGTAGAAATATGTTTTTTTGGTTTAGATTTATACCTGTCGTTGCTGTGATCCTTCTTATGATGTTTATCATCACCCCTTGATCTTCTATGTTCTGATGAGGACTGACTTTTCCTCTGGCTTCTTTTTCTGAGCAATCTCTTGAATTGCTTGGAGAGAGATGAGAACTCTCCATCAGACATATCAGAGCTTGAGGGGCAAGCATCTGATTCATCATCTTCATCTGAGGATTTTCTTCTGACAGATGATGAGGCTTTATGTCTTCTTGATTCTTTGGCCTTCAGTGCAACGGTATTCTCTCTTCCAGAGGTGGAGCATCCCTCTTCTTCAGCTTTTCTGATACTCAGCTTGAGCTCATGTGATAAGAGCTTGCCAAACAAAATTTGTGGCTCCATCGTAGCCAACTTTCCGAATTCCCGGATGGCAATTGCCTTGGTATCACATTCTTTCGTTAGGGATCTCAAGAACTTGTCTTTCAGTTATCCAACAGTGAATTCCCGATCATAGTTCTTAAGACCATTGACGATCTTAAAGAACTTCTCATAATTATCAGAAATGGAATCTCTTGGATCTTGCTTGAAAGCTTCATATTTTTGATTCAGCAATGATCTTCGATCATCCCTCACTTCTTCTGTACCTTCCATAAGAACAACTATGGAGTCCCACATCTCCTTGGAAGACTTGCAGTGTATAAGATTTTGTAGCATAGAGTCGTCCACTGCACCTGCAATAATGTTCTTTGCCTTCTTGTCCAAGATGACGAGGGCAATCTCATCTTTGTCTAGCTCCAACATTTTCTTGGGAATCATAATAGCAGAATTAATTGAAGATGGCTACATAGGAACATGAGGACCTTCCTCAACTATCTGAAAAATTCTTGGGTCGGTGGCTTCCATGTAGAACTTCATTCTTTCCTTCCACATGGGGAAGTTCTCCTTAGAACAAACGAGCATCTTAGCAGAATCCTTGGATTTTTCCATACCAATCAAACTTGCTCTTGCAACTAGAATAAAAGATCTTGCTCAAGGTGTTAACCTTTTAACGAACAACCTAGCTTTGATACCAATTGAAAGTATCTAGTCGCAACCTAAATCACCTAGAGGGGGGTGAATAGGTGGATTCTATGACTTTTTGCGGAATTAAAAACTTAAAGATAAAAGCACACAGAAACCAAAAGAGCGCAGCACAACACAGAAATTATAGTGGTTCCCCGATCTTGGGTAGTCCACTTTCCACCTCACCTATCTAGCACGACGGGCAAGACTAGGCTACTTCACTGATCTCGGATTAAGAATAATCCTACAACTCGGAGTCAAACTCCTACAAGCTCGGAGAATAAACTCTCCTACAAACTCGGAAGGAAAACTTCCTACAAACTCGGAGACAACGCTCCTACAACTCAGAGTAAAACTCCTACAACTCGGAAGCAAGCTTCCTACAAGAATAATGTAATAAAATCTTATCAAACTTTAGATTGAGGAACAATCTACTTCAAATCTACTTGAGATTTCACTTAATCAGATCTGAGAATAAAAGATCTTCTTCTTCCTTTTGAAAATAGAAATCTGAAATCTGGATCTAAAAGAGGAAGAAGAAATCTAGCTTTGAAGAACTTGATATGAGCACTTAGGAGAAAACTAAATCTGAAAGGAACTTGACAGATCTAAAATCAGAGATATAGTATTCTCCTTTCTTCAAGAGGGATAGTGAAAAGCTTTGTCGGCAAAGAGCAGCTGATGTGCGATGAAAATCGGCCGACTGGCAGAAAGAACGACGTCTTTCTTCTTGGATTCACGATTAGTGTTAAACGAAATTAAACCTTAGCAATTTATAGCCTATTCACTCCAACGGCTATAATCGAGCACTTCGGGAAGGGCGCCACGCGTATCGTCAAAGTGGAAGCCCTAAAACATCGGGTCGGAAAAACTGAACCGGAGCAGAGCAGCGATTCGACTAATTGAAATAGCCGAAAAAGTCATTCACCGAATTCGGTTATAGTCATTAGCCAAATTCGTCGAATTCCATTAGCCGAATTTGTCGAATTCCATTAACCGAAATTCGAGAGTTCGAATTCGACTAAAGGCAATAGCCGAATTCGAGAATTCCAATAGTCGAATTCGATTAATGTTACTTAGGAAAAATCCCAGACAATCTTAGAAAAGGCATTAGCCGAATTCGTCTATAGTCCAATTTCCTTCTTAAGTAAAATCAGCAACGTATTCTCTTGGCTCTTCCTTTGTGTTTGAATGTGAAGTACATCCCAATATAGAGATTCCACATGAGTCAACACCTTGGTCCATACAATGAGGAATTACATTGCATAGGCCTGTGTTTAGTGACTCATTGAAACCTGACATTGGTTTGTACTTAGAGTGGAATAATCTGCAAACACACAACTAGAGAAACATCAAATACAACATCAATTCATCTTAGTTCAAGGGGCACTTCTTCAAATCAAGGTAATTATGGCTACAATACCCAACAGGAGCCGTTGGAGAATGGTCTTGAGAGAGGTGGGCCATGAAAGAGGGTCAAAAATGACAGCTAAAAAGGTTTCCCTTTTCAGCCTATATTAGATGTAGCGTCGAGTTCACTTCCTCTTTTATCGTCACACCATCGAGTTCTTGTAGGAGGAGCTTCAAATTCATCCTTGCTCTGACTGAACTCAGCTAGTTGACGTTGCATCGATACCCAATCGACATAATCGTCGAGTTGATCGCTTGGCTCTGAACTTCATTATTTGTGTCGAGATGAAGACGACGTTACGTCGACTTTAGATTACTCCGACAGATACTTCCTTCTGCTTTGAGTTTAAGTAGAAGCTACATTGACTTCTTCAATTACTCTGACAAGTCCATAGCCTCTGCGTCGATATCTATTCGATGTAATGTCGACTTGGATTACTTCGACAGAAGAGTGACCTACTTGGCCTTCTAGTTAGAGCTACGCCGATATGGACTCAATGTTGCGTCGAATTCTATTCGACACAAATGTTACCTTTGCCCAATTTTGCTTCCCTTGATCTGGTCTTGACACCCTAGGTTGAGTGTGATATCCTAAGACATCTAATAACCAGAATACCCTCACTATACAATCGGTAATTCAATCCTAGGGGATAAAATCACTTTTAATTAAATTGTTAAGTTAAATCAAGGGTTTTTCCCAACAATCTTTCTATAATCTAATGCCGCCTTGAACTTTTGGGTCTTTTTAAAATAAATTTTCCTTAAATTCCCCATGGGATTGCAAGTGCTTCACACCATGTCTTGCATTATGGCATAATTGCTCCATAGGTTGGGTACTAAGTAGCTATCTACTTCATTGTGCTCCGAATTGAAATTTTTTGAAGTCTTATACTATCTTCCTTGATTTCAAGAGCTGCATATTAATTTGCCCAGGCATCTGGATTTATGTCTTGAAGGCTTCATTTACTATTTTCTTCCTTTACTTATCTGTCTAATCCTTAGGGCAACAAGGGGGTGAAAAGCCATTCTTTGGAAGGCTCTATGCTCTTATTCCGATTGCGAGTCTATAACTATCTCGTTATAGTATTAATAATTCACATATCACAAGATGAAGGGATTCTTCAAGGGTCTCGACTTCTATGTTGATCATCAGACCGATTATGCATTCTTCATGGTCGCTTATGTTTGTGACTAACATTTCCAAAAATAAGGTCTAGGGAACTCGAGTTGGTACCGAACTGCCCCCAATAAACAAAAGGATTAGCCCCCATATATTTTGAGCTAAGTTTCTTTTAATATCCTTATGATATATTCGTCCTAGATATGCACTCAATCATTCAGGCATACAACTCTAGACTTGGAGTTCCATCTTGAGACCTATTGATATTCTACACACTTTAGGCCCCCAGAGTTACCAACCACCACAACCTTCTCAAGATTAATCTAAGGGCAATCCACAAATGGGCCTTTTATGAACTCGAATCCTTATCTGACCTTTGGTATTTTTCCTGGTGATTGTTTTAATGTAACCCAGCTGCTGGTTTGGATATTGAGTCGACAAGTCTCCTACTATTCACTAATGGTTTTCATGCACCAAATCTCTCGATATGGTTCTATCTGTTGGGTAAGGAGTGGTAATATCACTTGATATGAGATTTAGGGACGTCAGAGTTTAAGCTTTAAGCGACTACTTTCCCATTTAGGCTCATCACTTAGTCACTTCAGTGACTTAATGCCCTATTCAGTCTATACCCGAGGTCAATTTTGGATTAGTGTATGCTATACAATTGTCTTGGTGCATCAAACTAGAATGATGTCCCAGTTGGGTTGGCCTAACTCATTGATTAATGGACTATTTTGTGTGATTTTACACATGGGCACACCACTGCTTCCGCTGCTAGTTTGTCCTCAAAGTAACTCGAGCGGGGGTGTCCCAGGGTTTTATGGAATTCTTTCTCATTGGATCGTTTGTTCCTCTGATACCAGTTGTAAGATCCCTCTCCCACACCTAGAGAGCTCTCCGATCTTAAGCCCAAAAAATCTGCCTTATGGTGACACTAACACCCGAGTTAGCTGCCTTCGCAAGACGTTGATCCTGCCGGCAAGAACGATCAACCAGGCCAACAAGATATAAGAAGAAAATTAACTAAAATACACCAAGTCCACAATCACACATAACTGTATATATATTAATATTGAATACAAGTCCATCAATGAGTACATTAAGTGAAGGAGAAAAAGGGCCATGCCATGTACATGTTCAAATAAAGTGCAACAACTCTCTCACTCTACATCTATGAGGAAGCTACCGAATTATCATCACGTGTCTGTAGCTGCTACTACAACAATGGGTAGTGGTTGCTTTGCTTCATCCTGTCCTCCTAACCTATCTCCTGAATGGGGTCCTACTGCTCTGGCACATCATCCCAAAAATGATGTGGTCCACTGACCGTTAGTCGAAAAACTAAGCCAAATTACCCACCCCCTCCCCCCGCGACTCCTAGGCACCGTGCGAGAGGAAGAAGCAGAGGATAACAAAAGGTAAATTAAAATCAGGTGACAGTGGAGCTAGCTAGTATGAGTATATATCAAAAGAATCTATTCTAGCTGTTCTACTATACAGACTATATAAAGAGTGCAATCGACAAGAAAAAGCTATAGTAGCAGTAACAAGGAGCAACGAGCAGTTGAAATGTAAACTGGAGCAAGTAAAGTAACAACTAGAGCAGCTATGAAAAATAACCTTAACTTATATGCGTACACACAAAGCACATAAGCTAATAGATCTGGCACCAAGGTAAACTCATCGTATAAAAGAGCTCATACTAATTTATATGATGAGGTCTCTGTTTTATGCAAGGATTCTATGCTATGATGTGCAATGCAATGATGCAAATCACCCACCCAATCCTATACGTACAGACCTTTTGTAGTTCCCTCTATTCGAGTGTGTCAACTCAGGTACCCAGTTGAGGCAAATAGGGCAGCGGACCAGGCTGTCCACTTCTAGGCTAGTATAACAACACTCAACCTAGACCTTACGTACGCCCCAAAGAACACACATGGTATTCGCGTACTATCTGGTAAACACCACCTCTAGCCCTCTATTCGAGTCTCATCTCAGGTACCCAGTTGTGGAAAATAGGGAAGTGGACTAGGCTATCCACTTCTAGGCCAGTATGACACCTCCCAACCTAGACCTTACGTACGCCCCTAAGAACACACATGGTTTCCGCGTACTACTTGATACAACAATGCCTCTAAGTGAAACACCAAGCTCTTGGCTCGGAGGACCCGACCAGTCCTTTCTTATACTACCGTGTCTACCGCTCGCAGGACCTACCAGTCCTTCTTATATTACATCGAGCCTACCGCTCGCATGACTAACACGTCCTTCCTTATATGCCGAGCCTTCCGCTCGCAGGACTAACCCAGTCCTTCCTTATATAACATCGAGCCTACCACTCGTAGGACCTACCCGTCCTTCCTTATATGTCGAGCCTATCGCTCGCAGGACTGATGAGTCTAATATTTATACTATTTTATGGACTCATTCGTGCTAGTTTTCACTCTTATGCACGTCTTATTCAAGCTAATATTTCTTGTATTTCACATGTATTCACTTCCACGCTATGTGCACTATTTAGGACTGTTTTGGGGTGCATTTGCACTTCATGTCGTTGGAGGTAAGCACATGGTGCTCCCCAACCCCTTTTTCTATTTCTGGATTGAGCTGGAGGGGTATTCCCAACTGTGTGTTTCCTGTGTTGATTATTGTGCAGGCGGACGGTTCATCCATGTTTGCCCAGATTTCATGTCTGCATGAATTGCACTGTCATGCAATTCCTTGACACATGATTGCTCTGATCGTGCGCGGCCTTCTGTGGTTCAAAATGGTGATCTGGATTTGCTCGTGCGTTTTGTTCACGCACGGTTGAATTTCCCGTGCGTGAGTAAAATGCACGAGCTCCTCTACCAAGCTGGAATTCTGGCTTTTGGAATTTGTCCGTGCGTGAGTAAAATGCATGGGCGGTCAGCTTCGTCTTCCTAAGCTAGCTTCTTCATAAATAATGCACGGTCCACGCACAGTCATGCGTTCGACCGTGCGCGACCAATTTTCTGACTATCTACTATAAAAGATGCAGGATTCACCCTTCCTCAAGAAGACAGACCGAGCCCGCCACTTTCATTCCACCTCCACCATTTTCGTCACCCCATCCATCTCCTCCACTTGGAAAGTGTTCTCCGGTGATTCAAATCCTCATCCAAGGATCTGGAAGCCTTCCCGGCCATCTACAACCAGCATCAAGGTTTGGCGTACTCCATTTAGTAAAGAAGAAGGAACCTACACTAGGGAAGAAGAGGGAGAAGGTCAGAGGTAGTGACAACCTTTAGGTCCCAGAAGCAACCACAGACTGAGCTCGGAGGCGGCTTGACAACCCACCGTTCCGGCCACGATCCACAGCGAGACTTTTCTTCTTGTGGTTCACTCTACCCTTTGTCTATTTGTGTGATGTGCTCCTACACACTTGGAATGAACCTAGAATGCTCTTTGTTTGTCTATGAATGAAAGCATGCCTAGCTATTTTATCTACTTCGATGTTATGTTGTGATGCACCTCACCTCCATTTCACGTCCACCCCATACACGCACTAACTGAGCCACTCTAGCAAAAGCTAGAGGTGAGATGTCGAAGAGGTGTTGGCAACCCTCACTTTCGCAATAGAGATCGCTCCCTCCATTTGCTTTCCGTCCATTCCGCTTACCGAAGCACGGCATTGCAGCCTGCACTTCATCTCGCCAAGCGAAGCGGTTCTCTCGGCCCGCATTTTCCTTTTATTGTTGTTAAATTAGGAAACCCAAATCAAACCCCCTTTTTCAAACCATAGAAATCTTTATAACTGATTTCCCTAATGAGAAAGTCATACACCCCAACTTGCAGTCCTTTGAGAACAATATTTGGGGAGTCTCTCCCAATTTTTATTACTTGTACGACCGGTGCGCTTGTTGTAAGCCTGTCAAGTTTTTGCGCCATTATCGGGGACTGCAAGCATTGTATGAGTTTTTCTTCCTGGAAGCTGTTATAAAGGTTCTTTGTTGTTTTTGATTTTTCAATTTGTTGTGTGTAAGTTTATGTAGGGGCAAGGCCCTGCTGAGCTAGTAGAGTACGGCCCAGAGATAGAGAGGATGGTGCGTGCGCGTCGTCGTGCTGCTGCTGCTATGGATAATAATAATATTAATAGAAATGGAGTTAAACCCGGAGTTGAGAATGCGCCAGCTGCTGGTCAGGTGGCTAATAAAAATGAAGTGGCCCGGCCAAGGCCCAGAACGATGCGAGACTACACCACTTCCACTGCTGGGAGTGTGTATCCCAGTTTTGGCCCAGCCATCACGAAAAATGGAGATAGTGAAGAAATATGTGATGGATGAAGAGAAAGCTGAGAATAAAGGCGGCGAGGCCGCGAAGTTAGAAGTTACCATGGCCGGCATGTCCGAAAACTCTTTGAATGATTTTGTTAAAACTAAAGTAATTTATAAATAGTTAAAACAGGTTCGTTGGGCAGATCTGCCACTCGTAGTGGGTGAAGAAATGAAGCCCCTGGCTGCTCCAAAACTGCTAGACACCGGTTATAATAGAGATCATGTTGCTCTTTGGTGCTCTCCTACTGTGGAGAAATTGAAATAGAAAAAGTTATTGTGCGCTACCCTCTCTGCTGCCCTCCAGCACGAGAAGGAAGAGGTTAGGGGCAAGGGAGGGACATTTCCTTTGAGCCCTAAAGCCCTCACCTCCTTCCTATCTCATGTGGATGGGGAGAACCATCACAAATCAGCATATAGCTGAGTCGTGAAGGAGTCTCCGGGTTTTTGTTGATGCTATCTTAGTCTGCTTTTGTTCTGTCTCATTAATTTGCTTGTGTGTCTCTTTTGGGTGATCTATTGGACAATTTCTTGAACTCTATTTATACAATGCTAATACAGGTATTTGGTCAACCTTAAGGACGGTAAACAAAAGGGCTTTTGGTAGACGACCCAATTTTGCTGTTTTGTGTATGTTTTGTGTAGTGCCGGAGCAATTCCGGCAGGTATGGTGACTTTAGTGGCGAGGTTGGAGCTAATTTGCAATTTAACGCCAATTTTCCGGTATGCTCATTTCTGAGCATAGGGTAACCTCTCCTCCTACCTCCTTTTATAATTATAGCATTACATTCTGATATGCTTGACGTTAAGTATGGGAGAGAGCCATACCTAGTGTCCACTTGCATGTGCACATGATACTGGATACTAGAAGATATATTTCAATTAAATTATTTAGTTTTGCTCATTTTCATCGTACACCATAACACCAACTAGAGAGCGCACTTAATCGTAGGCGCGTAATGAGTCTAAATTCGTTTCTTTTGTAGGATTGGGAAAATTGTTGTGCTGGCTTAGGATTGTGAGACGGAGTAAAATGTTGACTCTCATAGTGCTCTAGTCGAGTACTCGTGTCTTGCATAGAAATGTGTGTAGAATAAATTTTCTTTATGCTTATAGTTTTGTATTTTTTCTATTTGCGTAATAATTGTTTATCCTACTCAAAAGTGGCGAATCCGATGTGAATCAGACGGTAGCATAGGAATGTGTGTAGGCGTTCTCTAGGTTGTATTGTTCGAGTCGGGATGAAGGATTGTCTTTCTCGGTGGCTAAGAACTTGCCCCAAGCGACTCTCGAAGCATTGGCATAGGTTAGTTCAGTGTCTGAGCGTGATGTAGGCCAACACTTTGGCCAGTTTGAGCTTTTTTCATACCGATCCTATCATATGATCCTTGCTAGCCCCTTTGTGCCTACCCCATCTCTTGATTCAGCTCCACCGCTTGTCCACAAAAGCCAAAAAACCGATCCCAGTCGCATACCCAAAACTGAGCTTTAGTTGTTTTTCATATTTGTATTTTGGGAATGTTGATGTTGTGATTTATTTGTGGATATGTGGATGTGCTCCAATGAATAAATAATCTAAAAGAAAATAATGATGAAATGAGAAAATAAAAAGAGTTAAAAAAAAATAATGAGAAAAGAGCTTAATTGAAAATTATTTGCAAAAGGTTGTATTGGGAGTAGGCGGTGCACAAAGCCATGTTTTTAAGTTCAAGTCTGGGGGTGTGGTGCACCCGCGCGTATTGTAGTGCTTGGATAGTCTCCTTAGCGCATGCTCATTTGGGTTAGGTGCGTTTACCTTCATGTTTATCATTGTATACCCTACCAAAACCCAAGCATGAAAGTGAGGCTAGATCTTAAATTATCTCTAGAGGGGGGGTGAATAGAGTATTAAAACTTTTTACTTAATTTTATAGCGGAATTAAATTAGTGATATATATATATATATGTAGCAGAGTGATTTATAAAAACTGGAAATAAAACACAGCACATCACAAGCACAGAAAAGTAAAGCAATCACAGAGGAGACAAGGAGCTATAGTAGTTCCCCAATAAACCTGGGTACGTCTACTCTTCTACCACCCTTGGTAGGAATCCACTAGGATTTTTGATCAGGTGTCCTAACACCAATGAGATTTTTATAAGGTGCCCAAAAACCAAATAGGATTTTTTGATCAGGTGTCTTGCCACCAAGAGGTAAACTTTTGAAGGGAGTTTTAACCCTGTACAAGAGGGGATAGAAAGGGTTAGAATGTTCTTCTCTGTCAACAATCTGAGAGAAGACAAATGAAAATTGATGTTGCAAGCCTCCCACTGTCTGATGTAGAGTTGTTGACAGTTTGAGGATGGAGGCTTCCTTTTGAATGAATGATCTTCCTGTAGCTGATTAAACTGAAAGAATAATTTCTTCAGTTTGTTGTTGCTCTTTTGAAGATCTAAACTTGCAGTAGAGACTGAGAGAATGATTTGTGTTGAAGTTGTTCTCAGTAAAATGAACTTGCTGCTTGAGGAAGAAGATGAAGATCTGTAAAGCTTTTGTTCTTCTTCTTCTTATAACTTTCTTCCTTTCTTTTCCTGTACAGAAAATCTGTAATATGTTCTGTAATGATGCTGTCGTGAAAACTATGAAAGTGTTACTGTATATCTTCTTCCCTTTTCTTTTGATAATATTTGAAAATCAAATCCCTTGAATTAAGGAATGAATATATCTGGGAATCATAAATCTGACACGCCGTATATCTCTTTCCTTTTCCATGAAATGTCCTTTTCCGAGAAATGTCAATGGCTATAATATTGAAATAATAAAATGAAATATATTATCCTTACTTATCTGATATAAAAGAGTCGTTGCTGAAGAGATCTGAGTTCAGAGAATGAATAATATAATCTGTCTGAAATAAATCTACTATAGAGAAATTTTCGTCGATCTCAACAAATTTCGTCGGTCTCAATGTTGAGTTCGTCGACCTCAATTTAACTTTGCTCTGGAAGAGTTGAATTAGTAGAGCTGAGAAGATCTTTCATCGATCTGAGCATATGATAAAGATTCGTTGAACGCAGACTGGAGTTCGTCGAACTGAATATTTTGTCGACCGCTGAGCCTGGATAATTTCATCGACCGCTGAACTGATCCGCTAAGCCGCTGAGATGCTGGGAGAGCGATTTCGTCGAACGCAAAAGCAGGCCGTTCGTTGAACGCAGAATGCATGCAGTAAGTCGAACCCAGAGAGCAAGACGTTCGTCGAACCCAGTATGGAGTTCATCAAATGCACAACCTGAATGATTTCTTGAGTTCTAACAGCCTAAACTCTTGACCCATTGACTATACATTGGGGTCAACTTGATCCTAGTCAGCAGATAGTGATCCTAGCCCAAATCAGTAATTGGGTTGTTCCAACAATCTCCCCCTACTTGGGTTAGGACACTATTTGACAAAAATTAAAAACAAACAAAACAACAGAGCATATATATATATATATATCTGATATATTTTAAATATTTCATCAGTATTGTATTGATATATTTTCCAATAGATATATATTCCATATTGTATTGATTTAACCATCAATAATTTGGAGCGTGAAGCACAATAATTCCTATTGGGGATCAATATTATCAATTATTATAATTGATGGTTTACTTGAACTGATAAAATAAAGTATCCAGGCTCCGTTTAGAGAATAAATGGTAAGAGTAAAGTAATAGAATGGGAGTGTAAATGTAGTAATATAAACTATAAAAATAAAAAATCTTCTTAAAATATAGAAATATTTAATTGAGATAATATAAGAATATGAAATATAGAATAAAAAATATATATATAAATCAAATGAAATTCTTAAGAATTGAAGAAAGTCATTAGTAATTCAATATAATCTCACTTACTAAAATAGAACTATAATAGAATCTATTATATATTATATGGAATATATTATTACACGATTACCGCTTGTATCAGAGGCTATTATTATACTTACTATAGGGATAATCTCAAACTGCCTACTCCAAAGGAGTAATATGATGAATACATTGAATAGTTTAGGGAAAGGTATGAAACGAATTAAAAAAAAAAGAAGTGGTACTGAAATCATTTGCCCTATATGCGCAAATGTAATTCGGGCAAATCTTCCCCCGGAGTAGAACAAGAACCTAAAAGAATTGAAAGGGCCCATTCAGGAATAAGAAAATTACATATTGTATTGATTTAATCATCAATAATTTGGAGCGTGAAGCACAATAATTCCTATTGGGGATCAATATTATAAATTATTATAATTGATGGTTTACTTGAACTGATAAAATAACAGAGCATATATATACACAATCAGAACCTTTGATTTTCTCTGAATTCTGCTTTCTGAATTCTGAATTCTGAAATGAGTTCTTGCTTTCTGACTTGATTGTCTAAGTTGTATCTGCTGTATTTCAGCTTTCTGAATTTTTTGATCTGAAAAGCTTTATAATTCTGATTAGCTGATACCAGTGGAGCTTGTTAATAAGTCATCTTGCCCTTTCTAAAAGCATCTCCCCCTGAGACTAGAGGTTCTTCAGCTTTCTTCCTTGCCTAGTTCATAGAACATCTCCCCATGAGCAAAACACTGCATCAAATATGGAGCTCTTCATAGAATTGAAAGTATGTATCTTCATCAGCTCTTCCTCTTGAAGCTTGAGCATCTTCAAAAAAATAACTCCCCCTGTCAAAGGAAAGTGTCTCCCCCTGACAAAAAAGAAGCTTCTTCAATACATCTCCCCCTGCCTAGTTTCAAAAAGACCTGGAGCTAAGCCCCTAGAAGAAGGGACATTTTTAGGAGGTAGGGAAGGATGCCATCTTTATATTGCTACTGTTCCTGTAAAATGAAATAGAGATTATGTGCAAAGGGAACTAGAAAGAGAAGCAATTCTGTAAGCATTCAGATAATCAGAAAAACTAGTTTGATATTAAAGGGAATGAGGGGATAAATAGAAGATTTAATTTTTAATTGATTGAATCTCCATCTATCATTCCTAGTTGATTTATAAAGAAGATATGTTTCTTTTCATCCAAGGGTTTGGTGAAAATATCAGCCCTTTGCAAATCAGTAGAGATGAATTGTAGGCAAATTTTATTTTTATCCATATTATCCCTAAGGAAGTGGTGCCTAATTTCTATGTGTTTAGTCCTACTATGGAGAACTGGATTTTGTGCTATAGATATTGCACTAGTATTGTCACAAAATATAATTGAATTATTTAAGTTGACACCATAGTCTAGGAGCTGATTTTGTATCCACAATATCTGCGAGCAGCAACTACCTGCAGCTATGTACTCAGCTTCAACTGTTGATGTAGACACAGATGTTTGTTTCTTACAAAACCAAGACACAAGCCTATCACCAAGAAACTGGCAAGTTCCTGATGTGCTTTTCCTGTCTACTCTGCATCCAACATAATCAGAATCTGAGAATCCAATTAATTCAAATTCTGATGCTGTTGGATACCAGAGTCCAAGATTAGGACAACCCTTTATATATCTCAAAATTCTTTTTAATAAAATTAGATGAGATTCTTTGGGGTTAACTTGAAACCTAGCACAAATACAAGTAGCAAACATTATATCAGGCCTACTTGCTGTTAAATAAAGTAGTGAGCCAACAATTACTCTATAAACCTATCACCAAGAAATTGGCAAGTTCCTGATGTGCTTTTCCTGTCTACTCTGCATCCAGCATAATCAGAATCTGAGAATCCAATTAATTCAAATTCTGATGCTGTTGGATACCAGAGTCCAAGATTAGGACAACCCTTTATATATCTCAAAATTCTTTTTAATAAAATTAGATGAGATTCTTTGGGGTTAACTTGAAACCTAGTACAAATACAAGTAGCAAACATTATATCAGGCCTACTTGCTGTTAAATAAAGTAGTGAGCCAACAATTACTCTATATACCTTTTAATCAACAGGTTTCCCTGATTCATCATTATCAACAACGGCATTAGAGGGCATGGGTGTTTTCATGGTGGAAGAATCAGACATACCAAATCTTTTCACTAATTCCTTAGCATACTTAGATTGGGATATGAAGATTCCATTTAGAGTTTGCTTCACTTGAAGACCAAGGAAGTAAGATAGTTCACCCATACTACTCATTTCAAATTTAGATTGCATTAGATTAGAAAATCTTCTGCATAAATTTGAATCAGTAGAGCCAAAAATTATGTCATCTACATATATTTGAGCTAGTAAAGTTTGATTTTTATGTATCCTGAAAAATAGGGTTTTATCTACTATGCCTCTACTGAATTTATTATCTAAAAAAAACTAGCTAAGGTCTCATACCATGCTCTGGGTGCTTGTTTGAGACCATAAAGAGCTTTATTAAGCTTAAATACATAGGAGGAGTGAGTTGGAGAGATGAAACCTGGTGGTTTTTCCACATAGACTTCTTCTTTGATTTCTCCATTCAAGAATGCACTCTTCACATCCATTTGATAAACCTTGAATTTCTTGAATGCAGCAAATGCAAGGAAGATCCTGATTGCTTCTAACCTTGCAACTGTTGCAAAAGTCCGATCATAATCTATTCCTTCTTCCTGTGAGTATCCTTGAGCTACTAGTCTAGCTTTGTTTCTAACAATATTGCCATCTGCATCTAGCTTGTTCCTGTAGACCCATTTAGTTCCAATGACTGGATGATTCTTTGGTCTAGGAACCAATTCCCAAACTTTGTTTGTCTCAAATTGATTGAGCTACTTTTGCATAGCAATGATCTAGTTGGGATTTTGTTATGCATCTTGTAGGGATTGAGGTTCAATCTGAGAGAGAAAACAAGTGTGCATCAGATTTTGATTAGCTTGATGCCTTGTTTGGACACCAGTTGATATGTCTCCAATTATTTGAGATCTGGGGTGATCTCTAATATTGACATAATCAACAGGCATAGTGGGATCAGCATTATTTGTATTTAATTCCTCTTGTGGAATGTTACTTAATGCTTCCTTTTCAGTTACATTTTCACTGATTTCTTCATCACTTTCTTCACCATCCTGCTGTACAGGATTTAGAGATCCTTCCTTCTGTAGAGCTAATTGATCTAGCTACTCACAGAGTGTAGGTACCTGCAGGTTTTCTTTGGTAGAAGAATTCTTCTCCTTGTAAATCATGTTAGTTTCATCAAAAGAAACATGCATAGATTCTTCAATTTTAAGAGAGGATTTTGGTTCAAATTTCCTAAGGTATTTTTTGTCCTTATTGTGAACAAAACATTTACAACCAAATGTTCTAAAATAGTTAACTTTAGGTTTCTTCCCTTTAAGTAATTCATAGGGGGTCTTACCCTTAAGTTTTTGTATCAAATTCCTATTCAACACATAATTTGTTGTGCTAACAGCCTCTTCCCAAAAAGTTAGGGGCAAATTAGCATCTGCATGTAATGTTGTTGCTGATTCAATTAGGGTTCTATTTTTCCTTTCAACTACCCCATTTTGTTGAGGAGTTCTAGGAGCTGAGAAGCAATGCTCGATACCTTCCTTCTCACAGAATTCTTAGATGAGAAGAGACTCAAACTCAGTGCCATGATCACTTCTGATCAATGCAATCTGAGTAGAATACTCAATCTGAATGCTCTTAAGAAAGTCTGTAAGAACTTTAAAGTTATCTGACTTTTCTCTCAAAAAGAACACCCAAGTGAATCTAGAGAAGTCATCTACAATAACTAGATTGTATGACTTCCCCCCTAAACTCTTTGTTGCTATTGGTCCAAAAAGGTCCATATGTAGCAAGTATAAGATTCTAAGTGAATCACTTTTAGATAATGATTTAAAATGGTTTTTAGTTTGCTTGCCTAGTTGACACGCCCTGCAAAGACCTTCCTTCTTGTATGAACCATAAGGTAATCCTCTAACAAGATTGTCCTTAGATTATTTAGCAATGGTCCTAAGATTTACATGTCCTAATCTCTCATGCCAAAGTTAACTAGGTTTGCTTAATTGATTAAATAAACAGATTTCTGATTTTGACGAGTTGAAATTTACTAAATAGATATTTCCTTGCCTAATACCTGATAAAACAGTAATATTATCAGAAGACTTAATAAGGCATTTTGATTTATTAAGAGTTACTTGATACCCTTCATCACATAATTGGCTTATGCTGATGAGGTTGTGCTTCAGTCCCTTGACATAAGCTACCTCTTTGAAGGTGACTTCTCCAACCTTGACTTTTCCATATCCTTTTGTTTGTCCACAGTAGGAGTCTCCAAATATCACTTTTGGTCCAAGCTTTGCCTTGTAGTTGTTCAAATTGGCCTTATTTCCTGTCATATGCTTTGAGCATCCACTGTCCAAGTACTATTGTTCTTTTATTCTTGGATAGCTGTGTGCCTGCAAAAATAGAAAAACAATCTATTTGTTCTTGACCCAGACTACCTTGGGTCTTTTTGAATTTCCACAAAAATCAGAAATAATGGATATTTCAGGCTGATCCTTATAGCCTTTTGGATGATATCTCCTTGGAGGAAAAGTGAAAGGATTCTTAGTATATGTTTAGAATAAGAATTCTTTAAATTTTTTGTATAATTTATGTTCGACGAACTGGGCTGAGTTCGTCGATCGTCATTCGACAAATGAATGAGATTTCGTCGAGCGCCGTTCATATAATAACTATACTGAAAATCTGTCTTCAGCTTTCGTCGATCTCCGTTCTATGAATTGAATTCATTTCGTCGAGCTCCGTTCGACGAATTCTGCTGAATTCTTTTATTCTTAACATCCTTGCTTGAAATATCTTTATTTACTTCTACAGCCTCTTTGCTCTTAGCAGAAATGAATTTTATAGGTGTAGACAGTATGTTCTTCTTAATCAGAGGTGGCTCACTTGATGAAGCACCCAAGCCTAGTTTGCCACTTAATCTGACATTTACTGTACTTGTAATGTCCATCAGTTTGATGCTTCTCCCATTTAGGGATTTTTCAAATTTCTTAGCCTCAGAAAGTTTATTCTCAATGAGAATAATTTGTTCTCTAGAGGCAGCCGGATCTTTCTTAAGATTAGCATTTTCTTCACTTAATTTGTTCATTTTAGCTAGCTTATTTCTGAGAGAGATTATTTCCTTCTCAGATTTGAGTAAGTCTAAGCAAAGTATTTTGAATTCATCTTTGAATTCAATTGAATTAAAATCAAAATTAGAAATTACCTGATCAGCATCATTGTCAGCTTCTGATTCTAATTCTTCAGAATTATGTCCTAAGGCATTGATAGCCATCATGCAGAAACTTCTTTCTTCTTCATCATCCTCATCATCACTAGATGATGATGCATTTCCTGACTCACTGCTTGAGTCATAAATAGCCATCAAGCATTGGTCATTTTCTTTTGATTCTTCTTCATCTTCAGAAGAACTGGATGAATATTCTGATTCTGTTTCACTCCAAGTTTCATCTACAAATCCTCTTCCCTTCTTTTTGTGTTTGTGGGAGGAAGACTTGCTGGAGTGTCTTCTTTTTCTTTTCACTTTTCCTTCTTGTCCTTCTTATTTTGATTCTCTGGACAGTCAGGTACAATCTGTCCAGGTTTCCTGCAACCAAAACATATAACTTCTTTAGATTGAGCTTTGTCATACCTTGGTTTTTCATAGCTGCTAGATGACTTTCTCCTGAAGTCTTTTCTTGCCATCCTGTAGAATCTTTTGGCAAGTAGACTCATCAACTTCTCATTATCAAGAGTCTCTCCTTCTTCTACTATAGCTTTGAAGGCAATGTTCTTTTCCTTCTTTGTTGCTGGAGATGAAGTGGACTGTTCAGCTTCTCTGGATTTGACAAGCTGCTCATAGGATTTGAGCTTGCCTAACAGTGTCTCAGTAGTAATCTCATTGAGGCTTCTGGCTTCCTTGATAGGCCAGATCCAAGAGTCCCATGTGCTGGGGAAGCACATTAGGATCTTGTCATTGATCTCAGTGTTAGAGATCACTTTGTCCAAAGATTTCAGCTCATTGATGATGAGACTAAGCCTATTGTACATATCAGCCACTGTCTCAACTTCTCCTTTCTTGAAATTCTCATACAGAGAGATGAGATGTCAAATTCTGTCCTTTCATCAGCAGATCCTTCAACCATATTGTTGAGAAAAGTCCAGATCTCTCTTGCTGAAGTGTATTCCACCACTTTCTGAAAAATGTCATCAGACATTGTTTGAGCCAGAATGTTCATAGCTTTTGCATCAGCACTCCTTTGCTTCTTTTGAGCATCTGTCCACTACGGAGGTGGGACAACATTGTTATTTGCTGCTGCATCAGTACTTGTTGATGCTGAGAGAGTAGGAGGTCCTGTCAAAATAACATTGAATATTTCATCATCAATAGAGTTAATATATAACCTAATCCTTGCTTTCCATAGTGCAAACTTATTTAGATTGCCCATAGTAGGTCTTGTGCTTGAATACTCTTTGTTTTGTGCCATGCGTTTTTGACAAAAATAAATAAAATAAAAAACTCTGAAAGAATTTAAGATCTAATTGATCTTTGTGATTCAGGTGTTAGCCTGTAAAGAATCAACTACCCTCTGATACCAATTGAA
Organism: Dactylorhiza incarnata; assembly: GCA_033032865.1. Taxonomy (NCBI): domain Eukaryota; kingdom Viridiplantae; phylum Streptophyta; class Magnoliopsida; order Asparagales; family Orchidaceae; genus Dactylorhiza; species Dactylorhiza incarnata. Next base: position 11,670,060 of record JAWHQI010000033.1, on the reverse strand, counting down.
AGTGAGGTTAGATCTTAAATTAACTCTAGAGGGGGGAGGGGGGGTGAATAGAGTATTAAAACTTTTTACTTAATTTTATAGCAGAATTAAATTAGTGATATATATATATATATGTGTGTGTAGCAGAGTGATTTATAAAAACTGAAAATAAAACACAGCACAACACAAGCACAGAAAAGTAAAGAAATCACAGAGGACACGAGGAGCTATAGTAGTTCCCCAATAAACCTGGGTACGTCTACTCTTCTACCACCCTTGGTAGGAATCCACTAGGATTTTTGATCAGGTGTCCTAACACCAATGAGCTTTTGATAAGGTGCCCAAAAACCAAATAGGATTTTTTGATCAGGTGTCTTGCCACCAAGAGGTAAACTTTTGAAGGGAGTTTTAACCCTATACAAGAGGGGATAGAAAGGGTTAGAATGTTCTTCTCTGTCAACAATCTGAGAGAAGACAAATGAAAATCGATGTTGTAAGCCTCCCACTGTCTGATGTAGAGTTGTTGACAGTTTGAGGATGGAGGCTTCCTTTTGAATGAATGATCTTCCAGTAGCTGATTAAACTGAGAGAATAATTTCTTCAGTTTGTTGTTGCTCTTTTGAAGATCTAAACTTGCAGCAGAGACTGAGAGGATGATTTGTGTTGAAGTTGTTCTCATTAAAATGAACTTGCTGCTTGAGGAAGAAGATGAAGATCTGTAAAGCTTTTGTTCTTCTTCTTCCTGTAACTTTCTTCCTTTCTTTTCCTGTAAAGAAAATCTGTAATATGTTCTGTAATGATGCTATCGTGAAAACTATGAAAGTGTTACTGTATATCTTCTTCCTTTTTCTTTTGATAATATTTGAAAATCAAATCCCTGAATTAAGGAATGAATATATCTAAGAACCATAAATCTTACACGCCGTATATCTCTTTCCTTTTCCATGAAATGTCCTTTTCCAAGAAATTTCAACGGCTATAATCTTGAAATAATAAAAGGAAATATATTATCCTTACTTATCTGATATAAAAGATCCGTTGCTGAAGAGATCTGAGTTCAGAGAATGAATAATATAATCTGTCTGAAATAAATCTACTGTAGAGAAATTTTTGTCGATCTCAACTAATTTCGTCGATCTCAATGTTGAGTTTGGCGACCTCAATTTAACTTTGCTCTGGAAGAGTTGAATTAGTAGAGCTGAGAAGATCTTTCGTCGATCTGAGCATCTGATAAAGATTCGTCGAACGCAGACTAGAGTTCGTCGAACTGAATATTTCGTCGACCGCTGAGCCTGGATAATTTCGTCGACCACTGAACTGATCCGCTGAGTTGCTGAGACGCTGGAAGAGCGAGTTCGTTGAACACAGAAGCAGGTCGTTCATCGAATGCAAAATGCATGTAGTTCATCAAACCCAGAGAGCAAGCCGTTCGTCGAACCCAGTATGGAGTTCGTCGAACGCAGAACCTGAATTATTTCTTGAGTTCTAACAGCCTAAACTCTTGACCCATTGACTATACATTGGGGTCAATTTGATCCTAGTCAGCATATAGTGATCCTAGCACAAATCAGTAATAGGGTTTTTCTAACAAAGCCCTATCTATAACCTAAAGTCCTACTGACTCACGCAATGAATCGAACCAGTGCCATGGAGAGAGTGTGACCGGGTGATCTTATGGTCGCCAACATTGATGGATTTCAATGGAGGTTATTCCGAGTTCCGATCTTGAGCAATACTCGCCTCAACGACCAGTTTACTTTCTTCCTGTGCATAACCGGACGATTCACCGAGATTCAACTTTTGAGTAGAATTAATATATAATTACGCTCATAGATTTGTACAAACTATTTTATATTATTAAAAATTTCTTCTATTGCATTTCTGCGCGCGTGAGTATGTGACTTTGCATGATACTCTGCATTTGCAATTGTTAAGCCAGTTAGACCTTTTTTCGTCCGCATAAGGGATAATTTCCTTGGGACGAGCAAATGGTTAAGTCTGGGGGTGTGATGAGTCCAATATTTATACTATTTTATGGACTCATCCGGGCTAGTTTTCACTCTTGTGCACGTCTTATTCAAGATAATATTGCTTGTATTTCACTTGTATTCACTTCCACGCTATGTGCACTATTTAGGCCCGTTTTGGGGTGTATTTGCACTTCATGTCATTGGGGGTAAGCACATGGTGCTCCCCAATCCCCTTTTCTATTTCTGGATTGAGCTGGAGGGGTATTCCCAGCTGTGTGTTTCATGTGTTGATTGTTGTGCAGGCGGATGGTATATCCATGTTTGCCCAAAGTTCATGTCTGCATGAATCGCACGGTCATGCATTTCGTAGACGCACGATTGCTCCGATCATGCGCGGTCTTCTGCAGTTCAAAACAGTGATCAAGATTTGCTCGTGTGTTTTGTTCACGCACGGTTGATTTGCCCGTGCGTGAGTAAAATGCACGAGCTCCTCTGGCAAGCTGAAATTCTAGCTTTCGGAATTTGCCCGTGCGTTTTTATGCATGGTCGGTTTTGAGCATGCGTTAGTAAAATGCACGGGCGGTCAGCTTCGTCTTCCTGAGCTAGCTGCTTCATAAATAATGCACAGTCCACGCACGGTCGTGCGTGACCAATTTTCTGAGTGTTTATTATAAAAGCTGCAGGATTCGCCCTTCCTTAAGAAGACAGACCGAGCCGCAACTTTCATTCCAGCTCTACCATTTCCATCACCCCATCCATATCCTCCACTTGGGAAGTGTTCTCCGGTGATTCGAAGCCTCATCCAAGGATTCAGAAGCCTTTCCGGCCATCTACAACCAGCATCAAAGTTTGGCGTACTCCATTTAGTAAAGAATAAGGAACCTACACTAGAGAAGAAGACGAAGAAGGTCATAGGTAGTGACAACCTCTAGATCCCGGAATCAACCACGAACTGAGTTCTGAGGCGGCTTGACAACCCACCATTTCGGCCACGACCCACGACGAGACTTTTCTTCTTGTGGTTCACTCTACCCTTTGTCTATTTGTGTGATGTGCTCCTAAACACTTGTAATGAACCTAGAATGCTCTTTGTTTGTCTATGAATGAAAGCATGCCAAGCTATTTTATCTACTTTGATGTTATGTTGTGATGCGCCTCGCCTCCATTTCACGTCCACCCCATACATGCACTAACTGAGCCACTCTAGCAAAAGTTAGAGGTGAGACGTCAAAGAGGTGTTGACAACTCTCACTCTCGCAATAAAGATCGCTCCCTTCGTCTACTTTCCATCCATTCCGCTTATCGAAGCACGGCATTGCGGCTTTTACTTCATCTCGCCAAGAGAAGCGTTGCTCTCAGCCCGCATTTTCCTATTATTGTTGTTAAATTAGGAAACCCAAATCAAACCTTCCTTTTTCAAATCATAGAAATCTTTATAATTGATTTCACTAATGAGAAAGTCATACACCCCAACTTGCAGTCCTTTGAGAACGATATTCAGGGAGTCTCTCCTATCTTTTATTACTTTTACGATCGATGCACTTGTGGTAAGCGTGTCACTAACCCAGTCCTTCCTTATATACCGAGCCTACCGCTCGCAGGACTAACCCAGTCCTTTCTTATATACCGAGCCCACCGCTCGCAGGACTATCTAGTCCTTGTACCACTCCGTTCCAAATTTGGGATGAGGTTTACAGTAACAAATTCTCCTACTTACTACTCTTGTCTACCGTTTAGTTATGCATAGAAGTTTTAGGGTGAATCCCGGACTTCCCATGGACTACCCAGTGAAGGGCTCGCAGCGATACTAGGGAATGTGATGGTGGCTGAATCCCAAATCCCCCTTTCTAGGATATTTACTCTTATTAGTGACTACTTATTCTTATATGCCCCTTGCTCTCTAATTGCTCTAAAATCCTAAGGTGGGTTACCATTTGACTCGGGCAGATGAGCATCGGTGTTCAATTGAACATCGAAACCCCGCCTTTCCTAGTGACCGGCTATTTCTTTGTATTATCTCTCAATCACAACTGAACTCCTTGATAGGTCACTCCTCACCACTCCCAATAGGTCATTATAATTCTCTGAACTAGTAATTTTACTAAACGCACCCCAGTCTTTACTTCCGATGAATGCCCTTGGTGGTTAACCTTCCATCCTAACTGGACACATGCAATTCTTTGAGAGTTAATAACTTTAGGGGTGGTGACCATAAGGGAGGGGTCTAAATCTAAGTTTTCAATCTTTACTATTCGCAGACCAGCAACCTTTAATCTAATCCTCATCTTTTAAAGGAGTGACTATATGAATCCTAAATCAGGATGTGTCAATCCTAGTTCCATATATTCATTAAGATGTTATAAGCTTATGATCAGATTCCTAGAATATCCAGAGTCAATAATTCAAGTTATGAATATTCTATGATATAGTTCCAAGGTCTACAGTGTGAATGAAGTACCGATTATATGTAATCATAAATTCGAAGAAAATTACTAGAGATTCACAATGCTATAAAAATTTTATGGTCAGATTCTTAGAATATTCCAGTGTCAATAATCCAAGTTATGAATTTCTTAAGTTATATACTCAATTTCTACTTTGTGAAGGAAGCATGTCATATAATCAATTATTAATTCTAATAAAATTCTTAGAGCTTCCTACTAGTATGAAAAGTCAATGTAAAAATTCTATAATAATCCAGCAAGTTTAATTCATGTTATGAATTTCTCAACCTATAAACTCAACTTTTACTTTGTGAACAAAGCATGACATATAATCAAAGATTAATTCTAATAAAATTCTCAGAGCTTCATACTGGTATAAGTCTATATACAAAATTCTATAATAATCCAACAAGTATATTTCATGTTATGAATTTCTTAAATTAACAACTCAATTTCGAGTTTGTGAAGGAAGCATGTCATATAATCAAAGATTAATTCTAATAAAATTCTCAAAGCTTCCTACTGGTATGAAAAGTTTATGTACAAAATGTTGGAGCCTATGTTCCGCATCTCTTGGTTTGAGAATAACAAATACCGTGTTGTATTTGATCTTGTATTTTGTGTGTTTATAGTGTCCAGGTTGTTCAGGTTGAATTAGGAGACAAGTCCTCGTTCATGGGCATGATCCAAGAGTGTGTACACTTTAGAAAAAGCAAAAGGATGAGTTTTTGTGTGCTGATCTTAAAATGACCATAACTTTCAATCCAAGAAGAGTTACAGAACGGTGCACACCATTTCAGAGATGATAACAACTCCATCTACAGTCTGGAGAAGTTTCGGATGGTAAAAATGAAGAGGAGCTATCGGATTCCGACATCTAGATGTCAGAATCTAACAACGAAAATGATGTCGGCATGACGACGGGTATGTTCCGCACGATTTGCATGAAGAACAGTTATATCCACTGTCGGAATTCCGACATTGATGTCGGCGATGACAGCTACACGACCGTCAAATCTCGCAGAAACATCGCATTCATGGGACACGTGGCAGCCGTGAAGATAATGCTGGCGGACGTCATCTAGATATCGGATTCCGATAGTGAAAAATATAAATTGGTTCGTTTTTCTGTGGAGAATAGTTTTTACATCATCTAGAGTACCTATACCCGAGTGCATTCCGTCCAGAGAGCTCCAAAACTCTGAGAACTCCCATTTTGGCAAGAACATTCAAGAGCGAAGAAGAGATGGTCCGTGCGCGTATCTCAGGCAATCTTTGCAAGGATTCGACGCCGTCTTCTGAGCTTCATATTTAGGGAGTTTCATATCTGAATTTCTATTTTGTATTTTATCCTATCATTTTGCAATCGGAGGAGGAAATCGCGGCCTTGTGTGTGGCATCTATGTCTGTGTGTGGCTTAGGGGAAATCGTCGCCTTTCGCGTGGCGTTTAGGTCCTTGTGTGGCTTAGGAGGAAATCGCTGCCTTGCGCGTGGCGTTTAGGTCCTTGTGTGGCTTAGGAGTAAATTGCCGCCTTGTGTGCAGCATCTAGACCATGGAGAGATCTAAGGGGAGGCTAGTAGTAAGATCTAGGAAGAGATACGCTATAGCCGGTCGGTCCTTGGTTGAAGGACCGGTAAATTAAAAATAAGTTTATTTTTATCATAGCTTCTTAAGCTTTATTAAGATCAATAGTTCTTTCTATTCATCACTTGTGAAAATAAAATTTGATTTCCAATTTCCTCATGATTTTCTAAGTGATTATTTTGGTTGTGTAAAAATCTACTTATTTATCATTGCAAAATTATCTTAATATTTTAGAAAAATTTCAAAGTAAATATTAGCCCTTATTTACCCCCCCCCCCCCCCTCTAAGGGCGCCGCAAGATCCAAAACAAAATTCTATAACAATCCAACAAGTTTAATTCATGTTATGAATTTCTCAACCTATAAACTCAACTTCTACTTTGTGAAGGAAGCATGACATATAATCCAAGATTAATTCTAATAAAATTCTCAAAGCTTCCTACTGGTATGAAAATTCTATATACAAAATTCCATAATAATCCAACAAGTATATTTCATGTTCTGAATTTCTCAAATTATCAGCTCAATTTCTAGTTTGTGAAGGAAGCATGTGATATAATCAAAAATTAATTCTAATAAAATTCTCAAAGCTTCCTACTGGTATGAAAAGTCTATGTACAAAATTCTATAACAATCCAACAAGTATTTTTCATGTTATGAATTAATCAAGTTATCAACTCAATTTCTAGTTTGTGAAGGAAGCATGTCATATAATCAAAGATTAATTCTAATAAAATTCTCAAAGCTTTTACTGGTAAGAAAAGTCTATGTACAAAATTATATAACAATCCAACAAGTATATTTCATGTTATGAATTTCTTTATAAACTCAATTCTTACTTTGTGAAGGAAGCATGTTATATAATCAAAGATTAATTCTAATAAAATTCTCAGAGATTCCTACTGATAAGAAAAGTCTATGTACGAAATTCAACAACAATCCAACAAGTATTTTTCAGGTTGTAAATTTCTCAAGATATAAACTAAATTCCTACTTTGTGAAGGATCTACTTCAAATGTTATTCCAAAAATTCAAAGAAAATTAACAGTTATATGTTTCCACCAAAAACTCTGAATTCTAGAATTTCAAGGTTTTCCCAACATGAATTTGCCCATAGATAAATAAATACTCAAAGGGTGAATAATTCCCATAGAAAGGGATCTACTATAAATATTACTCCAAAAATTATAATAAAATTCACAGGGATTTATAATGGTCCATAAGTGATCCTAACAAATTTTAGGATATGATAATAAGCATTCATCACAAGGATCAACTATTTACCCCAAGGTGATAAATAGGGATAATAGGAGATATAGGGCATAGATTGTCGCAAAAATTTCCAAAACATTTCTCAGAGTGTGAAATGCCCTAGATAAGCATATGCCAAAGTTTGGGATATTTCCTAGGTGGTTTGACCCTAAACATTTCATTAATACATAAATGTGACAAATTAAATTAAGTGTAAAATCTTAGGAAAATAATTTCCAAAAATTCTCAAACTCTCAGGGGTGATGTAATATTTCATCATAGAGGAGTGGCTAAAATTTCAGAGACTAACTCGAAGTAAAAAGAGCTAGGGCCACAATATACCCATTTGGGCTATATGCACACCACACCTTAACCTTGACTCAACCATGCAAGTGGGTTAACCCAACATGCAATGGTCCAAATGACCTAAAATTTTAAGCATATGCTATACTTGGCCTGGACTACCATCCATAGAAATTTTGAGTGGATTTGGACCATTTTAACCCTAGATCTAGGCTATACATGAAAAATGAAATGTTGTACCAAACCTTATAAAAATTATTTCCAAAAATTCCCAATTTTTGGCAGAGGGTACTTTAGGGCATGAATCATGCATGCCCCAAATTTCATCCTTATTGGAGTTGTAGAGCTCAAAAATTCACTAAAATCACTTGGGTGCTATATGCACTCCATTTCCCATATACTACACCTACATGCACATGCTAATTCCCAAACATGCACATGTCATTTTGGCCTAAAATTTTTATCAAACTCTTAACATGATAAGGTTATGCCCTCATCCCAAATTTGGGGTGATTAGGAGTCATTAGCCCCCATAATTATCACATGCAAGTTTAATTGAATTTTCAAATAAACTTAAGGAAAATTAATTCTAAAAATTATCAAATTTTTATCAGAGGTGTAATAGGGCATGACTCGTGTATTTATCAATTTTCAGCACATTTGGACAAGCCAATTGATGTGGGCACCCAAAAGAGTGTCTAGGGTTCAAAGTGAACACCCTACACCAAAATGGGTACACAGTGAGCTACATTGCTCCAAATGACATGAAATCAGTGGCAAATTAAAGTTAAGACCAAGGCCTACAACTTTTACGTTCGTTACTTCTTTTGATTCTGGACCTAAGGGGCCTAAATATTTAATTGAAGATCTAAGATTATTTGTGACAGATTTAATTAAACTATATAACATTTCATTAAAATCACTATACATCATCTTCCTTCCTGAGCCCAAAATTTTAGTTTACAGGGCTGATTTCGGCCCCTTTTTCCTGGCCACTCCTCCAGCTCCATGGCCGGCCACCACCACCACCTATGTTGAGGTGGTGGCCATCGATTGGCGGCGAGATGCTAGCCGGAAACCACCTCTCCGGCGATCCTGAGCAAGGTAAAAGCTCCAAAAATTCACCCTCATCTCCCATGGATTCAAGCCCTATTGAGTTTGAAATCTCTTCTATTTGATCTAGATATTAGCACAAGGGAAGGGGGAGAGGAGACATGCCTTCAATCGTGCCTTTTGATGAAGGTTTTCCCCAATAGCCATGGTCGGCCATGCTCCAAGCTCTCCCATGCCGATTCCTCATTTCTCCATCAAATGTCTTGATCCAAAACTTGATTTCAGTTGCTTGGCACCTTCTGATGCTGATGGAGGGGTTAACTTGGAGTGGGGGAGGCCCTATGAAGTGTTTCCATTAAGGGTGGTCGGCCATGCTGTTAGAACAACCCTATTACTGATTTGGTCTAGGATCACAGTCTTTGACTAGGACTCAAGTTGACCCCATTGTATAGTCTAAGGGTCAAGGTTTAAGTGTGTCCGAGTAGCTAGAACTTAGGAAAAATTCCAAGTTTCTGTGTTCGACGAACTTCATTCTGCGTTCGACGAACTCCTCTATGCGTTCGACGAACGTCATGCTTCAGTTCGACGATCTTGCCTCTCAGCTCGATGAATTCAATCCTCAAGCCAGTTTAGTAGATTTCATCTCAGTTCGACGAACTCCAGATTGAGATCGACGAACTCAGCTCTGTGTTCGACGAATAAGAAACTAAATGTTCAGTTCGATGAACTCAGCTTTCAGTTCGACGAACTCATCTCTAAGCTCGACGAACTCAGTTTTCTGCTCGACGAATTTCTTCTCCAGCTTGACAACTTCTAATAGATCAATTGTCTATTTTCTCTAAACTCAGATCGACTATCCAACAACAGATCTATTCAATTATTTTGACTAAATCATTATCAGATAAGTCAAGATTTGATCCTTCCTTTTATTATTCATTTCTATTCTCTTCTTTCAAGAAAGTAGTCGTTGACATATATTGGAAAAGGATACTTTCATGGAAAAGGAAAAAGAATTAAAGTATATTGCCGAATCAGATTACAGTTCCAAGAATAATCATTTCAGAATATTTTATTCCTTATTTAGAAGATTTGATTTTCAAATCTGTCAGACATATGTCTAAGGAAAAAGAGATATAGAAGAGATCAATCAAGGATATATCAGAGAAATATAGGGAAGAAGAGATATACCAGTGGATTCAATAGAGAACAAAGAAGATATAGAAGGTACTTGAAAAATACTCAGAGATACATAAATCTTCATCTTCTACAGCAGCATTTTCATCCTCTAAGAACATCAACAATCTTCTCTCAGTTTTCAGCTGCTGATTCTTAATCTTCAAAGAGCAACAACAATCTGAGAAACTTTGTCTCTCAGATTCATCTGCTATCAAGGAAGATTTTCTACATACAAGAGAAAGCTCCATCCATCTAACTGTCAAGAGTTTCTATCAGACAGGGGGAGCTTTACAACACAACAATCCACTAGTCTTCTCTCAGCTTGTTGACAGAGAAGAATTTCATAAACCTTTTTGTTTACCCTTTTTACCTCATCTTGTACAGGGTTCTAACTCCCTTCAAAAGTTAAACCTTTGGTGGCAGGGCACCTGATCAAAAACCTGTGTTTTGGTTTGAGCACCTGATCAAAAGCTCACTGGTGTTTGGGCACCTGATCAAAAATCCAGTGGTGATAGGGCACCTGATCAAAAACCTAGTGGATTCCTACCAAGGGTGGTAGAAGAGTAGATGTACCTAGTTTGATTGGGAAACTACTATAGATCCTTGTGTCTTCTGTGATTATGTTTTTCTTTCTGTATTGTGCTGTGATTTGTGTTTATTTTTCTTTTACACTCACTCTGTTACATATACATATATCACTATTTTAATTCCGCTAGGCAAATTAAAATCCTATGATACATATATCTCTTGTTTTGATACTGAGACCTTATTAGGCAAATTAAAATCCTATGAGCAGCTTATCAAAATAAGAAAAGCTGAACAGTCTACCTCCTCTCCATCCATCAAAAAGGATAGAAGCATTGCTTTCCAAGCTACAGAAGAGGAAGACAAAGCTCCAGGAGAAATGGAGTCTGTGAGCCTCCTAGCCAAGAGATTTTATAAAATGGCTAGAAAGGACTTCAGAAAGTAGGATCTCAGATCAAAAGAAAAACCAAGGTATGACAAAACAAACTCTAAAGAAATTATTTGTTATGGATGCAGGAAACCTGGACACATTCTACTTGAGTGTCCAGAGAACCAAAAGAAGTACAAAAGAAAAGAGAAAGAAGAAAAAAGGCACTCCAGCAATCCATCCTCCCACAAACAAAAACATAATGGAAGAGGCTTTGTAGTAGAAACATGGAGTGATACAGAGTCGGAATCATCATCCAGTTCCAGTGATGATGAAGATGAAAGAAACTTCTACATGATGGCTATCAATGCCTCAGGAAGTAATTCAGATGAATCAGAATCTGATAATGACAGTGATCAGGTAATCTCTACCTTTGACTTTAATTCAAATGATTTCAAAAATGAATTTAAAACTCTTTGTTTGGATTTAATTAAATCTGAGAAGGAAATAATTTCCCTCAGAAGTAAGTTGGTTGAAATGAATCAACTGGCTGAAGATAATGCCAATCTTAAGAAAGAACTGGCTGCCTCCAAAGAACATATTGTTCTCATTGAGAACAAATTATCTGAGGCTAAAAAGTTTGAAGAATCCCTCAATTTGAGAAGCATCAAATTGATGGACATCACAAGCATTGTGAATGCTAGACTAAATGGCAAACTGGGCTTGGGTGCATCATCAAGTCAGCCACATCTCTTTAAGAAAAACATTTTATCTACACCAGTAAAGTTCATCTCTGCCAAGAGCAAAGAGGCAATAGTTGTAGGTAAGAACATCTCAAGTAAGGATGTTAAGAATAAAAGAATTCAAAAGAATTCGTCGAATGGAGTTCGACAAAATCACATGAATTCATCGAACGGAGATCGACAAATGTTGAATATAGACTTTCAGTACAGCTATTCATCGAACGACGCTTGACGAAATCACTTTGATTCGTCGAACGGTGATCGACAAACTCAGCCAAGTTCGTCAAACAGAAATTGTACTGAATTTCAAAAGAATTCTAATTCTCAACATACTAAGAATCCCTTTACTGAGTGGATTATTCCTCCAAGGAGATATCATCCATAAGGCTATAAGGATCAGCCTGAGATTTCTTACATTTCTTAATTTTGTGGTAAGACAAAAGGACCTAAGGTAGTCTGGGTCAAGAACAACTAGTTTATTTTCTGTTGTGCAGGTACAAGGCTATCCAAGCATAAAATAACAATGGTATTTGGATAGTGGGTGCTCCAAGCACATGACAGAAAACAAGGCAAACCTAAGCAACTACAAGGCAAAGCTTGGACCCAAAGTGATTTTTGGAGACTCCAACTATGTACAAACCAAAGGATATGGAAAAATCAAAGTTGGAGCAGTTACCTTCAAAGAGGTAGCATATGTCAAGGGTCTCAAGCATAACCTCATCAGCATAAGCCAGCTATGTGATGAAGGTTATCAGGTAACTTTTAGACATTCCTTATGTCTTATTACCAATAATAAAAACATTAATGTGTTATCTGGTATTAGACATGGAAATATTTATTTAGTCAATTTTGACTCAGCCAATTCAGACATTTGTTTATTTAATTCAATAAGTAAAATAAATGAGTTATAATATAAAAGGCTAGGGCATATTAACCATAGAACTATCTCTAAGCTCTCCAAGGACAGTCTAGTAAGAGGTCTGCCTTCTGGTTCATACAAGAAGGAAGGACTCTGCAGGGCTTGCCAACTAGGAAAGCAAACCAAGAGTAGTTTTAAATCTTTATCCAAGAGTGATTCACCTAGTATTCTGTACTTACTGCATTTGGATCTCTTTGGACCCACTACAATACACAGCTTAGGAGGGAAGCATTACACTTTAGTTATTATAGATGACTTCTCAAGATTCACTTGGGTGTTTTTTCTTAGGAATAAGTCTGACACCTTCAGTGTTCTGACAGACTTTCTCAGGTCCATCAAGATTGAGTACTCTACTCTAGTTGCATTGATCAGAAGTGATCATGGCACTGAGTTTGAATCTCTTCTGATGAGAGAATTCTATGGAAAAGAAGGGATCGGGCAATGTTTCTCTGCTCCTAGAACTCCTTAACAAAATGGGGTAGCTGAAAAGAAAAATAGAACATTAATTGAATCAGCAACTACATTGCTTACTGATGCTCACTTGCCAATCTCTTTTTGGGCAGAGGAAGTGAACACATCAAATTATGTGTTGAACAGAAGTTTGATACATAAACTTAAGCGTAAAACACCCTATGAATTACTTAAGAATAAAAAGCCTAAGATTAACTATTTTAAGAGTTTTGGCTGTAAATGCTATGTGCATAACAATGATAAGAAATATCTAAGGAAATTTGAAGCAAAAGCTGCTGAAGGTATATTCCTTGGATACTCTCTTTCTAGTAAAGCATATAGAGTTTATAACAAATCAACTTTAAGATAGAAGAATCCATGCATGTGTCTTTTGATGAAACTAATATGTTAAATGAGGAGAGGAACACCACCTCTACCACAGACATTTTGCAGGTACCAGCTCTATGTGAAGAGCTCAATGGATTAAATCTACAAAATTAAGAGTCTCTACTTTCATCTTCTCAAACTATTGAAGACAGTGAAGAAGAAGATATTCCAGAAGATCTTACTGATAATTCAAATCAAGTGACAGCTGAACAAATCCCTCAAGACGAAATTCTTATTGAACCCACTCCAACTGTTGATCACATCATAGTTAGAGATCATCCAATATCTCAAATTATTGGAGACATCTCACCAGGTGTTCAAACAAGGCATCAACTCAACCAAAATTAGATGCATACTTGTTTCCTATCACAGATTGAACCTCAATCCATAAAAGATGCAGAACAAGATCCAAACTGGATTCTTGCAATGCAAGAGGAACTCAATCAATTTGAGAGGAACAAGGTTTGGGATTTGGTTCCAAGACCAAAGGGCCATCCAATTATTGGCACTAAATGGGTCTTTAGGCACAAGTTAGATGATCAAGGCTTAATAATCAGAAATAAAGCAAGATTAGTAGCCCAAGGATACTCTCAGGAAGAAGGAATTGATTATGATCAAACCTTTGCTCCTGTTGCTAGACTTGAAGCTATCAGGATATTTCTTTCCTTTGCTGCTTTCAAGAAATTCAAAGTATATCAGATGGATATGAAGAGTGCATTCTTAAATGGAGATATTAAAGAAGAAGTTTACGTGGAACAACCACCAGGTTTTATCTCTCCAACTCACTCTTCCTATGTCTTTAAGCTTAATAAAGCTCTCTATGGTCTCAAGCAAGCTCCCAGAGCATGGTATGAGACCCTAACTAATTTTCTTTTAGAGAACAAGTTTTGTAGAGGCAATGTTGATAAAACTTTATTTTTTAGGATACATAAAAATCAAACCTTACTAGTTCAAATTTATTCCAGATTTAAGGAAATAAAAATTTAAAAGCAAAAGTTAAAGTAGTATCAAAATCTGATTTATCTAGCTTTACTCATGTCACTTCAATTGAAAATACAAAACCTTATCTTGATTGTAATGATATTAAAGAAAAATTTAAGGAACTTGAAAAAGAAATTATTTTTATAAAAGAACAAAATGAAAAATTATGTTTAGAAAATTCATCTTTGATAAATGATTGTGCTAAGTGTAAAGAGTATAAAATTGAAATTAAAGAGATGGATGAAACATTTGATGAATATAGAAACAACTATCAAGATCATATTGATTCAATTGTTTCCACTTTTAAAAATAGCACAATCGCCTATAATAAAGCTAAACATAATTTAAAGATTAAAAATGATGAATTAAAATCAAAAATCAACTTGCTTATGAAAATTGTAAATACAAATTCACAATATCAAACTATATCTAAAAACAAGTTGAATACGAATATGAACATCTTAACTAAGTCTTCTAATGGGAGCAAGAATCACAAAGTGTTTGTAAATCAAAATCAAAATCATCATTACTTGCAAAATCATGTTTCTCCCAACTCAAAATTAAAATTGCACAAATTTCCTATGAACAATACTCTTAATAATCATTACAATCATAATCATCAATATAAAGATTATCATAATGAAAATTTGAAAACTAAAAATAATGTTAAACCAAGATTTGAATGGAAACCCAAAGTTAAAGATGAAACACAAACTCCACTCAAAAGGGCTCATTCACTTCCATCTCCCCAAAAGCAAACACTATGTATTTGGGTACCCAAAGGAACCATCACATTCGGTCCTCTTTGGATACCTAAATATCCTATTCATTAGTATCCAATCATTTGCATGAAGTAGAAATCAATTTAAAATAAAATATCAATTCTCTACTTCATGATATGCTTAATTCCCTTTTTTGTTTTTGCTTTTTATTTTTTGAACCATCATGATATGATCACTTTATATAACTTGTGATATGACTTTCTCATATTAAACCAAAATTCATAAACAAATCAAATTGAATAAAGTTGAATAAAAAGTCATATCATCTCTCAAGTGATCTACTTACCCTTTTTCTTCTAAATCCATTTCCTAAAAGTCTTATAAAACTTGAAAAACTAAATTTGTTATATGATAAAGACAAAATGAAAGAAGTGTCAAAATGGATTTAAAATGTGTATCTTAGGGGTATTAGGCTAAATTTATTAAATGCGCAAGTTTTGCTTAGGTAATTAATATATTTACATCATTTTCAATTACACCAAGTATGTTTAATCATAATCTTGTTTAAATCGGAATTGAAAAATTGCATGAATATTATTTCACTTATATATGATCATTTCACTCATGCATATGTTGTGCAAAACTCAATAATTATGGTTTAATAAACATGAAACTCTAATGAAGATGAAACTCATGTACTAATTTTAACTTCCGCAACTTTTTGCGATTTCTTCTCGTCTCACCACTTCATCAGACAGACCTTACATTGCAAAAACATAATTAAGAAAAATCGGAAGCAAAATCGAAGAAAATCTAGGCTTTACGATCAAAATAAGCACTCTCTGTGGGCTAACGCAGGCGCTAAGACCTACCGCCGGCACTAGCCCAAGTCTCTGATTTTCTATAAATTTAAAATTCAGAAAAATCAACAAAAATATATGTATTTGCTTAATATTCAAAATCAAAAGAGAAATTTACAAAACTCTTCAAAATAAACATATTTTCTCATATTCACTATTCACCTTACAACGTGTCTATCTAATAATTTGAAAAGGTTGAATATGAATTTTCTTTAAAAATTCCTCATGTACATTATCATGAATAATTAATTACAAGCTCTTAATCACAATGAATTAATATTAATGATCATGTATAATAGTCATGCAAAATCATATGATCTTCTAAGTCAAACATCAAATATAACTACAAAAGATTTTATTCCTTCGAAACATACAATCTGTGATCATGATTACTATATGAATCTATTATGTTTTGCATAGACCATAGAATCAACTCTATATCCATATGAATAAATAAATTAGAATCATCACGTTATTCTATGTCTAAAACTTGAATCTCTATTGTTACATACATGCAACATTGTATCATCAAACCTTGGTATAACATTAATCTCAAACTTATCATACTAACATTGTCGACTAAAGAATATTTGTGTCTATGTTAGGCTTTATATGTTTACCAAGACATACAGGCTGGGTATTCTCATCTAGGGCTTATTCAAGATATTCCTGTGCATGAACATTATGGTTAATCACTAAAATCATGCATATTTGATTTGTTCATTAATGTCATCTCATGCAAAGTTTAGTTGGTAAGGTCATATACAAAATCGCTAATGTTTCATGAAATTTGCACTATCTAGACATTTCCTAAAAATCTGAAATTTCAGCATGAAACTACTATTGTGACAATTAATCAAGATCAATAATTAAAAATTTCAAAATCATCAAAAATCGGGTACTGTTTCCCGCACTAGCGCTAACACCGGTGCTAGTGCAACTATGTGTTTTTCTGTATATTTACAATTTTGAAAAATCCCTAAAAATATATTAATCTATATGTACTATTCATTTCTGCATTTTTGCTTTTATTACATTTTTGAAAAATCAAATACAAAAATACAAAGCCCAAATTACAAAAAAAATTTATATGATTTGCCTTTGTGTTTTTGTCATTTGTTTAAATTCTATTTCTATAAGCAAAAATCAAATGCAAAAATATAAAACAAAAATTTTTTTTTAAGAAAATTGCTATTTTTGAACTTAACTTTTTACTTGTATCTTGCGAAAGGGTGATTTGGGCTATCATGTAACACCCCAAAATCCTTAGTTCAGCAAAGTAGGCGGAGTGGTAGTGTTGCGCTCGGGATAGGCTAAAAATTCCACAACAGTTCTCTGCGCACGACCATTGTCCTCTTCGTGCACGACCAGTGATCGTGCGCCAATGATCGTGCATTCATTCGCAAGGAATCGGAGTTCTGTCTCAGCTTATCGCACGACCATTCTCCTCTTCGCGCACGACCAGTGATCGTGCGCCTGTGATCGTGCGCCCTGTTTATTCTGCTCCGCGATTTTGAGCGGAGAAGACGATCCGGCAGTCCAAATCTTTTGGAATCCGATCCAATGGCTAGGATTAAATGCTGGAGGGTCTTAGGGCTTGTGAGAGGAGATTAATCCTCATTCTTTTGAGGTGTTTCACTCTCCTAGGCTAGAGGAGGAAGAAGGAGGTAAGGAAGAAGAAGGAGAGATCCCGCCATTGACGGAGCTCCGGAGCTCCGTTTCGCGAGCCGTTTCTAGATCTGGAGAGTGCAGCCCGGTGCGGTCGTTTCCCTCCGTCTAGAATCTCAGATCCATGGCGAAGAAGAACGCTCCTAGGGTAATGATTCTTCCTCTCGATTCTTTGGACTTGTCATTTGTCCTCTCCTTCATTTCTCTATGCTTGCATGAGGAATCCCTTTCACCAAATGGGTGAAGTGTAGGATTTTCCTCAAGTTCTTCGGAACTCCGGGTCGATTGTGTCCGTCCCCGGCATATTGCATGTAGAAAATCCGGTAGTCGTGCGGATTTAGGCATTTTGTGTGAAGCCTATTCGTGGTCGTGAGCCCGAATCAGTGATGCTTGGTTTGCGACGTTGCATTTAGGTTAAGCCTAGAATGCGTGCCGGAGAATGACTCCGTGAAATCATCTTTTGTATTGCGGGATTTAAATTGTAGGCGTCTTGTGAAGATCCTAATGAAAGCCCCATGCTTTGAGATTGGATGAAGGCAAACCTTCACCACGAAATTGATGCGGAGTGTATTGTACCTCCTTTGTTGAATATTTGTGGAGCCTAGAACCCTGCGAAGGGGTTAGGTGCGTAGCTTATATTTTGTGTAGCATGTGAAAGTGCTAAACTCTTACGGGCCGAGGTGAAGCCGTACCCGCGTCGTGCGATAGATCGCGACGATTAGAGCACGGGCAAAGCTAAATCGAACCCGTTTCCATGCAGATCGGTAAGAGGTCCCTACCTCATGTAAGCCGTGTGATCATGGGAGAGGTCGTGGAAGGTGATTTACCTAGACCGACCAAAAGCTCTTTTTCCCACCTAAGGCGATGGCCCTTACGGTGGAGTGTTTTGTGGAATTGATGTTGTTAGCCTCATGCGGTTGTTTAGGCGGTTGTGGGGAACCTTTTAGTGAACCCAACCAACATCATGTGCATACCTAGGTTCCCTCCTTTTTGATGCTCAACCTAGAAGATTGAATGTGCTTGAAACCTCACCTTGTGTAGTTGCACCTTCTTTATATTAGGACTTGTGCTAGTATGGCTTGCTTGCAGGGTAGAAGCTCCGCCACCCCGGTAAAGGGGTGGGGTCGTTATAATTTGGTCAGTTGTGCTGATCGTTACTTTGTTTGCCACCGCTTGGTGGAATGTTCTTATGCAGGTGCAGGTGAGCCTAGTGGGAAATAGCGGGCGGTGGCCCCTTTGCTGAGTTGGCCCTTGAAGGCCAACCTCCTTTTTTTAGCTTTCTCATGTATTGCCGGCCTGCGTGCCGATGTATGTTTTGGAGTTTTAGTACATTTGTTAAATGTAAGGCCTTAAGTCCATAACTCTATTTCATGGTTTCATTCCTATGATAGTGGACAATTCTAATGGAAATGTTAAATCTTTATGCTTCCGCTAGTGTTTAGTATACTCTGTTGTAGTTTCTTTCTGTTTATCACCTTTTAACTCCTAGCTAGTGTGGTTTGTATGGCGTGGAGTCCCGGCCAGACCTACTATTATACTATTCGTACTGGCAGGGTGTTACAATTTGGTATCAGACTTAAGGCGTCGATCCGTAGTTTAGCGAATTCGGGACGAATTCCTTTTAAGGGGTGGTGCGCACGGGTTGTGCATTCACCTAAAATGAAAAAAAACTAATAAGAATGTCCACTTAGGAATGAAAAAACATACTTGTTTGCGGAACCTGAGCATTCCATGATTGATGTTTGATATGTTGTGGGTCACTAAATTGTGCCTTGCATGATTATAGGTGACTAGAAGTGCTGCGGGGCAGTCTCGACCCCGTAACACCGCTGAAAGTAGTGGGTCGGCTGAAGTGCCAGCGACCACTCCTTCGGCTGAGATGATCAGAATGGTCGCAGAAGCGGTCTTCGCGATGATCAATGCTTAACCGCAAAGGCTTGCGGAGCTTGCTACGCCTACTACAGCTGCGGCCCCGGTGATCGAACCTGCAGTGGAACCTGCGGTGGAACCGAGGGTTGAGGCCCCTGTGCCAGTAGCTGCAGTGGAACCTGCGGTAGCGCCAAGGGTGGAACGTCAAGTTGCGCAAGTAGCTGTGGGGCGAGCGCGTGACCAGCAATTAAAGCACTTCCTGAGCTTTAATCCTCCTACCTTCTCGGGATCTGAGTCCCCAACGGAGACAGAAGACTGGTTGTCAAGAGTTAGAAGAACTCTGAGGGCGACAGCGACAGACGAAGCCATGATGGTCACCTTAGCCACTTTCCTTCTTGATGGAGAGGCTGTGCTGTGGTGGGAAGAGCAGGAGTTGCATAAGTTCTGCGGTAGAGATATTACTGAAATCACAATGGCTGAGTTTTCAAAGTCGTTCCTCCAGAGGTTTATCCCCTCTGCCCAGCGCATTGCGTTACAAAACCAGTTCTTGAGGTTGACACAAGGTGATCGCTCCGTTGACGATTACTTGCATGAGTTTATCAGACTAAGTCGCTATGCGGGGTCCTTGGTGGAGGATGAGGAGACAAAGACAAATAAGTTCTATGAAGGGCTTCGGGACGAGTTGAGGCTGCTCCTCGCAGGCCCCATGACGTTTGGCTTCCAGGTGATGGTCCAAACTGCCAGATCCCTAGAGTTGGACATGAAGAGGGTACAAGAAAAAACCGTGGCAAAGAAACCTGAGTTTCATGCGCCGGCCTCTCAGTCCAAGTCAGAGTTCAGAAAGAACAAAAGGAAGTTCAAACCGGCGGAGCAAACCTGCTCAAATGTTTCGGGAGCAACGACTGTGCGGGGTCCTATCATGTGTTTCACCTGCGGGAAGGTGGGACACAAGGCCGCAGTGTGTCGAAGTGGTCCCCCGAAGGCAGAGAACCGAGCGTTGGACCATTCTCGTGCTGCGGAAAAGGGTAAAGCTGCGGAATCTTCGGCTTCCCAGCACATTATTCCGACTCAGCCGAGAGTCTATTCGCTTGGCCAGCAAGAAGCTATACGACAAACTGATGTCGTCACAGGTACGAATTAGAAGTTAGCTTTTATAGCTATATATATAATTCATACTATTGTATGACTATATGCTTTATTTGTGTACCATTAGGTTTCGTCCTAATTTTCAACTATCCGGCGAGAGCTCTATTTGATACGGGTGCATCGCACTCTTTTCTGTCTGAGGACTTCGTGGTGCAAATTGGAGTGTCGTCTACCTTTGTAGAGGATAGATTGGAAGTAGTGCTACCCAATCGATCTCGAATGAGTGCGGATAGGAAGAGTCGTGTGAAGGTGCGGATCGGAAATCAGGATTTCAATTTGGAAGCATCGTTATTACCGTTAGCTGAATTCGATGTGATCTTCGGCATGGACTGGCTCTCGGAGCAGCGAGCATGCATAGATTGCAATTCAAAGGAGATCACTCTGGGAAAGAACACCGAAGGAGAAACCACATTCGTCGGTATGCGAGGAGCGAGCAAGACGCTGATGTCTGCTCTCCAAGTGGTTAAAGAGGTGAGAAAAGGCGTCGAGTTGTTCTTCACTTTGTTGGAGGCTTCGGAGCCAAAGCCCAGGTTATGTGATGTCCCAGTTGTAGCGGAGTACGCCGACGTGTTTCCTAACGAACTCCCTGGGGCTCCGCCTCATCGGGAGATTGATTTCTGTATCGAGCTGGTGCCAGGTGCCAAACCTGTGGCCCGCTCACCATACCGGATAGCGCCAAAGGAACTGGCAGAGCTGAAGGTCCAATTGCAAGAGCTGCTAGAGCAAGGCTACGTACGTCCAAGTTCATCGCCTTGGAGTGCACCGGTCCTCTTTGTGAAAAAGAAGGACGGGAGCTTGCGTCTATGTATTGATTAACGAGAGCTAAACAAGTTGACCGAGAAGAACCGATATCCGATTCCAAGAATCGATGATTTATTCGACCAACTGGTTGGGTCGACGGTTTACTCCAAGCTGGACCTAAGGTCCGGCTATTATCAACTCCGAATAAGGGAATGTGACATTCCAAAAACAGCGTTCAGTACCCGTTTTGGGCACTATGAGTTCACGGTGATGCCGTTCGGTCTGTCTAATGCACCGTCGATATTCATGGACTTAATGAACAGGACGTTTCGAGAGTATTTGGATCAATTTGTGATCGTCTTCATCGACGACATTTTGGTATACTCTCAGTCGAAAGAGGAGCATGTAGGGCATCTGCACGCAGTTCTGAGCACCTTGAAGAGGAGTCAGCTATATGCCAAGTTCTCCAAGTGCGAGTTTTGGCTATCGTCAGTAGCATTCCTTGGTCATGTTGTTAGTGGAGAAGGAATTGCAGTTGATCCGTCGAAGATAGAAGCGGTCCGAGCGTGGCCTTTGTTGAAAAACGTAGCGGAAGTCCGAAGTTTCTTAGGACTTGCCGGCTATTATAGGCGCTTTGTGGAAAACTTCTCGAGGATTGCACTCCCTCTCACTAAACTGACTAGGAAAGATCATAAGTTCATTTGGTCGCCCGAGTGCGCTCGAGCTTTTGAAGAGCTAAAGAGCCGTCTGACCACGACACCCATTCTATGCTCGCCATGTGGTACGGAAGGCTACGAAATTTATAGCGACGCCTCGGGTAGTGGTTTGGGTTGTGTCCTAGTGCAGTTCGGAAAGGTAATTGCTTACGGCTCCCGGCAACTGAAGGTTCATGAGAGGAATTACCCGGTCCATGATTTGGAGCTAGCGGCCGTGGTATTTGCTCTTAAGCTGTGGAGGCATTATTTGTATGGCGTGAAGATCGACATCTTTACCGACCACAAGAGCCTCAGGTACCTGCTGGATCAAAGGGAGTTAAATATGCGTCAAAGGAGGTGGATGGAGTTCCTTGGGGACTACACCTTCGACATCAAGTATACTCCTGGAAAGGGAAATGTAGTTGCGGACGCGTTGAGTCGTCGGGCTCCCGCTCAGGCAAATTGGATTTTGATGCACGATGAGCGTCTAATCCGCGAGCTGGAAGAAATGGAGATCATTTGCGTTGATCGAAGAGCATCTACTTCAGCATGCTTGAACTGGACGGAGGTTCAATACCACCTTGCCGACTGAGTTCGACAGGCATTGGAGCTGGACGAGAGCATGAAATGCTATAAAGCGGAAACCGTTGACGGGTTAAACGTTGATTTCTCTTTCGAAGATGGCCTTATGTGGAAGAATGGTAGATTGTGTGTCCCAAACGTTGGTACTCTACGGGCGGAGTTGATGTACGAGGCTCATCATACCAAGTACTCGATCCACCCTGGGAGCACGAAAATGTACATGGACATGAAGAAACTTTTCTGGTGGCCGGGTATGAAGAAAGACATTGCCCTCTACGTGGCCAAGTGTAACACTTGCGCGTTGGTGAAGGTGGAATGTCAACGTCCCGGTGGATTTTTGAAGTCCTTGCCGATTCCGGAATGGAAGTTTGACGATATTTCGATGGATTTCGTGCACGGATTACCGAGATCGCAACAGGGAAACGACGCCATCTGGGTGATCGTGGACCGATTGACGAAGGTATCACATTTTATTCCGAACCGGAAGGATGATTCTGTAGAAAAGCTAGCGAAGCTCTATGTCGATAGTATTGTGAGGCTGCACGGTGTCCCTCGTAGCATCGTCAGCGATCGTGATGGGTGTTTCACATCGAAAGACTAGAGGCTTATCCATGAACTGTTGGGCACTAAATTAAAGTTCAGCACGGCCTTCCACCCGCAAACGGATGGACAGACCGAGAGGACCAACAGGACTATGGAGGATATGCTCCGAATGTGCGCTCTAGATTTTGGAAAGAAGTGGGAAGATCATCTCTATATGATCGAGTTCGCCTACAATAATAGCTACCAAGCCAGTATAAAGATGGCTCCTTTCGAGGCCCTCTATGGTAAGAAGTGTCGCACGCCGTTGTCTTGGGCAGAAACGGGCGATACTAAGCTATTAAAGCGAAAGGATGTTGAGGAAGCAACTTCGACGATCCGAACTATACGTGAAAGGCTATTGATTGCCCAGGATAGGCAAGCAAAATACTTCAACGCCAAGCATAGGAACCTAGAGTTCGCCGTCGGTGACCGGGTTTACTTGAAGATCAAACCGTTCAAAGGGGTATCAAGGATCCGACGCTTGAAAAAGCTCAGTCCAAGGTACTTAGGACCGTTTGAGATCGTGGAGCGTGTTGGTGATGCGGCTTATCGGCTTGCACTATCTGCAGAGCTGAGCGGTCTACACGACGTGTTTCACATTTTAGTTTTGAGAAAGGCGGTGCAAGAGCCTACTCACATCGTTGCAATTGGCAAAGTGCCGGTTGATAGTGGATTGTCGACGAAAGTCAAGCCCTTACGCATCGAAGATACGGAAGTAAAGCAGTTGCGGAACAAGTCCATTCGGATGGTGAAAGTCCGGTGGGATAATTGCGGCCGAGAGGAGCTATCTTGGGAGAGAGAGCAAGCGATGCTTGCGGAGTACCCCTAGCTATTCCTCTCAGGTAATTTATAACTGTAATTCCTGCTATTACTGTTTTTGAAATTTCGGGACGAAATTCTTTTAAGGGAGGTGGAGTTGTAACACCCAAAATCCTTAGTTCAGCGAAGTAGGCGGAGTGGTAGTGTTGCGCTCGGGATAGGCTAAAAATTCCACAACAGTTCTCTGCGTACGACCATTGTCCTCTTCGCGCACGACCAGTGATCGTGCGCCAATGATCGTGCGTTCATTCGCAAGGAATCAGAGTTCTGTCTCAGCTTATCGCACGACCATTCTCCTCTTCGCGCACGACCAGTGATCGTGCGCCTGTGATCGTGCGCCCTGTTTATTCTGCTCTGCGATTTTGAGCGGAGAAGACGATCCGGCCGTCCAAATCTTTTGGAATCCGATCCAATGGCTAGGATTAAATGCTGGAGGGTCTTAGGGCTTGTGAGAGGAGATTAATCCTCATTCTTTTGAGGTGTTTCTCTCTCCTAGGCTAGAGGAAGAAGAAGGAGGTAAGGAAGAAGAAGGAGAGATCCCGCCATTGACGGAGCTCCGGAGCTCCGTTTCGCGAGCCGTTTCCAGATCTGGAGAGTGCAGCCCGGTGCGATCGTTTCCCTCCGTCTAGAATCTCGGATCCATGGCGAAGAAGAACGCTCCTAGGGTAACGATTCTTCCTCTCGATTCTTTGGACTTGTCATTTGTCCTCTCCTTCATTTCTCTATGCTTGCATGAGGAATCCCTTTCACCAAATGGGTGAAGTGTAGGATTTTGCTCAAGTTCTTCGGAACTCCGGGTCGATTATGTCCGTCCCCGGCATATTGCATGTAGAAAATCCGGTAGTCGTGCGGATTTAGGCATTTTGTGTGAAGCCTATTCGTGGTCGTGAGCCCGAATTGGTGATGCTTGGTTTGCGACGTTGCATTTAGGTTAAGCCTAGAATGCGTGTCGGAGAATGAATCCGTGAAATCATCTTTAGTATTGCGGGATTTAAATTGTAGGCGTCTTGTGAAGATCCTAACGAAAGCCCCATGCTTTGAGATTGGATGAAGGCAAACCTTCACCACGAAATTGATGCGGAGTGTATTGTACCTCCTTTGTTGAATATTTGTGGAGCCTAGAACCCTGCGAAGGGGTTAGATGCGTAGCTTATATTTTGTGTAGCACGTGAAAGTGCTAAACTCTTACGGGCCGAGGTGAAGCCATACCCGCGTCGTGCGATAGATCGTGACGATTAGAGCACGGGCAAAGCTAAACCGAACCCGTTTCCATGCAGATCGGTAAGTGGTCCCTACCTCATGTAAGCCGTGTGATCATGGGAGAGGTCGTGGAAGGTGATTTACCTAGACTGACCAAAAGCTCTTTTTCCCACCTAAGGCGATGGCCCTTACGGTGGAGTGTTTTGTGGAATTGATGTTCTTAGCCTCATGCAGTTGTTTAGGCGGTTGTGGGGAACCTTCTGGTGAACCCAACCAACATCATGTGCATACCTAGGTTCCCTCCTTTTTGATGCTCAACCTAGAAGATTGAATGTGCTTGAAACCTCACCTTGTGTAGTTGCACCTTCTTTATATTAGTACTTGTGCTAGTATGGCTTGCTTGCAGGGTAGAAGCTCCGCCATCCCGGTAAAGGGGTGGGGTCGTTATAATTTGGTCAGCTGTGCTGACCGTTACTTTGTTTGCCACCGCTTGGTGGAATGTTCTTATGCAGGTGCAGGTGAGCCTAGTGGGAAATAGCGGGCGGTGGCCCCTTTGCTGAGTTGGCCCTTGAAGGCCAACCTCCTTTTTTTAGCTTTCTCATGTATTGCCGGCCTGCGTGCCGATGTATGTTTTGGAGTTTTAGTACATTTGTTAAATGTAAGGCCTTAAGGCCATAACTCTATTTCATGGTTTCATTCCTATGATAGTGGACAATTCTAATGGAAATGTTAAATCTTTATGCTTCCGCTAGTGTTTAGTATACTCTGTTGTAGTTTCTTTCTGTTTATCACCTTTTAACTCCTAGCTAGTGTGGTTTGTATGGCGTGGGGTCCCGGCCGGACCTACTGTTATACTATTCGTACTGGCAGGGTGTTACATATCATCCCATCATATCACCTAGGACCGGGAGAACCTCTCACAAGGTAGTCCTCGGGAAGTCCAAGATCAATTTTATAAATTCAAACTTTAAATAAAAATTATTCTTCAAAAATATCAAAAATATTATATAGGCTTCATTGAAATCAAGCATGATTTAATCTATTATTTAGAACTTCTATAATGTTGCAATTTATCTTTTCAAACTACTTTGAACATTGCTTTCATCATGCTTTGATATATCTATTAATATGTCTATCAATTATTGTGAAAAAGTTGTGTAGAACAAAGCTTAGCATGCCTCTAAGTATGAGTAAATGTTTTATGTTTGATAATGATTGTTATTCACTCACTTATTTTGGCATTGTCTACATATGTGTTTAATCTAAAAATGCTTATGTATGTTTTGTATTAGTACAATGAATTAAAATTGCACAAGTATTTTACCTACACTCTTTTATTTGCACTTTTAAAAGTTAAGAAAAATGGTTATGGTTTCATAAATTCTATTGGTTTGCAAAACAAGTGTATTCGGAGAACTTTGTACAAAACAAAAATCATAAAATAAAGTGACAGATAACTCCACCAAGCACTACTTGAACCTCCTGATAAGTCTTAATAAGCATTGTGAGGTTGAGCACCTTGGAAAGAATAGTAAAGTATCTTGTGCAAACCATAACTTTCTTTCAAAATAATAACTACTTATTCTTAAGTACACCAGATCACAATAAAAATCAATCTTGAAGAATAAAATTATGTGATCCTCCAAGCACTACTTTGCACCCTGATAAGTATTAATGAGCATTGTTTGTGCAAAGCACCTTGGTAGTTGTACATTTTTGTGCATTGAAGTGTGTGGAAGTAAAATTATTTGTGTTTTATTGTGCTCTTACTTTACATATTACTTGTATTTTTGATTAAAACATGTGTTTACTCTACTCAAAAATACACTCTTGTGCACATCATTATCTTCCATAACACTTCTTCTCATGAGTATTGGATCCTAATGATAATTCTATACTACTCTTTACTTATGAAATGCACTAGATAACCTAGTATGCTTTCTAAAATGTTTGGTATGTTTTGAAATTGTGAATTAAAGTAACATTTTAGTAATCTCTTTTTGATAACATTATTTCATGCTTGGTTACTTTATTATCAAACTTAAAGATTTTAATTGAAAAATGATTTACAAAAACATCTTCTTTTTGAAATTTAACTCATATATCTTTCTTTCTATGGATCATCATTGATTACAATAAGATGTTTCTTGTATTTCTATAAGTCTTCCGCATCATCACCATATAATTGTTTTACCTTGCACTTTCATTCTTATTTAAAGTCTTTCATTCATTTTGTATGCATCATCACTTGAATCTTCAAATTCCTCTCTTGCAACAAGTAGTAGACTTGCATGGTAAACTTTATATTAGTTATTTTTAACATGGATTTTTTTTTAAACTCTGATTTATTTCTATGAAAATATTATTATGCTAAAAACTCTGATTTATTAATGGACTTCAAAATAGCTATGTGAGTGTTTCCATAAATTCAAACAAAAATATAAACCCATAGGCTATGACCTTATCACTAAATTTAAATGCTTAATGTTTCCAATAATTATTATCCATAACTTCATTTCTCACCATTGCGGGGGCGTAGGGTTGTATACATTAGATAACCTTTATCTCTAGTCATGTCTTGTCCTTAACCGGGGAGGGTTCCAGTGGGGCCTTGCGAGGCACTGGGGGGAAAAAGAGTGCTAGGTTAGGTTGTGTCTAGTGTTTGCATATGGGACTAACACTCCAACCTACGGCATGTTTGCAGCTCCTCATGACCATCCGTCACTTAGTACGGGGCTAGGGTGTAGACGTATTGTTTGGGTAGTTTAGTTACTTGGAAATCATTACATTTTGGTTATACTACAAACTCTGATTTATGAAAATGTTGTAATACTCAAACTCGCATCTAATTAAATGAAAAGTATTCTAAAACACATTATCATTTCCTTCTCTATAAGCTCGATCATGCTTTTATCTTATCATCAAGTTTTAAGTGATGTCTCCTTACCCGCTTTTGCTAATAACAAAAGGGGGAGAACTAACATGATAAATACAATCTGCTATCAAACTATAATGCTTAATTAAGATGATAGCTTACATATTAGGAGAACATTCACTTAGGGGGAGCATGCATTTAGGGGGAGCAATTCTATATCCTAAAATTGACAATTATCCTAAGTCATCACTCACACACACACACACAAGTATGTTTCTTCATGCTTATATATATTAATGCTTTGATTTATCATTAATGGATTTGTTATTATCAAAAGGGGGAGTTTGTTGGAACATGGTCTTCCGCATCTCCTAGGTTTGAGAATACCAAATCCTATGTGTATTTGATCTTGTGTGTTTAAGTGTGCAGGAAAAGAAGTCCACATGACTCAAGGATAACATAAGAATGTTGCGCCAAAATTTGAAGCCAAAATTCCAACATGCCTGCTAGCACCGGCGCTAGCGCTAGCGCGGACTTGAGAAAATCGCGGAAACAATTTTAGAAGGTGCTAGCGCCAGGCGATAGCAGCTAACACAGGCGATATCAGCTAGCGTAGGCGGTATCTACTAACGCTGGCAGTAGCGCGGAGCATAAGAGGAATGGCGAAATTGTTTCCCCAGATTAAAGATTCTCGCGCGCAAAATATTACTTAATATGGGATAGCGCCAGCGGTAGCACTAGCGCTGAGGCTATAAAAGGACCCATTGGTTCAGTCTTCCTTACTCTTCCATAACCCTAAACTCCAGAGCTTCGTTCCACAGCATATAGAGGAAGGTTCAGAGAGATACTCCCACCAAAAGCTTAGAGAGAATTTCTGAAGGAGGACTTCTTCACGCTTCATCCGACCGGCGACCGCTTCAACAACGCTTATACTACAGCGGTCCAACATCTCCAACTTCAGAAGTTCTTAGAGGGAGTTTTTATTATTGATGTTTTTATATTCACATCTTTATTCTTGTAATCGTTAGTGAATTCGCCTCGTGTTGCCGACTAGGTCTGGGTAGGACATAGGGCAGAAATTCGCCTCGTGTTGGCGACTAGGTCTCGGGTGTAGGTCTAGGGGGTGCTTGAGGCCATATCCAGGGAAGGGTTGGCTAGAGCGGCTTGAGGCGTATCCGGGGAAGGATCGGCTAAAGCCAACCGGTTCGTGGGGATACGAGTCGGTATAGAAAAAAAAAGAGACTTTCCATTAGCTTTGATTTCTAGCTTCGATAAGAGATCAAGTTTTGTAATCATGCTTCTCAAGTTAATAAAATCATGTCTTTACTTTTACTTCACTTGATTTGTCTTGATCTTCTCTAGTTCAATAATCAAAGTTTTTTCAAAGTTATTCAAAATATATTATAAGTTTTTAAAACCCTTATTCAACCCCCCCCCCCCCCCCCCCCTCTATGGGCGCCTACCGATCCAACAGTGAATTCCTACCAAGGGGGTAGAAGAGTGGACTACCCAAAGTTTGGGGAACCACTAAATTTCTTTGTGTTGTGCTGTGATTTTCATTTTGCTATTTCTTTCTTTATTTACTTAATTCTTGTTGGTGTATGTGGGAAGCTTAAATCTGTGATTATTACACATATATATATATATATATATATATATATATTTGTTAACTTTGCATAAAGTATTTTTAAATCTCTATTCACCCCCCCCCCCCCCCCCCTCTAGAGAATTCTAGTAAGGGTAACTGTGCACTTTCAAATCATTTCAGAATATTGTATTCCTTATTTAGAAGATTTGTTTTTCAAATCTGTCAGACATATGTCTAAGGAAAAAGAGATATAGAAGAGATCAATCTAGGATATATCAGAGAAATATAGAGAAGAAGAGATATACCAGTGGATTCATTAGAGAACAAAGAATATATAGAAGATACTTGAAAAATACTCAGAGATACAAACATCTTCATCTTCTACAGCAGCATTTTCATCCTCTGAGAACATCAACAATCTTCTCTCAGTTTTCAGCTGCTGATTCTTAATCTTCAAAGAGCAACAACAATCTGAGAAACTTTGTCTCTCAGATTCATCTGCTATCAAGGAAGATTTTCTACATCCAAGAGAAATCTCCATCCATCCAACTGTCAAGAATTTCTATCAGACAGAGGGAGCTTTACAACACAACAATCCGCTAGTCTTCTCTCAGCTTGTTGACAGAGAAGAATTTCATAAACTTTTTTGTTTCCCCTTTTTACCTCATCTTGTATAGGGTTCTAACTCCCTTTAAAAGTTAAACCTTTGGTGGCAGGGCACCTGATCAAAAACCTGTGTTTTGGTTTGAGCACCTGATCAAAAGCTTGGTGGTGTTTGGGCACCTGATCAAAAATCCCAGTGGTGATAGGGCACCTGATCAAAAACCTTGTGGATTCCTACCAAGGGTGGTAGAAAAGTAGATGTACCCAGTTTGATTGGGGAACTACTATAGATCCTTGTGTCTTCTGTGATTATGTTTTTCTTTCTGTACTGTGCTGTGATTTGTGTTTATTTTGCTTTTACACTCACTCTATTACATATACATATATCACTATTTTAATTCTGCTATAAAATAAGTTAAAACTTATTAATACTCTATTCACCCCCCCCCCCCCCCCCCTCTAGAGTAAAGCTAAGATCTAATACCTCACTTTCACAAGCTTTTCTCTCTCCTAAAATCAGCCACCACCTGGCATCAATCTAGCAGGAAAATGGCTGGAATTCATGGTGGCAGCTGGGAGAAAGCATGGGGAGTGTGAATTGAAGCCATGTGACCTTCATCCCATGAATTCATGGTTGCCACTTTCCAAAATTTGGGGATTTCTCCTAATTACCCCCTTACATGGAATCTATTTTTGAAATTAGAGGTTGGCCATGGTAATTAGCACCTTGGGATGTAGGATGTGCCACTAATGTTGGGCAAAGCTCATTGAAATCAAGGCTTGGGCTTATTTGTCCTAAATAGGCAAAATTGGGAATTTTGAGTTTGGGCTTGACTAAAGCTCACCCCAACCAATGTGAATGACCTACATTGGTTCCTTAGACCCTATGGACCTATTCCAAGGGGAATTAGGTCATGGTGGGGTCATATGGGACTTATTTGCACATATTTGCTTATAAGGGAAATTTGGGCATTTTGGTGCTTTTGCCCTAATCCTCCATAATTGAATGCACACTTTGGCTCATTTAGGTCTCATATACTCCTTTTAGGGTTTATTAAGGGTTGTGCTAGTTCAATTTGTCCAATTGAGGGCCAATTGAACCATAAAGAGCATAAATTGTAATTTGGGGCAAATTGGTAATTTTGCCTAATTTCCCAAAATTGGCTTATCCCAAGGGTCCAATGTGGACCCATTAGACTCCCTAAGTGGTCGTAGAGTTTTAGGGATGATCAATTGGATCACATTGAGTCAATTGAAGGTCAATTGAAGGGATTAGTTCAATTTGGCCAAATTGAGGCTTTTTGGTAATTGACCCAAATTTCCCAAAATTGGTCAATTCCAAATAGGTCCATTTTATCTTATTAGCCAACTCTAGTGTTTAGGAAGGGTGTGTGGTGGTCAATTTGTCATTTAGAAGATAAATATCAAGTCTTAAGCCTTAAAGTCAAATTGGCTATTTGCACACCAAAGAGATCTTCACCTATTCACCTTGGTTTCAGGGCTATTTTGGTCTCTTAGAGCAATGTCATGACCTTGTCATGGAAAAATGTACCTTAGGGGTCTAGTTGTTCTGGGGATGTTACATGTGGTGTGCAGTAAAGATGAACAATACTAAATAATTGAAATAAACTATTTCTAGTTTGCAGTGTCATATGTACGTGCGATAGGTAACACACAACTGTGTTTCTCCATCCCCCAGACTTATTCAATCCAACGCAAAGATTTATAACCATCAAGAATACAAAGGAGATGAAGAGGGAAGAGGTTACTCATGCTCAAAAATGAGTGTACCAGAAGATTGGCGTGCAAACCAAGACCAAGCCGCAGTATCTAACATCCAGAAGAAGGACCTGCAGGAGTGAGCTTCGCCAAAACAAAAGAAAATATACAGACTAAAATGGAATACAACTAACAAAACTAAACTAGATGAAATAAAAATGCAGGAAAAGTAAGATAACTACTGGGGTTATTGTCCTCCCAGCACAAGTTATTCAGAACTTTAAGAGTTCTAGCTGATGGGATTATGGAAGGAGTAGTGGACAGGCAACTATTCTAATATCCGTGTCGGTAATGGGTACCGATACGGTGATAAAACAGATACCCCTCTACCTAAATAATAATACATGCTCCTCACAGGTAGAGGGAAGAGAATGTAAGAAGAGGAGGAGGAATCCTCACTCAACTCACCAAAACTATCCTTGCCCAGCAAAGTGTTGTCTTCAGGGAGGTGGCAGGAGGAGATGGTAATGCGTGAGGCTTCCACTATGGAGGAGGGGTAAACCTCCACACATATGAGGATATGCTTAACATTGACTTGAGCAAAATGATCCAAGTCCTCCTGAAGTACCAGTGGAGGCTCAATCTGCATAGGATCGGATGAAGAAGGGGGGTCAGGAAATAAAGGAGAAGAATGACTTAAATAATCAAAAATCAGGGGAGTGGTCCTGGTCTCAGCCCCAGCAGGATCCAAGCATAGATCACTGTTGGTATCATATGAGTCATAGGGAGGGGAGTCCGAAAGCTCGAGGTCCTCGGTGTTGAGTTGGACTTCCTCATCCAATAAGGGGGTGCAAACCTCCTCATTAGAAAGGGTTTCCTCCTCATCCCACCTAGGTGCATCATCGTGTTCCAAGGAGTCACACTGCCCATCAGAGAGAATAACATCCTCGTCCCACTTTGGCGCATCCTCAGGATTCAAATGAACTTCTTGCCTAACATCATCAACCAACTCGCCAAAAATAGGTGTACAGAGTTCTTGCAAAGAAAGCGGAGGAACAATGGAAATAACATCATCAGAGAAAATGTGCACAGGTTCCTCCGGGGGCGAATCCAAAAGGATGACGAATGCGCCGGGAGAGAAGTCTCCACCACGTCATTGTTGAAACCGTCAACCGGTCTCTGAGGTCGGACCCACAAGGGGGTGTAGCCCGTGCCTACTCCTCTCTCACTAAACTCTCTTGACTAAGTACAGAAAACCTAGAACAAACCCTAGGCCCTAGCGAGGAGGTCCCGCCACACACCCGGAAGATATTAGAGAGCTTTCCCTCCCAAACCAATGCTCAGCCGAGCACCTTGGAGGGCACTAGCAGCCATCTCCAAAACTAGCCTGGAGGAGAGAGCCCAAAAGGAACTGATCTCCTCCAAGGTGCCCTTAAGGGTCTATTTATAGATTTTCTAGTCCTGGACTGCAAATAGAATAAATCCGCCTTTTGGGTTTACTAATAGCACCCCAAATTGGTCTGTTAACAGCCTAACTCTGCTGTTCTGAAGAGCTATTGGCAGCCCAAAATGGGTATCTAGGTCATTTCCACCCAAAGCCTTCTGGGCGAGTGGTCCGTGAAGGCACCACTCGCTAGACTCCTTGCTCGGCATATTTCATCGGGTGAATGGCTCATGAGGACACCATTCGTCAGGCGCTTGACTTGCTCGGATGGCAAGATCTTGGGTACCCGCTCTTGCCTATCTGCTTTGGCACTACGTGAGTGCCCCTCGAGTGGGGCCTCACTCGCCCAAGGGCCCTTGGACTCCTAGTTTGCATTTTGACCCTCCACAGGGTCTTGGGGACCCACTCGACGAATACAGGGTTGTACACAATCCCCGCTCTTTGTGAGCGAGTCCTACGCTCGGAAAGAAAAGTCCAACCCCCAATATTCTGTGAGTGATTTGCTGACCTGGAGGGAATCTTTCTGGTGGGGCCCTCCACTTTGCTATATATACATCCCAGGTCGCTGCCCTCAGAGCGCCCATCTTTTAATCACTGTTCCTCTTTTTCCCCCTCAGGACACTCGCCATGAAGTTCATGAGGCCGAGGCCATGGCAGCTTTCAGAAGGGATGATGGCTCGTCTCGCCGCCGCACAGGGAGGGACTGGCATGCGATTTCAGCACTGCTAATTAACAAGCGCGAAATGCGATACGATGGCAGTGCACCGGTCGTTGTCAAGTAATAAAAGTAGGGAGAAATTCCCTGAATTTCTTTCTCAAAGGACTGCAAGTTGGGTAGTATGATTTGCCTACTAGGGAAACTCTTATAAAGATTCTAAAACACTTAATAAAAAAGGGGGGTTTTGAAAGTGGTTTTCCTATGCTATCAACGGAGAAAGAAAATGCGGGCCTAAAGCTCCGCTTCGCTTGTCGGGATGGAGTGCAGGCCGCGATGTTGTGCTTCGGTGAGCGGGTGGATGAGAAGGCTGGCTGGTGAGGGTCGTAGGCACCTCGTTGCTGAACATACAACTAGCAATTGCTAGTGTGGAGCGCTACTAAGCGGTGGAGTGGATGGCGGACTACGGCGCTCCTCAAATCTCATAAACCACAAAGGATCTCACAAACTTGAAATCATAACAACTAAAACATAAGGTTTATGAACATCATCCACAATCTCAAATACATATAAAGAGAAACTCTGAAACAAGCGTAGGGGAAAAGAGTCAACCAAAGCTCGAAGTCTAGGCTGAAGATTCTCGACCGGAATCGTAGGGTTGTCAGGCCTCGT
Organism: Dactylorhiza incarnata; assembly: GCA_033032865.1. Taxonomy (NCBI): domain Eukaryota; kingdom Viridiplantae; phylum Streptophyta; class Magnoliopsida; order Asparagales; family Orchidaceae; genus Dactylorhiza; species Dactylorhiza incarnata. The sequence goes on along the minus strand of JAWHQI010000033.1, from coordinate 11,635,488 downwards.
CCGTCTCGGTCTTCAGTTGCGTCCGGGGTCCGGAGGAGCTGTCACCTTCCTCTACTATTACCCATCTTCTTCATGGTCTATTTTGAAGTAGCTCTTGTTCGACACCTGGAATGCTGCCGAAGTTCTCAGTCTATGGCTTTCTTGAGCTCGAGGATGATGGAGGAGGCCAAGGAGGGAGCTTTGGCGGTAGATTTGCAAGCCAAAGGTCACCGGAGCTCCTCCTAGGTCAAAATGGTGGTGGAGCGGTGAAGTGGGCGAAAATGGCAGGCTTTAGAAGCTTTTCCTGTGGGTCTCCTTCTCTTCCAGCAGATTTCCTGCTTTAAATACTAAACAGGCAGAATTTTAGTCACGCACGGGCGAACGCACGACCGTGCGTTGCCCGTGCATTATTTAGCGCGAAACCAGACTTGAGGAAGAAGAAGCAGCGCCCGTGCATTTTACCCATGCACGGGCGAATCCGCCCGTGCGTAAAAGCGCACGAACAAATTCAGATTGGCTAGAATATAGGCAAAATAGGCGATCGTGCGTTTCCTTCGCGCACGGGCGATCCGCCCTTGCATAAAAACGCATGATCAAATTCAGATCACCGGTTTTCTCCCCAGCTGAAGGCGCACGACCGCAGTCGTCCGTGCGTCAAGAAAATGCACTACCGTGCGATATACACACTCATGAATTCTGGGCAAAAGGAGATGATCCAAACACCTGCAAGCACAGCAAATTAGCCGGGAATACACCTTCAGCACCAATCAAACATAGAAAAAGGATTGGGGAGCACCATGTGCTTACCCCCAATAATGTGGAGCACAAACATACACCAAAACGGGCCAAAAAGGAGCACGAAGCACGTAAGTGCGCATGAATGAGCATAAGAGAAATATATGCAATAATAGCTCGATAATGACGCACAAGAGAATGAAAACTAGCCTGGATGAGTCCATAAAAGTGTATATAATTGGGACTCATCACACCCCCAGACTTAACCATTTACAGGTCTCGGGCAAACTACTCAGCTCTCCGTCTAAACAATTGGGTGTTAGAGTGAGTTTGTGCGGTAGAGACTCATGCGAAGTCGCATCCTCACGTGCATAGAAATACATTAGAATAAAATTTAACTCAAGATTATATTTAACTATTTCTAGAATAGTAATTTGAAATCTAATTTACTCGGATGGTGAATCCCGGTGAATCTTTCGATCGCGCACAAGGGAAAATAGCGTGACTAATGAGGAGAGTATTATTCGAATCAATGCTCGGGACAATCTCCTTAGAAATCCATCAAAGTCGGTGTCCATAGGCTTGCATGTTCGCACTCTCTCCACTGCATGAGACGACTCATATCTAAAATCAATAGGACTTATAGGTTAAGATTTGGCTTAGGAAGAGCTTAGGTTAGATAAGTAGAAGAATGATGGGCATCACACTCAATATAACCTGAGCACACGAGAGCATAAAATCACCAATACAGGGAAATTAAGAACCACACAACACCCCCAGACTTCAACAGGACACTAGGTGTGTGCTAAGCCGACCACACATTGTTTTGTCAAGAGATTGCATTTGAAAGTTCTTTTTGTACAATTTTTTTTTATTTTCTCGTCTCGACATATATATCTTTTGTAGGCACTTTTTAAGCTTCTCCTTTAGCTTTTTTTTTTCTCAGCCACCATACACCAGAGATAACACCATGTGATGGAGAGATAACTTTCTATCAACTCATTTGTTGGTGCGAAAATAGGCTTGGCCGTATGGCTTTGGTGAAATTTAAGTGGAGCTAAACAAGAAGGATAGGAAGGCTCAAGTGGCTTGCAAGGGTGATTACAAAAGTACAAACGGGTAAAGAAATGGCCTACATCACGCTTTATAATGAGTTATTCAACGCAATCGTTTCAAGAGTCGCCTAGTGCAAGTTCTAGCCACCGAGAAAGGTTATCCGTCCTTCCGATCCTAGTAATAATCTACTACTAATCCAGCTACACTTGACCCTATGCTACTGTTGGATTCACCGGATTCACCACTAAAGTAAAATAAATTGCAACTACTATAATAGAAATAATTAAATTATAATATTGAATTTTATTCTACTCTAATTGAATTTCTAGGCGTGACAGGAGCACTCGACTAGAGCACTACTCGAGTCGACATTTTTCTCCACCCCTCACTCCTACACTAACAATCCAATTTTTACGAGTGGGGACCCTCGCAGCAATACCCAATAAGCGCGTGTGATCAAGTACGCGTGAACTAGGTGCAAATGTGTGCAACAAAATTGAAAATCCTAACTCAGCACACTCTAACATGCTATGCAAAGTGTGTGCACGTGCATAAGCTATCTCTCCCCCAGACTCGATCAAAACCATATAAAATAAAGAGTTCATAAATAAGGAAAATAGGGGTAGAGTGGACTTATGCTCACGAATGAGCATGCCAGAAGTGCGGCAATTGCTTCTTGAATGTGCTCCTTCCTCATCTCCTAAGCGAGAGCTTAAACCTGCGATGTTAGCAAAAAGCCAAAAACAACACATAATAAACAAAAATCTTAACGAAAGCCCGGAACCGAATGGTTCCCCCATGGGTTGTCTCCCAAGAAGCCCTTTTGTTTACTGTCCTTAAGGTGGACTAAATACCTGTATTAAACCATAGTTCATAAAGCAGAGATTTTCAAGAAGAGTTCACACACACAAAGAGCACAGAACAAGAAAAATTGAATCAGCTATACGCACTTTTGTAGTGTACATCTCCAGTGGCTCGTAGGCTGGAGGTGAAAGCTTTAGGGCCAAAATTGGTATAACCCAATTTTTCCCTAGCCTCCGCCATCTTGCCATTTTGGAGAGCAGCTGAGCGTGCACCACGCAATAGTCTTTCCTGTTTATGCTTCTCCACTGTTGGAGAGCGCCAGCGTTGATAGTCATCAGAATTTCCCACCTTGGTGGTGGGTGGCATCACTTTCGTTGCCGCAGTGGCAACTGGATCAGCCCACGAGATAAAGCATTTAAGTGGTTTGTTACACAGTTTATTGCAAAATAAAAATGGGACGTTGTCCCGAGTTGCATTTGGCTCGACAGGTTCAGAAATGAAGCTCTCCTCCCTCTCGGAGTCATCTTCTTTCCGAGAGTCAACATCATCTTCTTCACTACTCAATAGCTTCTCTTCCTTTCCTCCATCCAACGATCTTTTTTTTGCATTACTAAGTTGTTCATTAATAATAAAGTCGGGAGGGAGAATCAATGTTTTAGTTGCAATCTTGGGGAAAGCAGGGGGTGTTACCTTACTCGGTAGGATAACACTCCCTACAGATAAATCCAAAGCGGCACCACTCTCTTTCAAGAACGGCACTCCCAAGATGGGAATAGATTGATTCTCACGAGGTCCCAATACTTGGAAATTGGCGATCACCACCGTCCCCTCGATTACAACTTCAACATTTCTCACTTCTCCCTCCGCCTGAATGACGGTCCCATTCGCTAGAACTAAGGACTTTCGGTCATCCTTGTTCATTTCAAGATGCATTTTTGCAATGTCCTGTAGTGCAAGGACGTTGCGGGATGAACCGGAGTCACACAGGGCAGCAGTTTCGACATTATTTATGGAGCAAGTGATTACCAACTCACTTGGGTTACTCAATTCCGCATCGGTGAGACTCTTCCCTTGATTGATTGAGTTCTTTTCAGTGTTGCTGGAAAGGGTCCCTTGCGAACGCTCGGTTAGCAGTTGAGCCAATTGGCCCAATTGCGTCTCCAAGTTTCGCATGGACGCAGCTTAGTTAACCATATTCGAGTTAGCGGCCTACATAAACCTCTACATCATTTCTTCTAAGTTGCTCTTCTTAGGAGCTGGAGCACCTTGGTCATAACTCGGTTGAGGTGGTCGCGGTTGGCTACCGGAGGCTTGAGCATCAAATTGATGCGAGCCTCCTTGCCATCATTGGCCAGGAACATTTTGTTTCTAAGAGAAGTTCGGATGACTCCACACACCCGGGTTATAAACATTATTAAAAGTGGCTCCGCGGTTTTGATCATTAATATAATTAACACTTTCACCATAAGATACTTCATTAGGTTGCTCACCTGTGGGACACTCATATGCGTGATGCCCCGAGCTTCCACAACCTTGACAGGAGATAACCATCACTGGGGCAGAAGGAAGAGCAGGCCTCTTAAGCAGCATCACACTTTCATAAGGTGTTGACGCCATCTCAGCGGATGCACCAGATGTGCTCACCTCAAAGAGTCCCCGAGCATTTCTTGGGGCATTTCTTCCAGCAGTCCAAAATGAGCTATGAATGGCAGTGTCTTGGAGGATCCGCAATGCATCTTCGGGCGTGTGGTTCATTAGAGTTCTGCCTGCAGCTGCATCAATCATGGCCCTGAAGTTAGGCTCAATTGCAAAGTAAAAATTTTCTACTATGATCCATGGTTACAGCTCATGCTGGGGGCATTTCCAAAGAAGGTCCATGATCCTTTCCCATGCTTCTACGAGAGTCTCCTGATCATGCTGTTGGAAGGTTGCGATTTCCCTCCTCAAGTTTACCACCTTGTCAATAGGATGGAACTTCGTCAGAAATTTTGCTTGCAGAGCGTCCCAAGTGGTAGCTGTGCCAGGTGGTATGGTGTGGAGCAAAGCTTTCGCCTTGTCACTTAGGGAGAATGGAAACAGCCAGAGTTTCACCGTCTCAGCAACAATCCCAGCGTACTGAAATGTCCCGCAAATTTCTGCAAATTCAATCAAGTGAAGATGGGGGTCTTCACTAACTAACCCAGATAATTGGGCCTAGTTGCGGATCATATTCAGGATGGCCGGCTTTATCTCGAAGTTGGTATTTGTGATGGCTGGGCCGAATCCAGGGTACACACTCCCAACAGTAGGCGTAGTGTAGTCTTTCATGGTCCTGGGTCGTGGCCTAGCCACTTCATTCTCGTCAGCAGCCTGACCACCTCCTGGTGCATTTCCCACCACGGGATCGATCTGATTTCCATTAGCATTCATGGTGACAGCAGCACGGAGACGCGCCCGTAGGATATGCTCTATTTCAGGGTCCAAAGCTACAAAGCCACCGAGATCTCGTCGGTGCATACACACACTACAACACAAAAAGAAAACGCAAAAACAAGAATAACTGTAAGCTAATTTCCCGAGAAGGGCGAATCATACAAGCTTGTAATCCCCCGCAACGGCGCCAAAAACTTAACGCGTGATTTCAGCACTGCTAATTAGCAAGCGCAAAATGCGGTATGACGGCAGTGCACCGGTCGTTGTCAAGTAATAAAAGTAGGGAGAAACTCCCCGAATATCGTTCTTAAAGGACTGCAAGTTGGATAGTATGATTTGCCTACTAGGGAAACTCTTATAAAGATTCTAAAACACTTAGTAAAAAGGGGGGTTTTGAAAGTGGTTTTCCTATGCTATAAACGGAGAAAGAAAATGCGGGCCTAAAGCTCTGCTTTGCTTGTCGGGATGGAGTGGAGGCCGCGATTCCGTGCTTCGATGAGCGGGAAGACGAGAAGGCTAGCGGATGAGGGTCATAGGCACCTCGTCGCTGAACACGCAACTAGCAATTGCTAGTGCGGAGCGCTACTAAGCGGTGGAGTGGATGGCGGACTACGGCGCTCCTCAAATCTCATAAACCACAAAGGATCACAAAAACATGAAATCATAACAACTAAAACATAAGGTTTATGAACATCAATCACAATCTCAAATAAAGAGAAACTCTGAAACAAGCGTAGGGGAAAAGAGTCAACCAAATCTCGAAGTCTATGCTGAAGATTCTCGGCCAAAATCATAGGTTTGTCAGGCCTCGTCCGTCTCGGTCTTCAGTGATGGCGATGACGCCCCTCCATATGTTCGTGACCATGGTCGTGACCAGTTCCTTGACGACGCTGACTTGACGCATTATTTTGATTGCTGCCGCAAGATTACATTTGAAGATTCAGATGGACGATGTCGCGACAACAATCATGATGCACGCCATCACTGCTACAACCATTTTGAAGAACGCCATCGCCGCACCATTGTGAAGAACGCCATCACCGCTACACCCTCCGCCCGCGACAATGTTTGTTTTGTTTTTAATTTGGGCTGCATGTAGCCTCTTTTATTTGTAAGCCTATAAATAGGCCATGATGTAGAAGGATTTGAACAATGATGATTATATTTGAAATTTGAATTAGAAATCCAAACTTGGAATTTCTCCTCCTCTCCTTATTCTCTCCTCCTTCCTTTAATTTTTCCCTCTCTCCCTCCTCCTTGAAAATTTTGGCCACCTCTCTCTCTTGGCCTCCCCCTTGTCTCCTTCCTCTTGGCTGCCGGCCACCTCCTCTCCTCCCATCTTTTCTTTCTCTATATTGGATTGGCCATCTTCATAGCCGCCCCCTTCTCATCATTCTCTTCTTTGAATTTTCGGCCAAGGGAAAACAAGGTGGTGATCTCATGGGACCAAGATCCGGCGTTAAGCAACCAAGGCGAACGAGTTTCTCTCCATTCGACGCGGTTCCGATGGATCCATTGAAGAACGACTCGGGCGAGTGCATGCATGAGGATAATCCCATCTCAAGCGGGGTCACGAAATTTTGCCTTGTGAGGTTTTCCCTCTTGTTAATTTCTTGTGGTGGTAAATTTTGGCGTGATCTTCGAATCACTTGGATGATTGTGGTTTTCTTCGATTGATTTGTGCGACCTTCTTATTTTTTTAATTTTTGAAGAGGATAGGCGAACCTCGATTTTTTTTTGGGAGAGATCTACCATTTTTGAATCGTAATTTTTCATAGATCTCTTTTGGTACAACTCAAGCTCGTTCGGACTGGGTGGGTCCTTTTAGTCGGGAAGAATATTGGCATATAGCCATCTATTTAACCTCTAACGGCGTGACTACCCGTACGTTAGCATCTAATTGATAATTATTGTGTTGTGTGTACGTTGCGAGTATTTTTGTGCGAACGTAAATTTGGGAGCATTGAGAGGGAACGCGTGCGTTTTTTTTGTAGCGATCGTGTCGGAGAGCGTAGCCTACATCAATTTGGTATCAGAGCCAGGTTCGTGTCAATTTCCTAATTGGCGCACTCCTAAAATTTTCTTAGAACGCCGACACACATGATGACTGGTATTTTAGTCATCGTTTTAGCCTAATATCTTATTTGATATTTAAATGAATTATCGCATTTGTTCATTATTTTTATAAATTTTCGTAAAAATAATATTGTACGTTATAACTAATATATTTTCTATATTTTTAGGGATTCGGCAGGCCTGGGGGGAATTTAGGTGCGAAGTCCCGCTATCGCGTCCAAGACACGCAAATTGTCATACATCTCTATATATATAAACATATACATATGTATATATATGTGTGTGTGTTATATATATATATGTTATATATATATATGATTATATTTATATATATGTTTATATATATATGATTATATTTATATATATGTTTATATATATATATATATATGATTATATTTATACATATATATATGTTTATATATATATATATATTTATATATACGTATATATATTCATACAGTCGCCGGTCCTCCACCATGCTCTGGCCACCACCACCTCAAAGCTCTGCCAGAGCCTCCTCCCTGTGCTCCTCCTCCACCATGCAGAAGCTGTTCTGGCCATCTCCCAGCTCCAGCAGCTCTCCTGATGTTCCTCCATGCAACCACTTCCGCTCCTCCAGCCATGCAGCTGCTCCAGAACAACTCCGGCCAAACTCCATGAACAACAACTCCGCCACCTTCAAACATCATGCGCCACACCCGCCTCCACGTCAGCGATCCACTTTCCACACCTCCTCTTCAATTCGATCTGTCATTACATGCTGCCACGTCAGCCCGAGCCTCCCCGTCCATGAAATGCCTCAGCCTTGAAGAGCCCGCCATATGTTGTCGTTGCACCCTTTGAAGCCTCCTCTGCCATTAAGCCTCCGCCCAAAGCCGACGTTGCTGTCATTCCTCCATCAAATCCCTTTGATTCCACTTACAGAATGAATACTTCGAGCCTATAAAATGCTGCCCTGGGGATGAGTAAAAGGCATTCAGATTCATAGGAATCAAATCAATCAATTCATTTGGAGAGAAAGAGAGTGTTTTTATTTTAGAATTTCATTATTTTGCAATCTAAGTTGTTTTTAGTTTAAATTTTCATTATTTCATGAATAGATTTTTCAATCAAGTATTTTTCTTCATTGTAATCTTGTACGTCTAGTTTTAATTCTGCCAATTTGTAGTTTGTAATTTCATTAGCAATAAAATATAAACTCTTCTTTTCATCATGCACTCCTTTAATTTAGTTAATTCCTCCATCACCATGAGCGGCTAATTTCTTTGGTGCCCGGTCGTGATGATCCGAGGATGAGATAATATTCTAGTAATTTATGGAATTGCTTTTCTCTAATTGTTGAACGCATACGATTTACCATTGATCTAAGAATTATTATGAGGCTATATCATTAATATATAGTTTTCATATTGTTTTTGTTCTTTAGTTAGCCGAGGCTCGTAAGACGAATCGATCGCTCATTGGTAAAAGGAGTAGAGTGTCCCCTCGAGAGAGAACGAAGTAACTCTTCCGGATTGAAGTAAAATTCAATAGCGGGATTCACCTCGTTAAAGCGAGTTTTAGGGGATTCAATTAGAACGAGAGTTCAGTCGATCAACCTAATCTCAGGTGGGCGTATTCCTCGAGAGAGGTGCGTTCATAAATCGGGAATCTCTGCGGTCAAAGCCTCTTCAACAAGAGAATTGCATTCCATTCTCATTTTAATATTCTCTATTTCCGAGGTGATTCAAGATCGGGTGCTAGTTTTTAAATCATCAAATTAATTTATTTAGTATTTCTATTTTTTACTATTCGCAAACCAACCCAATTTTCTCTTGATAAAATAATAACGATTTTCAAAGTAGAATTACTCAACCACCCCGAGTCTAATACGACCTTGGTTTTATAAACCTATACTCCTTTCGATACGGTACACTTGTCGTTGTCGTTTGCAGGCATAGTTTTGCGCATCAAGTTTTTGGCGTCGTTGCCGGGGACCTTGGTCGATAATTTGAAAAAGAAATAGTTATTAATTTTATCGTTCTCTTTCTTCTCACCCCTTTCTTTTTCAAAATTTTAAAAATCTTAAAAGGCGTAATCTAAATTCCTGGAAAGGATGCTTTGGGCTTGAATTCCCATCACAGCCTCTAGTACCTTGCAAACCCTTCACCGGGTAGATCTTGGGAAGTCCAGGACTAATTTTAAATCACCTAATTAAAAAAAATCTAAAAAAAATATAATAAAATAAATATAAATATATTTATCTAGAATCTTATTTTCCCTTTTTCCTTTTTTCGCTTCTTTTCTTTTCTTTTGGTTTATGACCCGAGGAAACTCTTCAATTAATTTTGAATTTGGTTTTGATCCGGAAATCGAGCGCACCTTGCGGCGACGTCTCTGATTTAGTGATCTACCAATAAATCACGAAGAGTCTGTCGGAGAGACTAACGAAGATATAATGGGTGACCCCGACCATAATGAGGCCCCGCTACAGACTATGTCCTATTATGCGAAGCCGAATTGGGAGGGAACACAATCAAGCATTATTCGCCCGACTGTGGCGAATAATAATTTTGAAATAAAAACGAGTATCATTCAGTATGTCCAGCAATCCGTCATTTTCGACGGCTTACCGGATGAAGATCCTAATTTGCATTTATTTAATTTCTTGGAAATTTGCGATACTTTTAAAATTAATGGCGTCACTGATGACGCCATTCGTTTGCGTTTATTTCCTTTATCTTTGCGGACTAAGGCCAATCAGTGGTTGACCACTCTTCCTAGTGGCTCTATCATTACATGGGCCGAAATGGTGGAAAAAATTTTAACGAAATATTTTCCTCCGGCAAAGTCCGCTAAATTACGTATGGACATTCTCTTGTTTACGCAAATAGATTCGGAGTCTCTCTATGACACATGGGAGTACTTCAAGGAATTATTGCGGAGATGTCCTCACCACGCCCTTCCTTTATGGCAACAAGTTCAAACATTCTACAATGGTTTGAATCTCCAAACGAGGCAAATCATTGATGCGGCAGCTGGGGGAACTTTGAACAACAAAACCCCCGAGGCCGCTCAAGAGCTTTTTGAGGAGATGGCAATGGATGCTTATCAGTGGAATACGCCACGGTCGCGTCCTAATAAGCCGACCGGACTCTTTGAAGTCGAGGCCACCCCGAATTTAGCACACCAAGTAGAATGGCTTACTAAGCAAATGGCGGAGATGACTGCTTCCTCCGCCACTAATGGGGCTAATAATTATAATAATAATAATTATTATAATAATTATTTTATTCAAGAGCAAGTAGATTATATGGGGAACTCCTATCGTCCTCCCTATAACCCGAATAATAATCTTCCGTTAAATAATTATTATAATTCGGGTTTAAGGAACCACCCAAATTTTTCATGGAGCAACCCCAATAATGTTTAGCGTCCGACGCCAGTGAATCCTCCCGGATTCGCTCCGCCACAACCACACAAGCCCTCTTCATTTGAAGAGGTCTTCACCAAATACGTTGCCTCCAATGATTCCAACATCCGGAACCTATCCGGATCCATTAAAAGCTTAGAAAATCAGATTGGACAACTCGCCAAGATGTTCTCCGAATGTCAGCAAGGAGCTCTACCGGGCAATACTGAGCCCAATCCAAGGGAGAGCGCTAATGCAATAACCCTCCGCGGCGGAAAGGAGGTAACTTCTACAAATTTGGCTGGACCCGAGGTAAACGTTTCAACTTCATCTCTGCAAGTTATTTCTTCTTCTCCTCCACCTTCATCTGTTTTAGCTCCACGCAATTTTAATAATCCTACAGTCCCTTATCCTTCTAAGTTTATTAACGAGCGCAATGAGGAGCATTATATAAAATTCATTGATATTTTCAAACAAATTCAAATTAATATTCCTTTTTTCGAGGCACTTTCTCAAATGCCTAAGTACGCAAAATATTTAAAAGATTTGTTAATTAATAAAAAGAAGCTTGAAAATATTTCGTGCGTATCTCTAAACGTGGAGTGCTCGGCGGTTGTTTTAAACAAACTGCCGGAAAAATTAAATGACCCGGGACGATTCTCGATCCCGTGTCTTTTCGGCAATTATCTAATTAAGCATATTTTAGCCGATTTAGGGGCTAGTATAAATTTAATGCCATTTTCTTTATTCAAAAATCTTGGGTTGGGCACCCCAACCCCAACTAAAATGAGCATCCAACTAGCGGATAGGTCAATAAAATACCCAATGGGGGTCGTAGAGGATGTTTTAGTTATAGATGACAAGTTTATCTTCCCGGTAGACTTTGTCATTCTAGACATTGAGGAAGACACCGAAGTGCCCCTTATACTCGGTCGTCCCTTCCTTGCCACCTCTAGGGCAATAATTGACGTAAGTAACGGAAATCTTCTCCTACGAGTGGGGGATGAAGAAGTTACTTTTAGTATCGACTCTTCTATGAAAAACTCTTTTTCTAACGACGACTCTTGTTTTACCTTAGAAACAAATCTTGAAGAGAAAATAACGTCGTTTTCTGAAATTATCTCTCCTTTGTTTGAAAATCCGGATATTGAAAAATTATTTTGCTTAAAAGAAATAACTCGGCCGCTTAAATTTGAAGAAATAAAACTGAATAATTTCAAAGTAAAAACATCTTACGAGGAGCCGCCGAGTTTAGAAATAAAACAATTACCGGAACATTTAAAATATATATTTTTAGAAAAAGAGTCAAAATTGCCTGTAATCATATCTTCTGCGCTTAACGATTCAGAAATTTTCGAATTAATAAAAATTTTGAATAATCACCGTCATGCAATTGCATGGCAAATTTCAAATATCAAAGGGATTAGCCCCTCATTTTGCACGCATAAAATAAATTTAGAAAATAATTCTTGCGGCACTATTCAACCTCAACGACGCCTTAATCCTAATATGAAGGATGTCGTTAAGGATGAAATAATAAAATTATTAGACGCGGGGATTATTTACCCAATTTCTGATAGCACTTGGGTTAGCCCAGTGCAAGTCGTGCCTAAGAAGGGTGGAATAATGGTAGTCGCAAACGAAAATAATGAGTTGATTCCTACCCGTACTGTTACGGGTTGGCGGGTATGCATCGATTATAGAAAATTAAATGATGCTACCCGTAAGGATCATTTTCCGTTACCCTTCATTGACCAAATCTTAGAACGTCTATCCGGTCACTCACACTATTGTTTTCTTGATGGTCTTCCGGGATACTTTCAAATCCCAATCGCGCCCGAAGACCACGAGAAAGCCACGTTCACTTATCCTTTCGGCACCTTCGCTTATTGGAGATTGCCGTTTGGCCTTTGCAACGCGCCGGCTACATTTCAAAGATGTATGCTGGCAATTTTTAACGAATTAGTAGAGAGCGTCATGGAAGTTTTTATGGACAATTTTTCAGTCTTTGGTGATTCTTTTAAAAATTGTCTTAATAATCTTGATCGTGTTCTTCAACGCTGCGAAGACACGAATTTGGCACTCAACTGAGAGAAGTGCCACTTTATGGTCCAAGAAGGGTTAGTCCTCGGAAATAAAGTTTCTAGTAAGGGGATCGAGGTCGATCGGGCCAAGATCAAAGTCATAGAGAAACTTCCTCCACCCACCAATATTAAATCTATTAGGAGTTTTCTAAGACGCGCGGGATTCTATAGGCGATTCATTCGAGATTTTTCTAAAATTACAAAACCTTTAACTCATCTCTTAGAAAAAGAATCCGCGTTTATTTTTGACGATCAATGTTTGAAAGCTTTTGAAAAAAATAAAAAAAGAACTAATAAACTCGCCGATTTTAATTGCGCCGAATTGGTCTCTACCGTTCGAAATAATGTGCGATGCGAGTGATTTTGTTGTAGGGGCTGTTTTAGGCCAACGGGTGAACAAATATTTTCACTCAATTTATTACGCAAGCAAAACACTCACATCTGCCCAAGCTAATTATACAACGACGAAGAAAGGACTTTTGGCGATTGTTTTTGCATTTGATAAATTTCGATCATATCTAATGCTTTCAAAGTTATTTTTTTTACAAATCATTATGCTCTCCGGTATTTAATACAAAAAGGAGATGCAAAGCCTCGACTGCTAAGGTGGATCCTCCTACTACAAGAATTTGATTTGGAGATCCAAGACAAAAGGGGAGCGGAGAATGTTGCGACCGACCACCTCTCACGGTTAGAGAATCCGGCTGCAGGAGCGCTAGTGGAGGCCGAAATCGACGACAAATTCCCTGAAGAGCACCTCCTCACCAATGAAAAGGTATTGACTTCTTCCACCCCTTGGTACACGGATTTGGCCAACTATTTAGTGGCCCGGGTCCTACCAAAAGATTTTTCAAGTCAGCAAAAGAAGAAATTCTTTTCGGACTTGAAATTTTTTTTTAGGAGGACCCCTTTTTATTTTGTGTCTGCGCGCACCAAGTGGTAAGAAGGTGTATTTCAGGCGAGGAAGGCGTCCAAATTCTGCGGCACTGCCACGAAGGGCTAACCGGTGGTCACTATCAAGCAAACCGGACCGCAAGGAAAGTACTAGAGGCGGGCTTCTATTGGCCCACCTTATTCAAAGATGCTCACAATTTTGTGAATAACTGTGATCGGTGCCAACGATCAGGTAATATTTCTAACCGGGATGAAATGCCCCAAAATATATTCTTAGAATGTGAAATTTTTTATTTATGGTGTTTAGATTTCGTAGGTCCACTACCATCTTCTCACAATAATAAATATATCCTTGTTGCGGTCCACTACGTGTCAAGGTGGGCGGAAGCGCAAGCATTCCCCACTAATGGCTCAAGAGTCGTCGTAAATTTTTTAAAAAATTTATTTTCTAGATTTGGCACACCACGTGCACTGATTAGTGATAGGGGCACTCATTTTTGTAACGACAAACTTGCTAAAATTTTAGCCAAGTATGGCGTCACGCACAAATTATCCACCGCATATCACCCACAGGCAAATGGCCAAGTGGAGGTTGTAAACCGTGAATTAAAAAGAATTTTAGAAAAAATGGTGAATATTAATATAAAGGATTGGTCTCTAAAATTAGATGACGCCTTATGCGATTATCGGACGGCGTACAAGACCGCCATCGGTTGCACACCATACCGGTTAGTTTACGGAAAGGCATGTCATTTACCGGTGGAACTAGAGCATCGCGCATATTGGGCACTTAAATTTATAAATTTAGATTTAAACTTAGCTTCCGACCAATGAAAAATGCAATTAAATGAGCTTGATGAATGGCGTGCTAACGCCTATGAAAATAACGAATTCTATAAGGAGAGAACTAAGTTTTATCATGATAGAAACATTAAAAATTCAAAATCATTTTTGCTGGGAGATCTTGTCCTTCTTTTTAATTCTAGACTTAGGCTTTTTCTGGGAAAATTGAAATCTCGATGGTCCGGCCCCTTTGTTGTAAAAGAGGTTTGGCCATATGGGACCGTACTAATTGAGCACCCGGAAAACGGCTCATTCAAGGTTAATGAACACCGTTTGAAATTATATCACTCCGGCGACCCTTCTGCCGGAAAAATAGAATCACTTAACTTACCAAATTTTTAATAAAACATCACTTAGTCAAGCTACGCGACGGTAAACAAAGCGCTTTTGGGAGGCACCCCAACGTTATCCCTTTTATTTTTGTTATTTCTTTTCTTGTTTATTGTTGATTTTAATTCTGCAGGTGTTTGTCTGGCAACCCCGTCTACCAACCAGGGAAGCCCTCTTCACCCTTTAGTCATTTATTTTTATCTTCCTTATTGTCATTTTAGTTTTTTTTTATCTTCATACTTAGTTTTAAACATTGGGGACAATGTTTACTTTTAAGTATGGGGGTGCAGCATAGCATTTTGTTGGAATTTTTAATTTCTGAAAAAAATATATATATTTAATTTAATAAAAAAAACAAATTTCTTGGAAAGGACGCTTTGGGCTTGAATTCTCATCACAGCCTCTAGTACCTTGCGAGCCCTTCACCGGGTTGACCTTGGGAAGTCCAAGAACTAAAAAAAATTTAAGAAATGTTCTTTTTGTTTAGTTTATCAAAACGTCCTAGCTTGCTAAATTGTAAGTTCAAAAGTAAACTTATTTTTCATATGGACTAAGAATTTTTTGTGCAAGAATAGTTTTTTTGAAACTTTTGAGTAAAATTGTTGACTCATGCAGTGCTTCTAGTCAAATGCATGTGTTTGAGTAGTATTGGTGTAGAATTAAATTCTTGGCATAGATCTAAAATTATGATTTGTTAATTTGCGTAGAAATAATTTATTTTACTTCTAATACGAATCCGGTAATTATCTAAAAGTAGTTTTGGTGAGTGTGTGTAAAAGATTGTTAGAAAGCTATTACTCGAATCGACCAGAAGGGTGTCCTTTCTCGATGTCTAGAACTTGCCTTTAGCTATCTTCAAAGCATTTGCACTTTAGAATAATTAACCTTATGGAAATGACTTAGGCCTTTCTTTGGACAGTTTGAGCCCTTGCATCCAATCCTAAAATTACTACCATTGTTGACACAAAATTGAACCTTTTGTCCTTTCTTTTTGATCCGCCCTTATCATTTCGCCACCAAAACCAAAAAGCCAAACCCATGTACACTTAAATTTTGAGCTAAATTGTTGAAAAAATTTAGGAGATGCGGTGAAGAGACAATTTTCCAAAAAAAATCATGGGTGTCAATTCAAAAGAAATATTTTTATATCAAAAAGCAAAATCTCATAATGATATGCGGCATAGGTATGCACATGCATACTTGGAATAATCCCAATTATGAAGAATAATGGTATAAATAAAGGAGGAAGAAGGTGTGCCCCTTAGCAAAATATGAGTATGGGGGTAAAATTTCTTTATTTTGTGGTAGTCGTTGATTTTCTTTTAGCTCAAAACTTTTTGTTTAAGTGGAACGCGCCTTCATATTTATCATTGTTTACCTCTCCCTTAAACCCAAGCCTTCAATTACAACCTATTTAAGTCCTAAAGATCCATAGAGTTGATTTAGTATGAAGTGCAGTGGAGAAGGTGCAAACGGGCAAGCCTATGGCCATCGACATTGATGGATTTCTTTGGAGGCCACCCCGAGCGTCAACATCTAGTAATTTAAATCTCAGCAATCACGCTATTTTCTCCCTTTACATAACTTTGAGATTAACCGTCGACTCATTTTAAAAGTGATAATAAATAATTAAAATGCATTTTGAATTATTTCATAAATTAGTATTTATGCCATGAACGTCTTTTTACTAAAATATCTACGCATGCCGGCATAAAACTTCGCATTTTACTCACTAGCTTTCAAGATTCTATCTAGCATTAATTTTTCCTACCCTTATGAAGAATGGTTTGCTCGGGACGAGCAACGAGTAAGTATGGAGGTGTTTGATGACTGGTATTTTAGTCATCGTTTTCGCCTAATATCTTATTTGATATTTAAATGAATTATTGCATTTATTCATTATTTTTATAAATTTTCGTAAAAATAATATTGTACGTTATAACTAATATATTTTCTATATTTTTAGGGATTCGGCAGGCCTGGGGGGAATTTAGGTGCGAAGTCCCGCTGTCGCGTCCAAGACTCGCAAATTGTCATACATCTCTATATATATAAACATATACATATGTATATATATATATATGTGTGTGTGTTATATTTATATGTTATATATATATGATTATATTTATATATATGTTTATATATATATGATTATATTTATATATATGTTTATATAAATATATATGATTATATTTATATATATTTTTATATATATATATAATTATATTTATATATATGTTTATATATATATATGATTATATTTATATATATATATGTTTATATATATACGTTTATATATATATATATATATATACGTATATATATTCAAACAACCGCCAGTCCTCCACCATGCTCCGACAACCACCACCTCAAAGCTCTGCCCGAGCCTCCTCCCTGTGCGCCTCCTCCACCATGCAGAAGCTGTTCCGTCCATCTCCCAGCTCCAGCAGCTCTCCTGATGTTCCACCATGCAACCACTTCCGCTCCTCCAGCCATGCAGCTGCTCCAGAACAACTCCGGCAAAACTCCATGCACAGCAACTCCGCCACCTTCAAACATCACGCGCCACACCCGCCTCCACGTCAGCGATCCACTTTCCGCACCTCCTCTTCAATTCGATCTGTCATTACATGTTGCCACGTCAGCCCGAGCCTCCCCGTCCATGAAATGCCTCAGCCTTGAAGAGCCCGCCAGATGTTGTCGTTGCACCATTTGAAGCCACCTCTGCCATTAAGCCTCCGCCCAAAGTCGACGTTGTTGTCATTTCTCCATCAAATCCCTTTGATGCCGCTTGCAGAATGAATACTCCGAGCCTATAAAACGCTGCTCTGGAGATGAGTAAAAGGCATTCAGATTCATAGGACTCAAATCAATCAATTCATTTGGAGAGAAAGAGTTTGTTTTTATTTTAGAATTTCGTTATTTTGCAATCTAAGTTGTTTTTAGTTTAAATTTTCATTATTTCATGAAAAGATTTTTCAATCAAGTTGTTTTCTTCATTGTAATCATGTACGTCTAGTTTTAATTCCGCCAATTCGTAGTTTGTAATTTCATTCCATGTAATTTCTTTTTCGATTAGCAATAAAATATAAACTCTTCTTTTCATTATGCACTCCTTTAATTTAGTTAATTCCTCCATCACCATGAGCGGCTAATTTCTTTGGTGCCTGGTCGCGATGATCCGAGGATGAGATAATATTCTAGTAATTTATGGAATTGCTTTTCTCTAATTGTTGAACGCATACGATTTACCATTGATCTAAGAATTATTATGAGGCTATATCATTAATATATAGTTTTCATATTGTTTTCGTTCTTTAGTTAGCCGAGAGGCTCGTAAGACGAATCGATCGCTCATTGGTAAAAGGAGTAGAGCATCCCCTCGAGAGAGGACGACGTAACTCTTCCGGATTGAAGTAAAATTCAATAGCGAGATTCACCTCGTTAAAGCGAATTTTAGGGGTTTCGATTAGAACGAGAGTTCAGTTGATTAACCTAATCTCAGGTGGGCGTATTCCTCAAGAGAGGTGCGTTCATAAATCGGGAATCTCCGCGGTCAAAGCCTCTTCAACAAGGGAATTGCATTCCATTCTCATTTTAATATTCTTTATTTCCGAGGTGATTCAAGATCGGGTGCTAGTTTTTAAATCATCAAATTAATTTATTTAGAATTTCTATTTTTTACTATTCGCAAACCAACCCAATTTTTTCTTGATAAAGTAATAACGATTTTCAAAGTAGAATTACTCAACCACCCCGAGTCTAATACGATCTTGGTTTTATAAACCTATACTCCTTTCGATACGGTACACTTGCCGTTGTCGTTTGCAGACATAGTTTTGCGCATCAACACACAATCTTCACATGATTTCGTGTTCAAAATTTCGAAATTTCAAAAATTTTAATTTCTGGTCTACGAATAGCGGCCTAAAAAAATTCTTTCTCTGCGAAAATTGAAAAAAAAATTCTGGGAATTCTCCATATTTTTATCAGTAAGAAAATCAAAAAAATATTTTCATCACCCTAGTTATTAGGCGGGAATAAAATTTGATTTCATAAAATTTGGCATGTTTAAAATTTCTGGTCTGCGAATAACGGCCAAAAAATTTTTATTTTTCAGCGAAAATTAAAGACAAAAATTTTGCGAATCTGCGTATTATTTTCTACAGGAAAATAAAAAACAATTAATTCTGGAAAGTCAAATTCAAATTCAAATTTATGAAATTCAAATCCAAAATTTAAAATTCAAAATTTTGAAATTCAAATTCAAAATTCAAATTTTTGAAATTCAAATTCAAAAATCAAAAATCAAAATTTGATTTTCACATTCAAAATTCAAAATTTTTCAGTTTAAAATTCAAAATTTTGAAATTCAAATATTTCTGGAAATTCAAATATTTCTGAAAATTCAATTTTTTTCTGGAATTTCAAAATTTTCTCCTTATAAAATCATCTTTTATAAATCTGTCTAGTTTAGATTCAAAAATTTTCTATCATTGTATGTCCACTAGTTATGTTCCCGAGTACACACCTACTGACTCCGAATATGGCTGAAGACATTTATGTTTCCCGATTAGATTATTTGTATGCTAAAGTTATGGCTAATCACACCCCAACTTCGCCTACATGCCATAGGAAAACCAACTGTCCATGCACTTTCCTCACACGAGAAAACAGGCACCCACTTATGATGGTTATGGGAATCCAAAAAATTTTCAAGATTGGCTTAAGGGAATGGAATATTATTTTGATTGTCACGATTGAGATGACCACCACAAGGTTGTCATAGCTCGGGAGAGGTTATATGGTCAAGCCCGGGTGTTTTGGCTAAATGAAGAGCGCCGTGTAGGTAATTATCAATATGCTTGGCTGCACATGCGTAGCCTTCTCACTTCTCAATATGACCCAGACTACCTCCGTACTACTAGCACAAAGTCCGCGAGTGCGTACAACTCCAAGCCCGTGTCTGGGTATATCACCACAACTGTGAGCGAGTATAATTACGGCACTAGACCCGTATCTGCTTATAGGAGTGACCATATGCCTCATGCTAGATCCTTTCCCCACAAATGTAGCACTATCCAAAGTGTGCCTACTTCCACCTTTACAGAAAATAAGCAGTTTATGCCCTATGTTTCAGACTCGATAGATGTTACTGTTAGGGATGCCATGAGACTGCGTGGTGAGAGTATTCCAGATAGTGAGGGTAATCCCATAATTTTTACACACAATGCGTCGGGAATGTCTCCTCCCAAACGTCCTAATATAGTTTTTAAATCTTCTGACAATACTGAGTTTGTGCCCTTGACTGAGCCTATCGCTGAGGGCGATGTCGTTATTACAGAAGATCTTAGCGACGATGAGGACTTTGGTTACCCTAGTGATATGGAAGAGGACCTCCCATCTGATCCAGTTTTAGAATTGACTGATGATTCTGATTTGGAGGACGTACCTAGTACATTGGAAGAGTTAGCTAGCGAGGGAATGATATTTTTGGATGACCTAAATGGTGCAAACCCGGAGGAACTTGTTTTGAGGTTGCCACCATTACAGGAAAATCAATATGACTTAAATTTTCTCCCGGGTTCGATTTATGCGATTTCACCAACCCTCCCTCCTGAACCTTTGACGCGATTAGCGGATTATAATTTTGGACACAAACTTGTTATGACTAGTCTGCGGTATTGTGTGATTCTGATGGACGCTTGCCATGTGTTGCTTGGACGTCCATGGTTTTATGATCATAATGTGACAATTTTTGGAAAAACTAAAATTTATGAGATAAACTTTAATGGCAAGCAGATCGTTTTGAAAACCACGCTAAGTTTGATGGAGAATAGAGAGATTGTTCGTGAATCTTTTCTTGGTGGTAATAAGACTAATATGTTAGTGGAGAATACATTTTGTTTGTCACGTTTACATGTACTCATTCACATGAAAATTAAAGACTATCTCACATGCCAACTCATTGATAACAATCCTCCAAATCGTTTTACTGGTTTTGCGCCGCCTGTACTCGTGCATGGATATAAGGCACCAATGCCACTTGACTTGATTATGCCACCCCCATCTTATAAGTCAAGTCAATTTGCACAGGATTTTGCCTCTCATGTTCACCATTTACATAAACACATTAATGAAGCGCTAACCACACAATATGCATCTTATCAATCACATGCTAACGTACATAAGAGAGTGTCTCACTTGAAGGTTGGCGATTTAGTCTTGGTGTGTCTCATCCCTGAACGGTTGCCTTCGGGCGCCATAAAAAAGTTGGCGAATCGGCGAGCTAGTCCATTTCGAATCTTAAAGAAATTAGGAGAAAACGCATATCTTTTGGAGTTACCAACTGATTGGGGAATTTCCGCTATTTTCAATGTTTCGGATTTAACGCCTTATGTTTCTCCACCGCTTGAATTGTCTGTCTGCCCGTTTGGTTCCACTGAGTTTTCTTATGGGTTTGGGGGTGAGCTTGTTACTGGATCGCTCTCTCCATCGGTCTCCATTGGAGGTACGTTAAATGTTGATGATGAAACTTTTTCTCCTTATTTGCCTAACGCATTTCCAAGGGTTCCACAGACCTTTGCATTGTCTGGCAGGTGTTGGCTGATGGTCCACTCATCGGTGATGAGTGATTTTGAGTGGGGGAGGATTGATGGCGATGACGCCCCTCCGTATGTTCGTGACCATGGTCGTGACCAGTTCCTTGATGACGCTGACTTGACGCATTATTTTGATCACTGCCGCAAGATTACATTTGAAGATTCGGATGGACGATGTCGCGACAACAATCATGATGCACGCCATCGCTGCGACAACCATTTTGAAGAACGCCATCACCGCACCATTGTGAAGAACGCCATCGCCGCTACAACCTCCGCCTGCGATGCATGAATATTTAATTAATATTTATAATTATTCTACTATAATTATTAATTAATTATTGTCATGTTTTCTTTATTATTAGTTGTATTGTTTGAACTTTATTTTATGTTGGTGTGCATTTAGACAATGTTTGTTTTGTTTTTAATTTGGGTTGTGTGTAGCCTCTTTTATTTGTAAGCCTATAAATAGGCCATGATGTAGAAGGATTTGAACAATGATGATTATATTTGAAATTTGAATTAGAAATCCAAACTTGGAATTTCTCCTCCTCTCCTTATTCTCTCCTCCTTACTTTAATTTTTCCCTCTCTCCCTCCTCCTTGAAAATTTTGGCCACCACTCTCTCTTGCCCCCCCCCCTCCTTGTCACCTTCCTCTTGGCCGCCGGCCACCTCCTCTCCTCCCCTCTTTTCTTTCTCTCTATTGGATCGGCCATCTTCATAGCCGCCCCCTTCTCATCCTTCTCTTCTTTGAATTTTCGGCCAAGGGAAAACAAGGTGGTGATCTCGTGGAACCAAGATCCTGCGTGAAGCAGCCAAGGCGAACGAGTTTCTATCCAATCGATGCAGTTTCGGTGGATCCATTGAAGAACGACTCGGGCAAGTGCATACTTGAGGATAATCCCATCTCAAGCGTGGTAACGAAATTTCTACTCGTGAGGTTTTCCCTCTTGTTAATTTCTTGTGGTGGTAAATTTTGGCGTGATCTTCGAATCACTTGGATGATCGTGGTTTTCTTCGATTGATTTGTTCGACCTTCTTATTTCTTTTAATTTTTGAAGATGATTGGCGAACCTCGACTTTTTGTTGGGAGAGATCTACCGTTTTTGAATCGTAATTTTTCATAGATCTCTTTTGGTACAACTCAAGCTCGTTCGGACCTGGTGGGTCCTTTTAGTCGGGAAGAATATTGGCATATAGCCATCTATTCAACCTCTAAAGACGTGACTACCCGTACGTTAGCATCTAATTGATAATTATTATGTTGCGTGTACGTTGCGAGTATTTTTGTGCGAACGTAAATTTAGGAGCGTTGAGAGGGAACGCGTGTTTTTTTTGTAGCGATCGTGTCGGAGAGCGTAGCCTACATCATTCAGTTGCGTCCGGGGTCTGGAGGAGCTGTCACCTTCCTCTACTATTACCCGTCTTCTTCGTGGTCTAGCTTGAAGTTGCTCATGTTCGACACCTGGAATGTTGTGGAAGTTCTCCGTCTATGGCTTTCTTGAGCTCGAGGATGATGGAGGAGGCCAAGGAGGGCGCTTTGGCAGTAGATTTGCAAGCCAAAGGTCATCAGAGCTCCTCCTAGGTCAAAATGGTGGTGGAGCGGCGAAGTGGCCGAAAATGGCGGGATTTAGAAGATTTTCCCACGGGTCTCCTTCTCTTCCAGCAGATTTCCTGCTTTAAATACTAAACGGGCAGAATTTTAGTCATGCACGGGCGAACGCACGACCGTGCATTGCCCGTGCGTTATTTAACGCGAAACCAGGCTTGAGGAAGAAGCAGCAGCGCCCGTGCATTTTACTCACGCACGGGCGAATCCGCCCGTGCGTAAAAATGCACGAACAAATTCAGATTGGCTAGAATACAGGCGAAACAGGCGATCGTGCGTTTCCTTCGCGCACAGGCGATCCGCCTGTGCATAAAAATGGACGATCAAATTCAGATCACCGATTTTCTCACCAGATGAAGACGCACGACCGCAGTCATCCGTGCGTCAAGAAAACGCACGACCGTGCGATATACAAACTCATGAATTCTGGGAAAACGGAGATGATCCAAAAACCTGCAAGCACAGTAAATCAGTCGGGAATACACCTCCAGCACCAATCAAACATAGAAAAAGGATTGGGGAGCACCATGTGCTTACCCCCAATAACATGGAGCGCAAACGCACACCAAAATAGGCCAAAAAGGAGCACGAAGCACATAACTGCGCATGAATGATCATAAGAGAAATAGATGCAATAATATCTCGATAATGACGCACAAGAGACTGAAAACTAGCCCGGATGAGTCCATAAAAGTGTATATAATTGGGACTCATCAGGGACCGCTCCCAAGACCACTCGATATGCCCATTGGCTCTCATCAGCGAGGGACCCTTCCAAGCCTTACAGGCTGAAGAAGGCCAAGGAGGTCCGGCGAGACTTGGGGGAGAGGGAGTCTGCGTCTGAAACTCCCCCCTCTCTAACATTCCCCATGTCAACACCAACGAGGTAACGCGATTCATCTCGCTTTCGAGGTCGATTATGGTGACGCCACTGACCTCTACTTCTTTTACCACTCGCAAGATCTGCCGGCGACAGAGGGTGGCCCTAGGCTCAACCAGGCGAGTGCTTCCATTCCTCCACCTGCTCTCGAGAAGGCCCCTCCGCTCCAGGAGTCCTCCCCTCCCAGCTCTTCTTGCGAAGTCCTGTCCGTGCTTGGTAAGCCTTCCATTGCTTTCTCGCTGGCCTTCCTCCTTTCGCAATTCTTCTGACTCGGGTTTCAGCAGCCCCTACATTCGGGGCCATGGGGTTGCCTCCTCCCTCGCGCAGTTATCTTGCCCCAGATGTCACCAAAAGCCCCCTGCTCTGGAGCAGGAATGCTCGGCGAGAAAGAGTCTCGGGCCCAACTCTCCTACCGCAGACCTGGCCGCTACATCCGCCAAGGCTGACCAGATGCACTGCCCCAGAAAGGGGAAATCTCTCCACCCCTAAGCCAACCATTCGCAGGGCAGCCTAGCACATCTCGCTAGTCTCCCGTCGAAGAATACGTACCCGGTTAGTCGCCTTCTCCAGCAGAACTTGTGGTTTGTACATGAGAAAGGACTAACTTCTGCTCTTGCAGGCTACCGCCAGATCCCGCTAACTGACCCTCCAGAGGAGGAGGGGCTGATCTCTCCCCCCCCCCCCCCCCCCCCCCCACTTTCCCTGCAACATTTATGACTTTCTCGGTTACCACGAGGATCCCCAGGCTATGAAGGAACGGATGACAGAGCTTTTCGGCAAGCTGATCTGGATGCAGCGCAACCAAGCCAACCTGACGGAGGAGCACCGAGCGGCCTTCTAACATCGGATAAGTGCCCTCGAGCGGGACTACAAGCACCTGATTGGGGAGATGGAGCGCCAGGGGGGGCAGGTGCGAGGAGACCTCGCCTGGGAGGCACATCGCGCTGGCTAGGGATCAGATGCGCTTGATTAGCCAAGAGCTGACGGCGGTTAGCGCGTTTCACTACCCGCGAGTGCCTCCAAGGACAGGGAGGCGAGGCCGGGGTCGATGGCGGTGGTATCAATACTAAGCCTATCGGATTTCGCTCCTTATGTTCTCCTATACCCCCATTATTTCTTTTTTCTTTTCCTCTTCTTTCTCTTACTGGACCAAGATGAAATCTGTTGCGTCTCGCATACTATTACTTGATTGTGTGTTATATATCCCACTTTTTGCTATTCTTCCTGAATGATGTCTTGCAAATGTTTTCGCTCGTGTTATTCTATTTGATTCGCCTTTGTAGGAAGGGTCTCGCGCATCTCTTTTGCCTTTTGTAAGCGGCTGGGTTCAAGCGGCTGGGCTCAGACCCCGAGGCGCCAGGGTGTCGCGGCTGCTGTCTGCACCCCGCGCGCAGATGATTTCAACCATTTTCCTTTTTTTCTATAAATAGCTAGTCCAACCACTGTCTTTATTTTGCTTTCACCTCTCTCTCCTCTTTTGCACTCGCGATACCACTCGCCCTTCTCTCTAGATCCTTCGCGAGATCTCCCCACCCCTCAGCGATGCCGAAAGAAGCTGATGGTAGGGCCAACTGCGCCCAAGCTTTCGCCAATCGAGACTTCGAGACCTGCGACCTCTCAGAGGCAGATTTTAACCAGGCCATCGCTGATTTCGTCCCGCCGGGTTTTGTCGGGCGCCTCCCGGGGAACCGAGATCGTATCAACCAATTCTCGTCGGACACTCTGGCCATCCCCGTCGAACATTTCGAGGTGGGGTTCTGTCTCCCGTTGTGGCTAGAAGTGCGCCAGACCCTGCGCTACTTCAGGGTGGTTCCCACGCAGCTCAATCCAAACTCTATTGCCATGCTGGTAGCATTCGCCTGCTATCTGCACGAGGAGGGTATCGAGTTCTCACTCTCGGTCTTCTGCAAACTCTTCACCTTCAGGGCCACCCGCAGAGTGGCGTTCTTCTCCGGGCAGTCCCCCCTCAACGTGACCGGTTCCGCAAATAAGAACCACGACTGGGTTTGGCGGTTCATCTTCGTCATAGGGAAGTTCGACAATGTGCCACTCGCACCTGTGCAGGAGGATGAGTCGACATTCCGGCCTCCAACGCTGGGAGGTTACGAGGCCAAGCTCCACACCTTCATCCTGAAGAAGGACATGGATGTCGTTCACCTACGGAAGCAAGTCGGCTCGCTGCCGATGGTTCCGCTGGGAGAGGGTAAGCTGAATCACTTCGACCCGAGCTCCCGCTTTCTCTTCACTCACTTCCGCCTTTTTAACTAACCTTTTTGACACAAGGGTTCAGAGCCTCCCTCTTCACCCGCCAAATGCGATCATGGAGATCCCTCCTGTCGACGCCCTCGCATGTGCACAGTCTGCTGCCACGGCTTACCGCGAGGACCCGCCTCCCGTGAAGCATAGCGGGCAAAAACCGAAGCTGAAGCGAAAGCCTGATGCGGCCTTGAGCCCTTACGTCAAGCGGGTGAAACCCTACGCATCCGATAAGGGAAAAGCGACCGTGGAGGATGTCCCAGGCTCAAGCGCTCCCGCGGATGGGGACTTGGCCATCCAGCTTGTCATTGCGCTAGTGGCGTCCTCCTCGGGGCCGGTGTCGAGAGGTCACCAAAACTACCCTCTCGGCGAGAAGTATGCCGATCTGGCCGGCGAGCCCCTTGTTCACTGGGACCGATGGGCCATCCGGGTCTCCATCTACACCCTCCCTCCATCCTGGATGGAAAAGGAAACCATCAGCGGCCACGCTTATGAACTCTCTTACGTGCTCTACAGCCGCGAGGGCGCTTCCATCTATGATACCGAGACAACTCAGAATCTCACACATGAGGCCGCGCGAGCCATGATGCGGGACCATGAACTGACCCATATGTCCTCTCGCTGCAGCATGACGCTTGCGTTGAACATTGTCGAGGTTGAGAGGACCCGCTTCATCGCAGCTGCCGAGGTCATGGCCGTCAAGCAACAACTGGCCGCAGCTGAGGCCCTTCTCGCCAGCCGCCCGAACCGAGAGGTGACACCCTCTTCCTACCGCAACTTGATCTCTCGCACACCTTTCTTTCTTCCTTATCGCGCGCTAACCTTCTTTTTTCTTGCGGGACATAGCCAACTATGATACCATGCTTGTGCGGTCTCACATTTTCAAAGAGCAAAACAGGGAGCTGGAGGCCGAGAACTAGAGGCTACGAGATGCTGCCGCTCGGCCACCTCCCGCGGAGAGGGAAACTCTACACCTTTATTCCAACGCTGAGTTTGAAGGACGGTTGCAGAGGATGGCCTAGGGAGCGGCGGAGCATGCGCTGGATGTGCTGTGGAGGGCCGGCCTCTTGAAGGAAGAAGGCGAGAGGATTCTCGCCCCCCACGTGCTTCAGAACTCTTCGCCCTGGTAGACCCCACGGATGAAGCTAGCGATGGGCGGGAACTCGGAGGCCTCACCTCTCCAAGCACAAGCAGCGGCTACTCTGACGATGAGGCTAACGACCCTTGAAGATTTCTCTTTTCTTTCCCCTTTTTTGATGACAGGCGAGAACTACTTGGTAACCCTTGAAATGAAAGAAATATTTTCCCCTTGCGCTATGTCGTGTATATACATATATATATTTTTGCGTGCATCTCGCTATTACCAGGCCCACGGTCTGCGCACGTAATTTTGCACGCTTTCGAACCCTCTACGCCCATGCTTGCCTATCGTCTGATCGCTTTTAGCATCGCGGGCCCTTAGGCAAGGTTTTGAACGAGACCCCTTCGCCACACAGGTGCGTTACGCATTTGCAACTCTCTCGCACTCGGCCCAGCCTTCTCAAGACTTAGGCAATTTTGTCGATTTTCTGTCGGGAACGGAACCACGAAGAGAACCCGTTCTATCCTGCTAAATTCTTGTGACCCATGGGTCTGGCCGCCGACACACTTCACATTCGCCAAGCGAGTGTCTTTTCGGAGCGATATCATTTATAGGCGAGAACCCTTCATGATGGGCACCACTCGCTGACCCTATGCTGGGGCTTACCCGGTGTCAATTCTTTGACTTGAATTTTCCTCTTACTTTGTCTTCCTCTGGGGTCATTATTTAAGTGAGCCTACGACCCTGCCAGCTAGATGGGAGCCTGGTCAGCGGGTCTTCTCGGGGCCAATCTTTGAACCTTTGGAACCTGCCACCGAGTGAGCCTATGGCCCTGCCAGCTAGATGGGAGCCTGGTCAGTGGGTCTGCTCGGGGCCAACCTTCGAACCTTTGGAACCTGCCACTGATTAAGCCTACGGCCATGCCAGCTAGATGGCAGTCTGGTCAGCGGGTCTCCTCGGGGCCAACCTTCGAACCTTTGGAACTGCCACCGAGTGAGCCTACGACCCTACCGGCTAGATGGGAGCTTGGTCAGCGGGTCTGCTTGGGGCCAACCTTTGAACCTTTGGAATCTGCCACAGAGTGAGCCTACGGCCCTGCCAACTAGATGGGAGCCTGGTTAGCGGGTCTGCTCGGGGCCAACCTTCGAACCTTTGGAACCTGCCACCGAGTGAGCCTACGGCCCTGCCAGTTAGATGGTAGCCTGGTCAGCGGGTCTGCTCGGGGCCAACCTTCGAACCTTTGGAACCTGCCACCGAGTAAGCCTACGGACCTCCCAGCTAGATGGGAGCCTGGTCAGCGGGTCTGCTCGGGGCCAACCTTCAAACCTTTGGAACCTTCAACCGAGTGAGCAAACAACCCTACCAGCTAGATGGGAGCCTGGTCAGCGGGTTTGCTCGGGGACAACCTTCGAACCTTTGGAACCTGCCATCGAGTGAGCCTACGGCCCTGCCAACTAGATGGGAGCCTGGTCAGCGGGTCTGCTCGGGGCCAACCTTCGAACCTTTGGAACATGCCACTGAGTGATCCTACGACCCTGCTAGCTAGATGGTAGCCTGGTCAGCAGGTCTGCTCGGAGCCAACCTTCAAACCTTTGGAACCTGCCACCGAGTGAGCCTACAGCCCTGCCTGCTATATGAGAGCCTGGTCAGCGGGTCTGCTCGGGGCCAATCTTCGAACCTTTGGAACCTGCCACCAAGTGAGCCTACGGCCCTGCCAGCTAGATGGTAGCCTGGTCAGCGGGCCTGCTCGGGGACAATCTTCGATCCTTTGAAACTTGCCACCGAGTGAGCCTACGGCCCTGCCAGCTAGATGGTAGCTTAGTCAGCGGGTCTTCTCGGGGCCAAACTTCGATCCTTTGATACCTGTCACCGAGTGAGCCTACGGCCCTGCCAGCTAGATGGGAGCCTGGTCAGCGGGTCTGCTCGGGGGCAATCTTCGAACCTTTGGAACCTGCCACCGAGTGAGCCTACGGCCCTGCCAGCTATATGATAGCCTGGTCATCGGGTCTGCTTGGTGCCAACCTTCGATCCTTTGAAACCTGCCACTGAGTGAGCCTACGACCCTACAAGCTAGATGGGATCCTAGTCAGCGGGTCTGCTCGGGGCCAAGCTTCGTACCTTTGGAACCTGCCACCGAGTAAGCCTACGACCCTGCCAGCTAGATGGTAGCCTGGTCAGCGGGTCTGCTCGCGGCCAACCTTCGAACCTTTAGAACCTGCAACCGAGTGAGCCTACGGGCCTGCCAGCTATTTGGGAGCCTGGTCAGCGGGTCTGCTCGGGGACAACCTTCGAACCTTTGGAACCTGCCACCGAGTGAGCCTACGGCCCTGCCAGCTAGATGGGAGCCTGGTCAGCGGGTCTGCTCGGGGCCAATCTTCGAACCTTTGGAACCTGCCACCGAATGAGCCTACGGCCCTGCCAGCTAGATGGGAGCCCTGCCAGCGGGTCTTCTCGGGGCCAATCTTTGAACCTTTGGAACCTGCCACCGAGTGAGCCTACAGCCCTGCCAGCTAGATGGGAGTCTGGTCAGCAGGTCTGCTCAGGGCCACCCTTTGAACCTTTTTTATCATCATCTTGCAAGTCATTCATCGCTGTATGCGTACGAAACATGAAATACAAGGCGTAGAGGTTCTCGTTATATGTAATTAAGGATAGAAGCATTTCAAGTCGTCACCACTCCACGTATGACTAAGAGACTCGCCCTCCACATTCTGGAGGCGATATCCCCCTAACTTCAAGGCTTCTTCCACTACATAGGGCCCCTCCCAATTGGGATTGAGCTTTCCTACCGCGACTGACCTTCCGGCCGCATCGACCTTTTTCAACACGAGGTCCCCCTTTTCGAATTGCTTGATCCGAACGTGTTTGTCAAAATATTTGGCCATCCGACGCTTGACTTCTTCTTGAAGAATGGCGATAAGATCTCGGACCTCCTCGATAAAAAACAAGGAGAGTCGTAGCACCTCCTCGTTTCCTACCCTCCATTCTTCATCTCCATCAGATGATCTCCCCCCATACGAAGTTGCGGATTACCTGGGAGATGACCTCAGCTAAAGCCTTGACCTCCAGCCACTTTGAAAAGTAGTCCATCATGACAAAGAGAAATCTTCTTTGCGCACTGGCTTGAGGGAAAGGCCCTACCAGATCCATTCCACATATGGCGAAAGGCCATGGTGTTGTGATTCTCCTTAGCCTCTGAGCCGGCAAAAGTTGAAGCAGAGCGCACAGCTGGCACTTTCAGCACTTCCTGGCAAACTTCGCCGCGTCCATGCTCAGGGTCGGCCAGAAGTACCCTTGCCTCATTATCCTTGCTTCCAACGTCCTACTCCCCTAATGGCTGCCGCATTCGCTGGAATGAATCTCCTCCAGGAACATCGGGACCTCCTCCTCAGATATACATCACGCTAGGAGTCCTGAGAGGGTCTTTCGATACAAGTGCCCTTCATGAAGCACGTAGTAAGCGGACTTGTAATGAAAGCGCCTTTGATCTGGGACCACTTCCGGAAACTTGCCCGTTGTCAGGAAGGTCACGAAAGGGTCCTTCCACGAGGGCCACTGTTCTATGTCCATGAGCTCCCCTTCTTCAATCGAAGGGCGGAATAGATCTGTCAGGGTTCTTCCAACCCGAGGATCGACATTGGCCAACCGATCCACAGAGGCACTCTCTTCCCTTGGTATGTGCCTGATGGAGAAGGTTTTGAATACTCTGATGAGACCCCTTACTTTTGCGAGATACCTCATGAGTGTGGGCTCCCTTGCCTCAAACTAGCCCTTGATTTGTGAGGCTATCACCATTGAGTCAGTAAGGACTTCCACATCATGAACCCCCAACTCCTGGGCCAGACGTAGGTCGGCGATCACTGCCTTGTACTCCGCCTGGTTGTTGGTGACGGGAAAATGTATCATCAATGCTTGTTCAATCTTCACCCCATGAGGGCTTTCCAATACCACCCCTCCTCCTAAGGAGTTCTTGCCTGAGGCCCCGTAAACTAAAAGCTTACAGGGGATGTGACAAGGGGTTTTCCCCTCTTCCATTTCGACCACATAGTTAGCCATGAAATCTGCGACCACTTGAGCCTTCATCGACAACCGAGGGACAAAAGTGATGTCAAACTCACTTAACTCAACTGACCATTTCGCGAGCCTCCCCGAGTGCTCCACCCCCTCAAAGATTTTGCGTAGGGGATTATCAGTCACTACTTGGATCGAGTGGGCCTGGAAATATGGCCTGAGCTTCCTGGCTGAGATGACAAGAGCGAAAGCCAGCTTTTCCAAAATCGGGTATCGGAGCTCCGCCTTCCTCAAAACCCTGCTCATGTAGTAAATGGGCAGTTGTTTTCGACCCTCTTCCCGGACCAAGACGGAGCTTACAGATTCAGCCCTGACTCCGAGATATAAGGCTAGGTCCTCCCCTTCCTCAGGACCTTGGATCAGCGGAGCCCTGGTGAGTTGGCTCTTCAAAGCCTGGAAGGCCTCCTCACACTCCTTCATCCATTCGAACCTCTGATTGCCTCGCAATACTTTGAAGAATGGGGAGCATTTCTCCTCATCCCGGGAGAGAAACCTACTCAACCCTGCGAGCTTCCCCGTTAGGCGCTGGACTTCCTTGGTGCTTCACGGCTATCCCAACTCCATTATGGCTCTAACCTTGTCCGGGTTTGGTTCCACCCCTGCTGGGGTAAGAAGGTGACCCAGAAACTTCCCCTTGCTGGCCCCAAACACACACTTTAGGGGGGTTCAACTGCATCTTGTACTTGCGCAGAGTGGTGAAGGTCTCCTCGAGGTCTTGGAGGTGAGATCTCACGCTCTTGCTCTTCACCATGAGGTCATCCATGTAAACCTCCAAGTTTCTTCCTCTCTGCTCCCGGAAGACCCGGTCCATCATTATTTGGTATGTCGCCCCCCCCTGTGTTCTTCAGTACGAACGACATCATCTTATAGCTATAACACCCTTCTCTCGTGATGAAGGAGACGTCTTTGACGTCCGAAGGATGCATCCTGATCTAGTGATAACCTGAAAAAGCAACTAAGAAATACATTGCAGAGAAACCGATGATGGATGCAACCAGCACATCGATTCGAGGCGTAGGGTAACAATCCTTAGGGCAGGCTTTGTTTAACAGAGAAAAATTGACACATATACGCCAACATCCATCGCCCTTTTTCACCATGACGACATCGGAGACCCAGCCTGGATACTGGATCTCCGATACAAAACCTGTTTTGAGGAGCTTTTCCACCTCCTCACGGATCGGCCCCTCCAACTTGTCAGCAATGGCCCTCCTTTTTTGCCTAATGGGGCGGGCCCCTGGTTTGAGATTGAGTCGGTGGCAGACCACGTCCGCAAAGATGCCCTGCATGTCCACCGCGCCCCATGCGAAGATGTCCACGCTCCTTTGGATGCACTCCAAAATCCTTTCTCTGTCCTCCAGGCGAAGGGCCCCGCTAATCCGAACCTTCTCCACTCTTCCCTCCTGGGTGGTGACCTCCATATAGACCACTTCTTCAACTGCCTCAAGACGGTCCGGCTCTTCCCATCTTCCCCTTGCCCCCTTCCCTCAGGCAGGGTCTCCTCTTCCACCGCATCCTCCTCCTCCATCGGCTCGTCACACTCCTCTGGAGACACTTTCCTCTCCTCTCCTGGGGTATTGATCCCTCCTTCTCCTTCCTTTCTCATCCTGGCCCCTTCGGTCCCTTCATCTCTTTGTCCACCCTTTCAGCCGCCTCCATCCAGGAGATGGTTTTGACGACAGTCACATAGCACTGCCTTGCCACCTTTGCATCTCCCCAGATCCAGACCTAGACTCCTCCCTTGCGGAACTTTAAGCACTGGTGAAAGGACGAGGGAACGCACCGGAATGCACTGATGAGAGGGCGCCTGAATATGGCATTGTAGCAGCTCGGAGCGTCCATAATGACGAACCAGCAGTTCCTGGAGACCCCTCCCAATGTCAATTCGAGGCCGACTCCTCCCTCGACCTCCTTCTTATCCCCTGATAACCCAAGCAGGGGTCCATCTGAGGCTTGCACTTTCTTCGCTTCTACCTCCAGCGCGTCAAAGGCCTTCTTGAATATATCATTCACCGAACTCCCATTATCGACCAAGATTCGGGAGACTGTGAAGTTTTCAATTGTCGTTTGGATCGCCAAGGCATCACAGAATGGGTCTTCGAAGTCTGGCATATCCACTGATGAGAAGGTGAGCTTCTCTAAAGGGGGTGGGGTTTAGGAGGTCGAATCGATGTTTCTTTGTAACATTGCCTGGAAGATTCTCTTGCGAGCCGCCTCTATTCCCACCACACCATGGATCACTCTGATCCCTCCCCTGTCTCCTACATCTGCCCTGTCTTCGCATCCATCTTCCTCTTCTCCGGGTAACACTTCTTCAATCCTTATAGGTCGCTGCTGCTGCTGACCTCTTCCCCTCATTTCCAGAAACTCCGGGCAGGTGGCCGTCGCGTGACCTTCCTCCTGTGGAAGTCGCAATAGGGCAACGCCACCCTGCCTCCTCTTCCTCCCCTTCCTCTTCCTCCTCTTCCTCCTCTTCCCAGGCCCACTGCCATGGCTTTCTCTCGAGGGGAGTTAGGTGGTCTGGGACCTTGCCTCCACCCCGGATGATTGACCCTCCCCTCCCCCCTTCGCTGGTGATCTCTTTCCTGACCTCTCGTCGGTCCCTCCTGGGGCCTCCAAGCCAGCCGGTTATTGGGCTCCTAATACCCCCAATCTCGCTGCTGCCCCCGAAACCCCTGACCTATGGGTTCATCTCTTCTTCTTCCCTCCTGTTACCTCACCTCTGGCTCGCTCAGCCTTGCCAACCTCTTTGCAAACTCGGGGTTGGCGGCCTCTCCCTCAATCTCTTCCGCCACCCGCTCCATCAGTTCCTCGATTGATAGTGGGGACTTCTGCTTTAGACCCACTTTGAAGAACCCCTCCCGCAACCCTACTATGAAGGCTAGCTGGAGGGTAAACCATAACACCTCCTGGACTTGCAGAACCTCTTCTTGGAACCTATCCACGTAATGGGCCAACGACTCCCCAGGCCCTTGCTTGATCTTGAAAAGCACCTCTGTATCCTTCTTTCTCTTTTTTGACGTTGAGAAACGCAACCTGAAGCTCCGACGCAACTACTCAAAGGCGTAGATAGAACCTACAGGGAGCAGGTGGAACTAGTCCCTTGCCTTCTCCATCAGAGTGGTGGAAAAGAGCCGATACTGGAAGGCATCTGTCATCGGAAGGATCGAGACCATGTCCTCAAACCATTGCAGGTGCAGGACTGGGTCGTCTTTGCCGGTGTAGTAAGACATCTCTGGCCCTCTGAACCCCTCCGGAACCGGGCCTGAGAGGATCAGCTCACAAAAGGGGCTTCCTTCCCCTGATCGGCGAGTGGCTCTCACGCGTGGAGCCAGCTCGCACACCTCCGCACTCGCCGAGCAGCTGAGCAGCTGCCGCCCAGGGAGATCTCGCGCGCTTGCTTGTGCTGCTACCTCCTTCCCAAGCCGCTGGACCAGAGCATTCTCGCCAATTTGCTGGGGCGGAACCACCGGAACCACAGATTTCTCGCACTCGCCTCTCCCGGCGAGAGCCACCTGCATGGTCTGCATGACCTCCCGCTTGAAGTTCTCAAACTACTCTAGCGACTCCATTGCTTCTTGCGGCTGCGAGTGACCTGGGTCAGAACCATCTCTCCCATCTCCTTCCATCAAGCTCAGCTTGAGATTTTCTTGCACTGGCAACGGTCCATGCTCACCGCACCAACAATGTTGAAACCATCAACCAGTCTCTGAGTTCAGACCCACAAGGGGGTGTAGCCTGTGCCTGCTTCTCTCTCACTAAACTCTCTTGACTAAGGACAGAAAACCTAGAACAGACCCTAGGCCATAGCGAGGAGGTCCCGTCACACTCCCGAAAGATCTTAGATAGCTTCCCCTCCCAAACTTATGCTCAGTCGGGCACCTTGGAGGGCACTAGCAGCCAACTCTAAAACTAGCCTGGAGGAGAGAGCCCAAAAGGATCTGATCTCCTCCAAGGTGCCCTTAAGGGTCTATTTATAGATTTACTAGTCCTGGACTGCAAATAGCGTAAATCCGCCTTTTGGTTTTACTAATCGCACCCCAAATTGGTCTGCTAACAGCCTAACTCCGCTGTTCTGAAGAGCTATTGGCAGCCCACAAGGGGTATCTAGGTCATTTCCCCTCAAAGCCTTCTGGGCGAGTGGTCCGTGAAGGCACCACTCGCCAGGCTCCTTTCCCGCCATATTTCACCAGGCGAATGGCTCATGAGGACACCATTCGCTAGGCGCTTGACTTGCTCGGCGGGAGAGATCTTGGGTACCCGCTCTCGCCTATCTACTTTGGCACCATGTGAGTGCCCCGCGAGTGGGGACTCACTCGTCCAAGGGCCCTTGGACTCCTAGTTTGCATTTTGACCCTCCACGGGGTCTTGGGGACCCACTCGGCGAATACGGGCTTGTACAGTCGTCACACCGTTCAGCAGAAAGTCTGATGGGGATATTCGCAGCAGCCCCCCCCCCCCCCCCCCCCCCATAGATAAGGTGCTACTGCGAATATATCATCAGAATCAGAATGAGCACCCAAATGAGAGGTGGATGAAACGATAAGAATATAAGGTTCATCCTCCTCCATCTGGCATTGAAATTCTGCGCAATCTTTCAATGTGTGCTCGGTGCTACAACAACATAAACACCATTTTCCATTACTCTTCGGTCCAGACGGGGCTGGAGAGGAATATAAAAATGGTAAATGGGGTGAAGAAGAGTGATCATAAGACTTGGGTACAGTGTATGAAGTACTGTATGAGGACGGTTATCCATACACTGGGCCTCGAGTATTATGCCCACTATCTCCAGCGGGGCAATTATCACTAGAATGATTATAATCTCCACACCATATACAACGGATATTAAAAGCAGCAAACATGGTGTAGTGGGAGAGAATTCACCAACAAATAAAATTTCTTTGCAAGAATTAACTACACATAAGAAATAAAAAAAATAGATGTCTGCTTTAGATAAATCACAAAATAGATAAGGAATACAAAAATTTAAAACGACAAATTCTAAGAACTAAAACAAAGAAGAAAATGGTATAAGTAAATGGAAAAATGCTTCTATCTCTCGACTCCCTCTCCAAAAACTCACACGACTATGTTCCTCGGTGATGAGTCCCAATTATATTCACTTTTATGGACTCATCTGGGCTGATTATTTAGTCAAAGCACTACACTTTAGACATGTTTTCGTTCATATTTGATAGCCGTCTATTATTCCACGCTAAGTGCACTTCTAGGCCCATTTTTGTGTATTTTCATGTTTATCATTCTTATGGTCTTTCATGCTGTGTTAAGTGCCACTTTCAGTGGTTTTGATTAGTGTTTATACTGGAACAGGGGTCGTGCAGGTGTTCCCGGTACAAATCTGTACAGGAACAATGCGCACGATCACTGGTCGTGCGCCACTGATCGTGCGCACTAACCCCTAAAACTTGAGTTCTGTCTATGATAGTGCGCACGACCACTTACGATAGTGCGCACGACCACTGGTCGTGCGCCACTGATCGTGCGCTTTATTATTTTCTGTAAAGTTTTGTCTTGCAGGTTTTCGAGCACAGTGCGCACGACCACCAACTTCCAATGCGCACGACCACTGTTCGTGCGCCACTAATCGTGCGCCCTGTTCTCCATAAATACGCAGTCTGCAAAATTAGGTCGACGACACTTCCGAACTCCGCCCGCTCTGCCGTTTTCCGCCGTTTTCCGCCATTCTCGCAGGTTTCCGCCCCTTTTGGCCTCCTCCATCATCCTCAAGCTACAAGGAGATGGATCTATCCCTACATCCACCATTATCCAAGGAGAAGGAAGCTTGGTCGTGCGGCGGGATCGTGACACGAAGAAGACGGGCCATTGGAAGGTAGTGACAGCCTTCTCTACCCCGAACGTAGTTGAGGACCTAGCTTGGATGGGGATTGACAACCCTGCGATTCCAACCTTGAATCTTTGACAAGGCTTCGAATTGGGTCGATTCCTTGCTCTCTCTCTCTCTCTCTCTTTGTTTTGATGGCTGTAAATGTTAGATTTCTTGATATTTTGATGATGTGCACTATGAACCATATTATGTAATGTCTATTTTATTTTTATGAAATTATATTGTTCATCTGTGTGTATGAGGTGCGCCCCCATTCCATCTTCCAGATCTGTCATCACCCTCCACTCTATTACGCTAGCCTACTCTTCCATTCCGTAAGACTACTCTTCCATCCGCCAAGCTAAGTGGTGCTAACGGCCCGTGTAATCCACCTCGACCCCGCCGGTGCGAACCATTCCATCCGCAAGCGTACTCGTCCATCCGCCTAGTGAAGCGTGGCATAGCGGCCCGTGTAATCCATTCGCCTCACGAAGCAGTGCGCTCAAGGCCTGCACAGTTCGATTCTGCACTTACCACTCTATACGCTTGCCTTCTCGTCCATCTGCCCTAGCGAAGTAGTGCATTCATGGCCTACGTAGTTTTCTATCCCGCCTGGCGAAGCATTGCATAGCGACATTGCATAGGAGTAGTTGGAGTTATTTTTTTTTATTTTCCACAAACCAAAATGCCCCTTTTTCCGCAATCCATCCGCTCGAAAGGACTTCAATCTCAAGTCCTTCCTTAAAAGTAAACTCCACCTTATTGTGTTCCTTCGAGATCGATACTTGGGGATTCACTCCCACATTTTATATTACTTGAACAATCGGTAAACTGCCGTTTCGTGCCGCAGTCTCGCTACCGCCTATAGCGGTTTGCTAGATTTGCGCATCAAGTTTTTTGCGCCATTGCCGGGGAACACAGACATGTGAATTTGCTGTAGAGGGAGACGAGATAGTAGTTCTTCCAGTGTGTATTGCCGCCTTTTTGTTTTTGTTTGCTTTTTAATTATATATTGTTTGTTATTATTTCTCTCTCCTATTTTGAGGTTTTAGGCAAGTTTAATCCAAGGAGTTTTATTAGTTTGTGTAAATTTCCTTGCAAAGAAATTCAGTTTCGTTTTATCTGCTTTAATTATTGAAAATGTCGTCATGGGATATTTCTCCTAGCACTTACAACAAGATGGTTTATTTTATAGACCAAATGAAGGAGTTGAATGCTAGGCAGTGTAGGAACTTTGTTTGCTTGTTATGTCGAGAAGAGGGTCATGAATTGAAGGACTATCCTAGTCTTTTCAATCCTGACCGCGACTCCTCCACTCTTGACAACATTGTCCCTATCACTCATTCTTTACCCGTGGAGGCAATTGCCTACTCACCCCTTGAACTTAATTCTCGCATCGGTTCTTCTCTCCCTGTGTATGGCTTCACTCCTAGTGATGATGATCACTCATCTGTTGGCCAACAAGGAGAGGATTTCAAACTTATGGATACACCTGAGTGGGATGAGGAAAGTATTCTTTCCATCGGGGAGGCTTTAGAGGATCTTTTTGCGGAGGAACCAAATCTTTTTGTTCCTCCAGTTTCTTTGCAAGATTTTTCTACACACAATTTTTATGATCCTGTCGAAGTAATTGAGCAGGGTGATGATTCTGAGCCTGAGGCTACACCCCGGTGGGATGATGAGGATGCGCTTTCTGATGAGGAGGCTTGCACTTCCTCATGAGACGAGGAGGTCCAACTCACCACCGAGGCCCTTGAGTTCACTGGCCGCCCTTGCTATGATTCTTGCGATGATGACAGTGATCTATCCTTGGATCCTGCTGGGAGTGAAACCGGGATCACTCCACCGATTGATTTTTATTCATGTTCTTCTTCTTGTTTATTTATTGATCCCCTTTCTCTATCTGAGCATGTGCAGGTTGAGTCTTCACAGGTATCCCAGGAGGACTTGGAGCATGATGCTCAAGTCAATGATGAGAGCATACTCTTATGTGAGGAGGTTGATCCCCCCTCCGTAGAGGAAGCTCCACTCAGTGCCTTCTCCTCTTGCTGCCTCCCTGGAGATGACACCTTGCTGGGCAAGGATTTATTTTGTGGTGAGACGAGTGAGGACCTACCTTCCTCCTCTTCTTACTTCCTATTTCCTCTACCTATGTTAAGCAGGTATTATTATTTATATTCGGGTAGAGGCGTAACTGTTTTATTGCCGTATTGGTACCCGTTACCGACACGGATATTAGAACAGTTACCTGTGCACTTTTCTTTTCATAGACCCATTAGCTAGAACTCTTTTAAATTTGAATAAGTCGTTCTGGGATGACAATAACCCTAGTAGTTATCTTACTTTTCCTGCATTTTTATTTTATCTAGTTTATTTTAATTAGTGATATTTCATTTTCGTATGTATATTTTCTTTTGTTTTTGCGGAGCTCACCCTGCAGGTCCTTCTTCTGGATGGCAGATGCTGCAGCTTTGTCTTGATTCACACGCCAATCTTCTGGTATACTCACTTGATGAGCATTGGGTACTCTCTTTCCCTAGACTTCATTTTGAATTTCATGGTTATATCTTTTGTTGGACTGTTTAGATTAAGTTTGGGGGAGAGCTTCTGTTTTTGTTACCCACTGCACGCACTCAATGTCAATGCATGCTAGAAGTATTTCTATTTCATTTATTTAGTATTGTTCATTTTCATTGCACTTCACAACACCCACATGAGCGCGCGCTTAGCCGTTGGCACGTTGCGAGTCAAATTTGTCTCTTTTGTGTGATTTGAAAAATCATCGTGCTGGCTTAGGATTATGAGGTAGAGTAAAATGTTGACTCCTGTAGTGCTCCTAGTCGAGTGCTCATGTCTCGCATAGAAATTTGTATAGATTCAATTTCTTTTTATGCTTTTAGTTTATATTTTTCTATTAGCGTAAATATGGTTTACTACACTCAAAAATTGGTGAATCCGGTGTGAATCAAACGGTAGCATAGGGATGTGTGTAGACGTTCGTTAGCTTCGTATTGCTCGAGTCGGGAGGAAGGATTATCTTTCTCGGCGACTAAGAACTTTCCCCAAGCAATTCTTGAAGCATGGGTATACGGTTAGTCAATTGCGTGAATGTGATATATGCCATCATTTTGGCCCGGTTGAGCCTTTGTGCCCATTCCTATCGCTATATCTTCGCTAGCCCAGTTGTGCCTACCCATTCATTGATTCAGCCCCACTTTTATCTCACCAAAGCCCAAAGGCCAATCCTAGTCGCACACCCAAATTTGAGCTTTAGCTGTTTAGTATTTTCAAGATTAGGGTGTTGATGTTATGATATTTATGTGAAAATGTGGATGCGCTTCATTGTTCATCTTGCTGAAAATGTTTTGAAAGGAAAAGAAAAGAAAAAAAATGAGAAAAAGAGAAGAAGTAAAAAAGAAAAGAAAAAGAAGAAGTGTTTAATTGAAATTTTTTATAGATTTATGATTGGGAGTAGGCGGTGCACACAACCATGTAGTCAAGTTCAAGTCTGGGGGTGTGGTGCACCCGCTTGTTTTTCGTGGTGCGTCGATAATTTATTTTGCGCTAGCTCATTTGGGTTTAGTGTTTGAGCCATCATTTTTATCATTGTATACCTCACCTAAACCCAAGCCTCATCTAAAACCTAAAGTCCTATTGATTCACGCATTTGAGTCAAACCTGTGCCGTGGAGAGAGTGCGAACGAGCAAGCTTATGGTTACCGACATTGATGGATTTCAATGGAGGTTGTCTCGAGCCCCGATCTTTGGCAATGCTCGACTCAACGTTCAGTTTACTTTCTTCCTATTTGCGACCTTATGATTCACCGTGATTCACTTTTTGAGTAAATGTAATATATAAATACGCCCCTAGAAAAGTATAAACTAATATGTACAATTAGAAATTTTTTCTACTGTATTTCTACGCGCATGAGCATACGACTTCGCATGGTACTCCGCTTTACAATTTCTATGTCAGCTTATGTTTTTCTTGTCCGCGTAAGAGATGGTTTGCTCGGGACGCGCAAATAGGTAAGTCTGGGGGTGTGATGAGTCCCAATTATATACACTTTTATGGACTCATCTGGGATGATTATTTAGTCAAAGCACTACAATTTAGACATGTTTTCGTTCATATTTGATAGCCGTCTATTATTCCACGCTAAGTGCACTTCTAGGCCCGTTTTGTGTATTTTCATGTTTATCATTCTTATGGTCTTTCATGCTGTGTTAAGTGCCACTTTCAGTGGTTTTGATTAGTGTTTATGCTGGAATAGGGGTCGTGCAGGTGTTCTCGGTACAAATCTATACAGGAACACTACGCACGATCACTGGTTCTAGTGCGCACGACCACTGGTCGTGCGCCACTGATCATGCGCACTTAACCCCTAAAATCTGAGTTCTGTCTACGATAGTGCGCACCACCACTTACGATAGTGTGCACGACAACTGGTCATGCGCCACTGATCGTGCGCTTTATTATTTTCTGTAAAGTTTTGTCTTGCAGGTTTTCGGGCACAGTGCGCACGACCACCAACTTCCAGTGCGCATGACAACTGGTCGTGCACCACTGATCGTGTGCCCTATTTTCTATAAATACGCAGTCCGTGAAATTAGGTCGGCGACACTTCCGAACTCTGCCCGCTCTGTCGTTTTCCTCCA
The DNA here is from genome assembly GCA_033032865.1 of Dactylorhiza incarnata. NCBI lineage: Eukaryota > Viridiplantae > Streptophyta > Magnoliopsida > Asparagales > Orchidaceae > Dactylorhiza > Dactylorhiza incarnata. The sequence continues at coordinate 11,593,877 of JAWHQI010000033.1, read as the reverse complement.
TTCTCGCAGGTTTCCGCCCCTTTTTTCCTCCTCCATCATCCTCAAGCTCCAAGGAGAGGGATCTAGCCCTACATCCACCATTATCCAAGGAGAAGGAAGCTTGGTCGTGCGGTCGGATCGTGACACGAAGAACATGGGCCATTGGAAGGTAGTGACAGCCTTCTCTACCCCAGACGCAGTTGAGGACCGAGCTTGGACGCGGATTGACAACCCTGCGATTCCAACCATGAATCTTCGACAAGGCTTCAGATTGGGTAGATTCCTTACTCTCTCTCTCTCTCTCTTTGTTTTGATGGTTGTAAATGTTAGATTTCTTGATATTTTGATGATGTGCACTATGAACCATATTTTGTAATATTTATTTCATTTTTGTGAAATTATATTGTTCATCTGTGTGTATGAGGTGCGCCCCCATTCCAGCTTCCACATCCGTCATCACCCTCCACTCCATTACGCTGGCCTACTCTTCCATTCCGTAAGACTAATCTTCCATCCGCAAAGCTAAGTGGTGCTAACGGCCCGTGTAATCCACCTCGACCCCGCCGGTGCGAACCATTCCATCTGCAAGCCTACTTGTCCATCCGCCTAGTGAAGCATTGCATAGGGCCCGTGTAATCCATTCGCTTCACGAAGCAGTGCGCTCAAGGCTGCACAGTTCAATTCCGCACTTACCACTCCATCCGCTTGCCTTCTTGTCCATCCACCCTAGTGAAGTAGTGCGTTCAAGGCCTACGTAGTTTTCCATCCCGCCCGACGAAGCATTGCATAGCGGCATTGCATAGGAGTAGTTGTAGTTATTTTCTTTTATTTTCCACAAACCAAAACCCCCTTTTTTCCTCAATCCATCCGCTCGAAAGGACTTCAATCTCAAGTCCTTCCTTAAAAGTAAACTCCACCTTACCGTGTTCCTTCGAGATCGATACTTGAGGATTCACTCCCACATTTATATTACTTGAACGATCGGTACACTGCCATTTTGTGCCGCAGTCTCTCTACCGCCTATAGCGGTGTGCTAGATTTGCGCCTCACCTGACAACGATGCCAAAAACTTGATGCGCGAAGCATACACACCACTATAAGAGGGAGCAAGACTGTGGCACGAAATGACAGTGTACCGATCATTCAAGTAATATAAAATGGGATAAACTCTCCAAGTATCTATCTTAGAGGAACACAGTAAGGTGGAGTTATCTATCGAGGAAGGACTTGAGATTGAAGTCCTTTAGGTCGGATAGATTGCGGAAGGGTTGGATGTGTTTATGGAAAACAAATAAAATAAACTAAATTAACACTACTTTGCTGGCCGCTATGCACTGCTTCACCGGGTGGATGGATACAATGTGGATGAGTAGGAAAGCAGATGAGATGAGTGTAACTGCGGAAAGGTTTGAGGGTCGTTAGCACCTCTTGGCTAGGAGGATGGATTACACGGGCCGTTAGCACTATTTTGCTGCGCGGATGGAAGAGTAGGCCTGCAAATGGAATGGTTTGCACCGGCGGAGTCGAGGTGGATTATACGGGCCGTTAGCACCAATTAGCTTGGCGGATGGAAGAGTAGGCACACGGAATGGGCGAGTAGTCAGGCGAAATGGATGGTGGAATGGGGGCGCTCCTCAAATCACATAAACCACAAATATAACCACAAAACAGTGGAAAATTACACTAATAACATTTAGGGTTTATGGACATCGTTCATATAAGAACATACAAATCACACACATCAAATAGAACCAGCAAAAATAACAAAGAGGAGGTAAGATTACAACCGAAGCACGAAGACTCGTCGGAGATTCACGGTCGGAATTATAGGGTTGTCAATCCTCATCCGCACTCGGTCTTCGACTACTGTCTGGGGTAGAAGAGGGATGTCACTACCTCCCAATGGACCCATCTTCATCGTCAATAGCCTTTAGCCATGATCTTGCCGGAGAACTCCAAGGATATAGTGCTAAATCTATTGAAATGGAGCTTGGAAGCTTCTGATCGATGGAGGAGGCCGAGAGGATGCTCCGGCTCAAGATTGGCATGAAGAATATGCCCTGAGCACCTCCTAAAGGTGGGCGGCGATGGAATGGTGGAACTGGAGCGGAGCAGAGCTATTGGGCGCGAAAAGGATGATCGATCCAGTTTAGGGCGAAGTCTGCAGCTTTTATAACAAAATAGTCAGAAATTGGTCACACACGGTCGAACGCATGACCGTGCGATATTAAATGTACAGAAAGCCCAGGAAGATGAAGCAGACCGCCCGTATGGTTTTACTCAAGCACGGTCTAAACCGACCGTGCGTAAAAACGCACGGGCATATCCAGAGCACCTGGAAAATAGGACAACAAGGAGAGATCGTGCGCTTCCTTCGCGCACGGGCGAACTGCCCGTGCGCGAACAAATCGCACGATCAAGGACAGAACACCAATCTGCCAGGATACAGAGCACGCACGATCGCAGGGATCGTGCGTCAAGGAAACACACGACCGTGCGATTCATGCAGGCATGAAATCTGGGCAAATTGGAGATCTGTCCACATGCACAGCAATCAAAACAGGAATCATACAGCTAGGAATACCCCGCCAACTCAATCCAAATACAGAAAAAGGGTTGGGGAGCACCATGTGCTTACCCCCAACGACATGGAGTGCAAATGAACACCAAAATGGGCCTAAATAGTGCACGAAGCGTGAAAGTGAATGCAAGTGAAATAGAAGCGATTATAGCTTGAAAATGAAGTGCACACAAGTAAAAACTAGCCCGGATGAGTCCATAAAATAGTGTAAATATTGGAGTCATCAAGCTTCACACATCATGCATATATTCGTACTTCGATTCTGGACTCTATATGCAATTTCTATGGGGATATCCATATCAACCCACTGGAAGAACTGATCCACTAATTAGTGAAAATCTTCCCAATATTATGCTAATCAAAGGACTAACATGTCCAAAGATTCGGAAGGAGAGTCGTTACCCTCGAAGCTCATTTCAGTGCCATAGCTCCACAGACAATCCAACTGAGCACTCAAAATGAAGCTTGGAGAAGCTTGCTAAGGGATGGAAGGATAGTTACCCTTCTCGCTCTCTTCAGTGGATTTCAATTTGGATTGAAAGAACTGCACTGGGCTGCTCTCCGTGGGTCTGGAAACGTCTCGCGATTTGGAGCTTCGGAGCTCCATCAATGGCGGAAGATACCTTCTTTTTCTTCCTCGAACTCTCAGCTATCGCATGCTTGGAGAGAGAATGTGTTGGAGTTACCATTGTGATCTAGAAGTGGTCAAACATGTAATGTCACTGCCAACGCGATATGAGCCTGCAGGGTCGCACATAAGAGCATGTGGAGAAGTTGGAAGATTGACTATGTTGGTAAAGGTTACCAATCACCATATAGAATGGGGGAAGTCCAGCAAATGTTGCTGTCTGAATTCGTCGGGTTTACATGGATAGAATTCGTCGGATTCGTCGGATTGTTCCGTGGAATCCCGACGAATTGTTACAGAGATCCTTAACTCGGCAAATGTTGTCGTCTGACATGATTCGTCGGATTCGTCGGGATTCGTCGGATTGTTCCGTGGAATCTCGACGAATTGTTACAGAGATCCTTAACTCGGCAAATGTTGCCATCTGACATGATTCGTCGGATTCGTCGGATTGTTCCGTGGAATCTCGACGAATTGTTACAGAGATCCTTAACTCGGCAAATGCTGCCGTCTGACATGATTCGTCGGATTCGTCGGGATTCGTCGGATTGTTCCGTGGAATCTCGACGAATTGTCACAGAGATCATTAACTCGGCAAATGTTGCCGTCTGATATGATTCATCGGGATTCGTCGGATTGTTCCGTAGAATCTCGACGAATTGTAACAGAAGCCCCTATTCTGCTGTGTGGTCTGCGGATAACGATTCTTCTAGAAGTATGTTTATCCTTTGGGTATAAATATAACTTCTTTTAGGGTTCTCATGACTTACGAATAGAAGCCGACGGAAGGAGTTCCGCTCGAACCCTAGACGGAAGGAGTTCCGTCTGAATCGCCTCCGCCGACTTCCTCTCCGACGATTGTCGCCGGTGTTGTTCTTCCTGAAGCGGATCTAGCAATCCGTGGAAGCGCAAGGTGTAGTCTTCTTCTCCCGGCTCGTGTGGACTGCTGTAGCGACGTAGACATTATTCTACGTGAGAACTCTTGCAAATACGACGAAGGCAATCTTCTTCTTGGAGCATCTAGGTTGGATTTGATCCAATCCCGCCAAGGTAATATCAAACCTAGCATTTTGATTTACTTCTTGATTCAATATTCATGGTCGATCCGAATCTTTTGGGTTGCTTCTCTTCATTTCCGTTGCGCCTACATTTGATGTGTGGTTCTAGAAAAACCCAACAGAATGTGGCGGTAGAAATAAATTGATAGTTATCTCCCAAGCCTTCTTTAAAGGATTTCGAAATAATCCTAGCCATCTGATTCACTTTTAGGATGATCAGGATCGTTTCAGACTTAGGATTTGACGTCAGGTTCCGTAAAAGTCAACACAGGTCAAAAATCACCGCTCTACCTGCATTCATCGAGTGATGATATAAATTCGTCCAGTGATGATGTAAATTCGCCGAGATAGTCACATTCGTCGAGTCCTTTTGACGATTCATCGAGACCACTCGAGACACTTTGATAAATCGCTGAAACATAGTGTTCGTCGAGACTTGCCGAGACCATTCGACAATTCGTCGAGATCATTCGACGATTCGTCGAGATCATTCGACGATTCGTCGAGATCATTCGACGATTCGTCGAGATCATTCGACGATTCGTCGAGACATCAGAATTTCGCCGACTATGTCCAATTCATCGAGACCTTTCGACGATTCATCGAGGCCACTCGAGTAATTTCGACGAATTCTGACAGTACTTCTCTTCAGCCCATTTTGGGAAAAGTGGGTTGTTACAACTCCAGCTCCCTTAACACAATTTCTTCCCAAATTATGAAAACAGTGAGGTACAAAAATTTAAATTATACCTGAGGGAAATAGCTCGGGGTACTCCGTAAGTATTGCTTGCTCACTTTCCTGCAATTATTCCAATGGACCTTTAACATTCGGATGGCTTTGTTCCGCAATTGCTTCACCTCAGTGTCTTTGATGCATATGGTCTTGACCTTTGTCTTTAGCCCATCATCGATTGGCACTCGATTCGCCACAAGCACTTGACTAGGCTCTGGCACAGCCTTCCATAGCACGAATATATGAAACATATTGTACAAGCCGCTCAACTCTGTCGAAAGAGCGAGCCGATAGGCAGCTTCACCAACACGTTCTAGTATCTTAAATGGTCCAAGGTATCTCGGACTCAGCTTTTTCAAGCGTAGAATCCCGGACACACCCTTGAATGGTTTGATCTTGAGATAAACCCATTTGCCCACGGTGAACTCAACGTTTCTGTGCTTGGCATTGTAGTATTTTGCCTGCCTATCTTGCGCAATCAACAATCTCTCTTGCATTGTTCGAATAGTCGAATTGGCATCTTCGACTTCCTTTCGCTTAAACAGCTTAGTTTCACCCATCTCCGCCGACGCCAAGGGAGTACAACACTTTTTACCATAAAGGGTCCAAAGGGCGCCATTTTTATACTTGCATGGTAGCTGTTATTGTAAGTGAATTCAATCATAAAGAGATGATCTTCCCACATCTTTCAGAAATCCATGGCATACATTCAGAGCATATCCTCCAATGTCCTGTTGGTCCGCTCCGTCTGCCCATCCATTTGAGTGTGGAAGGATGTGCTAAATTTCAGCTTGGTACCCAATAGTTGGTGGATTAGCCTCCAATCTTTCGATGTGAAGCACACATCTCGGTCACTAACGATGCTGCGGGGCACACAGTGCAATCGTACAATGCTATCCACATATATTTTTGCCAACTTCTCCACTGAATCATCCCTCCGTTTTGGAATAAAGTGGGACACATTTGTCAAGCAATCCACGATCACCCAAAAACATCATTCCCGCTTTGCGACCTCGGCAAACCATGTACGAAATCCATAGAAATATCATCGAATTTCCATTCTGGAACAAGCAACGAATTCAGGAACTCACAAGGTTTCTAACATTCTGCCTTCACTTGTGCGCAAGTTTTGCATTTAGCCACGTAATGGGATATGTCCTTCTTTAAACCTGACCACCAAAATAACTTTTTCATGTCTTGATATTTTTTGTGCTCCCCGGGTGGATTGAGTACTTCGTAAAATGTGCCTCATACATCAATTCCTTCCACAACTTGCCAAGTAGCGCTTTATGCTTGCATCAAGCTCTAGGGCTTGTCATATTCTGTTCGTGAGTTCATATTTCACCTCTGTCAAGTTCAAGCATGCACTCGCGCTAGCACTTCTATCCATACAGGAGATCTCCAAGGCTCCAAGTCGCTGATCAGACGCGGATCATATATAAGAGTCCAGCTGGCTTGAGCAGAAGCCCTTCGACTCAAAGCATCTATGACAACATTTCCATTCCCGGGAGTATAGTGAATCTCGAAATTGTAGTCCCCAAGGAACTCCATCCACCTTCGTTGTCGCATATTTAGCTCCTTTTGATTCAACAGATACTTTAGGCTCTTATGGTCAGTAAAGATATCAACCTTCACACCATATAAATAATGCCGCCATAATTTCAATGTGAATATCATGGCCGCCAACTCCAAGTCGTGGAACGGATTGTTCTTCCCATGCACTTTCAATTTGCCAAAGCCATAAGCAATCACCAAACCACTCAGAAGCAGAACGCAGCCTAATCCGCTCCCTGAGGCGTCGCTGTTAATTTCGTAGCCTTCCGTACCACATGGAAAACACCAGATTGGTGTCGTGGTCAGATGACTCTTTAACTCCTCAAAAGCTCATGCACAGGCTGGTGACCATACGAACTTCTGACCCTTCCTTGTCAAAGTTGTGAGAGGTAGAGCGATCTGCGAAAAGTTCTCCACGAAGCGTCGATAGTTGCCGGTAAGTCCAAGAAAATTCCTGACTTCCGCTACTGATGCCAAAACCGGCCACTCCTGGATTGCCTTTATCTTTGCCGGATCCACTGCAATACCCTCTCCACTAACTACATCGCCAAGGAATGCCACCGAGTCTAGCCAAAACTCACACTTGGAGAACTTGGCATACAGCTGACTCCTCCACATGGTTTCCATAGCTACGCGCAAATGAATCGCTTGTTCTTCTTCAGATTGCGAATACACTAGTATATCGTCAATAAAGATGATTACAATCTGGTCGAGGCACTCTCAAAATGTTCTGTTCATCATATCCATAAATGCTAATGGCGCATTCATCAAGCCAAATGGCATCACGGTGAACTCATAGTACCCATATCAGGTACTAAATGTTGTCTTGGGAATTTCACATTCCCAAATCTGCAACTGGTAATACCCAGATTTCAAATACAATTTCGAATACACAGTTGATCCGACCAACTGATCGAACAGGTCATCGATTCATGGAATCAGATACTTGTTCTTTTCTGTTAACTTGTTCAGTTCATGGTAGTTGACACACATACACAGGCTTCCGTCCTTCTTCTTCACAAAGAGGATCGGTGCACCCCAAAGGGGATGAACTTGGGCATCTATAGCCTTGCTCTTGCAAATCCTGCAACTAAACCTTTAACTCCGCCATCTCCTTTGGTGCTATACGGTACGGGGAGCGTGACACAGGCTTGGCGCCTAGCACCAACTCTATCGTGAAGTCGATCTCCCACTGAGGTGGTGCCCCAGGGAGATCTTTGGGAAACACATCCGTATACTCCGATTTGACAGGAGCGACACTCAAATTGGGTTGAGGCTTTGCAGCCCCCACTAGCACGAAGCACAACTCCTCTCCCTGCATAACTGCCTTGATTGCTTGGACCGCAGATATCAACATCTTGCTCGATCCACACAAACCAGCAAAAGTAGTAGCACGTTCGGTATTATGCCCAGTGTGACCTCCTTCGAAGTGCAATCAATGTATGCATGCTACTCCGATAGCCAGTCCATTCCATAGATTACATCAAACTCCAAAATTGGCAGCATCGATGCTTCCAAAATCAAAATCCTGACTTCCGATCTGCACCTTAACAACACAAACTTGATCTGCACGCATTGAGCACCCATTCGGTAGCACCACATCCAACCTTTCCTTTGCCAAAGACGAAGGCACCCCAATTTGCTGTATGAAGCTCTCCGACAGAAAGGAATGCAAGGCTCCAGTATCAAACAGTGCTCTCACTGAAAAGTTAAAGATTAGGGCAAAGCCTAATACACATTGATTTAGCAAGCAATGTACAAAGTATGACGTATAGAAAGCAACGAAAGAAAAATACTAACACAAACATGTCACCACATCACTTTGTTTAATGGCCTTCTACTGGCCAAGATTGTATACACGGGGCTGAGCTGGAGCATGATGGGATGCAGTTGATTCCACCGCCTTCCCTTTCTCTACCGCATATGACGCAACTACCTTTTGCCACAGCGACACTCCCGGGCATAGTGGCCACTTTGCCACAATTGTAACACATGATCGGACCTCGTCTAGTAGACGTTCCAGACACAGAAGATTGAGCTGGCCTTGAAGGTCTAGCTTTCTTTCTCCACTTGCCCTGCACAGACTTTGAAGAGTCCAGTACTTTGAAATCTGGCTTCTTTACATCCAAGTCCTTCTTACTTTTGACTAGCTTCATGTCCTTCTCCAAGGAACGAGTAGTGTTGGCCAAGGTCATACAACATGCGTCATCGGCCCAGACAGCAGTAACCGCAGGTCATCCTGTAGATCCTTGATAAGTAGTATTTATATAAGTTTTTAATAGAAGTTTTTGTAATTATTTAAAATGAATTTTTCTTTTTCATGTCAATTTTAGGTTATAAGTAGTTCCTTTTGTAATATTGATTCTAACTTAGCTTAATTCCAATATTTGCAGAATTCTGGGAGAAATGGGTGAAATTTACAAGACACGCCCCAAGGTCACGCCCGTGACCAAGGGGCGTGTAACCTGAAGATCAAACCAGAGTCGATGCCACGCTGGTTGAGCTAGCCCACAGAAAGTCATGCCCCAGGTCACGCGCGTGACCCAAAGTCTTTTCCGTGGCCAAGGGGCGTGTAATTTTAGAATCTTCCCAGCGGGCGGCCGTCGAGACATGGAGAAGCCGTTGAGTCACGCCCGTGACCCAAATGTCATGGCCGTGACTTTCCCGCGTGACCTATACATTCCGCCGCGCCGCAAGCAAGGTCCATGCCGCATTAAATGAAGTCGTCCAAGTACACGCCCGTGACCCATGTTACACGGGCGTGTAATGTCCGAATTTCTCCCGCCGCCACGCAAAGCCCACGCCACTGCCTGATCCGATGCTATCAGTGTTTACACGCCCTAGGTCACGCCCGTGACCAAGGGGCGTATAACATGAAATTTCTTCCTATAAATTCAGAGGCTCTCCTTGAGTCCAGGGTTCAGAATTTTGGAGAGGGGGAGGTGCTGCTAGAGCTGTTAGTGAGTTTTTCAATGCTTTTTCATGTTCTTCAATTTCATGTTCTCCTCTTTTTCATGTCATGCAATGTACTACTTTTTCTTTCAATGCAATAGTTAGTTTAAGCTTGTAATCTTTTTCTTCCTAGCCTTGTAATCTCTTTTAAAGCTTGATTGTTCTGGTTTTCAATAAAATTAATTTTGCTCTCTTTCATGTTCTCTTTCTCCTTAGTAGTTTCTATTTCATGCAATTTTATTTTGTCTTTCCTTTTTCCCCTCCACTATGATTGAGCATTAAGCCTTTTGCTATCGTTTAAATCCTTCATTTAGTTTGCAAATTGTCTCTTTTTAGCTAAAGTAAAACAAACCTCAAAAAATCGTTAGATAAGATAATGGTGATTTTCCTCGAAGTAGAAGTAATCAACGCGCCCCGTGGAATACGACCTTGGTATTTCTAAATATCCTATATTATAGATGATAAGGTGCACTTGCCTTTATCGGATATAGTTTTGGAAAAAATCTTTAATCATCTCACTTTGTAAAACCCTAAATTTCTATATCATGTTTTGGCGCCGTTGCCGGGGACTTTGCATAGATATTTTGAAAAGAGGATAGCTATTAATTTTATCATGCTTCTTTTTATTCTTTTTTGCTTTTTCTAAATTTCAAAAAAAAATGGTGTCCTCTTCCTTTCTTTTCTTTTTCTCTTTAGTTTAAGCTCTTTTCTATTTTAGTTTATTTTTTCTCTCTCCCCCCTTATTTTCTTTTTAGTGTATGACCCGAGGTAGCGCTTTGAATATTCCTTTTGATCCAGAGATCGAGCGAACGCTTTTGAGGCGCCGTCGTTCTCGTGATAAGGACAATCAATTAGAATTCGAAGAGTCGATCGGGGACACTAACACAACGAATATGGATCCTAATCTTAAACCTCCTAATCCTAACGGGCCAAATCCTAGTGAGGCCGCGCAATAGACCATGTGCTATTATGCGCGGCCAAATTTGGAAGGAACACAATCGAGTATTGTTCTCCCCACGGTGGTGAACAATAATTTTGAGATCAAGTCCAGCATCATACAAATGGTGCAACAATCGGTGACCTTCGATGGTCAGCCGGACGAAGATCCAAATTCGCATATTTCTTACTTTTCTTGAAATTTCGATTGCGTCTTTTTCCTTTTTCTTTGCGGTCTAAGGCCAAGCAGTGGTTGGGCTCCCTACCAAGAGGATCCATCACTACAAGGGCCGAAATGGTGGAAAAATTTCTAAATAAATATTTCCCGCCTTCAAAGACCGCTAAATTGTGAATGGATATTGCGTCATTCATGCAAATCAACTCGGAGACTCTCTATGACACATGGGAGCGCTTCAAGCAGCTTTTGCGTCGATGCCCTCACCACGCACTTGCCACTTGGCAACAAATGCAAATATTTTATAATGGCTTAAATCTCCAAACGAGGCAAATGATTGATGTGGCCGCAGGGGGGACGTTAAATAAAAAAAACCCGGACGCCGCTCAAGAGCTTCTTGAAGAGATGGCCACGAATGCGTACCAATGGAACATGCCCCGAGCACGGCCTAACAAGCCAGCCAGAATTTTCGAAATAGATGCAAACGCAAATTTGGCTTTACAAGTTGAGCGCTTAACAAAACAAGTGGCAGAGATGTCTGCTTCCTCCGCCACTCCTCCTTGGGCTAATAACATTTTAATTGAAGAGCAGGTTGACTACAAGGGAAATCCGCCTCGGCCTTCCTATAACCCGAACTTCGCTCCGTATAATGACGTATACAATGCGGGTTATAGGAATTATCCAAATTTCTTGTGGAGCAACCAAGGAAATGCTCAGCGTCCTATGAATCTAAATCAACCCCCTTAATCAACTTCTTAACTTAACTCCGCCTCTAAATTTGATTTCTCAAAATTTTAATCCTCCCGGTTTTCCACCGCAACAGTACAAGCCCTCTTCGCTTGAAGAGGTCTTTGCAAAATATATTGCTACAAATGAATCGAACATCCGGCACCTCACCGGATCGATCAAAAATTTAGAGAACCAAGTGGGCCAGCTAGCGAAGATGATCTCCGAGCGTTAGCTGATGCGCAAATCTAGCACACTGCTATAGGCGGTAGCGAGACTGCGGCACAAAACGGCAATGTACCGATCGTTCAAGTAATATAAAATGTGGGAGTGAATCCCCAAGTATCGATCTTGAAGGAACACAATAAGGTGGAGTTATCTATCGAGGAAGGACTTGAGATTGAAGTCCTTTCGAGCGGATGGATTGCGGAAAAGGGGGATTTGGTTTATGGAAAATAAAAGAAAAACAACTAAACTATTCCTATGCAGGCCGTGAGCGCACTGCTTCGCTAGGTGGGATGGAAACTACGTAGGCCTTGAACGCACTACTTCGCAACGGTGGTTGGACGAGTAGTCAAGCGGAATGGAAGAGTAGGCACACGGGATGGAAGAGCGGGTTGCGGAGTGGAATGGAGTGGGGTGGAATGGATTTGCTGGCGTACCTCAAATACACATATAAACGAAATACTTGCACAAAAAGATTAAACTAGAATTAACACAAGTTTATATTGTTCATCATCACTAAAATGAGGATTACATTCATTTACATCTACGCAAGTAAGAGAAAATGAAAGAGATACGACCAAATCCAGAGGCTTGTTGTAGATTCTTGGTAGGAATCACCGGGTTGTCAATCTGCCTCCTAGCTCGGTCCCAACTATCTCCCGGGGTAGAGGAGGGCTGTCACTTCCTCCCAATGGACCCATCTTCTCCGGTAAACTATAATCCGGCCACGTCTGATGCAAAGACTCCAAGCTTGGTGATGAAGATGAGTGTAGAACCCTCTCCTTGAAGAGCTTAGATAATGAAGGCGACCGAGAGGATACTCTGACTCACGATTTGAGCCAAGAATGTATCCGGAGCACCTCCAAATGTTGGGCGGTGATGGAACAGCGGACTGGATTGGAGCTGGAACCCTTAGGCGCGGGAAAGAAGATGGATCGGGCGAACTACTGATTAGGTCGAGATCTGCAGCTTTTATAGAAAAAGTCAGAAATTTGGTCACGCACGGTCGAACGCACGACCGTGCGTGAACCGTACGATATTAATCGATAATAGAGTCCAGGAAGATGAAGCAGGCGCGCCCGTGCATTTTACTCACGCACAGTCAAAGCCGATCGTGCATAAAAATGCCCGACCAAATCCAGACTGGCTAAAAATCGGTCGAAACAGGCGATCGTGCATTTCATTCACGCACGGGCAATTGCCTGTGCGTAAGAACGCACGAACAAAGTCAGATCACCGGTTTTCTACCCATATGAAGGCGCACGACTGCAGCCATCCGTGCGTCAAGAAAATGCACGACCGTAGCGATATACACTGTCATGATTTCTGGGCAAAAGGGGATGATCCAACCACCTGCAGGCACAGAAATCCAGCTGGGAATACACGTCCAACACCAATCAAACATAGAAAAAGAATGGGGAGCACATTGTGCTTGCCCCCAATAATAAAGCGCGCAATAGCACACCACAATGGGTCTAAATGAGCACTTAAAGTGAAAGCGCGAACAAGTATAATATAAGTAATTAAGAACTGAAATTGAAGTGCAAAAACAAGAAAACTAGCCCAGATGAGTCCATAAAAGTGTATATAAATGGGACTCATCACACCCCCAGACTTACCTGTTTGCGCGTCCCGAGCAAAAAAATCCGGCGGGATATGAAAATGGTAGTTAGCATAGAGAATTGCAAAGAAAGAGTAAGATGCGAAGTATCATACCCATGCAAATAGGAATTCAGTAAAAGAAGATTCTAACTATACTAACTAATTTACAATAGTATAAATGCGTAAATAGAGATTTATTTATACTCAGATGGTGAATCATGAAGAATTTTGCAGTCGTGCCCGGTGTGAAAGTAAACGAGCAACTCAGGAGGGTATTGCTAAAGACCAGAATTCAGGGATAACTCCGCTGAAATCCATCAACGACGAGAACCATAGGCTTGCCCGGTTACACTCTCTCCACGGCGCTAGAAAACTCACAAGATAAATCAGTAGGACTTTCAGGTTATTACAGGGGCTTAGGTTACGGTATGGTGTACAATGATAAACATGATGGCTACGCAACCCAAATGAGCTAAATGACAATGCTGTACCCGAACCAGTCCAAGAATGATGCTAGTGTGACACACCCCCAGACTTAGCTTGAAAATTGGGTGTGCACAGAGCCTACTCCAAACAAATACCAACTGAATTTTTCTATTACGCCCAAGGGGATTTCTTTTCATTTCAATTTTTTTTTCAAATTTTACTTCTAACTTCATTTTTTTTTATTATTTTATCCCCCAATTTGTTCACAAGAATGTATTCAGCACACAATATAATTTTTTTTTCACATCACAAAAATTTCATACATCACACTCAAACAAGAAATATAATTTCAGTTAACTCACTACTTGGTTGCGATAATAGGATAAGCTTCATCTTTTGGTGATTGAAAGAAGAGCTGAAACAAAGGATGGATAGGCACAATTTGGCTAGCAAAGGTAAGCGAATGGGTCATGGAAATCAAAGCTCAAGCTAGCCAACTAGATGGCCTACGGCACGCTCAACTTATTGAGTTGCTCTCACCCATGCTTCAAGAGTCGCTTGGGGCAAGTTCTTAGCCCACGAGAAAGATAAACCTTCCTTCCGACTCGAGCAACGCACAACTAGCGCTCGCTTACACACAACACCGTGCTACCGCAAATTTTTAGTCACATTCACCAGATGAGTAAAATAAATCAAAAACTACGCAAGAACACTAATTGTAAATTAAAAGCATAGAGATAATCTAATTTTACTCAAATTTCTATAGGAGCATGCGGATGCGACTAGAGCACTATAAGAGTCAACATCGCACTCTGATTTGCAATTCCTAAGCTAACATCCTATTTCAAATTCCAAACCAAGATAGCGTGTACGGAAGCACACAAACAAGTGAGTGAGCGCTTGTGCGGGTGAACTGGTGTATGCTATAATATGACATAAATGAAAATATTCTTCTGGTATGCTAAAACGTGTACACGTGTAGTGAACACTCGGTACACCCCCCCCCCCCCCCCCCCAGACTTAAATTAGACAATCACATGAATTTTGACAATGAAAATAAGAAATTTCTAAGGAAGATGGTACCTATGCTCATCAAGAGAGCATACCAGAAGACGCGTGTAAACCAAGACAAAGCTGCAGCATCCGCCATCCAGATAAAGTACATGCAGGGGAGACAACTCCAAGCAAAAGCTAATATAAATACTAAATTATTAGCGGATTAGAGAAATAAAAACAACCAAAACTGGGTTGTCTCCCAGTAGCGCTTTTGTTTACCGTCCTTAAGCTGGACTTAATACCTGTATTATGCAGTTTTATAAGATTGTCTAAGCATAAAAGCAAAAGTTAATAAATCCTAATTATTACAAGCATGCCAAAATGATCATAAGTTGATTTAAAGTAGTAACTGAAAATAAAAGAAATGGGTCTAAAGACCCAAAAGCAGCTCTCAAGAGGATCAGGAGCCTTCCATCTCCATATTTCATCCTTCTTCATTCTCTTCCTCTCCTCCAATCGGCGGTCATGGATGAAGTAGCGTTTACCACCCTACACCTAGTCTTTCAAGGAGAACGCAGGCAATGATGATGAGGTGGAATAGGCGATTGATTTCATCATTGCCATTTGCTTCTCCTTCCAAGACTGCCACTCAAAATTACCCAAAAATGGGTCCAAATATTCATGCTCCTGCAGGGGGATATACGAAATATCAGAAATTAAAGCAGGAGGGGAAGCAGGAAGGGTGAACATATCAATATCAGCATTAAAAGAAGGGTGATTAGGAAATAAAATAGACGAAGAACTAAAAGATTCAACTAAAGGAGGAGTGGTCCCAGTCTCACTCCTATCAGGATCCAAGGATAGATCACTATCATCATCATAAATATCATAGCAAGGGGAACCCAAGAACTCAAAAGCCTCGGTGGTGTGTTGGACCTCCTCATCCCACGAGGATGTGCAAACCTACTCATCAGAAAGAGCACCCTCATCATGCCACCGGGGTGCAGCCTCAGGCTCAGAATCATCACCCTGCTCAATTACTTTGACAGGATCTTAAATAATGTGTGTAGAAAAATCTTGCAAAGAAACTTGAGGAACAAAAAGATTTGGTTCCTCTGCAAAAAGATCATCTAATGCCTCTCTGATGGAAAGAATAATTTCCGCATCACACTCAGGTGCATCTAGGATCTCCCATTCCTCTCCTTGTTGGCCAACAGATGAGTGATCGTCATCACTAGGAGTGAAGCCATACACAGGGAGTGAGGAGTCCATGCATGAGATAAGCTCGGGGGTAGAGGGCACGATTGCCTCCATGGGTAAAGAATGAGTGATAGGGACAATGTTGTCATGAGTGAAGGAGCAGCGGTCAGGATTGAAAAGACTAGGATAGTCCTTCAATTCATGACCCTCTCCTCGACACAACAAGCAAACAAAGTTCCTACACTGCCTAGCATTTAACTCCTTCATTTGCTCTATATAATAAACCATTTTGTCGTAAGTGCTAGGAGAAATATCCCATGACGACATTTTCAATAATTAAAGCAGATATAATGAAACTGAAATTCTTTGCAAGGAAATTTACACAAACTAATAAAACTCCTTGGATTAAACTTGCAAAAAACTGTAAAATAGGAGAGAATGAAATAATAACAAACAATATATAATTAAAAAGCAAACAAAAATAATAAGGCGGCTATACACACTGGAAGAACTACTATCTCTTGTCTCCCTCTACAGGAACTCACACGTCTGTGTTCCCCGGCAACGGCGCCAAAAACTTGATGCGCAAATCTAGCACACCGCTATAGGCGGTAGCGAGACTGCGGCACGAAACGGCAGTGTACCAATCGTTCAAGTAATATAAAATGTGGGAGTGATTCCCCAAGTATCGATCTCAAAGGAACACAGTAGGGTGGAGTTATCTATCGAGGAAGGACTTGAGATTGAAGTCCTTTTGAGTGGATGGATTGCGGAAAAGGGGGATTTGGTTTATGGAAAATAAAAGAAAAACAACTAAACTATTCTTATGCAGGCCTTGAGCACACTGCTTCGCTAGGCGGGATGGAAACTACGTAGGACTTGAACGCACTACTTCGCAAGGGCGGATGGACGAGTAGTCAAGCGGAATGGAAGAGTAGGCACACGGGATGGAAGAGGGGGTTGCAGAGTGGAATGGAGTGGAATGGAGTGGGGTGGAATGGATTTGATGGCGCACCTCAAATACACATATAAACGAAATACTTTTACAAAAATATGAAATAAGAATTAACACAAGTTTATATTGTACATCATCACTAAAATGAGGATTACATTCATATACATCAACGCAAGTAAGAGAAAAGGCAAGAGATACGACCAAATCTGGAGGCTTGTTGTAGATTCTCGGTAGGAATCGTCAGGTTATCAATTCGTGTCCTAGCTCGGTCCCAACTATCTTTCGGGGTAGAGGAGGGATGTCACTTCCTCCCAATGGACCCGTCTTCTCTGATAAACTACAATCCGGCCACATCTGATGCAAAGACTCCAAGCTTGGCGATGAAGATGAGTGTAGAATCCTCTCCTTGAAGAGCTTAGATGATGAAAGCGGCAGAGAGGATACTCCGGCTCAAGATTTGAGCCAAGAATGTGACCGGAGCACCTCCAAATGGTGGGCGGTGATGGAACGGCGGACTAGAATGGAGCTGGAACTATTAGGCGTGGGAAAGAAGATGGATATGGCGAACTACTGATTAGGTCGAGATCTGCAGCTTTTATAGAAAAAGTCAGAAATTTGGTCACGCACGGTCGAACGCATGACCGTGCGTGAACCGTGCAATATTAATCAAGAATAAAGGCCAGGAAGACGAAGCAGGCGCGCCCGTGCGTTTTACTCACGCACGGTCGAAGCCGATCATTCGTAAAAATGCATGACCAAATCCAGACTGGCTAAAAATTGGTCGAAACAGGCGATCATGCGTTTCCTTCGCGCACGGGCAACTGCCCGTGCGTAAGAATGCACGAACATAGTCAGATCACCGGTTTTCTACCCAGATGAAGGCGCACGACCGCAGCCATCCGTGCGTCAAGAAAATGCACGACCGTGCGATATACCCAGTCATGATTTCTGGGCAAAAGGGGATGATCCAACCACCTGCAAGCATAGAAATCCAGCTGGGAATACACGTCCAGCACCAATCAAACATAGAAAAAGAATGGGGAGCACATTGTGCTTGCCCCCAATAATAAATGGGCAATTGCACACCACAACGGGTCTAAATGAGCACTTAAAGTGAAAGCGCAAACAAGTAAAATATAAGCAATTAAGAACTAAAATTGAAGTGCAAAAGCAGGAAAACTAGCCCAGATGAGTCCATAAAAGTGTATATAAATGGGACTCGTCATCAGCAAGGAGCACTACCAAGGAATACGGAGCAAAATCCAAAGGAGAGCGCGAACGCGATTACACTCCGAAGCGGGAAGGAGGTGGTTTCAAAATAGGACAAACCCAAGGTAACTTCCTCTCCTCCTCCTACTCTTAATTTATCTTTGAATTTGCCCACTACGTTAGCTTCGCGCGCTTCTACTTCTAATATTCTGTATCCGTCTAAATTTAAAAGCGTGTGCGCCGAAAAAATTATAAAAAGTTTTTAGATATTTTAAAGCAAATTCATATTAATGTACCCTTCTGCGAGGCTATCTCTCAAATGCCTAAATATGAGAAATATCTTAAGCAGTTGCTCTCCAATAAGAAAAGTTAGAAGATATTTCGCATATTTCTGTAAATGCAGAATGCGTCGCGGTTGTACTCAACAAATTGCCTCAAAAAGCAAATGACACGGTACGATTCTCCATCTCGTGTTTATTGGCAAGTTAGTAAAACACGCCTTAGCGGATCTTGGAGCAACCATCAATCTCATGTTGTTTTCATTATTTAAAAAGCTAGGTCTAGGAAATCCAAGCCCCACTCGAATGAGTATTCAATTAGCGGATCGTTCTTTAAAATAACTAGTAGTAATAGTGGAGGACGTGCTCATCAAGGTTGACAAGTTCATCTTCCCGGTGGACTTTGTCATTCTTGACATCGAAGAGGATGCCGAAGTACCCCTCATACTCGGCCAACCCTTCCTTGCCACCTCCCGCGCTATTATAGACGTAAGTAACGGAAAGCTCCTCCTAAGGTTTGGAGACGATGAAGTTACTTTCAGCATAAATTCCTCGATGCGGAACACATTAGAAAATGATGATTCGTGTTTTTACATGGAAGAGTGTTGTGAGTTCGATTCATACCTCGAGTTAGTCTCATCGACAAGTAGTGATTCCGAGCTCGTCGAGCTCTTTTATCTTGAAGAAGAAGTCTCTCACCCCACACCACCCGAACCATTATTTCTAGAAAAATTAAAAATTAAAACTTCTTATGAAGAGCCACCCGTGTTAGATTTAAAGCAACTCCCCCCCTCACCTTAAATATTTATTTTTAGAGAAAGATTCTAAGCTACCTGTCATCGTTTCATCCGAACTTAGCTACTCAGAAATTTCTGAGTTGACTATTGTCTTAAGCAAGCACCGCCACGCAATTGCGTGGAAAATTTCGGATATTAAGGGTATAAACCCTTCCTTCTGCACTCATAAAATCTTTCTCGAAGATAATTCCCGCAACTCAGTCCAGCCTCAATGACGACTAAACCCGAATATGAATGAAGTCGTTAAGGACGAAGTTATTAAACTATTGGTCGCGGGAATCATCTACCCGATATCGGATAGTACTTGGGTTAGCCCAGTACAAGTCGTACCAAAGAAAGGTGGCGTTACGGTAGTTGCGAAGAAGAATAATGAATTAATCCCAACCCGTATCGTTACGGGTTGGCGGATGTGCATCGATTATCGAAAACTAAATTATGCCACCCGTAAGGATCACTTCCCCTCTACCTTTTATCGATCAAATCTTAGAGCGCCTTTCAGGTCACTCCTACTACTATTTTTTCGATGGTTTGTCGGGATATTTCCAAATCCCGATTTCGCCCGACGACCAAGAGAAAACCACTTTCACTTGTCCCTTTGGAACCTTCACTTATCGAAGGATGCCATTTGGTCTTTGTAACGCGCCAGCTAGATTCCAAAGATGCATGCTGGCAATATTTGACGAGTTAGTAGAGGAGGTGATGGAAGTGTTCATGGATGACTTCTCCATGTTCAGAAACTCATTTAAAAATTGTTTAAAAAATCTTGAGCGCGTGTTGCAGCGATGTGAGGAAATGAATTTAGTGCTTAATTGGGAGAAATGCCATTTTATGGTCAAAGAAGGATTAGTCCTTGGCCATAAAATCTTGGGCAAGGGGATCGAGGTCGATAGGGCCAAGATCAAAGTAATTGAAAAACTCCACCCTCCAACAAATGTAAAAGCTATTAGAAGTTTCCTAGGCCACGCGGGGTTTTATCGGCGCTTTATACAAAAATTTTCCAAAATCACAAAGCCGTTAACCCATCTTCTCGAAAAAGAATCCTCCTTTATTTTTAACGATGAATGTCATTTGGCCTTTAAACTTATCAAAGAGAAACTTATAAACTCCCTGATTCTAGTCGCGCCAGATTGGTCGCTCCCTTTTGAAATCATGTGTGACGCGAGTGATATTGTGGTTGGTACCATTTTAGGCCAACGGGTGAGTAAGTATTTCCACCCGATTTATTATGCGAGCAAAATACTCACTTCGGCACAAGTGAATTACACCACTACCGAGAAGGAGCTTCTAGCGATCGTTTTTGCCTTCGATAAGTTTAGGTCGTATATCACTCTCTCAAAAGTTATCGTCTTTACGGATCACTCCGCTCTTAGGTGTCTTTTAAGTAAATCGGACGCCAAGCCTCATCTTTTGCGATGGATCCTCCTCTTGCATGAGGTTGATTTAGAGATCCGGGACAAAAGGGGAGCCAAAAACATGGCGGTCGATCATCTTTCTCGATTAGAAAATCCCGCCTCGGAAGCATTAATAGAAGCCGACATTAATGATAAATTTCCCGAAGAGCGCCTCCTCGCTCTTGAAAATATAAATTCATCTTCTACCTCCTGGTTTGCGGATTTGGCTAACTATTTAGTAGCCCGGGTCCTGCCAAAAGAATTCTCAAGTCAGCAAAAGAAGAAATTCATTTCTGATTTAAAGAATTATTTTTGGGAGGACCTCTTTTTATTCCGTATTTGCGCAGACCAGGTGGTGAGAAGATGCGTCTCAAGTGAGGAAGGCCTTAAAATTTTACGTCATTGTCACAAAGGGACCAATCGGTGGTCATTACCAAGCGAACAGAACAGCGAGGAAGGCGCTGGAGGCGGGCTTTTATTGGCCCACGCTCTTCAAAGATGCTCACACCTTGGGAGTACTTGCGACAGCTGCCAGTGGTCGGGGAACATCTCTCGCCTGAATGAGATGCCTCAAAACATTTTCTTAGAATGCGAAATTTTCAATCTTTGGGGTATTGATTTTGTTGGTCCTCTCCCCCCCCCCCCCCCCCTTTTTCAAACAAGTATATTCCAGTTGCGGTCGACTACGTGTCGAGGTGGGCTGAAGCGCAAGCTCTCCCCACCAACGATACGCGAGTGGTCGTTAAATTCTTAAAAAAATTATTCTCTCGATTTGGCATGTCGCGCGCGATAGTGAGTGATCGGGGCACCCATTTTTGCAATAGTCAATTTACAAAAATCTTAGCAAAATATGGTGTCACGCACAAATTATCCACTGCATATCACCCACAAACGAGCGGCCGAGTCAAAGTTGTTAATCGAGAATTAAAACGGATTTTAGAAAAAATGGTTTCTATTAATCGGAAGGATTGGGCAATAAAGCTCGATGACGCGCTATGGGCTTATCGAACGGCGTACAAGACTGCTATCGGTTGTACACCATATCGAATGGTGTATGGCAAGGCTTGCCACCTTCCGGTCGAATTAGAACACCGCGCATTTTAGGCGCTTAAATTTTTAAATCTCGATTCTACATTAGCGGCCGAACAAAGAAAATTTCAAATGAATGAATTAGATGAATGGTGAGCGAATGCGTATGAAAGTAATAAATTATATAAGGAGTGAACAAAGTTTTATCACGATAAACATATAAAATTTCCGAAAACTTTTTCGCCGGTCGACCTCAACCTCCTTTATAATTCTCGCTTTCGCCTTTTTCTGGGAAAATTAAAATCTCGATGGACCGGGCCCTTTATTGTTAAATAGGTTTGGTCCTATGGGACAATCCTAATTTCCCACCCGGAAAAAGGTTCCTTCAAAGTAAATGGGCACCGCCTTAAGTTATATCTTTCGGGAGAGCTAGCTAACGAGAAGAGTGAATCATTATCTTTTCATCCTATAATATGATCGACAAGTGGGTCAAGCTACGCGACCTTAAACAAAGCGCTTTTGGGAGGCACTCCAAGGTTATCTTTTTATTGTTTTCTCTGGTTTTTATTCCTTAACAGCTTTTGTATGTAATCGCCGTTCCCCACAAAAGCTTCAAAAAAAACCAGGGAAGCTCTTTTTCTTTCTCTTTTCCTTGCATTTCTTTATTTACTTCTTTTTTCTTTTCTTTTACTTCATACTTAGTTTTAAACATTGGGGACAATGTTTAACTTTAAGAATGGGGGTGTAAATAGTTCTTTGTAAATAGTTTTTAAATTAGAAATTTTCACACTTGTAAAACCCAAAAACTTAAAAAAAAAGTTTAGAAAATCAAAAATTTAAATCTTCGAAAGGGACGTTTGGGATATCATCCCATCACACCTCCTAGTACCGTGAGAACCCTTCACGGGGTATACCTCAGGAAGTCCGAGAATTAACAAAAATGTTAGGTTTAAAACTAGTTTCCTTTCTAATATTATCAAAAATTCAAAAAAAAAATAATATTCAAACATTCAAAAAAAAATATAATATCAAAAATTCCAAAAAAAATCTTATACCCATCCTACTTGTTGTTTTGTGATTTCTTATAAATCTAGTTGAGAATGTTTATAAGCATTTTTTAGGTTTTTAATTGGCTAAAATTTTGTTTATCATAGTTTGTTAATTTTAAATTTTAGGTAATCTTGTTTTAAGAACCATCTTATGATTTGAGTTTGATTAGAGAATTTTTGTTAGCATGACTTCTCTTTTTGTCTTTAAATGGATTCATTTTGTAGTAAATTTGTTAAACCGCTTTAGATTTCAATTATATTTTCTTCTAGCTTTTCAGATCTTAGGAAATTTAAATTTACTAGAATTTGCTCTCAATATAATTTAATTTATAAACTAGAAATTTTTTCCTACCCTACCCCTTTGATGGCATAAAAAAGTGTTTTAAAACATCATATATCATGGGAATAAGAGGATAAAATTCATTATTCCCTAAACATATGCACCCAAAATCATTTAAAAGATTATATAGCATGGAGTAAGAGGATAAAATTCATTAATCCTAAACATATAAATTTTGGGTTTATTTGAAGAGAATTTTAAAAGATTATATGCATGGGAATAAGAGGATAAAATTTATTATTCCCTAAACATATACAAAAAAAAGGAAAAGAAAAAAATAGAGGTGAGAGGGTAAAATTCATCACCTCAAGTCAAAAATCTCTTCTTATGCCAAGCTTTGTAACCCACCCCCTAGCCAATATCTTTGATCTAGGTTTAACTTAAGTTATGGAGAGAGCAATATTTAGTAGGTTGTTTTTCCTTATGTTTCTTTCAAGATAGAGTTCTTATAATTTTAATTTAATCTAGTTTTATAATTTCTACAATTTTGGTAAGCTAATTAATTATCTTGAGAAGTCCTTGATTAAACAATTTTCTCTCTTTTCAAATCATCATCATAATTTAGGACATAACTCCTCCTAGAATTTATTCTTAACTTAGCTTTTGGTTTAATAAAATTTTAGTTTGAAATTAAAAATTTTATGGATGTCTTATATATTATGTCTCACACTTTTGCTCTAGAATAGCAAAACCTTAAGTATGGGGGTATTTGATAAGTAGTATTTATATAAGTTTGTAATAGAAGTTTTTGTAATTAATTAAAATGAATTTCTCCTTTTCATGTCAATTTTAGGTTATAAGTAATTCTTTTTGTAATATTGATTCTAACTTAGCTTAATTCCAATATTTACAGAATTGTGGGAGAAATAGGTGAAATTTACAAGACACGCCACAAGGTCATGCCTGTGACCAAGGGGCGTGTAACCTGAAGATCAAACCAGAGTCGATGCCGCGCTGGTTGAGCTAGCCCACAGAAAGTCACGCCCTAGGTCACACCCGTGACCCAAAGTCATGCCCGTGACCAAGGGGCGTGTAATTTTAGAATCTTCCCAGCGGGCGGCCGTCGAGACGTGGAGATGCCATCTAGAAGTCAACATGAGTCACGCCTGTGACCCAAATGTCATGGCCATGAATTTCCCGCGTGATCTCTGCACGTCGTCGCGCTGCAAGCAAGGTCCACGCCGCATTAAATGAAGTCATCCAAGTACACACCCGTGACCCAAGTTACACAGGCGTGTAACGTCCGAATTTCTCCCGCCGCCACGCAAAGCCCACGCCACTACCGGATCCGATGCTATCAGTGTTTACACGCCCTAGGTCACGCCCGTGACCATGGGGCGTATAACATGAAATTTCTTCCTATAAATTCAGAGGCTCTCCTTGAGTCCAGGGTTCAGAATTTTGGAGAGGGGGAGGTGCTGCTAGAGCTGTTACTGAGTTTTTCAATGCTTTTTCATGTTCTTCAATTTCATGTTCTCCTCTTTTTCATGTCATGCAATGTACTACTTTTTATTTCAATGCAATATTTAGTTTAAGCTTGTAATATTTTTCTTCCTAGCCTTATAATCTCTTTTAAAGCTTGTAATTGTTCTGGTTTTCAATAAAATTAATTTTGATCACTTCCATGTTCTCTTTCTCCTTAGTAATTTCTATTTCATGCAATTTTATTTTGTCTTTCCTTTTTCCCCTCCACTATGATTGAGCATTAAGCCTTGTGTTATCGTTTAAATCCTCCATTTCGTTTGCAAATTGTCTCTTTTTAGCTAAAGTAAAACAAACCTCAAAAATCGTTAGATAAGATAATGGTGATTTTCCTCGAAGTAGAAGTAATCAACGCGCCCCGTGGAATACGACCTTGGTATTTCTAAATATCCTATACTATAGACGATGAGGTACACTTTCCTTTATCGGATATAGTTTTAGAAAAAATCTTTAATCATCTCACTTTGTAAAACCCTAAATTTCTATATCAACCCTCATACAACCGATTGGTCTTACGCTCTTCATATACAAATGTGGCGCCGGCATAACGCTCCAACCTCGTAAACTCGTGTAGATAGTCATCCACCATACTATCGCCTTGAGTCAAGTGGTAGAACTGGTTCTCCATCTCAATTCACCGAGTAGATGGGAGATACCTTGCCAAAAACAGTCTCAAAAATTCCTCAAACGAGACATCCGCCAGTTGCCTTCCCGCCAACTGGTGCAACTCTAACTCCTCCCACCAAAGCTGCGCCTCCCCATCCAGAAGGTTGCTAAGGTGACTTTTTGTCCTTCTGAAAGTATCTAGTCGCAACCTAAATCACCTAGAGGGGGGTGAATAGGTAGATTCTGCGTCTTTTTGCGGAATAAAAATATTGGAAATAAAAGCACACAGAAAAGTAAACACAGCACAACACAGAGAATTTATAGTGTTTCCCCGATGAGGGTAGTCCACTTTCCCGCCTCGCCTATCTAGCACTCCAAGGCTAGATTCGGCTACTTCACCAAACTCGGATCAATCAATATCCTACTTAGCAATAAACTTCAGTCCTACTTAGCAATAAACACAGTAAATAGAAAAACAATCTTCTTAAACTTCCGATGAAGTTCTTCTTCAGATCTTGAGAGAAAGATTTCTTCTTCTTAGCAATAAACTTCAGTCCTTTGTGAATGAAGAATGAAGAAATCTTGAAAATGATTTGAAGCTAGATCTGAGAACTTGAATCGACTTGATCAATAGAAGATGAGAGCTAATTAGTGGATCTTGATCTTGACGATTGAACTTTTGAAGACGAGTCACGAATCGCTGGCTTTGACAGAGATGAAATGCTTGCGTGAGAACAGTCGGCCGTCAGCAGTAATTTGCGATTTTCTTTTCAATTCACGATTAGGGTTATCTGGAAATAATCCTTAGGTATATATAGAGTCTTCTTCCAACGGTCATAAGCGCGAATTAGGGATCTAGCTCTACGTGTACTGTACATGGAGAATGCCCTAAAGAATACGCCGTCGAATTGAACCGGAAAATACCTGTAGACCGATTCGGCGAAATGGATTAACCGAATGGCATTAATCGAATTTATTCGGTTAAACCATATAGTCGAATTCGGCAGTTCTAGGGATTCGACTAAACAGATTCACCGAATTTCAATAGACGATTTCGACTATTCTTTTACTTAGAAAAATTAACCTTTCAGATAGGGATTAGCCGAATTCGGTTATATCCATTCAAACCATATAGTCGAAATCGACTATATGTTCTAAATGATATAATCGAATTTTACTTGAGCTCTTTTCCTTTCTCAATTGATTCCATCATCAGCTCCAGTCCTTCTTCTCTACCACTTTGTAAATGAAGTGCATCCCAATAGAGAGATTTCACATGAGCCAACACTTTGGTCTATACAATGAGGGATTACATTGCACAGGCCTGTGTTTGACGACTCATTGAAACCTGACATTGGTTTGTACTTAGAGTGGAATAACCTGTCACATCACAGCTAAAGTGCATAATCAAATACAATTACAATTTGTCTTAGTTTGAAGGGGACTTCTTCAAATCAGGGCTATTATGGATACAATACCCAAAACCTTCCTCCGTTTCAGTGGCTGTCAAGGTTTTTCTAACTCTCGAGAGCTAGACCTCATCCTGAGTTGGGGTTCCTACTCCCGCAAACGTCAGAGGGTGGAAACTCAGAAAATTCTGCAGTTGTTGATCTAAAGCTCATCTTGCCCTCACTAACAATGGTATTTTTACCACCGGTTCAACTACAACAACTAGCACCGGGTCCACCCCAAGGGTAGGAGGCTATATAGGTACAGGCCTTCCGGGTTTTGCATTGAACATAGTGAATACCGCCTTGACTATCAACCACACTGTCTCAATAGCAGGAGGAGTAGGCACATCGACTGGTGCACTACTCGCAGTAGAGCGCAGGGGTCGAGACTGCCCCACTCCACTCCTAGTCGCCTGTAGATGTGAACCAAAACACAATTAGCGACTAACATGTAGCATGAATCAATAATGGAACACATAGGTTCCAACACGCTACTACAAACACACATGTATTGCATTCTTAAAGTGGACATTGTCTAGTTAATAAAAAGATTTAATGGCAATGCACACACATGCTCACCACCCCTTAAAAGAATTCGACCATGAATTCAGATGGAACGGGATCGAGACTCGGAGCTGATACCAATTTATAACACCCTCCCCGCCACATAGAATATAACAGTAAGTCCAGCCGGGACCCACGCCATATTAAATGAACAGTAAAGAGAGTTACGTAATTAACAGTTAAATAGTTTCAAATAAAACCATCTCAGCATACACAAAGTCATACACAATGGAAGCATTGAAAGTTAAACCAGATTACATTTTGTCCACTTGTTCACGAGGAACGAATAAACATCAAGTTAGTTACAAATGAAATGTTTGCATAGACGTTGGCTTCCAAACTTTGGCACGCAGGCCGACCACACATGAAAAGCAGTAAACAAAACACTTTGGCCTTTAAGAGCAAGCACAGCGCAACATCTGGGGTTCTAACCTACTATTTCCCTCTTGTCTCTCCAGGACCTGTACAAATAATTCCACAACAGTGTGGGAAAACAAGCAACCAGTCAGCTTTAGCTGACCAAAATATATAACGACCCCACCCCATTCCTGGGGCGGTGGCACTCATTCACTGCAGGCAAGAGTTAGCAGCATATACAATTATATCTGCAATCATCACCAACGTAGGCACTCACAGCCTTACGCTTCGTGCTCTAATGGCACACTTTCGTCATACTCCTTGAGTTACACCTCGGATCTATGTACTTTTTCAACTTAGATATACTATGAGCTTTACCGTCAAGGTCGTCATACCTTATGGTTCCTTTCCCAAAATTCCCTCAGTGAACACGGAGGAGCGGCCTCATCACTGACTGGCTAAGGGGACTGGTTCGGTTCAGCTTTGCCCATGCTCAAAACATCGAGACCAAAATCTGCCTGACGCGGGTACGCTTTCCCCTTGTGCCTGTTACTTGAAGCTAAGCTCTCCGAGCCCTTCCGCTTTTGCTGTGCACAGCCAGTGCACCCGCCAACTTGCTCACTAGAGCTACTTAAAGGTAGGCTCTCCAAACATTTTCGATTCTGCTGTGCACACTCAGTGTTACACAGTCTTTGGAATTTGCCTCGGCTATGCTAAACAATTGCGATTACGTAGTTTTCTCCGACAAACAATAAGCAACAAACATCACCAATCCAGACCAACCTGTCCAGATGAGCTTCATACAACATGCCTACGTCCGTACTTCAATTATGGACTCTATATGCAATTTCTATGGGGATATCCATATGGACCCACCGGAAGAACCGATCCACTAATTAGTGAAAGTCTTCCCAATATTATGCTAATCAAAGGACTAACATGTCCAAAGATTCAGAAGGAGAGTCATTACCCTCGAAGCTCGTTTCGATGCCATAGCTCCACAGACAATCCAACTGGGCACTCAATATGAAGCTTGGAGAAGCTTGCTAAGGGATGGAAGGATCATTACCCTTCCCGCTCTCTTCGATGGATTTCAATTGGATGGAAAGAACCGCACCAGGCTGCTCTCCGTGGGTCTGGAAATATCTCGTAATTCGGAGCTTCGGAGCTCCGTCAATGGCGGAAGATACCTTCTTCTTCCTCGAGCTCTCTGCTATCGCACGCTTGGAGAGAGAATATGGTGGTAGAAATAAATCGATATTTATCTCCCAAGCCTTCTTTAAAGGATTTCAAAATAATCCAAGCCATCAGATTCACTTTTAGGATGATCGGGATCGTATCAGACTTAGGATTTGACGTCAGGTTCCGTAAAAGCCAACATAGGTCTAACTTCACAGCCCTGTCTGCATTCGTCGAGTGATGATATAAATTCGTCAAGTGATGATGTAAATTTTCCGAGATAGTCACATTCGTCAAGTCCTTTCGACGATTCGCTGAGACCCTTTCGACGATTCGTTAAGACCACTCGAGACACTTCGAAAAATCGCTGAAACACAGTGTTCGTCGAGACTTGCCAAGACCATTCAATGATTCGTCGAGATCATTCGACGATTCGTCGATACATCAAAATTTCGCTGATTAAGTCCAATTTGTCGAGACCTTTCGATGATTCTTCGAAGCCACTCGAGTCATTTCGATGAATTCTGACAGTACTTCTCTTCAGCCCATTTTGGGAAAAGTTGGGTGTTACAACTCCACCTCCATTAAAAAAATTTCGTCCCAAAATTATTAAAACAGTGAGGTACAAAATTTAAATTATACCTGAGGGAAATAGCTCAGGGTACTCCACAAGCATTGTTTTCTCTCTTTCCCAAGAGAGTTCCTCTTTCCCGCAATTGTTCCAACGGACCTTCAACATTCTGATTGATTTGTTCCGCAATTGATTCACCTCAGTGTCTTCGATGCGTCTGGGTTTGACCTTTGTCTTTAGCCCATTATCGATTGGCACTTGATTCACCACAAGAACTTGACTAGGCTCTAACACAGCCTTCCTTAACACGGATATATGATACACATTGTGCAAGCCGCTCAATTCTGTCGAAAGAGCGAGCCGATAGGCAGCTTCAACAACGCATTCCAGTATCTCAAATGCTCCAAGGTATCTTGGTCTCAGCTTTTTCAAGCGTCGAATCCTGGACACACCCTTGAAAGGTTTGATATTGAGATAAACCCATTCGCCCATGGAGAACTCAACATTTCTGTGCTTGGCTTTGATTTTTCGAATAGTCTAATTGGCATCTTCGACTTCCTTTCGCTTAAACAGCTTAGTTTCGCCCGTCTCTGTCACGCTGAGGGAGTACGATAATTTTTACCATAAAGGGCCTCAAAGGGCGCCATTTTTATACTTGTCTGGTAGCTGTTATTGTAAGTGAATTCAATCATAAATAGATGATCTTCCCACCTCTTTCTGAAATCCATGGCGCACATTTGGAGCATATCCTCCAATGTCATGTTGGTCCGCTCAGTCTACCCATCCATTTCAGGGTGGAAGGCAGTGCTAAATTTTAGCTTGGTTCCCAACAGTTGGTGGATTAGCCTCCAATATTTTGATGTGAAGCGCCCATCTCGGTCACTTATGATGCTACGGGGCACACCGTGCAATCATACAATGCTATCCACATATAGGTTTGCTAACGTCTCCACTGAATCGTCCCTCCGGTTAGGAATAAAGATCCCACCTTTGTCAAGTGATCCACGATCACCCAAACAGCATCATTCCTGCTTTGCGACCTCGACAAACCATGAACGAAATCCATAGAAATATCATCGAATTTCCATTCCGAAATAGGCAAAGACTTCAGGAACCCACCAGGTTTTTGACATTCTACCTTCACTAGTGCGCAAGTTTTGCATTTAGCCGCGTAAAGGGCTATTTCTTTCTTTAAACCAGGCCACCAAACCCTCTTTTCATGTCTTGGTACATTTTTGTGCTCCCCGAGTGGATTGAGTACTTCGTAAAATATGCCTCGTACATCAATTCCTCCCACAACTTGCCGATATTTGGGACGCACAACCGACTATCTTTCCATAAAAGACCGTCGTCCAAGACAAACTCGGCAGCATACCCAACCCCAGTCTCCGCCAAGTAGCACTTCATGCTTGCATCAAGCTCTAGGGCTTGTCGTATTCTGTCCCTTGATGTAATATTACACCTCCGTCCAGTTCAAGCACGCACTCGCGCTAGGGCTTCTACCCACACAGGAGATCTCCAAGGCTTCCAAGTTGCTGATCAGATGCGGATCGTGTATCTGAATCCAGCTGGCTTGTGTAGAATCCCTTCGGCTCAAAGCATCCGCGACAACATTTCCCTTCCCGGGAGTATAGTGAATCTTAAAATTGTAGTCCCCAAGGAACTCAATCCACCTTCGCTGTCACATATTTAGCTCCTTCTGATTGAACAGATACTTCAGGCTCTTATGGTCAGTAAAGATATCAACCTTCACACCATATAAATAATGCCGCCACACTTTCAGTGCGAATATCATGGCTGCCAACTCCATGTCGTGGACCAGATTGTTCTTCTCATGCACTTTCAACTGGCATGAGCCATAAGCAATCACCAAACTACTCTGAAGCAGAACGCAACCAAAGCCGCTCCCTGAGGCATCGCAGTAAATTTCATAGCCCTCCGTGCCATATGGCAGACACATGATTGGTGTCGTGGTCAGACAAATCTTTAACTACTCAAAAGCTTGTGCACATGTTGGTGACCATACACACTTCTAATCCTTCCTTGTCAAAGTTGTGAGAGGAAGAGCGATCCGCGAAAAGTTCTCCACAAAGCGCCGATAGTAGCCGACAAGTCCAAGGAAACTCCTGACTTCCGCTACTGACACCAAAGTAGGCCACTCCTGGATTGTCATTATCTTTGTCAGATCCACTGCAATAACCTCTCCACTAACTACATGACCAAGGAATGCCACCGAGGCTAGCCAAAACTCACACTTGGAGAACTTAGCATACATCTAACTCCTCCGCAGGGTTTCCATAACTACGCACAAATGAATCGCGTGTTCTTCTTCAGATTGCAAGTACACCAGCATATCATCAATAAAGACGATCACAAACCGGTTCAGGCACTCTCTAAACGTTGTATTCATCAGATCCATGAATACTAATGACACATTCATCAAGCCAAACAACATCAGGTGAACTCATTGTGCCCATAGCGGGTACTAAATGACGTCTTGGGAATAACACATTCATGAATCCGCAACTTGTAATACCCAAATTTCAAATCCAATTTTGAACACACAGTTGATCCGACCAACTGATCAAATAAGTCATCGATTCGTGGAATTGGATACTTGTTCTATTATGTTAACTTGTTCAGTCCATGGTAGTCGACACACAGACGCAGACTTCCATCCTTCTTCTTCATGAAGAGGACCGGTGCACCCCAAGAGGACGAACTTCGGCGTATATTGCCTTGCTCAAGCAACTACTGCAATTAAATCTTTAACTCCGCCATCTCCTTTGGCGCTATCTAGAATGGGGAGCATGACACAAGCTTAGTACCTAACATCAGCTCTATCGTGAAGTCGATCTCCCGCTGAGGTGGCGCCCCAGGGAGATCTTTGGGAAACACATTTGGATACTTCGATATGACAAGAACGACACTCAAACTGGGTTGAGGCTTTGCAGCTCCCACTAGCACGAAGCACAACTCCTCGCCCTGCAGAACTGCCTTGAGTGCTTGGACAACAGATATCAACATCTTGCTTGATGCATGCAAACCAGCAAAAGTAGTCACACGTTCGGTATTACGCCCTAGTGTGACCTCCTTCGAAGTGCAATCAATGTATGCCTGCTGCTCCGACAGCCAGTCAATTCCAAAGATTAAATCAAACTCTGAAATCAGCAGCATCGATGCTTCCAAATCAAAATCCTGACTTTAGATCTGCACCTTAACAACACAAACTCAATATGCATGCATTGAGCACCCATTCGGTAGCACCAGATCCAACCTTTCCTTGGCCAAAGATGAAGGCACCCCAATTTGTTGTATGAAGGCCACCGACAAAAAGGAATGCGAGGCTCCAATATCAAATAGTGCTTTGTCGGACAGTTAAAGATTAGGACAAAGCCTAATACACACTGATTTAATAAGCAATGCGCAAGGTATGACGTATAGAAAGCAATAAAAGCTATATTCTAACACATACCTATCCCCACATCACTTTGTTTAATGGCCTCCTACTGGCCAAGATTGTATACTCAAGGCTGAGCTGGAGCATGATGGGATGCAATCGATTCTGCCGCCTTCCCTTTCTCTACTGCATATGATGCAACTGCCTTTTTGCTGCTGCTGCAACACTCCTGAGCATAGTGGACAACTTTGAAACAATTATAACACGTGACCAGACCTCGTCTAGTAGTCGTTACAGACATGGAAGATTGAGCTGGCCCTGAAGGTCTAACTCTCTTTCTCCACTTGCCCTGCCCAAACTTTGTAGAGTCCGGTACTTTGAACTCCGACTTCTTTACAGCCAAGTCCTTCTTACTTTGGACTCACTTCATGTCCTTCTCCAAGGAACGAGCATCGTTGACCAAGGTCATAGAACCTTACATCATCGGCCCAGACAGCAGTAACCGCAGGTCATCTCGTTGACCCTCATAAAACCAATTGGTTTTACGCTCTTCATCTACAAATGTGGCTCCTGCATAATGCCCCAACCTCGTAAACTCATGCAGATAGTCATCCACCATACTATTGCCTTAAGTCAAGCAGTCTAACTGGTTCTCTATCTCAATTCACTGAGCAGATGGGAGATACCTTGCCAAAAATAGTCTCAAAAATTCCTCAAACGAGACATCCGCCAGTTGCCTTCCCACCAACTGTTGCAGCTCCAACTCCTCCCACCAAAGATGCGCCTCCCCATCCAGAAGGAAGGTTGCTAAGGTGACTTTCTATCCTTCCTCCATTTTAGTGGTTGTCATGGCTTTTCTAACTCTCAAGAGCTAGTCCTCAGCCTGAGTTGAGGTTCCTACTCCCGTAAATGTCAGAGGGTGGAAACTCAGAAAATGCTATAGTTGTTGGTCTGAAGCTCGTCTTGCCCTCATTGGCACTGGACATTCAACCACCGATTCAACTGTAACAACCGGCACAGGAGCCACCCCGAGGGTAGGAGGCTGTACAGGTAAAGGAATTCAGAGTTGTGCATTGAACATAGCGAATATCACATCGATTATCAACCACACTATCTCAGCAGAAGGAGGAGTAGGCACATTGGCTGGTGCACTACTTGCAGTAGAGCGTAGGGGTCCACACTGCATTGTTAAATTTTTGAAGCAGAAGTGGAATGGTGCTGGGCGGTCTGCAGATTGGAGACCGCAGAAACCGCGCGGTCTGCGTTGGTGCTCTGGCCAGTTCCGTTTCAGGCGATCTGTTTTGGGCGGTCTGATCTGGGAGACTGTAAAATGTCTGGGAGGCTTGCGCGGGTTGTTCTGGCGACTTGTTCAAGTCAGCCAGATGTTTAAGTAGGTCTGTCTTCTTGCAGTGACCGAGCGGTCTGACATCTTGTTCTTGTCGGTCTGGGTTACTGAAGAAGTTCTTTGCTTTTGCAATAAAGACCGGGCGGTATGTTTTGGTGACCGCAGTGACCGGGCGGTTTGTATATAACCGGTGGTCTAATAAGGGAGCTGTTAGCCTTGTTGAGCTCGGGAGGTCTGTCTTGTGAGACCGCTCGCGATCTGATGGGCGATTATTGTATCCTGGTTTGTGCGGTGACGACATCCATCTACTCGCCTATAAATCGAGGTGCAGGGCCCTTCATTAATAACAAAGAACTGTAAGAACCAAAGTTGGCTTGATTGTGCCGGTCTCAATTTGAGGTAGCGCGGTCTGAGATTTTGTCTAATTAGTTTGTTTATTCGCAGGTTAGCGACTAGCTGTTTGCGGTCAGCATTCTCCCTTCTTCCAGCTTTGAATAAACCAGTCCGGCCGGACTGTGTTTAGGTGTTCTGGGACTGTGCATCGGACTCAGCTGATCAGGAGGTCTTAAGTGATTAGGCGATCTTGAGTTGCGGTCAGCAGCAGGAAGCAATTTTCTTTGTCAAGTGTTCGCGGGTTCTTCTGTGATCTTAAGACCGTGCGGTCTGGGCGATCAAGGAATGCGAGCAGGTTATCTTGCAGCAATTGAATAAAGCAGCAGGTCGAGAGGTCTATTGTTGCGGTCTATAAGGCACAGTCTCAGGAGTTAAACGCACGGCTTGTCTGTTCGCGCGGTCTGGCAATCTCTGGTTTTCAAGTCGCCGACAGCTTGTAGTCTTTTGTGTTTTGTGCTTCTTTCCTCCGTGATTCTTATGAATCATGTCTCGCCATGTATACCTCGAATTGTAAGGAGATAGTTAATACCATAGCACTATTCGGTCTTCCCATTGTCATTGTGTTGCTATACTTGTGGAAAGTTTGTGAAGTGTTCCGCATTTTTTACTTCAACTCCGGATCTCAAGTTTTTTAACATGCCCCGCTCCACTCCTAGTCGCTTATAGATGTGTAACAAAACACAATTAGCGACTAACATGTAGCAGGAATCAACAAAGGAACACTCAGGTTCCAACACGCTGCTACAAACACACACGTATTGCATTCCTAAAGTGGACATTGTCTAGTTAATTAAAAAATTTAACGGCGATGCACACGCGTGCTCACCACCCCTTAAAAGAATTCGACCATGAATTCAGACGAAAAGGGATCGAGACTCGAAGTTGATACCAATTTGTAACACCCTCCCCGTCACATAGAATATAATAGTAGGTCCGGTCGGGATCCCACGCAATATTAAATGAACAGTAAAGAGAGTTACATAATTAGCAGTTAAATAGTTTCAAATAAAACCATCTCAGCATACATAGAGTCATACACAACAGAAGCATTGAAAGTTAAACTAGATTACATTTTTTCCACTTGTTCACGAGGAACGAATATACATCAAGTTAGTTACAAATGAAATGTTTACATCGACGGTGGCTTCCAAACATCAGCACGCATGTCGACAACACATGAAAATCAGTAAACAGAACACTTTGGCCTTCAAGGGCCAGCACAACGCAGCAGCTGAGATTCCAACCCGCTATTTCCCACTTATCTCTCTAGGACCTGTACAAACAACATGCCTATGTCCGTACTTCAATTCCGGACTCTATATGCAATTTTTGTGTGGATATCCATATCGTCCCACTGGAAGAACCGATCCACTAATTAGTGAAAGTCTTCCCAATATTATGCTAATAAAAGGACTAACATGTCCAAAGATTCAGAAGGAGAGTCGTTACACTCGAAGCTCGTTTCAGTGCCATAGCTCCACAGACAATCCAACTGGGCACTCAAAATGAAGCTTGGAGAAGCTTGCTAAGGGATAGAAGGATTGTTACCCTTCCCTCTCTCTTCAGTGGATTTCAATCAGATGGAAAGAACCACACAGGGCTGCTCTCCGTGGGTCTGGAAACGTCTCGTGATTCGGAGCTTCGGAGCTCCGTTAATGGCGAAAGATACCTTCTTCTTCTTCCTCAAGCTCTCAGCTATCGCACGATAGGAGAGAGAATATGGCGGTAGAAATAAACCGATAGTTATCTCCCAAGCCTTCTTTAAAGGATTTCGAAATAATCCTAGCCATCGGATTCACTTTTAGGACAATCGGGATCATTTCAGACTTTGGATTGGGATGTGACTGTCTCGATGATATAAATTCGTCAGATAGTCACATTCGTCGAGTACTTTCGACGATTTATCGAGACCACTCGAGACACTTCGATAAATCGCAGAAACACAGTGTTCATCGAGACCTGCTGAGACCATTCGACGATTTGTTGAGACATTCGGCGATTCGTCGAGACATTAGAATTTCGCCGACTAAGTCCAATTCGTCGAGACCTTTCGACGATTCGTCGAGACCTTTCGATGATTCGTCGAGGCCACTCGAGTGATTTCAACGAATTTTGACAGTACTTCTCTTCAGCCCATTTTGGGAAAGTGGGGTGTTACAACTTATGTTTTGTATCTTTTAAATGCTTTCTTAATTTTGGAAGTTTGGGAAAACTTTCTTTAAGGGAAGGGGATTATAACACTCCAGGTTTTCCCAACTATAGAAAGCAAGGGCATCTGGTAGCAGAAGCTAATGTCGGGCATTAGTGTTAATGCCGATGGTAGCAATCGCTAGGAAGAAATCAGCTAGATGTCAAGGCGATCGGCTTGATGAATTCGACTAGACATCAAGTCGAATACTAGCGCTGAGCGTTATTATTAATACTGGCATTATCTATTCGACTAAAAGCTTCACCTTGTCGTCGTGAAGCTCCTCTGCCGTCGAGAGGTCTCAATGATTCGTCTAGATGGCTAATGTCAGGCATTAACATCGATGGTAGGTCGTCTAGCCGAATTGTTAAGAAGCGCTGGATAAGATCAAATCCACCGCCTTGTGGCTAACACGAGTATTAGTGCTAACGCCATCATTAGCTATTTAAACAGATTCATCAAATTGAATCACGGCTGTCAATTCATTATTGGATTTTGGATCTGATTGCTGGGATTTATCCCGACGCAGCTAAGGCAGTAGGAGTAGAATTCTTCTTCTCACTTTTATTTCACTTTCTCTCTCTCCAAAGGAAAAGAAGAAGAGGGATAAGGAAGAAGAAGGCTTCTTCCAGCCATTAGAAGAGCTTCCATGCTCCGATTAATGCATCGAGTTCCAATCCATGGATGGGAACGTGCTATGAACCTTTCCATCTTGATCAATTGCGGATTCATGGCGCCAAAGCAATTGTCAAGGGTAACGATCCTTCTTCTTGGTGATAGGACATGCCAGTCCTATGTTTTGATGTTACCATAGTGCATGAAAGTGCCTCCTTCACTAATTAGTGAGAGGCTATACTTTCACATGGTAGATTTTTTCCATCACAAGTATGAACTACATATAGAATCTGATTCATGTACGGATATGGACATACTATGTGAATCTCATCTACGATAAGTTGGTCGGGATTGGTGATGGTTAAATTGCATGTCAGAGAAGATTCCATACTTATTATGTTGTTTGTATATCATGAATATTGTATACTTTGTTGTATACTGTGCTGGAGAGCAGCAACAGGAGACACCTTTTTTGTGAGGAAATGGTGTTTTGTCGGTAACGTCAGTGTTAGTCATAACGCCAGCGTTACCGCCAGCGATACTAGGTATCACCCGACGATATTGGAAATTGTCTGTCAGGATTTATTGATGATCTAGCGGTGGTTATCATATTGACGGTCAGAGGTTAAGTTGTACCCGCATCATGCTGGTTGTTCGCGATGATTGAGTCGGGCAAGGCGGATCCGAACCCATTCCATGCTGGTCGGTGAAGAGGTTGTTCCTTGGTGCACCATCTGATCTTTGAAAGGAAGTCTAGGAAGCGTGATAACATTAACTAACAGTCGCTTAATTACCATCTAAGTTTGCATAGCTGGGGATGGAGGTGGACTCAGGGAGTACACCGAAAGCGTGTCGTTAGAGCACGAAACATGTGGTCATGCATGCCAACATTTGTGGTGATTGTGCATATATTAATTGTGTTAGCTGCACTTTCCTGTTTAGATACATGTTGCTATACTGCTGACTTGTAGGGAAGGAGTACCATTGCCCGGGGAATAGGGTGGGGTCGTTACACCATTGTGGTCAGCTAAATTTGACCACTGTTTTGTTTTTCCCACGTCTTTGTGGATTGTACCTGTGCAAGTGCTGGCGAGTCGAGCTGGAAATAACCGGGTTAAATCCCATTGGTGTGCTGGCCCTCGAAGGCCAATGTTTTGTGTTTTTCTTCATGTGTTGTCGCCATGTGTGTCGATGCATGTAAATCATGTAGTGGATTTAAAGACTTGTTGTGTACAACATGTACGGCCTTAAGGCCAAACAATTATATATATATGTTATTTCTAGCTGGTGATGTAGACATATTCTGGTTCAAGATTTAATAAAATGCTTCCGTTAGCTTCTAGCTCTCTGATGTCAAGTTAGTTGATTTAGCTATTTCGTAACTCTTTAGCTTGCTCATTTAGTATGGCGTGGGCTCCCGGACGGGACAGCTACTATATTACTTGGAATGGGCATGGTGTTACATCTCTTCCACCGCCGATTGCACCAATCAGATCAGTCCTTTAAGGAAAGAAATTTATGACATAAAGTTGTTTGGATTCGACAGGTAATGTTCTTAGTCATATAAATACTGATGATATGTGAAAAGAAAGCCCTAATCCTAGAATTCCAATCTGAAAAATCAATCGAATAATATTCTCTCTAAAAAACCTAACTGCAGCCGACAGACAATCTCATTCCGAGAACAACTTTTAGAACGAGACAATTTCATCAGTGAATCATCCAGTGCTCCTAAGCTTGCTCAATGTCATCTCTCTTCCAGTCTCTAAAAGAGAAAAGAAATTCTTGGACTCAAAGGTTCAGTCAGATAAAGTTCTCCAGTGAAGATACAATCAAGATCTGTTGCTGATCCAGTGAAGGCTATTTTCATTAAAGCTCGAGAAGACTAAATACTTTGCAAGATCCATCTTCTTGAGTCTAGTGTTGTAAACAAACCTTGTAATCAATTGTGTTGTAGGATCTCCTTGAGATGAGGAAGGGTTCAAAGGTGAACCCGAGGTAGGGTTTTGTTATAAACCTGAGGCTGGATACTCGTTGAATCTAAGTTGTAGGATTCTAGGATAGAACCTGAGTGGTAGGATCCTGAGGAAGGGGATCTGAGGTTGGGATTCATTTTGTATTCCTGAGGTATGAGTCTTGGACTCTAAGTTGTAAGATCTATAAGATCTGAGTTTTTGGAGAAGTTTTCCTATGTTAGCACACTGCTAGATAGGTGGAGGGGGAAAGTGGAGTACCTATACTGGGGAATCAATATAATTCTTTGTGTTTTTATGTGGTGTGATTGCATGTGCTTGTGCTTTATTTTTTATATCTACTGCTAAAAAGAAAAAGTGACATCACTGATGTAGGCCACCGGTTTGCGGCGGTCGCAATCGACTTCGAACAAAGGTCTCTCGCCGCTCCGTTCTACCCAAATACAAAACAAACGCAGCCCTCGAATATGATTATTATTAAGTTAACACAGCGCACGGGTAGCAACCGCTAGAGTATGAATATAGACTATAGGCCTATATCCACACAAGCTAAATGGAATAATATTGATTCCGAACGAGCGCGGTGTTGTACCAAAGAAAAATACACCAAAATAAATCGATTCGGAAAAGCGTGGATGTTTCCCCAATAAGAACAAAGCAAGGATCGCCAATCCTTTTTGTACGTTTTCTAAATATCAAAGACAAGGCAAAATCCACAAGAAAATAGCCACGATAATTCGTAGATTCCAAAGTCACGCCAAAAACTCAACCACCACAAGAAAATCTAAGAAAAGAAATCTCTTTAGTAGAAGGTTTTGTTGGAACATGGTCTTCCGCATCTCTTAGGTTTGAGAATAACAAATCCTATGTGTATTTGATCTTGTGTGTTCAAGTGTGAAGGTTTACATAGTCCATATGACTCAAGGAGTACTCTTGATGACTGCCCCCAAAATTGAGGCCAAAATTCGAAAAGGCTCACTAGCGCCGGCGGTAGCGATAGCGCCCGGCGCTAGCGATAATTAACGCAATTCTGGCAGTGTTTTAGAAAGAGCTAGCGCCCGGCGGTAGCTACTAGCGCTGGCGGAAGCATGGCGCACAAGAGGCATAGAGCAAAATGTTGCCACGGATTGAAGATCCTGCCGCGCAAATTCTTTCCTAATCCGGGCTAGCACCAGCGGTAGCGCTAGCGCCGACGGTAGCGCTTGGGCTATAAAAGGACCCCCTCTCCTCTTGTTTTTGACACACCTATTGCATACACCTCAGAGAGAGAGTACTAGAATTCCAGAGGCTTGTCATAGCCGAATCTTGAGGTCCCAGCGAAGCTCTGCCAATTTCTGAAGGAGAATTCCATCACGCCGAATCCAAACGAAGTCCGCTTCAACAAACGCTGATTCTACAGTGGATCTTCATCTCCGACTTCAGAAGTTCATCTTAAGGGAGGTTTTGTTATTTTATTTCTCTTTCTTCATTGTAAACGGTAGTGAAATCGCCTCGTGTTGGCGACTAGGTCTGGGGTAGACTTAGGGCTGAAATTCGCCTCGTGTTGGCGACTAGATCTAGGCTAGTTCTAGGGGGTGCTCGAGGCCACATCCGGGGAAGGATTGGCTAGAGCGGCTTGAGGCCGAATCCGGGGAGGATAAGGCTAGGGCCACCGGTTCGTGGGGAAGCGAGTCGGGATAGAAAACAAAAAGAGCTTTTTTATTATTCGCCCCCGATCTCTAGCGTCATTGAGATCAAGTTTTGTAAAACTTATTTAACATTAATAAAGCTTGTCTCTCTTTATTGTTTTACTTGATTTCACATTGTATTAATCTTGCAATAATTCAAAGTTTTTAAATATAATCTAAAATTTTTTGAAAATTCTTATTCACCCCCCCCCCCCCCTCTAAGGGCGCCGACCGATCCAACAAGTGGTATCAGAGGGGTTTTGTTCCAATCGGCTTAACAACCGGGAACAATGGCGTCTCATGATCTCGCTTTTCCTGATGGTCAAGGGGTTAGTCGACCACCTCTCTTTACTGGGTCAGATTTTAACTACTGGAAAAATCGAATGATGTGTTTTCTTATGACCATGGATGTAGAAGTTTGGAACATGGTAGAAGTACGGTACTCTCCGCCTACAACTGTAGTAGGAGAGGCGACATTAGCAAAACCTAAAGATAAATGGGATGACAATGATAAACTAAGGTGTAAAAATAATGCTAAAGCAACGAACGCTTTATATTGCACTTTAAATAGGACTGAGTTTAATAGAATTTCTGCATGCACAACTGCTTATGATATTTGGAATCAATTGGAAGTTACTCATAAAGGTACATCGCAGGTGAAAGATGCCAAGCTGTTTCAACTGGAATCTGAATACGAAAAATTAAGGATGGACACGGAAGAGGACATCAACTCGATGTACACTCGCTTCACAAAGATTGTCAACGCATCAAAGGCGTTTGGAAAGACCTACTCCGATGGGGACTTGGTGAGGAAAATTATTCGTTCCTTACCTCCAAGGTTCAATCCGAAGGTGACGGCCATCTCGGAGTCGCACAACTTATGAACGCTCCAGATCGAGAATCTCATTGGGAATCTAAAGACCCATGAGGTAGAACTACAAATTCAATATGACGAATACAATAAGGAGCCGAAGAAAAAGGCGTTGGCGCTGACATCAAAGAAGGAGTGCATCGAAGAGGACAATGATGATGAAGAAGGACTCCTGGTGAAGAATTTCAAGAAGTTCATCAGAAATCCAGATAGAAGGAACACATTCTGAAAGTTCTTCCAAAAAGATACTCGACGAAAGGGATCCTCCTCTTCATCGAAGAAAGAAAAAGGAAGCGATGACGAAGAAGAAAGGCCGCCTCCAGAATGCTATCACTGCAGAAAAACCGGGCACATTCGGAGCTAGTGCCCAAAATACCAAAAGGAACGGAAAGAACAAAAGAAACCAAAAGAAAAGAAGAAAGTGCTGAAGGCCGCTACTTGGGATGACTCTCCCTCTGAAGAGTCAAACGATTCTGAGTCAAATAGCGAGGAGGAAGCAAACTTGTGCTTAATGGCCAAAAGCGACGATGACGACACCAGTGTTCTTAGCGACACTGAGGTATCTCCTCCTACTTTTGAAGAACTTTATGATAAATTTGTTTTATTAAATCTTGAAAATGAATCTATTATAAAAGAAAATCGTAAGCTCACAAAAAAATTAGTCTCTCTTGAAAAAAGAAAAGTTTCATGTCAAGAATGTGAGCACTCTTTATTTATGATAAAGGAACTTGAAATTTCTCTCTCTAATGCCCTTTCACAAAACAAAATCATTGCAAAAGAAAAAGGGGACTTAGAAAGAAAATTGAAAACTTCCATATTACAAATTGAAAAGAACAAAAAAGGGTTTGAAAACAAATGTGTTATGATTGTTCAAGAAAATACATCTCTTAAAAAACAAAATCAAAATCTAAATTTAGCCATAACCAAATTCGGGATTGGTCAAAAATCCCTGGATATGCTTCTGATTAATCAATGCTTTGGGTCTGGAAAAATCGGACTCGGATATAAAAGTGAACACTACCGCCCGGCGCTAGCTACTAACGTCGGCGGTAGCTCTAATGTTAAAAATTCTTCTGATTTTTCTAATGTACAAACATCATCCAGCAAGGGCAACGTACAAACTCAGAAAAGGGTCTCAACCCCCTTTAATTTGTGCGCTAATTGTCTTAAATTTGGACACACGTCTGGCTCTTGCAGGAATATAATAAATCAACGATCATTAAAACAAATCTGGGTACCTAAGAAATCCACTTACTCTATGGGTGGTACCTCTTGGGTATCTGGGTCTTTACTCTCATCCTCTTTCTAGATTTGCAGGAAGGCTAAGGAAACAGAAGACATGTGGTATTTGGTCTCAGGCTGCTCCAAACACATGACGGGCAATAAAGCAAAATTCCTTAGCCTAGAAAAGAAGAAAGGAGGAATAGTGACGTTTGGCGATAACGGTAAAGGAAGGATCATGGGAATTGGTACAGTGGGTAACGCATCTTTTCTTATATCAAATGTGCTTTATGTGAAAGGATTAAAACATAACCTAATATCTATAAGTCAACTATGTGATAAAGGTTTAGACGTACTTTTCGAATCTTCCACTAATCTTTGCAAGATTGTTAATCCTAAAACAAAAGGTGTGTTATTAACTGCACCTAGAATTCATAATGTTTACATAGTATCATTTCATGATCTTTCTAAATCTTCTATAAAATATTTTATAACGAAAAATGATGAATTAGAATTATGGCATAGACGCTTAGGCCACGCTAGTACAAAGCTTATCTTAAAACTAGCAAAAAGAGAATTGATTAGAGGATTGCCTAAGTTAAATGGAAATTTATCTTCATTATGCTCTCCATGCCAAAAAGGCAAATTTATTAAGTCATCTTTTAAAAGCAAAAACGTAATTTCTACATCAAAACCTCTGCAATTAATTCATATGGATCTTTTTGGTCCCGTTAACATTGCGAGTCTTGGTGGTAGATTATACACTTATGTTCTCATAGATGACTATTCTAGATATTGTTGGACTTTATTTCTCTCCTCCAAATCTGATGCGTTTTGCAAATTTTCAAAATTATGTACTCGCATTTAAAATGAATTAGATTTAAAAATAAAATGCATTCGCTCAGATCATGGAGGTGAATTTGAAAATGAAAATTTTAAATCTTTTTGTGACATGTTAAGTATTAAGCATGAGTTCTCTGCTCCACGCACACCCCAACAAAACGGTGTTGTAGAACGGAAAAATAGGACAATACAAGAACTTGCACGCACCATGCTATCTGAATATAAATTACCTAAGTATTTTTGGGCAGAAGCCGTAAGCACTGCATGCTATGTAATGAATGGAGTTATGCTTCGCCCATCATTATCTATCACACCATATGAACTCTACTATCAAAAGAAACCTAACGTATCGTATTTTATAGTATTTGGATGTAAATGCTTCATTCTTAATTAATACCAAAGATTCTTTAGGAAAATTTGACGAAAAATGCGATGAAGGAATATTTCTTGGTTATTCTTTAGCTAGTAAAGCATATAGAATATTTAATAAAAGATCAAGTAAAGTTGAAGAATCAATTAATGTCAGATTTGATGAGTTTGTTCCTTGTGCAGAGAAGCTCCCTACAGGTACCGATGATGAACCTTTGCCATCCTTGGAGCACGACGAAGAAGAACGGTCCAAAGAAGAGGAGGAGAAGCCCGAAGTAGATGAATATGTACCTCCAAGCATTCTAAACTTCTCCAAAAATCATCCAAAGGAGCTAGTCATTGGGGAACCTTCTACTAGGGTAAGAACTCGGTCCTCTCTTCATGAAACATTTTCAAATATTTGCTTTGTGTCTGAAATTGAACCTAAGAATGTTTCCATCGCTCTAAATGATGAATTTTGGTTATTGGCAATGAATGAAGAGTTAGGACAATTTGAAAGAAATAAAGTTTGGAATT
This sequence comes from Dactylorhiza incarnata, assembly GCA_033032865.1. Classification (NCBI taxonomy): domain Eukaryota; kingdom Viridiplantae; phylum Streptophyta; class Magnoliopsida; order Asparagales; family Orchidaceae; genus Dactylorhiza; species Dactylorhiza incarnata. The sequence continues at coordinate 11,549,447 of JAWHQI010000033.1, read as the reverse complement.
TAGTAGAAAGACCATCTAATCATCCAATTATTGGCGTAAAATGGATTTTTAAAAATAAGCTAGATGGTGAATCTAGGATTATAAGAAATAAAGCACGCTTAGTTGCTCAAGGCTATTCACAAATCGAGGGGGTAGACTTTGAAGAAACCTTTGCACCCGTAGCTCGCTTAGAATATATACGAATATTTTTGGCATTTGCGAGTTTTAAAAGAATAAAATTATTTCAAATGGATGTTAAAAGTGCCTTTTTAAACGGGTTTAGTAAAGAAGAAGTTTATGTAGAACAACCCCCCGGTTTCATAAATGAAAAATTTCCAAATAATGTTTACAAATTAGAAAAAGCGCTTTATGGTTTAAAACAAGCGCCCCGTGCATGGTATGATCGTCTTACATCGTTTTTGTTAGAGCACGGTTATGTTATGGGAAGTGCAGACAACACACTCTTCATTAAGCATAAAAATAACGAATTAATTTTTCTACAAATATATGTTGATGACATCATTTTTGGAGCCACTAATGAAGAGTTGTGTAATGAAGTAGTCTTAATAATGGAAAATGAATTTGAAATGAGTCTTGTAGGAGAACTATCATATTTTCTTAGTTTTCAAATTTCACAAAGAACTGATGGTATTTTTATTTGTCAATCAAAATATGTTCACTATATGCTTAAACGATTTGGATTTGAAAATCTTAAACAAGCTTCTACTCCTATGAGTGCTTCTTTAAAACTAGGAAAAGATGAATCTGGAATTTCTATTGATCAAACACTATATAGAGGAATGATAGGTTCTCTTCTTTATTTAAGTGCATCTAGACCAGATATAATGTTTGCCGTATGTTTATGTGCTCGCTTTCAAGCCGATCCAAAAGAATCTCATTTAAAAGCGGTAAAACGTATTTTTCGTTATCTAATAGGGTCATCTAAACTAGGATTATGGTACCCACATAATGACTCTTTCACCTCCATGACTTTTTCGATTCGGACTACGCCGGGTGCTGACTAGATAGAAAAAGCACTAGCGGTACGTGTCACTTTTTGGGACCCTCTTTAGTTGCTTGGTCTAGTAGAAAACAATCTTCGGTTGCACTCTCCACCATGGAGGCTGAATATATTGCACTTGGTAGTTGTTGTGCACAAGCGTTATGGATGAGCCAAACACTAGAGGACTTTGGATTTCATCTTAAAAACATAGATTTTAAATGTGACAACAAGAGTGTAATAGACCTCACATATAACCCCGTACACCACTCTAGATCCAAACACATCGACGTTCGCCATCATTTCATTAGGGATCACATAAAGAAAGAAAATGTAAAAGTAAGCTTCATTGGGACGGACTCTCAACTTGCTGACATATTTACTAAACCCCTTCCAGATGCAAGATTTCGATTATTATGACTTGAGTTAGGTGTCCTAGATCTTTCGAGTTAAAACATGCTCACAAATACAATTTTCTTCATTTTTAACCATCCAAAACATCTCCTAAAAATCTGCAAATTCAGCATGGAACTACTATTGGGACACTTAATCAAGATCCAAAATTAAAATTTCCAAAATCTTTAAAAATCATTCACTGTCTCACGCGCTAGCGCTAGCGTACATGTTCTATTTTCTGTATTTTTTGAATTTCGAAAAATTTCTAAAAATATATTAATTTATATTTTCTACTTAGTTTTGCACTTCTGTGTTTCTTTATTTTTTTGAAAAATCAAATACAAAACTACAAAAACCAAATTACAAAAAAAAATATGCTTTTCTTTTTCGCTTGTGTTGTTTCCTTTGTTTAAAGTTCATCTTTATGCAAAAATCAAATATAAAAATTCCAAAAGCAAAAATTACAAAAATATGCTTTTATTTGCTAAAATCAAATACAAAAATATAAAACTTTAAAACTATCAAAAAAACTCTATGATTTTTTTTGTGAAAAATCAAGCATGATTTAATCTACTATTTAGAAACTTTACAATGTGGCAATTTATCTTTTCAAACTACTTTGGACATTGTCTTTCTTCATGTTTTGATATATCTATTCAAATGTGCATCAATTATAGTTTAAAAGTTGTGTAGGATCGAGCTTAGCATGCCTCTAAGTATGATAAATGTTTTATGTTTGATAATGATATTTATTCACTCACCTTTTTTTGGGCATTGTCTACATATGTATTTAATCTAAGAATGCTTGTGTATGTTTTGTATTAGTACAAATAAATTAAAATTGCACAAGTATCTTACCTACACTCCTTATTTTGCACTCTAAAAAATTAAGAAAAGTGGTTATGTTTTTCATAAATTCTATTGATTTGCAAAACAAGTGTATTCAGAGCACTTTGTACAAAACAAAATTATAAAATAAATGACAAAGATAACTCCACCAAGCACTACTTGAACCTCCTGATAAGCCTTAATAAGCATTGTGAGGTTGAGCACATTGGAAAGAATAGTAAAGTGTCTTGTGCAAATCAAATCTTTCTTTCAAAAAAAAGAAAAAACACTTACTCTTAAGTACACCGGATCACTAGTCTCAAAATTCAAAATAAAATATGTGATCCCCCAAGCACTACTTTGCACCCTGATAAGTCTTGATGAGCATTGTGTGTGCAAAGCACCTTGGTAGTTGTACATTTTATTTGTGCATTAAAGTGTGTGGAAGTAATCTTATTTGTGTTTTATTGTTCTTCTTACTTTACATATTACTTGTATTTTTGATTAAAACATTTGTTTACTCTCCTCAAAATTACACTTATGTGCACATCATTATCTTCCATAACACTTCTTCTCATGAGTATTAGATCCTAATGCTAATTCTATATTACTTTTTATTTATGAAATGCACTAGATAACCTAGCATGTGTTCTACAATGTTTTGTATGTTTTTGAAATTAAGAATTAAAGTAACATTGTGGTCATCTCTTTTTGATAAACATTATTTCATGCTTGGTTATTATCAAATTTAAAACTACAAAATGATTTACAAAAACATCATCTTTTGTGAACTTTAACTTTTTTTTGGATTATCATTACTATTTGATGTTTTTTTGTATTGTTATAAGTCTTCTGCATCTTAACCATATAAGTGTTTTTACCTTGCGCTTTCATGCTTACTTAATATCTTGTATTCTTTGCATCATCACTTATTCTTAAAAATTCCTATCTTTCATTAAGTGATAGATTTCCTTGGAACATTTTTTTTGGTGACTTAAAACATAAATTTTCTTATCTATTTCAATGAAAAACAATTCTAAACCTCCTTATCATTTACTTTAAAAAGCTCGATCATGCCTTCTCTTCTATTTACAAATTCTTTGGTGCTTTGTTTCCCTACCCTCTTTTGCTAATAACAAAGGGGGAGAACTAACATGATAAATATAACCCGCTATCATAAACCCAACATGATAAATATAACCCGCTATCATAAACCCAACATGACAAATTCAGATGATAGCTTACAAATTAGGGGAGCACTCACTTAGGGGGAGCATGTATTTAGGGGGAGCAATTCTAAATGCTAAAATCAATAATTATCCTAAGTCATCACTCGCACACACACAAAAGTAGAGTTTCCTCATGCATATTTATTAATGCTTTGATTTATCATTAATGGATTTGTTATTATTAAAAGGGGGAGTTTATTGGAACATGGTCTTCCGCATCTCTTAGGTTTGAGAATAACAAATCCTATGTGTATTTGATCTTGTGTGTTCAAGTGTGCAGGTTTACATAGTCCATATGACTCAAGGAGTACTCTTGATGACTGCCCCCAAAATTGAGGCCAAAATTCGAAAAGGCTCACTAGCGCCGGCGGTAGCGATTGTGCCCGGCGCTAGCGATGATTAGCGCAATTCCGGCAGTGTTCTTAGAAAGAGCTAGAGCCCGGCGGTAGCTACTAGCGCTGGCGGTAGTATGGCGCACAAGAGGCATAGAGCAAAATGTTGCCACGGATTGAAGATCCTGCCGCGCAAATTCTTTCCTAATCCGGGCTAGCGCCGGCGGTAGCGCTTGGGCTATAAAAGGACCCCCTCTCCTCTTGTTTTCGACACACCTATTGCATACACCTCAGAGAGAGAGTACTAGAATTCCAGAGGCTTGTCCTAGCCGAATCTTGAGGTCCCAGCGAAGCTATGCCAATTTCTAAAGGAGAATTCCATCACGCCGAATCCAGACGAAGTCCGCTTCAACAAACGCTGATTCTACAGCGGATCTTCATCTCCGACTTCAGAAGTTCATCTTAAGGGAGGTTTTGTTATTTTATTTCTCTTTCTTCATTGTAAACGGTAGTGAAATCGCCTCGTGTTGGCGACTAGGTCTGGGGTAGACTTAGGGCTAAAATTCGCCTCGTGTTGGCGACTAGATCTAGGCTAGTTCTAGGGGGTGCTCGAGGTCACATCCGGGGAAGGATTGGCTAGAGCGGCTTGAGGCCGAATCCGGGGAGGATAAGGCTAGGGCCACCGGTTCGTGGGGAAGCGAGTGGGATAGAAAACAAAAAGAGCTTTTTTATTATTCGCCCCCGATCTCTAGCGTCATTGAGATCAAGTTTTGTAAAACTTATTTAACATTAATAAAGCTTGTCTCTCTTTATTGTTTTACTTGATTTCACATTGTATTAATCTTGCAATAATTCAAAGTTTTTAAATATAATCTAAAGTTTTTTGAAAACCCTTATTCACCCCCCCTCTAAGGGCGCCGACCGATCCAACAGGTTTCGTTACCCACTCGGAGTTTGTAGATCCGAGATATTGGATCCACAACAATCGATCGTTCCTTCCACAAGCCCACCAGAGATGAGCCGATGAAGATGTACACGTCCGTCTTCGCCGAACCGAACCTGTGAGAGAATTCCCGCTTCCTGTGTTGCACCTTGGACTCTCCTCCTTGTGATGGCCGAACCCTTGAGAGAAGGGGCTGGTTTTTGAGAGAGGGTTATGGAGAGTACGGATTTGGGAGAGAGGAGAGGATGTAGTGGAGTAGGAGGAAGGAGAAGAGAGGGAAGGGTGGAGGGAAAGAGTTGGCCGGCGGCCTTGAGGGGGAGGAGGAGTCTTGGCCGAACCCTAGAGAGGAAAGGAGAGAGGGGGGGCGGCAATTTTAGAGGGGAAGAGAGTTTAGGTTTTCAATTTGCATTCATCAACTAGGTTTTACATCAAGTCTTGGCCTTATATATGGCCTTACACACAATAATGGTTATATGCAGCCCAAAATAAATTAAAACAGCAATGGCCGCCTAAGCGCAGGCCAAAATAAGTAAGTGTAGCAAAGATTGGCTAAACGCAAGCCAAATTAAATGTCCAACATAACAAGATGAAAGAGAGTAATTTAAATACGATACTTCACGTGTCGTGGGCGAAGGTTGTAACGTTGCCCGTCAAGATCGTCGTGGCGCCGCAAGTCCTTGGATGGTGGTGGTTGATCATCAACAGCGTCTTCATCATGTTGAGGGTCATCGTCCCCATCAACCCTCCCCCGCTTAAAAGTACTCATCACCGATGAGGGAGCGTGCAGGTACCGGTGTAGGAGGGCTTTGTCTAGAAGGGTCACCTCCGAGGCAGAGAGCCAAGTATCATCGGAGGCGGGGCGGTCACGCCATCAGATCAAGAATCGTCGCGTGTCACCATGCTGAGAGGGAAGCATCTCATCCTGTATAATCCTGTCAGGCACAAAAACAGTTTTGGGGAAACGTGGAAAGGTGTTTGTCGAGGAAGAAGAAAAAGTAGCAAATTCATTAGGCGACATACCTCCGGTAGCAGCTGATGGAGAGGACGATCCAGATAAAACTTCACCCCCAAACCCATTAGAATTTGTAGTGGACAGAAACGGGGAGACAGATAATTCAGGTGGTGGTGAGCTATATGGCGTTAAATCAGAAATGTTGAAAATAGGGGATATACCCCAATCAGTGGGTAATTCCAAGAGATAAGCATTCTCTCCTAATTTCTTTAAAATACGAAAAGGACCGGCTCTCCGATTTGCCAATTTCTTTATGGTTCCCGTTGGAAATCGTTCAGGGGAGAGACGCACCATAACAGAATCGCCAATATTAAAATGGAGTTCCCTTCTATGTACGTTTGCGTTAGCTTGATAAGTGGCATATTGTTTGGTTAACGTTTGATTTATGTGTTTATGTAGGGCGTGAACATGCGAGGCGAAATCCTGTGCAAATTGACTAGATTTATAAGATGGCGGTAATGGGACTAGATCAAGTGGCACGGGTGCCTTGTAGCCGTGTACGATTTCATTGGGTGAGAGTCCGGTGGACCTATTTTTGGAGTTATTGTAGACCAATTGGGCATGTGGGAGGGTGAGATCCCAAGTGCCCTTGTGATCCCCCACAATACAACGAAGTAAACTACCCAAACTCCTATTAACTACCTCCGTTTGGCCATCCGTTTGTGGATGGTAAGCTGAGGAAAATAAGAGTTTGGTGCCCATGATCTTCCATAAAGTTTTCCAAAAATAACTCGTGAATTTCACGTCCCTATTAGTGACAATAGTTTTAGGGACACCTCTATGCCCTACGACCTCTTTAAAAAATAATTTAGCGACGTGAGACGCTTCATCGGTTTTGTTACAAGCAATGAAGTAGGCCATCTTCGAGAACCGGTCAACGACCACCATAACAGAGTCGTGATGTCTAAACGTGACGGGAAGGCCTAGGACAAAGTCCATGCTAACATCTTCCCAAGGAACGGAAGGAATCGGGAGGGGGTATATAGACTCGCATTCGTCTTATTCCCTTTTTCTAATTGACACACTCTACAACTTCCAACCACCTTGTGTACCGTAGACTTGAGACCGGGCCAATAAAATTTTTCCTCCACTAAGGTAATGGTTTTATCACGCCCAAGTGGCCGCCGAAACCGCCACTATGCAATTCCCATACTATAAAGTGGCGAAGGGAAGAACGAGGGATGCATAGCTTAGCGTGCTTAAATAAATATCCATCACGGAGATAGTACGCCGAAATGGTCGTGGGTGACTCGCCCTGGATTTCTTTAAAACCCAAACAGTGAACATACTCGTCCTTAATACGTTCAAAACCTACGACCTTAACCTCTAGTGTGGTCAATAAAAGAGAGACGCGGCTAAGAGCATCCGCCACCCAGTTAAGATTTCCCTTCAGATGTTTAATGTTAAAGGAGTACTCCTGCAGGAAGGAAACCCATTTCGCATGGCGGGGGTTGATTTTACCTTGCGAGTTGACGAACCGTAACGCCTCGTGATCGGAAAGTATAACAAACTCCTTAGGAAGGAGGTAGTGCCGCCAGTGTTGGAGACACCGAATAATGGCATAAACTTTTAATAAATTTTTCCATTAATAATTTCCAACCTTTATAATTTCTCCCTTCGAATAAAGGTGGTTTAGGAGATTTTTCTTCTTCGTAAAAATTTACCCTACTAGTAGAAGCGAGATCATGAGACGCCATTATTCCAGGTTGTTAAGCTGATTTGGAATAACCTACCTCTGATACCACTTGTTGGATCGGTAGGAGCCCTTAGAGGGGGGGTGAATAAGGGTTTTAAAAACTTATATTATATTTTGAATAACTTTGAAAAAGCTTTGATTATTAAACTAGAGAAGATCAAGACAAATCAAGTGAAGTAAAAGTAAATTCATGATTTTATTAACTTGAGAAGCATGATTACAAAACTTGATCTCTTATCGAAGCTAGAAATCAAAGCTAATAGAAAGTCTCTTTTTGTTTTCTATACCGACTCGTATCCCCACGAACCGGTTGGCTTTAGCCGATCCTTCCCCGGATACGGCCTCAAGCCACTCTAGCCAACCCTTCCCTGGATATGGCCTCGAGCACCCCCTAGACCTACTCCTGAGACCTAGTCGCCAACACGAGGCGAATTTCAGCCCTAAGTCCTACCTAGACCTAGTCGCCAACACGAGGCGAATTTACTACACGATTACAAGAAAAGATGTGAAATAAAAAGACAATAATGTAAAACTCCCTCTATGTGGATCTCTTGGAGAAGTAGACGAAGACGCAGAGTATGATCATAGTCGATGCGGTCTTTTGTAACGATGATGATGCGTGTTGAAATCTTCTCCACGGATCTCCTTTAGTCTTTATGGATTTATGGGAGTATCTCTCTGAAACTTCCTCTCTATGCTGTATCACGAAGCTCTGGAATTCTGGATCTCAATAGGCTTAGGAAGTCGGAGCCAATATGTCCTTTTTATAGACTTAGCGCTAGCGCCTGCGCTAGTGGTACTGCCGGCGCTATCCCATATTAGGACACATTCTGCGCGGCAGAATCTTCAATCCGAGGAAACAATTTTCCCTTGCCAACTATGCTCCTCACTATCGCCGGCGCTATCGGATATCGCCTGGCGCTATCTCCTTCTATTATTTCTCCCGGCAATTGTGCTAAGGCAAATATTTCGTCGATCGAAATTTCGTCGAACGCTAAGAGTTCGTCGAGCGGAATTTCATCAAACGCATTTCTGAGCATTTCGTCGAGCACCACTGACTGTTCGTCGAACGACAGCTAGCGCATGCGCTAGTACTACCGCTGGTGCTAGTGGAAGATTTGGATTTGATGGCTCAACTTTGGGGGCAACCTTCTTATGTACTCCTTGAGTCATGTGGACTTTGTTATCCTGCACACTTAAACACACAAGATCAAATACACATAGGATTTATTATTCTCAAACCTAGGAGATACGGAAGACCATGTTCCAATAGTTCATATTGTGGGCGTCAATAAACTGACACGAACCCATAGTAATAACCAAAATCAGAAAAGATCAAAAGATAGAAAAGAAAAGAGAGAAAAGAAAAGTAATAAGAAAAGGCTGCAAAATTCAGACTTGCTTTGATCAACTACTACTGGTTCAAACCTGAGGCATGCAAAGGAAAAGAATGCCTCAACACAAGGGCAATTCAACAAAAAAAAGAAGGAGAACTTAACAAGTTCAAAAAGGGTTACCAAACCAACAAAAAAGAAGATAGCTGTGAAACAACAACAAATAAGTAAAGAACATTAGCTTCCAGACAGGGAAAGACTTGTACGAATAGCAATCAAGATTAAAATTTAACATTCCAAAATAAGGATAAGTTACGGATTAGCTCAAGAAGTGAAATATTTATCCCAGTCATAAATAGTACTAAGACGGTGGCTATCTTTCTAACACAAACCATCAGACCAAAACATCCATGGAACAAAAGCACTGTGGAGGTGGATGCGCCCACACAACCTGTTGGAACATGGTCTTCCGCATCTCCTAGGTTTTAGAATAACAAATCCTATGTGTATTTGATCTTGTGTGTTTAAGTGTGCAGGAAAACATAGTCCATATGACTCAAGGATTACATAAGAAGGTTGCCCCAAAATTTGAGCCAACAAATCCAACATGCCCACTAGCGCCGGTGGTAGCACCTAGTGCCCGGCGCTAGCGATGATCTGCGCAATTCTGGGAGCACATATAGAAGGAGATAGCGCCTGGCGGTAGCCGATAGCGCAGGCGGTAGCGCGGAGCACAGAAGGCAAGAGAGAAATGTTTCCTCGGATTGAAGATCCTGCCGCGTAGAATATGTCCTAAAATGGGATAGCGTCGGCGGTAGCGCTAGTGCTGAGTCTATAAATTGGACCCCTCTTCTCTCGTTTCAGTGAGACATCAGAGAGAGAGATTGAGTGCTAGAATTCCAGAGGCTTCCTTGGCCGAAAGTTGATGTCCTACCAAAGTTCTACAAACTTATGAAGGAGAATCTCATCACGCCGGATCCAAACGAAGTCCACTTCTACAACGCTTATTCTACAGCAGATCTTCGTCTCCAACTTCAGAAATTATTTAAGAGAGAGTTTTAATTATTTTCATTTCATATTTCTTGTAAACGGGTAGAGAAATCGCCTCATGTTGGCGACTAGGTCTGGGTAGGACTTAGGGAGGAAATTCGCCTCGTGTTGGCGACTAGATCTAGGTTAGGTCTAGGGGTGCTCGAGGCTATATCTGGGGAAGGGTTGGCGAATCCGGGAAGGAAAGGCTAGGGCCACCAGTTCGTGGGGATGCGAGTCGGGATAGAAAACAAAATGAGTCTACTATTATTCGCCATGGATTTCTAGCGTTATAGAAATCAACTTTTGTAAGACCTTATTTCATATTAATAAAACATGTCTCTACTTTATTTCAATTGTTTAACTTGATTTCTCATCGTCTTAATCACGCATTACTTCAAAGCTTTTCAAAATATAATATAAATTTTAAAACCCTTATTCACCCCCCTCTAAGGGTGCCTACCGATCCAACAAGTGGTATCAGAGGGAGGTTTTATTCCAATCGGCTTAACAACCAGGAATAATGGCGTCTCATGATCTCGCTTTTCCGGAGGGTCAAGGTGTTAGTCGACCACCTCTCTTTACTGGGTCAGATTTCAACTATTGGAAAAATCGAATGATGTGTTTTCTTATGACCATGGATGTAGAAGTATGGAACATGGTAGAAGTTCGGTACTCTGCTCCTACAACTGTAGTGGGAGAGGAAACATTACTAAAACCAAAAGATAAATGGGATGATAACGATAAACTAAGGTGTAAAAATAATGCTAAAGCAATGAACGCTTTATATTGCGCCTTAAATAGGACTGAGTTTAATAGAATTTCTGCATGCATAACTGCTTATGATATTTGGAATCAATTGGAAGTTACTCATGAAGGTACATCGCAGGTGAAAGATGCAAAGCTATTCCAACTGGAATTTGAATATGAAAAATTCAGGATGGATACTGAAGAGAACATCAACTCGATGTACACTCGCTTCCCTAAGATCGTCAACGCTTCAAAGGTACTTGGAAAGATCTACTCTGATGGGGACTTGTTGAGGAAAATCCTTCACTCTTTACCTCCAAGGTTCAATCCAAAGGTAACGGCCATCTCGGAGTTGCACAACTTAAGAACGCTCCAGATCGAGAACCTTATTGGGAATCTCAAAACCCATGATGTAGAACTCCAGATTCAACACGATGAATACAACAAAGAGCTAAATAAAAAGGCACTAGCACTAAAATCAAAGAAGGAGAGCATCGAAGATGATGTTGAAGATGAAGAAGGTCTCCTGGTGAAGAACTTCAGGAAGTTCATCAGGAATCCGAAAAGAAGGAACACATTCCGAAAATACTTCCAAAAGGATGCTCGACGAAAAGGATCTTCCTCTTCATCAAGGAAAGGAAAAGGAAGCAAAGATGAAGAAGAAAGACCACCACCGGAGTGCTACCACTGCAGAAAGACCGGGCACATTCGGAGCCAGTGCCCGAAGTATCAAAAGGAGCAAAAAGAACAATACAAAGCAAAAGAGAAAAAGAAAGTATTGAAAACCGCAACTTGGGATGATTCTTCCTCTGAAGAGTTAAACGAGTATGAGTCCAGTAGCGAGGAGGAAGCAAACTTATGCTTAATGGCAAAAAGCAACAATGACGACACCAGTGTTCTTAGCGACACTAAGGTAACTCCTCCTACCTTTGAAGAACTCTATGATGAATTTGTTATAACTTGCAAATCCTATGATCAAAGTATAAAAGATAATATTATATTAAATCGTGAAAATGAATCTATTATTAAAGAAAATTATAAGCTCACAAAAAAATCGATTTCCCTTGAAAAGAGAAAGGTTTCATATCAAGAGTGTGAGCACTCTTTATTTAAGACAAAAGAACTTGAAGTTTCTCTTTCTAAGGCCCTCTCACAAAACAAAACTATTGCAAAAGGAAAGGGGGACTTAGAAAGAAAACTAAAAACCTCTCTTTTGCAAATTGAAAATAACAAAAAGTGTTTTGAAAATAAATGTGTTATGATTGTACAAGAAAATACATTTCTTAAAAAACAAAATCATGACCTCAATATAGCCATAAAAAAATTCGGGATTGGTCAAAAATCCTTGGATATGATTTTGGGAAACCAGTGTTATGGTTCTGGAAAATTTGGGGTCGGATATAAAATTGAGCCCTACCGCCCGACGCTAGCCACTAACGCCGAAGGTAGCTCAACCGTTAAAAAATCTCCTGTTTTTTTTAATGTTCAAACATCATCCAGTAAGAGCAATGTAGAAATTCAAAAAAGGGTCTCAACCCCCTTTATTTCGTGTGCAAATTGTCTTAAGTTTGGACACACATCTAGCTCTTGCTGGAATATAAAACAACGACCGTTAAAACAAATCTGGGTACCTAAGAAATCCACTTACTCTATGGGTGGTACCTCTTGGGTATCTGGATCTTTACTCTCATCTTCTCTCTAGATTTGCAGGAAGGCTAAGGAAACGGAGGACGTGTGGTACTTGGACTCAGGCTGCTCCAAGCACATGACGGGCAACAAAGCAAAATTCCTTAGCCTAGAAAAGAAGAAAGGAGGGATCGTAATGTTTGGTGATAACAGTAAAGGAAGGATCATAGGAGTAGGTACAGTGGGTAACGAATCCTTTCTTATCTCAAATGTTCTTTATGTAAAAGGATTAAAACATAACTTAATATCTATAAGTCAACTGTTTGATAAAGGATTAGATGTATTATTTGAATCATCCACTAATCTTTGCAAAATATTTAATCCTAAAACAAATCATGTGTTACTAACTGCACCAAGAATTCACAATGTTTACATAGTTTCGTTTCATGATCTTTCCAAATCATCTATAAAATGTTTTATAACCAACAATGATGAATTAGAACTATGGCATAGACGTTTAGGTCACGCTAGTACAAAGCTTATTTTAAAACTAGCAAAAAAGGAATTGAATAGAGGATTGCCTAAATTGAATGGAAATTTATCTTCACTATGTTCTCCATGCCAAAAAGGAAAATTTACAAAATCATCTTTTAAAAGCAAAAACAAAATTTCTACTTCAAACCACTGCAATTAATTCATATGGATCTCTTTGGTCCCGTTAACACCGCAAGTCTCGGTGATAGAATATATACTTTCGTTCTAATAGATGATTTCTCAAGATATTGTTGGACTTTATTTCTCTCTTCAAAATCTGATGCGTTTTGTGAATTCTCAAAATTATATACTCGTATTCAAAATGAACTAGATTTAAAAATAAAATGCATTTGCTCAGATCATGGAGGGGAATTTGAAAATAAAAATTTTAAATCTTTTTGTGAAATGTTAGGTATTAAGCATGAGTTCTCCGCTCCACGCACACCTCAACAAAATGGTGTTGTAGAAAGGAAAAATAGGACAATCCAAGAACTAGCACGCACCATGCTATCTGAATATAAATTACCTAAGTCTTTTTGGGCCGAAACCATAAGCACATCATGCTATGTAATGAATAGAGTCATGCTTCGCCCATCACTAAATCTCACACCGTATGAACTATATTATCAAAAGAAACCTAACGTATCATATTTTAAAGTATTTGGTTGTAAATGTTTTATTCCTTATACAAAAGATTCTTTAGGAAAATTTGATGAAAAATGTGATGAAGGAATATTTCTTGGATATTCTTCAACCAGTAAAGCCTATAGAATATTTAACAAAAGGTCGAGCAAGGTTGAAGAGTCTATTAATGTTAAATTTGATGAATTTATTCCGTTTGCAGAAAGGTTTCCTACAGGTACAAATGATGAACCTTTGCCATCTTTGGAGCACGACGAAGAGAAACCTTCCAAAGAAGAGGAGGAGAAGTCCAAGGAAGATGAATATGTACCTCCAAGCGTTTTGAACTTCTCAAAAAATGATCCAAAAGAGCTAGTCATTGGGGAACCTTCTACTGGGGTAAGAACTCGATCTTCTCTTCATGAAACATTTTCAAATATTTGCTTAGTTTCAGAAATCGAACCTAAAAACGTTTCCACCGCTCTAAATGACAAATTTTGGTTTTTGGCTATGTATGAAGAGTTAGATCAATTTGAAAGAAATAATGGTTGGAATCTAGTAGATAGACCATCTAATCATCCAGTTATCGGCGTAAAATGGATCTTTAAAAATAAATTAGATGGTGATTCTAGGATTATAAGAAATAAAGCATGCTTAGTTGCTCAAGGTTATTCTCAAATCGAGGGGATAGATTTTGAAGAAACTTTTGCACTCATTGCTCGCTTAGAATCTATACGAATATTTTTGGCATTTGCGAGTTTTAAAAGAATAAAATTATTTCAAATGGATGTTAAAAGTGCTTTTTTAAATGGGTTTATAAAAGAAGTTTATGTAGAACAACCCCCCGGTTTTATAAATGAAAAATTTCCTAATCATGTTTACAAATTAGAAAAAGCGCTTTATGGTTTAAAACAAGCGCCCCGTGCATGGTATGATAGACTTACATCGTTTTTGTTAAAGAACGGTTATGTTATGGGAAGTGCCGACAACACACTCTTCATTAAGCATAATAATAACGATCTAATTATTTTACAAATATATGTTGATGATATCATTTTTGGAGCCACTAATGAAGAGTTGTGTAATGAAGTAGTCTTAGTAATGAAAAATGAATTTGAAATGAGTCTTATAGGAGAACTATCATATTTTCTTGGTTTTCAAATCTCACAACGAACGGATGGTATCTTTATTTGCTAAACCAAATATGTTCACGATATGCTTAAACGATTTGGATTTGAAAATCTTAAACAAGCTTCGACTCCTATGAGTGCTTCTTTAAAACTAGGAAAAGATGAATCTGGAATTTCAATTGATCAAACGCTATATAGAGGAATGATAGGATCTCTTCTTTACTTAAGTGCATCTAGACCAGATATAATGTTTGTCGTATGTTTATGTGGTCGCTTTCAATCTAATCCAAAAGAATCTCATATAAAAGCGGTAAAATGTATTTTTCGTTATCTATTAGGGTCATCTAAATTAGGATTATGGTACCCACACAATGATTCTTTCACACTCCACAGCTATTCCAATTTGGATTACGTCAGTTGTTCACTAGATCAAAAAAGCACTAGCGGTACTTGTCACTTTTTAGGACCCTCATTAGTGGCTTGGTCTAGTAGGAAACAATCTTCGGTTGCACTCTCCACCATGAAGGTCGAATACATCGCATTTGGTAGTTGTTGTGCACAAGTGTTATGGATGAGCCAAACTCTAGAGGATTTTGGATTTCATCTCAAGAACATTGATCTTAAATGTGACAACAAAAGTGCAATAGACCTCACATATAATCTCGTACACCACTCTAGTATTGGAACATGGTCTTCCGCATCTCTTAGGTTTGAGAATAACAAATCCTATGTGTATTTGATATTGTGTGTTTAAGAGTGCGGGAAAACAAGTCCACATGGCTCAAGGATAACATAAGAATGTTGCGCCCAAGTTTGGAGCCAAAACTCAAAACTGACTGCTAAAGCAGGCGGTAGCTCAGGCGGTAGCTCCGGCGGTACCTATTAGAGCAGGTGGTGGCTGCTAAAGTAGGCGGTAGCTGCTAGCGCAGGCGCTAGTGCTTGAAAGCGCAAAAGTGAAGTTCAAGCTGGCGGGATGCATATATTGAAAACAGATAGCGCCGACGGTAGCTGATAGCGTCGGTGGTAGGGCAAAGCAATAGAGGAAGGCGGCCGGCTTGCTTAAAATGAAGGATTCTCACGCGGAGAATATTTCCTAATCCGGGATAGCGCCGGCGGTAGCATTAGCACAGGCGCTAGCTCCAAGGCTATAAAAAGGACCCCTTGGATCCGTCTTCCTCATCCTCTCTTACTCCCAAATTCCAGAGCTTCGTGCCACAGCATAGAGAGGAAGGTTCAGAGAGATACTCCCACAAATCCATAAAGGCTTAAGGAGATCCGTGGAGAAGATTTCAACACGCGTCATCATCGTGACGAAAGACCGCATCGACTACGATCATACTCTGCGGGCCTTCGTCCACTTCTCCAAGAGATCCATATAGGGAGTTTGTATATTATTGTTATTTCATTTATCCATCTCTTTTAAATCGTGTAGTAAATTCGCCTCGTGTTGGCGAGTAGGTGACGCGCGATTTCAGCACCGCTAATTAGCAAGCGCAAAATGCGGTACGACGGCAGTGCACCGGTCGTTGTCAAGTAATAAAAGTAGGGAGGAATTCCCCGAATATCGTTCTCAAAGGAATGCAGGATGTGGTGATAAGAAAATAGAGTGAGTCGATTGTTACACGAGCGAATAGAACAAGGGCGTTGTGATGGTGTCCTAAGCTATTGCAGAAATAAGAAATGCGGGTCAAAACTCCGCTTCGCAAGGCGGGATGGAAGCAACGGCCGCGATGTCGTGCTTCAGAAGGCGCGTAGACGGAAAGTAACTGTGACAATTGAGGTTCGCACACACCTCTTCGCAAAGTGGGGGTGAGTGCAGCGGCCGCGATGTCGTGCTTCGGTATGTGGGTGAAATGGCTACAGTGCGGGGTTTTGTGAGGGTTGAAGGCACCTCTTCACTCTCACTTCTAGCTTTTGCTAGAGTGAGCTAGCTAGAATGCGTGTGTGGAAGTGGAGTGGAGGCTGAGTGCATCACAACAAAGCATCAAATGAAGAACGAAACAAGAAAAAGCTTTTATTCATAGACAAATAGAAAGCAATCCAGTTCATTACAACAATCAAAAGTACATTTCCAAAAAGAGAGAGAGGGTAGAGGAAACCACGAGTTGAGAAGCCTCACCGTAGATCTTGGTCGAAATGGGGGGTCATCACACCTCCTCTGAGCTCATTCCTTGGTTGCTTCCGGGGTTCAGAGGCTGTCACTACCTCTAAACATCATCCATCTTCTTCTCAGAGCTGGGTCTCTTCCACTTAGCTCAATGGAGATGTCTCACCTTCAAATGCTTGATGTAGATGGCGGAGAGTGCTTCTAGGACCCTTGATGGAGCTTAGGATCGATGGATGAAGCTTTCCCAAGGAAGAGGATGGATGGATGGAGCTTGGAGAGGGAAAATGGTGGAAGCTTACGGAAGAATTCACGCCCAAACTGTGCTGGCATGCCCTAAAATTGCGGAGCCGTTCTTTAAATACGGAGTAGAGAAAATACAGTGCACGATCAGGGGCGCACGACCAGTGGTCGTGCGCAAAGGAATGCTTGTGATCGTTCGTGGCCAACCTGCAGCAGAGGGAAAGATAGGGAATTAACGAACGGGCAGTGGCGCACGACCAGTGGTCGTGCGCCTGATCGTGCGAACCACTCTGTCTGGTAAGGGGAATTAACGCACGGTCAGTAGTGATGCGTATGTTTGTGCGCGAAGGAAAACACACGATCAGTGGCTTTTAGGCTAAAATTTGCCCCAAACCATTCTGAGCGTTCACATGATCATTGCACCTGCAGCAAACTCAAACATACTCGCTGGGCTATAGAAACAAAGCTCCCCAGCGGCATAAAATATGCACTAAAAAGAATAAAAGGGAACAATCCAAGATAACACACAAAACTAGGCTATGGAAGGTACTATCTACGCAAATGAACAACTAGACCAATATGATCGATAATCATCCTAATATTCAGTACCTATGCATGATAATAAGCCCAAATCAGTCCTAAAACATGTATATAATGGAGACTCATCACACCCCCAGACTTAACCATTTGCACGTCTCGGGCAAACTACTCAGCTCTCATGTCGGAACAATTGGATGTTAGAGTGTGATTGAGCGGTGGAGACTCATGCGAAGTCGCATGCTCACGTGCGTAGAAATACATTAGAATAGAATTTAACTCAAGATTATATTTAACTATTTTTAAAACAGTAATTTGAAATCTGTTTCACTTGGATGGTGAATCTCGGTGAATCTTTCGGTCGTGCATAAGGGAAAATAGTGTGACTAATGAGTAGAGTATTACTTGAATCAGAGCTCGGGACAATCTCCTAAGAAATCCATCAAAGTCGGCGTCCATAGGCTTGCAAGTTCGCACTCTCTCCACTGCATGAGATGACTCATATCTAAAGTCAACAGGACTTATAGGTTAAGATTTGGCTTAGGTTGAGTTATAACTAGATGAGTAGAAGGACGATGGGAATCACACTCAACATAACCCGAGTACTCAAGAGAATTACAATCACCAATACAACATTTTCAAGAACTACACAACAGCCCCAGACTTCAACTGAACACTAGGTGCATGCTAAGCCAAACCTAATTTGCTTTTGTCGAGAGAAAGTAATTGAAAGTTCATTTTGAACAAAAATTTTTGTTTTTCTTTTCTTTTCTTTTCTCGACAGAATTTCTTTTATAGGCACAATAAAAACTTCTCCTTCAGCTATTCCAAGGCTACCATACACAACAGAGATAACACCAAATGTGATCGATAAATAAATTTCTTTCAGCTCATTTGTTGGTGCGAACATAGGTTTGGCGGTATGGCTTTGGTGACATTTTAGTGGAGCTAAACAAGGAGGAAATTTAGGCTCAAGTGGGCTTGCAAAGGTGATTACGTTGGTAAGGATTTCAAAAGCACAAACGGATCAAGAAATGACCTATATCACACTTTATAACGAGTACTTCAATGCAATCGTTTCAAGAGTCGCCTAGTGCAAGTTCTATCCACCGAGAAAGGTTATCCTTCCTTCCGACCCTAGTAATAAGCTACTACAAGTCCAGCTACACTCGACCTTATGCTACCGTTGGATTCGCCGGATTCACCACTAAAGTAAAATAAATTGCAGCTACTATAATAGAAATAATTAAATTATAACTTTGAATTTTATTCTACTCTAATTGAATTTCTAGGCGTGACGGGAGCACTCGACTAGAGCACTACTCGAGTCGACATTTTTCTCTACTTCACACTCATACACTAACAATCCAATTCTTACGAACGGGGAACCTCGCAGCAATATCCAAAAAGAGCGCGTGATCAAGTGCGCGTGAACTAGGTGCAAACGGATGCAATGTGTGCAAAAAAATTAAAAATCCTAACTCAGCACATTCTAACATGCTATGCAAAGTGCGTGCACGTGCACATCTCGAACTCTCCCCCAGACTTGATCAAAACTAAATAAAATAGAGAATTCAGGTATACGGAAAATACGGGTAGAGAGGACCTATACTCATAAATGAGCATGCCAGAAGTGCGATAATTCCTTCTTTAACTTTTTCTCCTTCCTCATCCACCATGTGAGAGCTTCAACCTACGATGTTAGCAAAAAGGAAATAACAGAACATCAAAGAAATTAAAAGGGAAACGGAACCGGGTGGTTCCCATGGGTTGTCTCCCAAGAAGCCCTTTTGTTTAACGTCCTTAAAGGTGGACCAAATACCTATATTAAAGTTTAATAGCAGCAGTTAAAAAGATTATTTCAGACAGAATAATAAAAAAAAACACAGCGAGGCAAACTAATGAAGCACAAAATAGTACAGAAAAGAGGAAACAGCACAACCAAAACCCGGAGACCCCATCACACATCAGCTATATGCTGATTTGTGGTGGTTCTCACCAGCCACGCGATATGGGAAGGAGGTGAAGGCTTTAGGACCCAAGAAGGATTTCTCCCCCTTGCCCCTAACCTCCTCCTTCTCGCGCCGGAGGGCAGCAGAGCGTGCTCCATGCCACAATCTCTCTTGTTTTAGCTTTTCCACAGTTGGAGAGCGCCAACGTTGATAATCGTCAGAATTTCCCACCTTGGTGTTGGGTGGCATCACTTCCGTTGCCGCAGTGGCAACAGGATCAGCCCAATGGACCTGTTTAAATTGTTTATAGTTCATATTGCGACTAAGAAAATTATTCATAAGGCGCTTTGCTCCGCCATCTTCCTCATTGTTCCAAACTTCAGTCTCATTGCTTTCTCTTGCCTTCTTTTCCTCATCATTCACGACCTGCTTCACTTTTTCTTTCTTCTCTCCAACTAACAGTTCTTTTTCTTTCCTGGCTTCAGCAGTACTACACAATTCATCAGCAATAAAAAGGGGAGAGCGAAATTATGCATCGGAAGCAACCTTGGGACACGTAGGGGGTGTTACCTTACCAGGTAGGACAACACATCCCTTAGAGAAATTCATGGTGGCACCGATCTCTTTCAAGAACCGTACTCCCAAGATGGGAATAGATTGATTTTGACTAGGTCCCAAAACTTGGAAGTCGGCTACCACTACCATCCCTTCAATTGTAACTTCAACATTTTTAACTTCTCCCTCTGCCTTAATGACGGTACCGTTGGCGAGCACTAGGGATTTCCGGTCATCTATGTTCATTTCAAGTTGTAATTTCGCAACATCCTGCAATGCAAGGACGTTGCGAGATGAACCAGAATCACATAGGGTCGCCGTTTCAATATTATTAATGGTGCATGAGTTTACCAACTCATTTGGGTCACACGCCCCGCATCGGTGAGACTCTTCCCTTGGTTAATTGGATTCTTTTCAGTATTACATGGAAGGGTCCCTTGCGACCGCTCGGTTAGAACTTGAGCCAATTGGCCCAATTACGTCTCCAAGTTTCGTATGAACGCAGTTTGGTTGGCCATATTTGAGTTGGCGGCTTCCACAAACCTCTCCATCATTTCTTCCAAATTGATTTTCTTGGGCAGGGGCATCTTGATTATAACCCGGCTGAGGCGGCCTCGGTTGGCTTCCAGACGCTTGAGCATCATATTGATGTTGGCCTGGTTGCCATCGTTGTCCTGTAGTGTTTTGATTCCAGGAAATATTGGGGTGATTTCTCACACCCGGATTATAGGCATTGCCGTAGGGTGCCCCCTAGCTTGATTTCCAACAAAATTAACTGATTAATTTAAATTAAGTTGAGAGAGTTCACCTGATTGCCCGCTACCTGCACACTCGTATGCATGGTGACCACCGCCTCCGCATCCTTCACAAGTAATGTTGGTTGCGGGCGCAGCAGCGGGAGGTAGTGAGTCCACCACGAACAGTCCCCGAGCGCTTCTCGGCGCATTTCTCCCCGTAGTACAGAAGGTGCTGTGAGAGGCAGTGTCCTACAGAATTCTTAGAGCTTCCTCCGGCGTATGGTTCATCAAGGTCCCTCCTGCAGCAGCGTCAATCATTGCCCGATGGTTGGGCTCGATGGCGAAGTAGAATGTCACAACCCGCATTTTCCCAAGAATATAATACATATTATCAGAGCAAGGGGAAAATACGCGTCATGATGCCACGCCTGCAGGAGATGGCTACAGACGCTCAGGCAAACACTCCTTACGATAAATTTATAAAAAAAACATATATGTGTTTATATTAAAAGAGAAATTTTCATTTTAACTTAAGACCGCGTCCCTCGGTCCAGTGGATCATCTAGTCCACAACTAGAAAACTATATATACGCAGCAGAAAATAGGTTTGTTTTTAGCCTACATGAGCATGAAGATGAACATCCCAGAAATGATATGCATATATCTAGGTTTAGTATAGTAAGAAAAGATTTTCTACGATCTTCAAAGTACGTGACATTTATTTAAAACCATGATATGCAAGAATGACATTTCTATACCAAGAAGTAACTAATGCATCCTAGCATAAAGCTTCCCAGAGAGCAAGTAGGTAAACAACCTGAAGGTAACAGCAAAACAACTAGCAAGTAAACTAGCTCAAGAAGAGATTCATACGGGTGTCAACAACTGACACGAACCCGCAGGAAAGAAGGAAAAACAACCAAAGGAACTGCCCCTTACCTACTAGAGAGGAAGGGCCTCTACAGGACAGCTAAATGACGCCGCTATAACTCCTGCGGCAGCTAAAAACCTGAACCTGAGACATTCATAAGAAAAGAATGCCTCAGCCCAAAAGGGTGCAAGAAAACCAAGATTAGCAGCAATTAGTAATAAAGGAGTACAGAAAGAAGAACTAAGCAGGTAAACATCAATAATCTAACCACAACACGAGCCAGCACAAATGAGTGCACTCGGTAGGAGGAAGAGAAAAGCCTGCACTGAAAGGTAATAGCCAAAGCAATCATGGCCAACCACGTGTCCGTCCCTGTGGCTCAGAGGTGATGATTATACATATAATATATCATAATACCATACATAAGCATATAAGCTTAATAAAACTTGAGACTGATCAGCTTGAGGGAAAAGCGTCCCCCAAAAGAAGGCACTTCGACGGTAGTATCTTCCACCAACGCCCTTTGCCCAAAACCGGGTGGTGGTCCTTCATCCACTGCCACCCAAAAATCACATCAGGAGTGCTGCGGCGGTGACTCCAATCCACCCAAACCAACAGTCCAAAAGAGGCACTGTGTGGTGACTTTAAGCTCACACGCTCAACAGACTCACACTTAGCACCTGTAGCAGGGGTGCACAATCATATATATAGGTATATGTATATGTATAAGTATATAAACCAACCTCAGTGTGGGACACCTGAGAACACTCAGAACATTGGACTACGAAGATCATGGAGATCAAGAACCACTCACCGAAACTATCCCGGGGAATTAGGCAACAAGCATACTTAGCTCATAAATCCAACGGAACACCAGGAGGAGTGTCAGACCAGGAGAACATGATAACAAATGGTTTAGCCATATTTCAAAACGAGAGAATCAGGAAACACCGGATTCAGAAATAAATCAATAGAGTAATATTTAACTTACAACAAGGTCGATGATTTTAGCAAGATGACACCATGCAAGGCTTGGTGTCGGAATAAGACGAAGGTAACTTAACACAAAGGCCAAACACCAGCACAACACTCGAAGGACAAAAGAAAACACTTGGTGAGTCCAAACTTGACTCCCAACAAATCTCTCATAATAGTACGGTGAATAAGGCACGACAAACACCACAAATGAACACTGACCAAAAAATAGTGCAACTCAAGAGTAGAGCATAGCTTTATCAAAAGTCTTAGCCAAAGGGACTTAAAAGGTTTAATAACAACGCTTAAGATACCCGGGAACACCCCGCAGAAGAACATATAGATATGTGAGGAAGCAATTCAGAACGAGCGATGAAATTGACAGGATACTCAATAAGAGCCGACGAGAGAAGACTCATATCAAGTCAACGAGGAGGACATATTTCAAAGATGACTAGAAGACTTCACTTCAAAGTCGACGGGGAACTTCATAGACGATGAAATAGTTCCAAGATCATAGGGTGAGCAAACCTTTTAAAATCTAGGGAAATCTTATCAGACTACCTGGTAGCGTAACCAAACAGGTATAGAAGCTACCCAGGTTACAAGGGGGATGACAGCAGGGATCAAGAACCCAGAACACCAAACAAGACCCAAAAAGGTGAAACACAACTGCTACTACCCAGTCGGAACTATGTTCATATTATAAATGAACATATTTTATCGGGGTTGCATCGCATAATAGCTGTAACGATGATCCCTAGGGTGGACGTAGACTCATTATAAAGGGTTGTCCAAGGATAGGAAAACATGAATTATGAGACAAGTAGACCTAAGTGGCATAAGGTAATCCACAACCCAAAAAGGATTTACAACAAAATAGCCAATCTGGAATGCTTAAAGGCAACCAAACCACAACAATGGGGTGTATAAGGCAATATATTTCTCTCTATATTTCTCAAGTGAACCACCTCAGCAAAGGCTCAGTACAACCACAACAAGTGAAAGGAGGGGCAGCAGCCGGCCAATCAAAATAAAAGCCCCAATAGCTAACAATAAATTTGGAGCTTCATGACCCGAAAAGGGAATAATAGCAACATGATCTTCCAGGTACTTATATCTCTCATCATTTGGATTATAGAATACAACAACACAAGCAGATAATAATTCTGGTCTTGAAGTAACAATAACAAAACGTCAGAAATTGAATAATGGCATTGGTAAGAGGAATAGCACTAGGAAAAATCTGGAAAGAGCACTCCAACAAAAATCGAATCATGGCTCAACTCTCCCAACACTCCAACAGCACTCCAAAAATACAGCCGACCTAAACCCAAACGAAACCAATCCAGATCCCAAAACTGAGATCTTTACTTGATCTTATGAAGACATTCATTACCAAAACTGATGGGAGGAGTAGCCCCAACAGAATTACATAGCAACACCCTAAATTAAAGTTCACACAGCAGCAACCCCCCACAATTAGACAAAAGCAAGGAGCATCGCCCAATTAGAGTAACAGCAGCCCCCCTTTATTAGACAAAAGCAAGATTTAGAATTAGTAGATAAACAATCAGTGAATGCGGAGAAACGACTAAAAACTGGGGATAAATCTCTAAAGGAACAAGTGGAATTATTAAAGGAAGTTCAAGAGACTCTTATAAGGTAAACCAGTACGTATTCTTATAGGTATTTAACCTAAAGAAAAGCTAGATCAATTACAGCTGCTAACTTCTAAACCACTTTTATATATCTGCAATGTCCTAGAAAAAGATGCTGTTTTGGGTAATCATTCACTAAACTAGTAGGAAATGCATAGCAGCCCCAACGAAATTTTTATAGCATACAGCAGCCCCCCAAAACAAATCCAAACTGGAAATCATGAATCATAAACCATCTCAAATAAGGAACGAAGGGGGAAGATGGAGAGGCGGTTTTCTTGCCTGAATCGGACGCGGACGCCACCCGGCGAAGAGAGGCCCACGGCCGGAAGGCCTCGCCCCCACCGCTGAACATGACGAACGCCCTCCGATCCACACTCCGACGAAGATGCCAAGCTCCGGTGACCTCTAAAACACCGCCTCCGAACAACCCCGACGCCGAAACCCTAGGCGCAGCTCACCAACCCTCTCGGCAGAAAGAAATCGGGAGAGGGGAAGGGGGTTACGGGGAGAATGAGGTGGGAGGAAGCTTTATAAGTAAATATAGGATTTATATATATATAATAAATAAATTTTATATATATATATATAAACATAACTCATATATGTATATATATACACATGTATAAAAAGATTTTATACGAAAATAAACCTATATAAACTTATACCCATAAGTAATTACGTATACACATCCGCCTACCTATAAACATAAAGCCTAGTGTATCCCCAAATTTTTTTTTTATGTATACATATATGTATATATATTTTGTATTTATAGTTGTATAAATCTTTATATATATATACAACCTTTGCACCTTAACATATAATAAATGCGTACACATATACACAATTACATACGTATTACCGCATTAACGCCCCCAACTAAAGTTAACTCGCCGGACGACGACGACGACTGTCCCGAAATGGTAACGCCCTTTCATCAGAGCTACGAATTAATATTTCATTTTAGAATTATTATTATTATTCCATTTTAAAATAAATATAAGTAAATCCGGGGCGTTACAACCACCCCTCCTAACAAAAAGTTTCGTCCCGAAACTTAGAACCGAAGCTTAGAATACAAAAGAATGAAAAAGCAAGGGAGAGGTAAGCCCACACTCGCTAGATAGAAACGCTAACCGAAAAGGGTTAGGAAAGCAGATGCGGATAAGATCACCCAAAAAAAGAAAAGGACATTACCAAGAACTCGAAATGTCCAACCCGAGGACAGAAAACGTATCGCGGAACGACCGATAAGCGGATCCCCAACTAAAGGAAGCCTAAACGAAGATCAGCCTTCGAAAACACCAAACTACCACGCAACTGATCAAGCAAATCATCAATCTGAGGCAACAGATACCTGTTCTTGATGATCATCTTGATCAGCTCTCGATAATCGATACACAATCTCACCGAACTACCTTCCTTCTTCACGAACAAGACAGGAGTACTCCAGGGCAAGGAACTAGGCTAGGAAAAAGCCACACTGCATCCACTCATCTAACTGAGTGCGCAACTCTCGCAACACACGCGGGGACAAAGGGTACAGTGCCTTAGCAATAGGACAGGTACCCGGCCCAAGGTCAGAAACAAACTCCTCAACTCTCACAGGTAGAAAGAACCAGGGAGACTAACGGCGAAGACATCAACGAACTCTCGCACCATAGGGAAGCAAATCCTCGATACACAACAAACTGAAAATGGTTTCTAGCGTAGAAGCAAGATAAGCAACACCATTGGAGAACTAAAGCTCCTGGCACACACCGCGAAAATAACCGGGGAAAACATAGCGTGGAAAACCAAACACGCTCGAGGGTTGACCGATGTCTAGCTCAAAGACCAAACGCTTTACCTTACGTTGGATAACAACATCAAACCTGGACAACCAGCCCAAACCCAAGAATCACAACGAAAACTCCAGATCTAGCACCTTTAGGTTAACAAAAGTTACGAAACCACCTAAGAAGGCAGGACAACTTTGAAAGCCCTGATCCGACACCGCAGAAACAACAGGGGGAAAACTTAACACCAAGGGAATCTGCAAAACGATCAACCACCTAAGGATGACTGCCTGCGAAGCTCTATAGCCAAAACAACGAGTAAAACTCGAATCAAAAAGAAGGCACGCTCAACATCCTCTACCTTAACTCGCATATAATTGAGATAACAAAAATCTACATCTACATCCGCAAGCCAACGAATAAACTAGGTCAAAACCTTCACCTGAAAATACCTGGGCAGCAAACTGCGCTTGTAACACAACCATTTGCTTTAACAACGCCTCGATACTCTGACGCAACTCCTTAGTCACCGCCTCACTAAGCGCACCTAAGGGTTCACCCTCTAACCGAGAGCCAACTCCGACGTGCCACGCTCTGGAGTCATCGACAGCAATTATGAACGAACACATCACTACACCTAGCTTAAGACGCAACAGCTAGGAACTAGAATTTCCTAACTCGACACAGATCAGAAAAGTGTAGATACTTGCTCTTGCTGTTACCTTGCTCTGGGAATTCATGAAATGATGTTATGCTAAACTAAGGATGGTATACCATCATCCTATAAACTTATGTGCATATAATATAAATGCATGATTGCCAAATTTTATTTCAAATCATGTGTGTACAAGCGTCATCATGTATGTCTTTAGCTTGGCACGTGTGCTAATGCTATGTTATGATGCATATGCAGTGCTATGCAATCTAAAAAAGGCCTTAATGCATGCTATGAGCGGCGTACACATGCGATCTTATGCATCCCATACTACATATTATCGCATGCAACGAAAAAGAAAATCTAATGGACACGCATGCGACCTACGTTATGCATCCCATACTACATAACAGTCGTATGCTGTCACCTATGAGGATCCATATACAAACACATATTATGCATCCCATACTACATAATATGCCCCGTATACTTCTTATCATGCTATGAGTGTAGTGTTCATGCTTCAGCCAAGACATACTGATGACCCTTCGGTGTGTGTATGCAATGAATGACGATTCTCACCAGGCGGTTAACCGGGAAACCAAACTATCACAGCAACCCGGCTAACCTGGCTCTGATACCAACTGTCACAACCCGCATTTTCCCAAGAATATAATACATATTATCAGAGCAAGGGGAAAATATGCGTCATGATGCCACGCCTGCAGGAGACGGCTACAGACGCTCAGGCAAACACTCCTTACGATAAATTTATAAAAAAAACATATATGTGTTTATATTAAAAGAGAAATTTTCATTTTAACTTAAGACCGCGTCCCTCGGTCCAGTGGATCATCTAGTCCACAAGTAGAAAACTATATATACGCAGCAGAAAATAGGTTTGTTTTTAGCCTACATGAGCATGAAGATGAACATCCCAGAAATGATATGCATATATCTAGGTTTAGTATAGTAAGAAAAGATTTTCTACGATCTTCAAAGTACGTAACATTTATTTAAAACCATGATATGTAAGAATGACATTTCTATACCAAGAAGTAACTAATGCATCCTAGCATAAAGCTTCCCAGAGAGCAAGTAGGTAAACAACCTGAAGGTAACAGCAAAACAACTAGCAAGTAAACTAGCTCAAGAAGAGATTCATACGGGCGTCAACAACTGACACGAACCCGCAGGAAAGAAGGAAAAAACAACCAAAGGAACTGCCCCTTACCTACTAGAGAGGAAGGGCCTCTACAGGACAGCTAAACGACGCCGCTATAACTCCTGCGGAAGCTAAAAACCTGAACCTGAGACATTTATAAGAAAAGAATGCCTCAGCCCAAAAGGGTGCAAGAAAACCAAGATTAGCAGCAATTAGTAATAAAGGAGTACAGAAAGAAGAACTAAGCAGGTAAACATCAATAATCTAACCACAACACGAGCCAGCACAAATGAATGCACTCGGTAGGAGGAAGAGAAAAGCCTGCACTGAAAGGTAATAGCCAAAGCAATCATGGCCAACCACGTGTCCGTCCCTGTGGCTCAGAGGTGATGATTATACATATAATATATCATAATACCATACATAAGCATATAAGCTTAATAAAACTTGAGACTGATCAGCTCGAGGGAAAAGCGTCCCCCAAAAGAAGGCACTTCGACGGTAGTATCTTCCACCAACGCCCTTTGCCCAAAATCGGGTGGTGGTCCTTCATCCACTGCCACCCAAAAATCACATCAGGAGTGCTGCGGCGGTGACTCCAATCCACCCAAACCAACAGTCCAAAAGAGGCACTGTGGCGGTGACTTTAAGCTCACACGCTCAATAGACTCACACTTAGCACCTGTAGCAGGGGTGCACAATCATATATATAGGTATATGTATATGTATAAGTATATAAACCAACCTCAGTGTGGGACACCTGAGAACACTCAGAACATTGGACTACGAAGATCATGGAGATCAAGAACCACTCACCGAAACTATCCCAGGGAATTAGGCAACAAGCATACTTAGCTCATAAATCCAATGGAACACCAGGAGGAGTGTCAGACCAGGAGAACATGATAACAAATGGTTTAGCCATATTTCAAAACGAGAGAATCAGGAAACACCGGATTCAGAAATAAATCAATAGAGTAATATTTAACTTACAACAAGGTCGATGATTTTAGCAAGATGACACCATGCAAGGCTTGGTGTCGGAATAAGACGAAGGTAACTTAACACAAAGGCCAAACACCAGTACAACACTCGAAGGACAAAAGAAAACACTTGGTGAGTCCAAACTTGACTCCCAACAAATCTCTCGTAATAGTACGGTGAATAAGGCACGACAAACACCACAAATGAACACTGACCAAAAAATAGGGCAACTCAAGAGTAGAGCATAGCTTTATCAAAAGTCTTAGCCAAAGGGACTTAAAAGGTTTAATAACAACGCTTAAGATACCCGGGAACACCCGACAGAAGAACATATAGATATGTGAGGAAGCAATTCAGAACGAGCGATGAAATTGATAGGATACTCAACAAGAGCCGATGGGAGAAGACTCATATCAAGTCAACGAGGAGGACATATTTCAAAGATGACTAGAAGACTTCACTTCAAAGTCGACGGGGAACTTCATAGACGATGAAATAGTTCCAAGATCATAGGGTGAGCAAACCTTTTAAATTCTAGGGAAATCTTATCAGACTACCTGGTAGCGTAACCAAACAGGTAAAGAAGCTACCCAGGTTACAAGGGGGATGACAGCAGGGATCAAGAACCCAGAACACCAAACAAGACCCAAAAAGGTGAAACACAACTGCTACTAGCCAGTCGGAACTATGTTCATATTATAAATGAACATATTTTATCGGGGTTGCATCGCATAATAGCTGTAACGATGATCCCTAGGGTGGACGTAGACTCATTATAAAGGGTTTTCCAAGGATAGGAAAACATGAATTATGAGACAAGTAGACCTAAGTGGCATAAGGTAATCCACAACCCAAAAAGGATTTACAACAAAATAGCCAATCTGGATTGCTTAAAGGCAACCAAACCACAACAATGGGGTGTATAAGGCAATATATTTCTCTCTATATTTCTCAAGTGAACCACCTCAGCAAAGGCTCGGTACAACCACAACAAGTGAAAGGAGGGGCAGCAGCCGGCCAATCAAAATAAAAGCCCCAATAGCTAACAATAAATTTGGAGCTTCATGACCCGAAAAGGGAATAATAGCAACATGATCTTCCAGGTACTTATATCTCTCCATTTGGATTATAGAATACAACAACACAAGCAGATAATAATTCTGGTCTTGAAGTAACAATAACAAAACGTCAGAAATTGAATAATGGCATTGGTAAGAGGAATAGCACTAGGAAAAATCTGGAAAGAGCACTCCAACAAAAATCGAATCATGGCTCAACTCTCCCAACACTCCAACAGCACTCCAAAAATACAGCCGACCTAAACCCAAACGAAACCGATCCAGATCCCAAAACTGAGATCTTTACTTGATCTTATGAAGACATTCATTACCAAAACTGAAGGGAGGAGTAGCCCCAACAGAATTACATAGCAACACCCCAAATTAAAGTTCACACAGCAGCAACCCCCCATAATTAGACAAAAGCAAGGAGCATCCCCCAATTAGAGTAACAGCAGCCCCCTTTATTAGACAAAAGCAAGATTTAGAATTAGTAGATAAACAATCAGTGAATGCGGAGAAACGACTAAAAACTGGGGATAAATCTCTAAAGGAACAAGTGGAATTATTAAAGGAAGTTCAAGAGACTCTTATAAGGTAAACCAGTACGTAGTCTTATAGGTATTTAACCTAAAGAAAAGCTAGATCAATTACAGCTGCTAACTTCTAAACCACTTTTATATATCTGCAATGTCCTAGAAAAAGATGCTATTTTGGGTAATCAATTCACTAAACTAGTAGGAAATGCATAGCAGCCCCAACGAAATTTTTATAGCATACAGCAGCCCCCGAAAACAAATCCAAACTAGAATCATGAATCATAAACCATCTCAAATAAGGAACGAAGGGGGAAGATGGAGAGGCGGTTTTCTTGCCTGAATCGGACGCCGACGCCACCCGGCGAAGAGAGGCCCACGGCCGAAAGGCCTCGCCACCACCGCCGAACACGACGAACGCCCTCCGATCCACACTCCGACGAAGATGCCAAGCTCCGGCGACCTCTAAAACACCGCCTCCGAACAGCCCCGACGCCGAAACCCTAGGCGCAGCTCACCAACCCTCTCGGCAGAAAGAAATCGGGAGAGGGGAAGGGGGTTACGGGGAGAATGAGGGGGGAGGAAGCTTTATAAGTAAATATAGGATTTATATATACATAATAAATAAATTTTATATATATATATATATATATAAACGTAACTCATATATGTATATGTATACACATGTATAAAAAGATTTTATACGAAAATAAACCTATATAAACTTATACCCATAAGTAGTTACGTATACACATCCGCCTACCTATAAACATAAAGCCTAGCGTATCCCCAAATTTTTTTTTTATGTATACATATATGTATATATATTTTGTATTTATAGTTGTATAAATCTTTATATATATATACAACCTTTGCACCTTAACATATAATAAATACGTACACATATACACAATTACATACATATTACCGCTTTAACGCCCCCAACTAAAGTTAACTCGTCGGACGACGACGACGACTGTCCCGAAACGGTAACGCCCTTTCATCAGAGCTACGAATTAATATTTCATTTTAGAATGATTATTATTATTCCCTTTTAAAATAAATATAAGTAAATCCGGGGCGTTACATAGAAGGTTTCCACGACGTTCCACCGCTGAAGCTCGTGATTTGGGCATTTGTGCAGGAGGTCACTAAGATGCTCCCAAACTTCTGCGAGAGTTTCTTGCTCAGCTTGCCAGAAAGTGGCTATCTCATGCCGAAGGCTCGCAATTTTATCCACCGGGTGGAATTTAGCCAAAAATTTGGACGCGAGAGCATCCCAAGTTGCAGCAGTCCCTGGGGGAATAGAGTGGAGCCATACCTTGGCTTTGTCGCGCAACGAGAAAGGGAACAGTCTCAGCTTGACTGTTTCATCAGAAATTCCTGCATAACGGAAGGTTCCGCAGATATCGGAGAACTCCGCCAAGTGAAGATGTGGGTCTTCACTAGGCATCCCAGAGAACTGAGCGTTGTTGCGGATGATGTTCAGGATGACCGGTTTGATCTCAAACTGGTTATTCATGATGTTAGGCCCAAATACTGGATACACACTCCCAGCTGTTGGAGTGGTATAATCTCTCATGGTCCGGGGCCTCGGTCTAACTGCCTCCTGCTCATCCCTTAGATGATTATGCCCCACATGGGGTACTCAAAGATTCACTTCGGCCTGATCATTGGGTACTCTTGGCGCACCTCCAAGTTCCATATTATCTCCCATAGCCGCTTGCCTGACTGCAGCACGCCTTAGTGCGCGCGTAATACGTTCAATCTCAGGATCAAAGGGTACTAATTCCTTTCCGGCTTGTCTCTGCATACACAAAAAGAAGATACAAAGAAAAACAAAAATAAAAAACAACTGCTCTTATAACAATGATTCACAACCAAATTCTCATCACGCCTGCATTCCCCGGCAATGGAGCCAAAAACTTGACGCGCGATTTCAGCACCGCTAATTAGCAAGCACGAAATGCGGTACGACGGCAGTGCACCGGTCGTTGTCAAGTAATAAAAGTAGGGTGGAATTCCCCGAATATCATTCTCAAAGGAATGCAGGATGTGGTGATAAGAAAATAGAGTGAGTCGATTGTTACACGAGCGAATAGAACAAGGGCGTTGTGATGGTGTCCTAAGCTATTGCAGAAATAAGAAATGCGGGTCAAAACTCCGCTTCGCAAGGCGGGATGGATGCAATGGCCGCAATGTCGTGCTTCGGAAGGCACGTGGATGGAAAGTAACTATGACGATTGAGGGTCGCACACACCTCTTCGCAAAGTGGGGGTGAGTGCAACGGCCACGATGTCATGCTTCGGTATGTGGGTGAAATGGCTACAGTGCGGGGTTTTGTGAGGGTCGAAGGCACCTCTTCACTCTCACTTCTAGCTTTTGCTAGAGTGAGCTAGCTATAACGCGTGTGTGGAAGTGGAGGCGGAGCGCATCACAACAAAGCATCAAATGAAGAACGAAATAAGAAAAAGCTTCTATTCATAGACAAATAGAAAGCAATCCATTTCATTACAACAATCAAAAGTACATTTCCAAAAAGAGAGAGAGGGTAGAGGAAACCACGAGATGAGAAGCCTCGCCGTAGATCATGGTCGGAATGGGGGGTCATCATGCCTCCTCCGAGCTCAGTCCTTGGTTGCTTCTGGGGTTCAGAGGCTGTCACTACCTCTAAACATCATCCGTCTTCTTCTCAGAGCTGGGTCTCTTCCACTTAGCTCAATGGAGATGTCTCACCTTCAAATGCTTGATGTAGATGGTGGAGAATGCTTCTAGGACCCTTGATGGAGCTTAGGATCGATGGATGAAGCTTTCCCAAGGAACAGGATGGATGGATGGAGCTTGGAGAGGGAAAATGGCAGAAGCTTGCAGAAGAATTCGCGCCCAAACTGTGCTGGCTTGCCCTAAAATCGCGGAGCCAATCTTTAAATATATAGCAGAGAAAATACAGCGCACGATCAGGGGTGCACGACCAGTGGTCGTGCGCGAAGGAATGTTTGTGATCGTGCGCGACCAACCTGCAGCAGAGGGAAGATAGGGAATTAACGCACGAGTAGTGGGGCACGACCAGGGGTCGTGCGCCTGATCGTGCGAACCACTCTATCTGGTAAGGGGAATTAATGCACAGTCAGTAGTCGTGCGCCTGATTGTGCGCGAAGGAAAACGCACGATCAGTGGCTTTTTAGTCTAAAATTTGCCCCAAACCAATCCGAGCGTTCACATGATCATTGCACCTGCAGCAAACTCAAACATACCCGCTGGGGTATAGAAACAAAGCTCCACAGCGGCATAAAATATGCACTAAAAAGAATAAAAGGGAACTATCCAAGATAACACAGAACTAGGCTATGGAAGGTACTATCTACACAAATAAACAACTAGACCAACATGATCGACAATCATCCTAATATTCAGTACCTAGGCATGATAATAAGCCCAAATGAGTCCTAAGACATGTATATAATGGAGAATCATTAGTAGGTCTGGGTAGGACTTAGGCAGAAATTCGCCTCGTGTTGGCGACTAGGTCTGGGGTGTAAGTCTAGGGGGTGCTCGAGGCCATATCCGGGGAAGGGTTGGCTAGAGCGGCTTGAGGCCGTATCCGGGGAAGGATCGGCTAAAGCCAACCAGTTCGTGGGGATACGAGTCGGTATAGAAAACAAAAAGAGTCTTTCATATTTCGCTTTGATTTCTAGCGTCATTGAAATCAAAATTTTGTAATCAATTTTATTAATAATAATCATGTCTCTCTTTGTGTAATAAAATTGATTTGTTCTTCATTTCTCTAAATTGTTTATTATCCTCTCCTTTATTATAAAACAATTTAGACCTTTAAACAAAATCACTATTTTGATTTCTTATCATAAGCAAGTATTTCAAAATATAATATAAGTTTTTAAAACCCTTATTCACCCCCCCCCCCCTATAAGGGCGCCTACCGATCCATCAAGTAGTATCAGAGATAGGTTTTATTCCAATTGGCTTAACAACCGAGAATAATGGCGTCTCATTATCTCGCTTCTATTAGTGGTGGTAATTTTTATGAAGAAGGAAAATCACTAGCACCATCATTATTTGAAGGAAGAAATTTTAAAGGATGGAAAATATTAATGGAAAATTTTCTTAAAGCTTTAGATGAAAAAGTTTGGAATATTACTATTAAAAAGCCACCTAGCGTATTAAATGAAAACGGAATTGTTTTAAATGCAAAATCTATGAATAGTCTATTTTGTGAATATTTCCAAACTCATTCATACTTTTCCTACTACATATGAGATGTGGAATTTTCTTAAAATAACTTATGATTCTACATCTACAGGCATGAATGGAACACAAGAGGAGAAAGACATACAAGCATCCACCATAAGTCAAGGAGATCTTTCTTATTGCAAAACCATGGAAATCATGAAAATTGACTTAGACGAAGAGAGCAATACATCAAGAGAAAAAGAAGATGAAATTTCATCTATGAAGGAGGAAGGCCTAGAAGACGGCAAAGGAACCTCATGTTCACATCTTGCCTCTTCCGATAGCGCTGTAAGAAAGTCTAATTCTTTTTCTTATTTTGATATACAAAAAATTGCTAAACATTGAATGAAGAAATTAAAAATTGCTAATAAGAGATTACGTGTAGAAAATAAAACTTTGAAAGCAAATCTGAATGAAGAATCGAAAAAGGATGTGTTTGAATCTCAATCATGCTCTTCATTTGAAAACTATACACCTTATTTTGATTATAATAATATTTAAGAAAAATTCAAGAATTTAGAAAAAGAACTTTTAATTTCAAAAGAACATAACGAAAAATTGATAAACGAAAATAATATTCTCTCTCATAAACTATAATCTTTAAAATCACTCTTTCAAAAAGGATTAAATAATTTTAAATATCTTATTTGTAGTTTATCATCAAACTTGTGTAAAACTTCTACTAGTATTTTAAAACATATTAAACATGCACCTAGTAGAATGTTTAATCACACAAACATAATGAAATCTAACCCACATTATGTATCTCCCAAATTAAATTCTAATGTGCACAAATTTCCTATGAAATATAATTTCAAAAGTGATTATTATTTTAAACCTAAGTTTAATGAATATGGAAATTTGATGCATAATATTAAATCAAAATATGAATGGAGACCCAAAATTAAAAATGAAACATTAACTCCACTTGAAAGAATTTATTCATTGTCGTCTCCCCAAAAATTATCACGCTATATTTGGGTACCTAAAGGAACCGTTACACTTGGTTCCCTTTGGATACCCAAATCTCTCATCTACTAGTATCATCCATATGCATAAAGTAGAATATTTTCAAATTGAAATACATAAATTTCTACTTCACGATGTGCTTTAATGTCTTTTCTATTTTTTCTTTTTATTTTTCTTTTTAAGCCATCATGTCATGGTCATCTAATATAATATTTGAAAATTTGACTTTGCCCCCTAAAGCCTAAACGAAGTGTGCAAATCAAAGTAAATCAAAAGTAAAAGTCAAGTATTTTTTATTTATAAATGACCAATCTATTACTATAAAAATCATTACCCATAAATATCATATAGTATTCATATAAATTGAACTATAAATTTGCTATAAGATATTTCAAATTAAATCCAGTTATTAGGCTATTAAGCTTTTTAGCCTTCACCAACAAGTGGTTTAGAGAAATAACATGATCTAAAAGAAAGTTCAAGATCTAAAAGAAAGTTCAAGATCTAAATAAAAGCTCAACTTTCAATATGGTTGTCTTTGTTCACAACAAAAATTATATTGTGTTCACTCCTTGATGTCAAACATGATCTAAACCATCACTATTGTTCACCTATCAAAAATCACATATATATTCAAAATTCTTAATTAAAAGAAAATCATTAAAATGTATTGAAAGAATTTACCTTCATAATGACTATTGAATTCACATGCACCACCATGATCTATTGATGTCCTTTGCTAAAATTCTCTAACATCATATATCATAAGTCATATCAAGAGTCTTCTAAAAACAATTATTTCTATCACAATTATGTGAATTATAATTGATATAATAATTGATGACAATTGATATTATAATTACATACCATGGTTGGTGTATTATGTGTGTATTGTGATTTATTTCGAGTTTAGACCTTTGAATCATCTTGATATCAAATCAAATTAAATCATCACTTCATTCTAGGTCTCTAAGTTGAAACACAATCAAACCTTGATATAACATTAATCTCAAACTTATCATACTAACATTGTTACCTAAAGAATATTTGTGTCTATGTTAGGCTTTATATGTTTACCAAGATATACAGGCTGGGTATTCTCATCTAGGGCTTATCCATGATATTCTTATGCATGAACATTATTTTTTAATCACTAAAATCATGCATATTTGATTTGCTCATTCATGTCTTCTCGTGCTTACATTTCCTATCATTTTCAAACTACATTATATTGATAAATATAAGCCTTAGAAAAATTAAAATGGAGATATAATAAAATATATCTCATGCAAACTTTATTTGGTAAAGTCATATATAAAATCACTAATGTTTCATGCAATTTGCACTATCTAGACATCTCCTAAAATTCTAAAATTTCTGCATGAAATTACTATTTGGACACTTAATCAAGATCAACAATTACAAATTTCAAAATCATCAAAAATCGTGTACTGTTTCCCGCGCTAGCGCTAACGCCGACGCTAGCGCACCTATTTGTTTTTCTGTATTTTTAAAATTTTGTAAAATTCTTAAAAATATATTAATCTATATGTACTATTTATTTTTGCACTTCTGATTTTATTTCATTTTTGAAAAATCAAATACAAAAATACAAAAGCCAAATTATAAAAAAATATTATTTGCCTATTTGTTTTTGTCATTTGTTTAAAGTCTATGTTTTATGCAAAAATCTAATACAAAAATATAAAACATTAAAACTATCAAAAAAACTGTTTGGACTTTCCTGTGAAAATCAAGCATGATTTAATCTATTATTTAGAACTTCTATAATGTTGCAATTTATCTTTTCAAACTACTTTGAACATTGTTTTCATCATGCTTTGATATATCTATTAATATGTGCATCAATTATATTGTAGAAGTTGTGTAGAACCAAGCTTAGCATGCCTCTAAGAATGAGTAAATGTTTTATGTTTGATAATGATATTTATTCACTTACTTATTTTGGCATTGTCTACGTATGTTTTTAATCTAAGAATGCTTATGTATGTTTTGTAATAGTACAATGAATTAAAACTGCACAAGTATCTTACCTACACAACCTTTGTTTGCACTTTTAAAAGTTAAGAAAAGTGGTATGCTTTCATAAATTATATTGGTTTGCAAAACAAGTGTATTCGGAGAACTTTGTACAAAACAAAAATCATAAAATAAAGTGACAAAGATAACTCCACCAAGCACTACTTGAACCTCCTGATAAGTCTTAATAAGCGTTGAGAGGTTGAGCATCTTGGAAAGAATAGTAAAGTATCTTGTGTAAACCATATCTTTCTTTCAAAATAAAAACCACTTACTCTTAAGTACACCGGATCACTAGTTTCAATATTAAAATAAAATAAAATATGTGATCCCCCAAGCCTACTTTGCACCCTGATAAGTCTTAATGAGCATTGTGTGTGCAAAGCACCTTGGTAGTTGTACATTTTCTTTGTGCATTGAAGTTCGTGGAAGTAAAACTATTTGTGTTTTATTGTGCTCTTTACTTTACATATTTCTTGTATTTTTGATTAAAACATTTGTTTACTCTATTCAAAATACACTTATGTGCACATCATTATCTTCCATAACACTTCTTCTCATGAGTATTGGATCCTAATGCTAAAATTCTATAATACTCTTTCTATATAAATGCACTAGATAACCTAGCATGCTTTCTACAATGTTTTGTATGTGTTGAATTTGTGAATTAAAATAACATTGTAGTAATCTCTTTTTGATAACATTATCTCATGTTTGGTTACTTTATTGTTAAACTTAAAGATTTTAATTGACCATTGATTTACAAAAACATCCTCTTTATGAAATTTAACTCATATATCTTTTTATGGATCATCATTGATTACAATAAAATGTTTCTTGTATCTCGATATGTCTTCTGCATCATAACCATATAATTGTTTTACCTTGCACTTTCATGCTTATTTAAAGTCTTTTATTTTGTGTGCATCCTCACTTGAATCTTAACATTCCTTTATTTCAACAAGTGGTAGACTTGCTTGGTAAACTTTATATTGGTTGCTTTAAACAAGAATATTTTTTATGCTAAAAACTCTGATTTATTTCTATGAAAATATTGTAATACCAAAACTCTGATATATTAATGGATTACAAATTAGCTCAGTAACTTTTTTTTAAAAAATCAAATAAAATATAAACCCATAGGCTATGAACGTATCATTAGAATTAAATGATAAATGTTTCCAATAATTATTATCCATGACTTCATATCTCACCATAGCGGGGGCGTAGGGTTGTAGACATTAGATAACCTTATCTCTAGTCATGTCTTGTCCTTAACCGGGGAGGGTTCCAGTGGGGCCTTGCGAGGCACTGGGGGGAAAGAGTGCTAGGTTGAGTTTTGTCTAGTGTTTGCATATGGGACTAACACCCCAACCTATGACATGTATGCAGCTCCTCATGCCCATCCGTCACTTAGTACGGGGCTAAGGTGTAAACATATTGTCTGGGTAGTTTAGTTACTTGGAAATCATTAACATTTTATGCATAAAACTCTTATATAAAAAGGGGATGAACCAACATAATAATACTTGAAAATGTTATATTGCTAAAAAATCTGATCTATCTCAATAAAAATTATTCTAAAACTCCTTATCATTTCATTCTCTTTAAAAGCTCGATCATGCATTTATCTTCTAATCAAAACTTTTCTGTGTTTTGCCTCCTTACCCACTTTTGCTAATAACAAAAGGGGGAGAACTAACATGATAAATATAATCCGCTATCAAAATAGAAAACAAAAATGATTAATTAAGATGACAGCTTACATATTAAGGGAGCATTCACTTAGGGGGAGCATGTATTTAGGGGAAGCAATTCTAAATGCTAAAATCGATAATTATCCTAAGGCATCACTCTCACACACACACAAGTACGTTTCATCATGCTTATATATTAATGTTATGATTTATCATTAATGGATTTGTTATTATCAAAAGGGGGAGTTTGTTGGAACATGGTCTTCCGCATCTCCTAGGTTTGATAATAACAAATCCTATGTGTATTTGATCTTGTGTGTTTAAGTGTGTAGGAAAACAAGTCCACATGACTCAAGGATAACATAAGAATGTTGCGCCCAAGTTTTGAGCCAAAACTCAAAACTGGCTGATAGAGCAGGCGGTAGCTCATGCGGTAGCTCATGCGGTAGCTCCGGCGGTAGCTGTTAGAGCAGGCGGTAGCTGCTAAAGCAGGCGGTAGCTGCTAGCGCAGGCGTTAGCGCTTAAAAGCGCAAAAGTGAAGTTCAAGCTGGCGGGATGCATATATAGAAAACAGATAGCACCGGCGGTAGCTGATAGCGCCGGCGGTAGCGCAAAGCAATAGAGGAAGGCGGTCGGCTTGCTTAAAATGAAGGATTCTAGCGCGGAGAATATTTCCTAATCCGGGATAGCGCCATCGGTAGCGTTAGCGCAGGCGCTAGCTCCAAGGCTATAAAAAGGACCCCTTAGATCGGTCTTCCTCATCCTCTCCTACTCCCAAATTCCAGAGCTTCGTGCCACAGCATAGAGAGGAAGGTTCAGAGAGATACTCCCACAAATCCATAAAGGCTTAAGGAGATCCGTGGAGAAGATTTCAACACGCGTCATCATCGTGATGAAAGACTGCATTGATTACGATCATACTCTGTGGGCCTTCATCCACTTCTCCAAGAGATCCATATAGGGAGTTTTTATATTATTGTTATTTCATTTATCCATCTCTTTTAAATCATGTAGTAAATTCGCCTCGTGTTGGCGACTAGGTCTCGGGTGTAGGTCTATGGGGTGCTCGAGGCCATATCCGGGGAAGGGTTGGCTAGAACGGCTTGAGGCTGTATCTGGGGAAGGATCGGCTAAAGCCAACCGGTTCGTGGGGATACGAGTCGGTATAGAAAACAAAAAAGAGTCTTTCATATTTCGCTTTGATTTCTAGTGTCATTGAAATCAAAATTTTGTAATCAATTTTATTAATAATAATCATGTCTCTCTTTGTGTAATAAAATTGATTTGTTCTTCATTTCTCTAAATTGTTTATTATCCTGTCCTTTATTATAAAACAATTTAGACCCTTAAACAAAATCACTATTTTGATTTCTTATCATAAGCAAGTATTTCAAAATATAATATAAGTTTTTAAAACCCTTATTCACCCCTCCCCCTCTAAGGGCGCCTGCCGATCCAACATCTAGATCCAAACACATCGATGTTCGTCAACATTTCATTAGGGATCACATTAAGAAAGAGCATGTAAAAGTAAGTTTCATTGGCACGGACTCTCAACTCGCTGGCATATTTATTAAACCTCTTCCCGATGCAAGATTTCGATTATTACGACTTGCGTTAGATGTCCTAGATCTTTCGAGTTAAAACACATTCATAAACGCAATTTTGTAATGTTTAACCATCTAAAACATCTCCTAAGATTCTGAACTTTCTGCATGAAACTACTATTGAGACACTTAATCAAGATCAACAATTAAAAATTTCAAAATCATCAAAAATCATGTACTGTTTCCCGCGCTAGCGCTAACACCGGCGCTAGCGCAGTTATTTGTTTTTCTGTAATTTTAAAATTTTGAAAAATCCTTAAAAATATATTAATTTATATGTACTATTTATTTTTGCACTTCTGATTTTATTTCATTTTTAAAAAATTAAATACAAAAATACAAAAGCCAAATTACAAAATATATGTTTTGCCTTTTTGTTTCTATCATTTGCTTAAAAGTTTATTTTATGCAAAAAACCAATACAAAAATACAAAAGCCAAATCACAAAAAAATTATTATGTTTTGTTTTTTTCTTATCATTTGTTTAAATCCTTTTTTTATATAAAAAATCAATACAAAAATACAAAACATTAAAACTATAAAAAAAATGTATGGACTTTCCTGTGAAAATCAAGCATGATTTAATCTATTTTTTAGAACTTCTATAATATTGCAATTTATCTTTTCAAACTACTTTGAACATTGTTTTCATCATGCTTTGATATATCTATTAATATGTGCATCAATTATATTGTAAAAGTTGTGTAGAACTACGCTTAGCATGCCTCTAAGAATGAGTAAATGTTTTATGTTTGATAATGATCTTTATTCACTCACTTATTTTGGCATTGTCTACATATGTGTTTAATCTAAGAATGCTTGTGTATGTTTAGTATTAGTACAATGAATTAAAATTGCACAAGTATCTTACCTACACTACTTTTATTTGCACTTTTAAAAGTTAAGAAAAGTGGTTATGTTTTCATAAATTCTATTGGTTTGCAAAACAAGTGTATTCTGAGAACTTTGTACAAAACAAAAATCATAAAATAAAGTGACAAAGATAACTCCACCAAGCACTACTTGAACCTCCTGATAAGTCTTAATAAGCGTTGTGAGGTTCAGCACCTTGGAAAGAATAGTAAAGTATCTTGTGCAAACCATATCTTTCTTTCAAAATAAAAACCACTTACTCTTAAGTACACTGGATCACTAGTCTCAACATTAAAATAAATTATGTGATCCCCCAAGCACTACTTTGCACCCTGTAAAGCACCTTGGCAGTTGTACATTTTTTTTGTGCATTAAAGTGTGTGGAAGTAAAATTATTTATATTTTATTGTGCTCTTACTTTACATATTTCTTGTATTTTTGATTAAAACATTTGTTTACTCTACTTAAAAATACACTTATGTGCACATCATTATCTTCCATAACACTTCTTCTCATGAGTATTAGATCCTAATGCAAATTCTATACTACTCTTTATTTATGAAATGCACTAGATAACCTAGCATGCTTTCTACAATGTTTGGTATGTTTTGAAATTATGAATTAAAATAACATTGTAGTAATATCTTTTTGATAACATTATTTCATGCTTGGTTACTTTATTGTTAAACTTAAAAATTTTAATTAAACAATGATTTACTAAAACATCTTCTTTATGAAATTTAACTCATATATCT
This sequence comes from Dactylorhiza incarnata, assembly GCA_033032865.1. Taxonomy (NCBI): domain Eukaryota; kingdom Viridiplantae; phylum Streptophyta; class Magnoliopsida; order Asparagales; family Orchidaceae; genus Dactylorhiza; species Dactylorhiza incarnata. The sequence continues at coordinate 11,507,005 of JAWHQI010000033.1, read as the reverse complement.
TTTATGGATCTATAATCATTGATTAGAAAAAGATGTTTCTTGTATTTCGATAAGTCTTCCGCATCATAACCATATAATTGCTTTACCTTGCGCTTTCATGCTTATATCAAAGTTTTAAATACCAAAATTCCTTGTCAACAAATGGTAGACTTGCTTGGTAAACTTTATATTGGTTGCTTTAAATATTTTTTATGCTAAAAACTCTGATTTATTTCTATGAAAATATTGTAAAACTAAAACTCTGATCTATTTCAATAAAAATATAAACCCATAGACTATGAACGTATCATTAGAATTAAATGATTAATGTTTCCAATAACTATTATTCATGATTACATATCTCACCATAGCGGGGGCGTAGGGTTGTAGACATTAGATAACCTTATCTCTAGTCATGTCTTGTCCTTAACCGGGGAGGGTTCCAGTGGGGCCTTGCGAGGCACTGGGGGGAAAGAGTGCTAGGTTGAGTTTTGTCTAGTGTTTGCATATGGGACTAACACCCCAACCTACGGCATGTATGCAGCTCCTCATGCCCATCCGTCGCTTAGTACGGGGCTAGGGTGTAGATATATTGTCTGGCTAGATTGGTTATTTGGAAATCATTACCTTGTTATGCTTAAAACTCATATATAAAGGAGAAAACTAACATTATAATATGGATTACTTGGCAAATGTTATATTGTTCATCTTTAAGCTAAAAACTCTGATCTATCTCTATAAAAATTATTCTAAAACTCCTTATCATTTCATTCTCTCTAAAAAGCTCAATCATGCATTTATCTTCTAATCAAAACTTTTCTGTGTTTTGCTTCCTTACCCACTTCCATGAAAGCTCGATCTAATCAAAGCTCGATCTTCCTTTTGCTAATAACAAAAGGGGGAGAACGTCCATGATAAATAAAATCCACTATCAAAATGTCAAACTAACTTGATTAATTAAAGGTGATAGCTTACATATTAGGGGAGCATTCACTTAGGTGGAGCATGTATTTAGGGGGAGCAATTTTAAATACTCTAAATTCTAATTATCCTAAGTCATCACTCTCTCATACACACACAAGTAGGCTTCATCATGCTTATATATTAATGCTCTGATTTGTCATTAATGGATTTGTTATTATCAAAAGGGGGAGTTTGTTGGAACATGGTCTTCCGCATCTCCTAGCTAGGTTTGAGAATAACAAATCATATGTGTATTTGATCTTGTGTGTTTAAGTGTGCAAGAAAACATAGTCCATATGACTCAAGGATTACATAAGAAGGTTGCCCCCAAAGTTGAGCCAACAAATCCAACATGCCCACTAGCGACGGCAGTAGCACCTAGCGCCCGGTGCTAGCGATGATCTGCGCAATTCTAGGAGCACATATAGAAGGAGATAGCGCCTGGCGGTAACCGATAGCGCAGGCGGTAGCGCGGAGCACAGAAGGTAAGAGAGAAATTTTTTCTCGGATTGAAGATCCTGCCGCGCAGAAGATGTCCTAAAATGGGATAGCGTCGGTGGTAGCACTAGCTCAGGCGCTATCGCTGAGTCTATAAATAGGACCCCTCTTCTCTCGTTTCAGTGAGACATCAGAGAGAGAGATTGAGTGCTAGAATTCCAGAGGCTGCCTTGGCCGAAAGTTGATGTCCTACCAAAGTTCTGCAAACTTCTGAAGGAGAATCTCTTCACGCCGGATCCAAATGAAGTCCACTTCTGCAATGCTTATTCTACAACGGATCTTCGTCTCCAACTTCAGAAGTTCTTTAAGAGGGAGTTTTAATTATTTTCATTTCATATTTCTTGTAAACGGTTAGAGAAATCACCTCGTGTTGGCGACTAGGTCTGGGTAGGACTTAGGGAGGAAATTCGCCTCGTGTTGGCGACTAGATCTAGGTTAGGTCTTGGGGGTGCTCGAGGACATATCCGGGGAAGGGTTGGCTAGAGCGGCTTGAGGCCGAATCCGGGAAGGATAGGCTAGGGCCACCGGTTCGTGGGGATGCGAGTCGGGATAGAAAACAAAAAGAGTCTACTATTATTCGCCATGGATTTCTAGCGTTATAGAAATCAACTTTTGTAAAACCTTATTTCATATTAATAAAACATGTCTCTACTTTATTTCAATTGTTTTACTTGATTTCTCATCGTCATAATCACGCATTACTTCAAAGCTTTTCAAAATATAATATAAATTTTAAAACCCTTATTCACCCCCCCCCTCTAAGGGTGCCTACCGATCCAACACAACCAACAGTCTACACGTCCAAGGAAGAAAAACAGGCATTGTGGTGGTGGTGCTGGTCCAACCCACCCAACAGCGAAAAAACATCCAACTGGGGATAAAATTCACGGCATCTTGATCCATCTGGCACCACAGAAAATCCAGAACATTTCCAAGTACAACCGTTACAACAAACCGTCTCGACGAATTTCTATCTCATACTCGACGAATTTATCCTTAAACACTCGACGAAAATACTGCTCACTCAACGAATTTCTAATAATTTCCCAAGGGATTTAGGTTAAGTTACTCAGCTTATTGCACAAAAGGACTCGACGAATCTACTATTAATTTGATGAATTTGCTTACAGACTTAAGTTGTCAACAAAACGAATCGCTAACACTCGACAAAATCATCGATAATACTCGATGAATTTCGATAACTCTCGATGAATTCGTCGAAAATATTCGAGGAATTTTCACTTGACGAACTTCACTAACACACTCGACGAATTTGTCGTACACACTTGATGAACTTCCTTAATACCTGATGAATTCTACTATAACCACCAAAAATTCAGAAGAAAAGGAACCCAATACCAAAAATTTCTTGTCTAAAATAAGGGAAGGAAGAAAAGAATTGGAAGAAAGCATGGCTAGGGGGGATAGTCCACCACTTGCCTCAAACCTTTCCAAAATCCGGTCTCTCAAACACTCCACGTCCAGGATCGGCCAAAAGGATACTCCTACGAACAATTTCTGAAAGATTAGAATGAAAACAAGGCTTAGGGACAAACTATCCGATGCCAAAAATCCATAAAATCAAACATACTCACCGCACACACGAAGATTTTGGCGAGAGCTTTCCGAATCTATGCTTAGACAAGGATTTCGCACCCTAGACCTCTCGCGGTGGCCGACGGAAGCACCGGGGAAGTCTCTACTTTTGCTCTCTCTCGCTGCTTCGGTTCGACAGAAATGGGAAGAAGAAGAAGAAGGAAAAAACCTAATTCTAAACATTGGCCTTTTATATGAAATCTTAAGAAGTTATTTATTTATTATGATTTATAATGAGTTAAACCTTTAATTAATGATTTGGACTAATACCAACTCGAATTTTAATGAAATTTGCCCCAAGGAAAATACTGGCCCTACGAGACCATCGACAAAGTCGAAATCAGAGTTCGACGAGCCGATTAAGAGTTACAATTTAATTTACTCGATTTATGACCACGAATTTGGCAATTGCTATGGAAATTAATTATTTTAAATTTTCTAATCTCTGAAATTGTCTACACTTTGGCAAACACTGCTAACTTTGCATTAACCTAACGCCCTTATGTCATTATTAGGCTGAAATATTAATTAATTAGATTATCAGAAATTTAGGGGTGTTACATCCACCCCCCCCCCCCCCCCCCTTAAAAAGAAGTTTCGTCCCGAAACTTGAAACGCAAACCGAACTTAAGAGATAAATGAATAAAACTGAGATCTTATCGGGTACAAAAACTTATCGAAGAAAACTAGGAGAAAAGATGAGGATGAGATTCCATCATGGCAGACTCTAATTCCCAAGTCGCACTTCTGACGTCCTGATTTCGCCAAAGAACTTTAACCATAGGAATCGTCTTCTTTCGCAACACTTTGTCCTGCATCTCCAGAATACAAACAAACTCTTCAACATAAGAAAGATTGGGCTGCAATTGGGGCTCTGAGTCGAGGACATGATGGTCGCTAGCCACACACTTCTGCAACTGGCTCATGTGAAACACATCGTGAACACCAGGGAAAGTAGCAGGCAAACTCAGTCAATAAGCTGACACTCCGATGCGCTCAACAATTTGGAAAGGTCCCACATACCGGGGATCCAACTTGTGATTCTACCCAAATCTCTTAACACCTGGCATCAGAGAAACTTTCAAGAAAACCATGTCCCCAACTGCGAACTCCAGATCAACCCTTCTCCGATTAGCATACTTCTCATAATGCTCTTGAGCTATGCGAAGCTTCTCGCAAATGCGCGACACGATAATACTCATTTCTTCCAAAGCTTCTGGACCTAACAACGGTCTTTCACCAACTTCAGCCCAAAACAGGGGAGTTCAACAACGCCTCCCATACAAAGCTTCAAAGGGCCCATCTGTAAGCTCTCTTGATAGCTATTATTATAGGCAAACTCCATGAGCCCAATGAGCATTTCCCAGGCTCCACCATGGTCCAATATATAACATCTAATCATATCCTCCTAAATCTGATTCACTCTTTCTGTTTAACCATTGGTCTGAGGATGTAAGCAATAGAATATCTAAGGTCAGTGCCCAAAGCTCCCTGCAAGCTCCTCCAGAAACAAGACATATAACTAGAGTCCCTATCTGACACAATACTCACTGGCACACCATGCAGTCTAATAACCTCATCCAAATAATGCTCTGCTATTTTCTCCATAGAATAGCTAATCTTAAATGGTTAGAAGTGAGCACACTTTGTCAATCGGTCGACAATCAATCACACTAGATCATGTCCTCTAGGGGACCTCGGTAATCTTGTAATGAAATCTATAGAAATACTTTCCCATTTCCAGCTCGGGATATCTAGAGGAGTCAACTTACCTCCAGACCTCTTATGATCTGCCATAACACGCTGGTAAGTATAGCACTCAAAAATGTACTTAGCGATATCATTTTTCATACCTGACCACCACACAATCTGTTTCAGATCTCTATACATCTTTGTGGAACCAGGGTGATATGAAACACTTGATCCATGAGCTTCGCTGCAAATCTTTGCTCGAATATCCTCAATTGCAGGAATAAAATACCTACCTCGGTACTTCATGGTATCCTTATCGTCAATTGAAAAATCGGATAATTCCCCTTTTTCAGTTCTATTCCGGAGGTGTTGCAAATCAAGATCTTCTTTCTGATGCAGTCTGGTTAGATAAATCCAAGAAGGCTCTTGCGCTTCCAAACTAGATGGCAAGGCACTACCTCCAACAGATATGTCCATCAACAAAGACTCCTCCACTAGGGACTGCACAGAAAGGTTGAAGACATGCGCGGTCTTTCTACTCAAGGCATCGGCCACCACATTAGCCTTAACCGGATGATATAGGATATCAACCTCATAATCCGCAACATACTCCAACCATCTGCGCTGGCACAAATTTAACTCTTTCTGGGTGAAAACATACTTCAAGCTTTTATGATCAGTAAGATCTTACATGACACTCCATATAGCAGATGTCTCCACAGCTTAGAGGCATAAATCATTGTCGCCAACTCTAAATCATGCGTAGGGTAATTCCTTTCATGTTCTTTCAGCTGACGTGATCCATACACAATCACTTTTCCTTCTTACATCAACACACAACCGAGTCCAACATGAGACGCGCCCACATTAACGGCATATTCTACTCCCTCGGTCGGTAAAGTCAGAACAGGAGCAGAGCATAAATGCTTCTTTAATTCCTAGAAAGATTCCTCACAGGAACCGCTCCAAACAAACGCGACATTCTTCTGTGTAAGCTTAGTTAGAGGTGCCGACAACACTGAAAATCCTTGCACAAATCTTCTATAATAACCTGCCAACCCTAAGAAGCTCCATATCTCCTTAGGTGTTGTAGGCCTCTTCCAATCCAAAACAACAGATATCTTCGCTGGGTCAACTGAAATTCCATCTTTATCCACTACATGACCCAGGAAAGACACTTGTGAAAGCCAAAATTTGCACTTACTTAACTTTGCATATATCTTGTGCTCTCTTAGAGTAGACAATACCAAGCGTAAATGTATAGCATGCTCCTCAGCACTTTTAGAATACACTAACACATCGTCGATGAAAACTACCACAAATTGATCCAGAAAATCCTTGAACACTCGGTTGATCATGTCCATGAAGGCAGAGGGTGCATTTGTCAAACCAAAATACATCACTAAGAACTCAAAATGTCCATGACTGGAATGAAAAGCATTTCGAGGAATGTCTAACTCATAGATCCTCATCTGATGGTAACCTGAACGAAGGTCGTTCTTTGAGAATACTGTGCTTCCTCACAACTGGTCAAACACGTCATCAATCTGAGGCAACAGATATCTATTTTTGATAGTCACCATATTCAGCTCCCTATAATCTATGCACAACCTCATTATCCAGCCTTTTTCTTCACAAACAGAACTGGAGCACCCCATGGCGATGAGCTGGGCCTAATAAAATCACACTGCAATAACTCATCCAACTGAGTATGCAATTCTTCCAACTCGCGTGAAGACATACGGTAAGGGGCCCTCACAATAGGATGAGTACCAGGCTCAAGATCTATCACAAACACTACATCTCTCTCAGGAGGGAGACTAGGAAGACTGATAGGAAAAACATCAGAAAACTCACGCACTATAGAAATATCTTCAAAGTGCGGCAAAGAAACACCAGTTTCTAAAATAAAAACAAGATGAGCGATACAACCGGACTCTAGAAAACTCTGAGCATGTACCATAGATATGATCAGGAAATCTTGGCGAGGAAAGCCATTGACACTCATGGGTTGGCCATTATCCATCATGAAGTCCAAACGCTTCACCTTGCATTGAATGACAGCGTCATACCTGGACAACCAATCCATGCCCAAGATCACATCAAAATCTTCCAAGTAGAGAACCTTCAAATCGGCATACGTTTGGAAACTTCCTAAGAGAATAGGGTAGATCAAGATACCCTGATCTGACACTATTGAATAACCAGAGGGAAATTTCACACGAAGCGGATCGCCAACACGATCGATGGCCAAACGATGATGATCTACAAAACTCTTTGCCACGAAAGAGTGAGTAGCACCCGAATCGAAAAGAACGCGCGCCAAACGGTTCCTTACTTTAAACTCGCCTAGAAAATTACATGAATAACTAATACCGCGGGATTTAAATTGAAACTTTGAAATTAATTACTAGGTCAGAAACCAACTTGAAATCACCTGGGTGGACGACTGATCTTCTTCCTTAGTCACCACATTTAGTTTACCCTTCCCTGCCACCAGATGTTGAACCTGCGGCAAGGTCAAAGCCTGAAGCGGAACTAGCTGCAACATAGGCTGGGACTGCAGGCAGCTAGCCTTTGCATTCCCCTCCTATCTACACTAGAAGCAAACCTTATCTTTAGAACAATAGTGGGTGACATCATGCCCCTTCTTCTTTCAAAAGGTACATGTTGCATCTACTTTAGGTGCTCTCTGAATTGCATGCACCTCCAGCTGCTTCTGATTCCCCAATCGCTTGAAACATTTCTCAAAAGGATGGCCTGGCTGGCCTCAAAAACCACAAGCCTCTTTACTTCCTCTCTTCAGAGCGAGACCAGATACCTGACGACTCCCACTGTCTTCGGTCTTTCTCTTTTCCTTCTGCAGCACCATGCCATGGTTCTTCCCGTTGTCGATAGCTTCGACCTGCAAGGCATCTTCTACTACTTCCACATAACTCTCAGATCTGTACGCGCTGGCCAGCTGCTGGATGTCACTTCTTAGACCACCCAGAAAGCGTTTGACTCTACTAGCCTCAGTGGCTATATATTGGGTATTGTAGCAACAATAACCTTGATTTGAAGAAGTGTCCCTTGAACTAAGATGAATTGATATTATATTTGATGTAGCATCTTAGTTGTATGTTTGCAGGATATTATTTGCTAAGTACAAACCAATGTCAGACTTCAATGGGTCATAAAACACTAGCCTATGCAATGTAATTCCTCATTGTGTAGACCAGGGTGTTGACTCAAGTGAAATCTCTCTATTGGGATATACTACTTCATATTCAAACACTATGGAGAAGACAAGTTGAAGTAGTTGCTGGATTCAGGATTGGAAAAATTTAGTCTAAGTTTTTTTCGTCGAGTGGTCTCGAGAAATCTAGAAGAATTCATTGAGACAACTCGTGACGACTTAGTTTTTCGTTATAATTACACGAGAGGTCTCGGAGAAAAGTGACAAGTATTTGTCATCGAGTAAAGTTATGTTCACTCGAGAAAACCCGACGAATTTGTCGGGTGGTCTGTTGATTTCTTGTGAACAATCGACAAATTCATCGAGTGCTCTCGTGAAATTCTCGAGTGGACTTAGAACTCTTTCTTTCCATCTCAGCGCATTTTGCCAAGTCCATTTCGTCGAGACATTATGTGAATTCGTCGAGTAATCCATTATTCCACGAGTTCATTCGATGAATGCTAACAGAGCGCATTTTGTTCATTTCACCGCCGATTTTTCCTTTTAGGGTTTCTCCCATATACAGTACACGTGGAGCTCATTCCTTAAGACTCATTTATAGCCGTTCGAGAAAGACCTATAAATACTTAAAGGATATTTCATTAAACCCTGATCATGCTAATTTGAAAAAGGAAGATCGCTATCGCCATCGGCCATTCTCGTTCTCACTAGAAGCTTTTTTTGTCGCCGACAAGTTCTCTGCACATTTCTTCTTCAAGATTCAATTCAATAAGATCACTAAGTTAAGATTCATTCAAGTGCCTTCTAGATCTTGTTGTCTCGATAAGTTCTCAGATCAAGTTGTTCATGTCAAAGATTTCTACTTCCCCGTTCAAGATCAAGCTTTCATCTCATTCAAGGAAGAAGATCTATTTTCTCAGATCTGAAGAAGTTGAATCTCCTTGAGATTCTAAGTGATAGATTTTTAATCTATAGTTTTTGTAAAATCATTTTACATATCTTGTAGGAATTTTCATCTTCCGAGTTGTTCTAGATCCTAGTTTAGAGGATCGAGTTTGTAGGAGAGTTTGTTCTCCGAGTTTGTAGGAGAGGTTGTTCTCCGAGCTTGTAGGAGTTGTACACTCCGAGTTGTAAGATTATTTTAATCTGAGATTAGTGAAGTAGCCTAGTCTAGTCGGGTATGCTAAATAGGTGAGGCGGGAAAGTGGAGTACCCATACCGGGGAACCACTATAAAATCCTTATGTTTGTGTGTGTTCTTTGTTTTCTGTGCGCTTTTCTTTTAAGATTTTAATTCCGCATAAAAAGGCATAGAACTCACCTATTCACACCCTCTATGTGATTTAGGTAGCAACTAGATACTTTCAATTGGTATCAGAGGTAGGTTGCGCATTAAGAGGTTAACACTTTGAACAAACTCTTCCATCTAGTTGTTCAAAGACACCATGTCTGGAATGGATAGAAACAAGGATTCTTCCATGAAGTTGCTGGTTTGCACAAAAGAGAACTTTCCCATATGGAAGGAAAGAGTAAGATTGTACATGGAAGCCGCTGATCCAAGGATCTTTCAGATTGTTGAAGAAGGTCCTCATGTCCCCATGACATCTATAATCAACCCTGCCGTACAAGTTCCTAGGAAGATGCTTGATTTAACGAAGGGCGAGATTGCTCTTGTCACCTTAGACAGAAGGCGAAGAATATAATTGTCAGTGTTGTGGATGACTCTATGCTACAGAATCTCTTCCACTGCAAATCTGCTAAAGAGAAGTGGGATTCTCTTATCGTCTTGATGGAAGGTACGGAAGAAGTAAGGGATGATCAAAGATCTTTGCTAAATCAAGAATATGAAGCTTTCAAGCAAGATCCAAGGGACTCTTTTTCTGACACCTATGAGAAGTTCTTCAAGATCGTCAACGGTCTAAGGAACTATGATCGAGAATCCACTGTTGGTGAACTGAATGATAAGTTCTTGAGATCACTAATGAAAGAATGGGTAACCAAGGCAATTGACATCAGGGAATTTGGTAAGTTGGCTACGATGGAGCCACAGATTCTATTTGGGAAGCTTCTTTCCCATGAATTGAAGCTCAACATCAAGAAAGTTGAGGAAGAAGGCAGAAGGACTTATGGAAAGGATGGTCCATAGCTTTGAAGGCCGAAGGATCAAAGAAAGGTAAGATCATGTTACCAGTGAGGACATAGTCATCAGAGGAAGATGATGAGTATGTGGCTTGCTCGTCATGCTCAGACATGTTCGATGGAGAGTTCTCCTTACTAACCATGCAATTCAAGAGATTGCTGAACAAGAGGAAGCAGAGGAGAAGTCAATCCTCCTCATCGGATCACAGAAGATCAAGACATGATGGTGAACATCACAAGAAGGGACACAACAATGACAGGTATAAAACTAAACAGAACAAACATTTTTTGACTGACATTATTTGTTACTGCTGTAATAAGCTAGGCCATGTGATTGCGGAATGCACGTACAAGAAGAAAAATGGTTCAAGAAAGGAAGACAAGAAATCCTTCAAAAGTAAGAAGAAGGGGGAAAAGAGCTTTTTGGCTAAAAAGTCAAAAACTCTGAGCGACAGCGACTCAGATGAGTCAAGCTCAGACGAAAAAGCCTACTTCGGGCTCATGGCTCAGACCGACGAGGAAAATTATGACACTCCCTACGAGGGGAAGGTAAACTCACATACACCTCTTTCTGAATCTGAGATGGACTCTATTGCGAATGAAGGTTATTCCTCCGAGGAAGACTCAGCTATACTAGTTCAGTATAAAGCTCCATTAAAAGGATTTGACAAGTGTCATAAGGAAGTCAAATTCCTGGTAAAAGAGAATGAGTCTCTCAAGGCCGTGGAATCAGATTTGAGGGAAGAAATTGATAAATTACTTCCTTTCAGAGATGAAGTCCAACTCTTAAAGGATGAACTCAAAAGCTCTGCTAAACTATTAAAGCAGAAGGAGAAATCCATAACTGAGTTGGAAGAAAATCTAGTGGTGGAGAGAAAGCTAGTGGAAAGCTTTTCTAAACCAAAGACCATCCTTCCTCTCATTGATGGCTTTTCAGCTCCTGTGAAGGGTAGCGGTATCGGTCATCAGACCTAGAAAAGTAAGGCCGCTAAGAATAGAGTCCTTAAGGGTAAGGGTAAGGCTGATCAAAGTCAACCTTCCTTCAACATGGTAGTTTTTCTGATAAACACATGACTTTGAAACATCTTATGGTCACTTTACGAGACCAACTCATGATGAGCCATGTAAGGGAAACCAAGGATGGAGCCATCCCCGAAACTTCGGACTGACTGCTCTCAAAGCACCTAACTAAGAGATAGTCCTCAAGGACTATTGTTCATTCGTGCATGGAATGTTAGCAAAGAAAGCACCAAAAGTTCAATCTGTTGCTACGAAACCACTTGAGAAGGAGTCGTGTGTTTGTTGCAATCATGAGGCTTCTACCTCCAAGTTAGTATACCCTGCTAGACTCCCCCCCCCCCCCCATTCAAAAAGTCAAGTAGGAGAGGAAAATAAAGTACAATAGATTCAACTATTGGTGTTGTGGCAAAGTTGGTCACTTCTCCATGGATTGTTGGTTTAATCCCAAGAATTCTAGAATCCCACTAGTTAATAATGCAAGAACGGCCACTCGCAATATTAACAACCCAAGTGGAAGTCGTTTAACAAGAAGCCAAGGACCCAAATTCTTTTGGGTTCCTAAGGGCAATTGATTATTGATTGCAGGTATGTCCAAAGGCCAAAAACACGCCTATCTGGTATTCAGACAGTGGATGTTCACGGCACATGACCGGGACAAGAAGCCTATTGCAAAACTACACCCCAATCAAGGATGGTCCAAAGGTTATCTTTGGTGGATCTGATCGGGGGATCAAAAAAGGCTATGGTATGATTACCAATGGTATAGTCTCTTACACAGATGTAGCTTATGTTAAGGGATTACAATATAATCTTATTAGTATAAGTCAGTTATATGACAAAGGCTATATGATTGAGTTCTACAAGGATAAGTGCTTGATAAAGTCGTCTGATATGTCAGAACCTATTTTAACAGGCACTAGGAGTAGAAATATTTTCTACTTGAATTTCCTTTGTTTAGATTCTTCTACACCAGTATGCTTTTTCGCAAAAGATAGTGCATCTCTTTGTGATCAATGGCACAAGAGACTAGCGCATATTAATTTCAAAACTATAAATATGTTATTTTCTCACAGCTTAGTGCATGACACACCTGATGTTAAGTGCATTAAAGAGAGACCTTGTCATGCATGTCAAATAGGAAAGCAGATTTGGGCTAACTTTAAGAGCATAATTGGCAAAGATTCTACCAGATGTTTATATCTGCTTCATGTGCATCTATTTGATCACATACCAGTTAGGAGTTTAGGAGGTAAAACTTATACCTTGGTAATTGTTGATAACTACTCTCATTTTGCTTGGGTATTCTTTCAAAAACATAAGTCAGATACTTTTGACTCTTTCACTAATTTTGTTAGGCAATTCTAGAATGAACTCAACTGCTCCGTAGTCAAAACAAGAAGTGACAACAGAATAGAATTTAAGTCTTGGGCAATGACAGAATTTTGTGAAAGCTTATGTATCTTTCATGAGTTTTCCTCTCCTCGTACTCCACAACAAAATGGAGTTACTGAGAGAAAGAATAGGACACTTATAGAGGCAAGCGGGACAATGTTGAATGATTCTTCTCTTCTTGAATATTTCTGGGTAGAAGCTGTCAACAATGCTTGTCACGTGCAAAACAGAGCACTAATCAACAAGAACCATCATAAGACACCTTATGAACTTCTAAAGGGCGGGAAACCAACTGTATCTTATTTTAGAATTTTTGGCAGTAAATGCTTCGTACTTAACAACGGGAAGTATTACAAAACTAAGTTTAGTGAAATATGTTTTGAAGGTATTTTTGTAGGCTATAGTATCCATAGTAAGGCATATAGGATTTTCAACAAGAAAACTCTGGTTGTAGAGGAATCAATAAATATTGTATTTGATGAGACGAGTATGCTTCACAACAGCTCTTCTAGTGTTTTTGTTGAAGATGCAGGTGCAGGTTTGAAACTAAAAGAACTAAACTTGGAAGAAGTCATCAAAGAAGATGCTCTAGGGATAGTTTCAGTGAATGATCCAATCACACCTGAAGAAGAACCTCAAGAAGTAGAAGACATACCAAAATAAGAAGATCCTGTTATTAGGGATGATGTAAGAAATATGGTGATCAGTCATCAGAGAGATCACCCAGCAAATCAAATCATCGGAGATACCAGAGCCGGAATAAGGCCAAGAAGAGGGACAACTAACGAAGTTTTGCATTTAAGTTTTCTTTCGCAGGTTGAGCCAAAGAAATTTGATAAGGCCAAAGAGGATGCTTCATGGATTATTGCAATGCAAGAGGAACTCAATCAGTTTAAAAGATGCAAAGTTTGGAAGCTAGTGTCAAGGACCAAAGGTCAAAATGTCATCAGAACAAAATGGGTTTACAGAAACAAGCTGGACGAGGATGGTGTAATCATCAAGAACAAGGTCAGACTTGTTGCCCAAGGTTACCAATAAGAAGAAGGGATCGACTTCGATCAAACTTATGCTCCAGTGGCAAGACTCGAAGCGATCAGGTTGTTTCTAGCATATGCTGCGCACAAGGGATTGAAGATATATTAAATGGACGTGAAGTCAGCCTGACTCAATGGTAATTTAAAGGAAGAAGTATACGTAGAACAACCCCCGGGTTTTATTGATTCCTCCATCCCTGATTATGTTTATTTCTAAAAAAAAGCATTATATGGTCTAAAATAAGCACCCCGAGCTTAGTATGAGACCCTCTCTAGCTTTCTTCTTGATAACAAATTCACAAAAGGAAAGATAGATAATACATTATTTCTTAGGGAAGTAAAAGGCAAGATTTTGCTAGTTTAAATCTATGTCGATGACATTATCTTTGGATCTACGGATGATAACCTTTGCAAAAAGTTCTCTAACTTGATGCAAGGGAAATTTGAAATGAGTAGTATGGGTGAGCTGAAGTATTTCTTAGGACTTCAGGTGAAACAATCTGAAGATGGAATTTTCATCTCTCAGATGAAGTTCACCAAAGAGTTGATTAAGAAATTCGGAATGGAGAATGCAACCTCAATGAGGACTCCAATGGGTTCAACTATGACTCTGGAGAAGGATGAGAAAGGGAAACCTTTTGATGAAACCAAGTACAGGAGCATAATTGGATCCTTGCTACCCCTTACTGCCATTAGACCAGACATGATGTTTTTAACATGTGTTTGTGCTATATTTCAGGTAAACTCTAAGGAATGTCACTATGTCGCTGCAAAGAGGATTTTGAGATATCTTAAAGGCACACCAAATCTTGGTTATTGGTACCCAAGAAGTAATGACTTGGAGTTAATGGGCTTTTCAAATGCTGATTTTGCAGGTAGCAGGGATGACAGGTAAAGCACTTCCAGGACATGCCAATTCCTTGGATGGAGTCTTGTCTCTTGGAGTAGCAAGAAACAGAATTATGTAGCAATTTCAACTGCTGAATCGGAGTATATCTCTGCAGGAAGTTGTTTTGCACAACTTCTGTGGATCAGGAATCAGCTTGAAGACTACAACTTGAAGTTAAAGGAGATTCCAATGTTCTGTGACTCATCAAGTGTAATAATAATTTCTAATAATCCAATCTCTCACAGCTGTACCTTGCCCAGTATATCTACCATAAAGGATGACTTGGACAATTACTTTACAAATGGTGTAAAGGTTGTAAGCTTTACAAATGAAAGTCTCAAGCATGTTTGCAGTAATTCAAAGGATCTGTTAGAAGGTCAAGGCTCAATCTTTCAGCAAGGAGAATGCACTAGAGATCAAGTCATTGCAGACTTATCAAGCTTCAAGGAAGAGCTTTTCCAAACCCTAAATGAAGAAGTTAGAAAGGGGGAGGAGAAGATCTTATTTCAAATGCAATGACTTGAGTAAAGAAGTTGAAAGTAAGTTCTATGAAGCCAATGTTTTCAATCATCAAAGTTTCCAATGACTTTATGAAGGATTGATGGGGAGATCACAAGATCAAACCTTTCCTGAGCAAGTTTATGAAGACATAACTCCCATCCCTCTAGTGCAGTATACTCAAGTTTGTTCTGAACCAGAAGATATTTCTGAACCATCAGAGCCTGTTGTAAAGAAAAGAAAATATGGTGAAGGTCCTTTTTCCAGTGAGTTAGATCCTTCTGTAAGAAGAGGACCAGGCATAGAAATCAGAGAGCTAGTGGAAGAAAGAAGAGAATTTTCTGAAGTTTGGAGTCCAACTTCTAAAGCTATAATCTTGGATACTTACAAATTAATTGACATCTCAAATGAAGTACCCCAGAACTATTATAGTCAGGAAGAGATCAACAAGCACAAGGCAGCAAAGTTGAAAAGGAAAATTCATTTCAGAGATCATGGATACAACAATCCAAATGCTCCACCACCTCCTCCAAGATACTACCCAAAGCCAAAAGCATACTTTGCCAGACAAATGAAGAAAATCAAGGAGGGGAAGGCTAAAATGCCTTAGATGTGTGTTGTGACTATCACTACAAGATATACACTTTACAACGATGTTTTTATTGCGACGTTTTTTAAAGCGTCGCCGTTAGTTTTCAATTTAGCGACGATTTTTTTCAAAAACATCACCAATACAAAATTTTAGCATTGAACACGTTTTTCATAAAAACATCAACGTACATGTTTATCTTTTGGGACGATTATTTTTAAAACGTCATCAAAACACAAAATCTTAAATCAATGTTTGTCATCAAAAAGCTTAGAAGATATTCCGTTGAAGGGGATATGAGTGATATAGTGATTATTTATCAAATAATTAATGGTTAATAAACAAGTATTAGCTACAGATGCCTATAATTCGTGGAAAAAAAGAAAGCATTAGTCATGGTATGATTGATTCGTGGCGAATAACATTGTATTGCCCCACTTTTTAAATAATATAGGCAATTATTAACCGCAACCCATAAATGACTATCCGTACACCAAAATTATTATAAAACACATTAAATTTTCTCCCGCGGTTTTCTTTACTCGCAAACCACAAGTTCTCCTTCGTGAAACTGGTCAACTTTGCATCCTAGCCTCTCTAAACACCAAAGGTCCCCGTCCCTATCGCACTTGTGTCGAAGGTCGCCATCTGTACTGCCCAATCAACGAATCTTATTACTCCTGTTCGCCCTAGCACTGATTCTTGCTACTCCATTCCGCCCTAGCACTGTTTTGTATAGGGTCAGGGAGACCTTATTAGCTTAGTGACTCAATGCAACTTGGTTTTTTCTATATTTAAACTACAATTACTTTGAACATACTTTCTATACAAATTAAATCAAAATTGATATCGTTTAGTGATATTGCACTCATATAATCAATACAAATTCAACTGCAACATTTGTACCTCATTTCAGTGCATATTTGTAAAGTTTACCAAATTAAAAAGTTTTGAACTATGAGTCGGCTTGATAAAATTTTTTGAGCAAACAAAATCGAAACTGACTCTGATCAGTTGGGTTGAACTTGTATGACAAATTTGAACACAATGATGCTTGTTTCATCTCAATCTAATGATGAAGGTTAGGAGTCTTGAGGGTTTCGTAAGATAGGACTAAACAGGGTAGAAGGAAAATTGCGTGGAGAGGAACGCAAGCTTCGTCTACCGAGCCTTTTTGAATTTTAATTTGGTCTTATATATATATATATACACACGAGTGCCCGACGCTCCGCACCTACGGCCAAGCACGACAGTACCCAGCCGGCGATGGCAGGCTTCTCCTTCCCCCGTCGCGCTGCTGTCGGGTGGCCTTTGGCCGCGTACAGGTAGGCTTTGCCCGCATCTGCACAAGCTTCGCTCGTGCTAGACGCGTCTGTGGGCTGCGCCCGCAACATATATAATAGTACTCAAAATAATCGTACAAAATTATACATCAATATTAAAATATTTATTTTGCAAAAGGTGGAATGATGCAACATTTTTTGGACTAATATACCTTCAGAAAAACCTTCTTTATTTCACAATTTCATAATTTTTTTAGTATTTGCTTTTCTCGCTGAATTTTTTGATTTTCCCACTAAACTCCTCATTTTGTATTCTCCCCAAAAAGCACTGCTACACGCCACTTTACTTTCTCTCGACTGCTGCCCGCCAGATACGTCTATATCACGCCTCCCTGTATAACAATCGGGCATCCTCCTCTTGGCAGTTAATCAATCCTCAAGAATGGGTCTTCTACAAAGCTCCTCCACCGAGCCTCCTCCGCCGATTCTCCTCCGCCGCTCCTCCTTCCTAGCTCACCATCGCCGGCTCCGTCCTCCCTCCACAAATCCTCCTTTCCTGCTCATCGTCGATGGCTCCATCCTCCTCGACATCTTCCGCCTCGGCGGCTCCTTCTTCCTCGACACAAAGGTATCGATTTCAAAGTCTTTTACCTCCCTATTAGGAATAAATTGAAGAAATGGAAGCTTAAGGTATCTCACCATTTCAGTTCCTCTTCAATCTAAATGGAAGCAGTATTTTTTTTGGATTTTGGTGATTTATTTGGCTTTTTTGCGCTTTGAACTTTTCCCATCGAAGTTTTTTTTTCATTCAACTGATCCAAGCAGTTATAATCGAGGAAGGAGCTCTATTGACTTCCTGAAGGATATTGGATTTTAGGGTGAGGAAGGAGCTCTATTAATTTTTTCTATCCCATTCTCAGAATCGTCGATCTGTTAAGCCATTGACTTTCTAAAAGCCAAATGCAATTAAACCTGAAGCACCTGAAGGATAATGGAGGAAGGAGCTCTATTGCTTGAACCTGAAGCAATTGACTTCCTGAAGCAATTAAACCTGAAGCAGTTTTTTTTGGTTTTTTGCACTTAACGTATTTGGCTACGTAAGAAGAGGATAATGGAGTTGTGATATCGCTTGTTGTCTTCCACATGCAATTAAACCTGCAACCATGGAATGCAGATCAAAACTTCACAAAACTGCGTGAAATGGTTTAGGAATGGAGTTTTAAAACCATTCTTGCATTTCACGTGTTTGATCAATTGGTCGAACCAGAAGATTTAACTCATTTTCCCTAGTTGGTACCGGCTTTGCATTCTTGCATTTCACGTGTTGGTAGGGGCTTTGCATTGCAAGAATGGTTTTAAAAAAAATTAATTCACTTTCTATGTTGGATTTACCACATCTATTACTTGAACGATATGATTTAATTCATTCTTTGCCTTCTTCCAAGTTTTATTTGGGAATTAATTTACTGTGATTAATCCATGGAATTGCAAGGTGGTTGGTAAGATCAGCACTGAATGTTGCAGTTGTCAAGAGATCTGGAATGTTGATCATTGAAACTATACTAACATCAACAATAACTAAGGTTTAGCTTCTTTGAAATTATTTATTCATATTTTTTTGTCATTCTTATTCCAAGTGAAATTCTACAAATATTTTGGAATTAATACTTGAGTATCCTGAAGACCTGATATAGCAATTTCTTATTTCATAGGTTTTAGTTGCTCAAGGAAAAGCTAAAGTTGTTGCGTTCGACCCAGGTTTTTTAGAGTTGCTTAACTATAAGGCCTTTTTAAATGTTGACTTGATTTCGCAGGCTCCTGTGAATTATGAAACTAATAAAGACATTATGCTCATGTAGATTGTGCTGGACATGCAGATTATGTCAAATTAAGTTCTATATAGATGATAATATTTTTCTTTCCAAGTGCACTTTTTATTTTGAGGCTTAACATTGTTTTTCGAAATTTGATTTCTTACACATAGAGGTGATGTGTTTTATAATTTATTAAATAGAAGAGGCAACATAAACAAATTCAAAATTGCCCATTTAAACTATTGTCATAGGCATGCAAAATCATGGTTGTGCTCTTCCTGGGTACCTTGGAACAAAATTCAAGCTTGCTGTAACTACGACATCGTGATAGGGGAAAAGCTAGATCTTGAATAGGTGTTATATTTGAATTAATGCATGTATCATGATTTCTCAAGACTTTCATTAGTGCAGGAATGGCATGCAATGATTTCCATTCATTCTTTCAAAATACAAGATCTTCATTACAAGTTAAGAAATTAATCAAGTCTCTTTTATTTCTCTCAATTGGTGGCACAAGTTGAATATAACCTGATTTCATTTTTAAAACCACACAAACTTCTAATTTAATCAATATATCTGAGTTTGTTAATTACGTTCGTTAAATGTTCTTTCATTTCTTTAATATTGATTAGTCATACATGTACTTCAACATTTTATAGGTTGTGTGTTATAGTTGAATATTGAAAATGTGCCTAGTGTGGAACACTTATTATATTATTCGACAATTTTTTATTTGTTAAGCATGGTAAATGTATTTGTTTATTCTGCGCATGTTAATTGATTTGGAAAATTATTTTTCTGCTATGAAAATCAGATTTGGAATTTATGATCAAATGGTACATATGCTGCTATGAAAACACAAATCTATAATAGAGCTAAAATCTGAAAATGCTAAAATTGTAAGTTTGTTTTGTCGCTATTTTTTATTTTGTTGCGAGTCTTCTTGAATGGTTGTTGTCAGTTTTTCCCGTATGACCTCAATTTTGCGTGTTGTTTTCGGTGATATAAAAGATATGAAAATTATAATATTAATTAAAGGTTCCAATTAAGGTGATATGTGAAGATTAAGGTGTGATTCTTAGAAATTTAAAATTTTACCTCGAAACATCTCTTATTTAATATATCAACCAAATTGAAAGCATGTGAAATTAGTTTACTATGCTAAAACATATATTTGTCAGTGTCCTTAGAAGCTCCTTGATATACCGAATCTTTTCTTTTACCAAATTCTTAGTGATGAGATACTACTATACAAGTAATGCTTTTTAACATATTTCTTGCATTTTCGAATGCAGGTTGTAGCTTGATTTTCATGCTAGTGGATATTATCTAAAGAAGGGAGGAGAAGACATCAATTGACTATCAAATATATACAAGAGCGCATTTATACATTTTCTTCTTTGTAGATACTTTTTTTCATGTATTTAGTTTAATTAGAGATGAAAGTACTATTAGTCTGTATTGAGGGGTTTGGGCCATCTCCCACCCTCTTTTTTCTATTAATAAAATAATGAATATTAAACACACTCCTCTTTGCTCTTGAACATTTTTTTATTTTTGTGTTTGAATGTCTAAAATTGAATTAAAATAAAAAGTAAATGTTAGTGGAGTTTTGATTAGTATTTAGATTATTTGAGAAGTATTATCATAATTTGTTTTCATTTTTTTTAATATATTACTTTGCGACGTTTTTTGGAAAAAAAATGTTGTTGTACATTTTGGCTTTTGTGATGTTGGCTAAGAAACGTCGTGGTAGGATGAACATCTTTCGTGACATTTTTGGAAAAGTGTCACGATAGAGCAACTACTTATCATGACATTTTTTAGAAAAGCGTCACGGTAGAACAACTGCCAATCATGACATTTTTGAAAAAAAATGTCACGTTAGAGTAATTGGCAATCACGACGTTTTTTTTAAAGCGTCGCAATGAGCTACGGCGACATGCGCAATCGCGATGATTTCGTGACATTTTTATAAACATCATAAAAACTATCGCGGGGCTTTAAAATCGTCACTAAAGACATAAAAAAATGTCGCCGTAAAGCAATTTTGTTGTGGTGTGTGTTGAAATCCTACAAACATTTATATATCTATTGATGTTTTAATTCTTACTATTAATTTCTGTTTGTCATGTTCTTTGTTTATGATTATGATTATTATCTGTGCAATTGATCTTAGTAGATAGGGTTCTGACTTCTTCAAATATGGGGAGATTGTTGGGTATTGCAGCAACAATAACCTTGATTTAAAGAAGTGTCAGTTGAATTAAGATGCATTGATATTGTATTTGATGTGGCATCTTAGTTGTGTGTTTGCAGGATATTATTTGCTAAGTACAAACCAATGTCAGGCTTCAATGGGTCATAAAACACAGGCCTATGCAATGTAATTCCTCATTGTGTAGACCAAGGTGTTGACTCATGTGAAATCTCTCTATTGGGATGTACTTCATATTCAAACACTATGGAGAAGACAAGTTGAAGTAGTTGTTGGATTCAGGATTGGAAGAATTTAGACTAAGTCCTTTTCGTCGAGTGGTCTCGAGAAATCTAGAAGAATTCATCGAGACAACTCGTGAAGACATAGTTTTTTGTTGAAATTACTCGAGAGGTCTCAGAGAAAAGTGACAAGTATTTTTCGTCGAGTAAACTTATGTTCACTTGAGAACACTCGACGAATTTGTCGAGTGGTCTGCCGATTTCTCGTGAAAGATTTCTCGTGAACACTCGACGAATTCGTCGAGTGCTCTTGTGAAATTCTCGAGTGGACTTAGAACTCTTTATTCCCGTCTCAGTGCATTTTGCCAAGTCCATTTCGTCGAGTCATTATGTGAATTTGTCGAGTAATCCTTTATTCCAGGAGTTCATTCGATGAATGCTGACAGAGCGTGTTCATATCGCCGCCAATTTTTCCTTTTATGGTTTCTCCCATGTACAGTACATGGAGCTCATTCCTTAAGACTCGTTTATAGCCGTTTGAGAAAGACCTATAAATACTTAAAGGACATTTCATTAAACCCTGATTGTGCAAATTTGAAAAAGGAAGATCGCTATCGCGGTCGACCATTCTCGTTCTCGCTAGAAGCTTTTTCTGCCGCCGACAAGTTCTCTGCATGTTTCTTCTTCAAGATTCGATTCAACAAGATCACAAAGTTAAGATGCATTCAAGTGCCTTCTAAATCTTATTGTCTCGATATGTTCTCAGATCAAGTTGTTCACGTCAAAGATTTCTTCTTCCCCGCTCAAGATCAAGCCTTCATCTCATTCAAGGAAGGAGAAGATCTATTTTCTCATATTTGAAAAGTTGAATTTCCTTGAGATTCTAAGGGATAGATTTTCAATCTATAGTTTTTATAAAATCCTTGTACATATCTTGTAGGAATTTTTATCTTCTGAGTTGTTGTAGATCCTAGTTTAGAGGATCGAGTTTGTAGGAGAGTTTGTTCTCCGAGTTTGTAGAAGAGGTTGTTCTTCGAGCTTGTAGGAGTTGTACACTCTGAGTTGTAAGATTATTTTTAATCAGAGATTAGTGAAGTAGCCTAGTCTAGCCGGGTGTGCTAGATAGGTGAGGCGAGAAAGTGGAGTACCCATACCGGGGAACCAATATAAAATCCTTGTGTTTATGTGTGTTCTTTGTTTTCTGAGCTCTTTTCTTTTAAGATTTTAATTCTGCTTAAAAGGAATATAACTCACCTATTCACACCCCCCCCCCCCCTCTAGGTGATTTAGGTAGCAACTAGATACTTTCACTATCATATCCGAAGCAAACTTGCTTAACTAACTAAACTCAATCTCATACTCACCCACGGTGAGGTATTTCTGCTTCAAGTGTAGGAAGTTATGCATTAGCCTGTCCTGCTCTATCGACGGTAGGAATTTCCTTAACAACATGTCCTTAAACTTTTCCCAAGAGCATCCCTCGATGAGACCTTCCTTCTCTCGGATCCACCAACCTCTGGCAATACCCTTTACATGGTAAGCGGCGACCATCACTCTTTGGTCTACAGAAATTCCATAGTAAGTAAACATATCTTCAATGGAGATGTTCCAGTCATCCAAAGCTACGAAGACAGCCCTACCATCATAGGTCGGGGGTCCTAAATGCTGAAAATGTGAGATAAAGTTCATCTTTAACGAAAACAAAATAGGAGGCACCAGAGGAACAGGTATAGTTTGGCCCACTACAGGGTTCTGCACCACAGGTTGCTGCCCTAACATGGCAGTCAATGAAGCCTTGACTTGAGCCTGCATTGCAACTATCTGTCTTGACAGAGTTTCATTGCTCAAACGCAACTTGATAAGTAATAAAAAATATGTATTTTTGGTATAAGTATTAGTATAGTTTTAATTAATATTGTGAATTTTCTATGTAAATTAATGAATAAATTGCTTTTTTATTATTTCTGGTTTCTAACTTAGTTTTATTTTTGTTTTTGCAATTTTTTGCAAAATTTTCACAGGTCACGCCCTCAGACACGCCCGTGACCAAGGGCGTGTAATTTTAAAGATCAAATATCAACGGGACGGCTCAATTCAGATCAAATCCCGACAAATCGCTCAAGTCACGCCCGAGGTCACGCCCGTGACCAAGGGCGTGTAATTTTAAAAGCCAAATTTCCAGCTGGCAGCCGTTTTCAGGTGAAATCTCGAAGAGTTGATCAAGTCACGCCCGTGACTCTACAAGTCACGCCCGTGTTCCAGCAGAGTCACGCCCGTGAACCGCCAGCGTGTCACGTCTCGAAGCCGCACCCATGCTGCCGACATCAGCCAGCCATAGTCACGCCCGTGACTCACCAAGTCACGCCCGTGACATACCAAGTCACGCCCGTGTGCAGCCATGTTTGACGGCCAGACCTTCCAGAAGGCGGCGAATACAGCCGAGCAAATGTCACGCCCTAAGTCACGGCCGTGACATTCAAGTCACGCCCGTGACCTAGGGCGTGTAAAACTCAAATTTTCCCTATAAATAGAGGGGCTCGGCTGAAGTTATTTTCATCCAAATTTTGAGTGGTTTTTGTTGTATTGTGAGTTCTTTTGAGTGATTGTGAGCTTCTCTTCTGCATTTCAGTTTAAGTTCGTTTGTAGTTTTTTCGTCTTCCTAGTCTAGTTGTAATGCTGATTTCAGAAATAAAATGATGTTTTTCTCATTTGGATCATCTTCTTTTTATTAATGTTAGTGTGTGTGCGTGTATGAGTTTAGCTTTATTGCTTTCATAATTTAGTTTTATTGCTTTTATAGTTAGTTTTATTGCTTTCGTAATCTAGGTTTACTGTTTTCATAGCTTAGATTTACAAGCTTTCATAAAATAGTTTTATCGTTTTCTTTTTCGCTTTATTTTATCGCTTTCATTTTAAACGCTTTCTTTTTCAGTTTCTTTTAGAGTGTGTGCGTGTATGAGATAGTATTTTCCTTTTTTTGTAGCTTAGTTTTTATTTCAGTCTTTATATAACTGCTATATACCACCCCCTTCTCAAATAAGAGGCTAATTTACTTTAGCACTTATTTAAGTCGGTTGGGATGGATATTATTTCTGCACCTTTATAAGTCTTTTCATTTCTATACCATCCCCTTCTCAAATAAGAGGCTAATTTACTTTAGCACTTATTTAAGTTGGTTGGGACGGATATTATTTCTGCACCTTTATAAGTCTTTTCATTTCTATACCACCCCCTTCTTAAATAAGAGGCTAAGAACTTTTTAGCACTTGTTTAAGGTGGTTGGGACGGATATTATTACTGTTTTTATATAAGTCTTTTTATTTCCTTTTTATCCGCTTATATCCGCTTTAATTATCAAACATGTATTTTTCAACCGATAATGCCGTCTCCATTCCGATGAGTGGCTAATTTCCTTTAGCGCACGACGTCGAAGAGCATTGGGACACAAAAATAGTTTTTCTATAAGAATTAAAACATCTCTTTCTAAAATAATTAACGCTTAAGGTTTATCCGAGAATCACGTTGAGTGGAGCCACATAATCGATGTGTGGTTTTCATTTCCGTTTTCGTACCTAGTTAGCCGAGAGGCTCGTGTGTACGGACTGATCACTCACGGGTAAAGAGAAGTGCGCTCTACCCTCGAGAGAGGACGAGGTAACTCTCCCGAATTGGAAATAAAAACCCAATAGCGGGGTTCGCAACATAAAGCGAGTATTAAGAACATTCGATTGTAGAACGAGAGTTCGGTCGAATATTCATAATCTCAGGTGGGCGTACCCTCGAGAGAGGAGCGTTCATAATTATGGAACCTCCACGGCCAAGTCATCTTAATATTTTGAAAAGTCATCACTTTTAATTCTACGAAAAATCTATTTTCGTCTCAAGGTAATTCGACGTCGCGCGCTATATTTCTCATCACTTAGAACTCTAGTAGATCGCTTAAATCATCTTTCGCATTTTATCATTTAGAACTCTAGTTAAATCAACTAAAAATATTATTCCGATAAAATAATAGTTCGTCCCTCGAAGTAGCATAATCAACACGACCCGCGGAAATATACGATCCCGATATTTTCTAAAAATATCCTGTATTACTTGCGATAAGGTATACTTGCCTTTATCAAATGATTAATTTGGACTAAAAATTCAAACACAGCTTTTCAAACTCATTTAGTGCAAAACTCTCCTTTTCTACTATTCAATTCAATAGAATTCGGCATTGTAGCCGAAGCGTAATTGTCAATATTCCGAAAGAAGAAAAAGATCGTTACTTCTATCCTTCGATAGGATAACGGTTAATTTCTCAAAGTAGGAGTACTTGCGAGACTCTTCGAAAATATCCGCCAATTCTAAACTCTTAATATAAAGGTTATCTTTTATTTATAAAACAAAAAGAAGAAGCCCAAGTAATCATCAAGTTTTTGGCGCCGTTGCCGGGGAACTTTGTGTTGTTATTTGAAAGTAGGAACTACTATTAATTTTATTCCTTATCTATATATTTTTACTAAAAATAAAAAAAAAAAAAAAAAAAAAATTTTTTTACAAAAAGTAATAAAACAAAAAAAAATATATAAATATAAAAACTTATATTTAAAAAAAAAAAATAATAATAATAATAAAACAGAAAATCCAAAAATATTGCTTTTAGTATATGACCCGAGGAAACTCGTCGGACGATTCGACTATTCCTTTTGACCCCGAAATCGAGCGCACTCTTCGTGAGCGCATCCGATCTCGTGATCAAAACTTACTCGAAACCCCCGAAGAGTCGATCGGAGATACTGTAAATATGGGCGATCCAATTCCAAATGCGGCCCCGGCCCGGACCATGGCATATTATGCCCGGCCGAATTTGGAAGATACAGGATCCAGTATTACTCGCCCGACAGTTAATAATAATAATTTCGAAATAAAATCCAGCATAATTCAAATGGTACAACAGTCGATTCAGTTCGACGGTTTGCCAGATGAGGACCCAAATCAGCACCTTTCAAACTTTTTAGAAATATGCGACACCTTTAAAATTAATGGCGTCACTGATGACGCCATTCGTTTACGCTTATTTCCATTTTCGCTACGGTCAAAGGCCAAATCATGGTTGACTTCTCTTCCGAGAGGGTCCATAACCACGTGGGCCCAATTGACGGAATTTTTCTTAACTAAGTATTTTCCTCCGTCAAAAACCGCAAAACTACGCACGGATATCACATCCTTTGTACAATTCGATTCTGAGTCTCTTTATGAGACTTGGGAGCGTTTTAAAGAATATTTGCGTAGGTGTCCTCATCACGCGCTACCAACTTGGCTACAGGTCCAAACGTTTTATAATGGTTTAAATTTTTCTACGCGGCAGATGATTGATGCGGCCTCCGGGGGAACGTTAAACAACAAAACCCCGGAGACCGCTCAAGCTCTGATCGACGAAATGGCCATGAATGCGTACCAATGGAACGTGCCAAGGTCGCGTCCTACTAAACCGGCTGGTCTTTTTGAAGTGGACGCCACTACTTTCTTAGCCTCACAAGTGGAGAGGCTAAGTAAGCAGGTGGCGGAGATGACTGTTTCCTCCTCCACTCCCGCTTGGAATAATAATAATAATAATAACGTAATCGAAGAAACGGTGGATTACCTCGGTAATCCGGTTAGACCCCCCTTCAACCCTAATAACAACCCGTATAGTAATAATTATAATCCGGGTTGGAGGAGCCATCCTAATTTCTCCTGGAGCAATCCTAACAATGCTCAGAGGCCCCCACATATGAATCCTCAGGGATTTCCGCAAGGATTTCCGCAGGGATTCCAGCCTCCTCCTCCAAAACCTTCGCCGCTCGAAGATATTTTGTCTAAGTACATCGCGTCCAACGATTCAAATATCCGGAATCTTACCGGATCGATTAAAAGCTTGGAAAACCAGGTTGGACAACTTGCAAAGATGGTCTCCGAGCGGCCATACGGAGCTTTACCAGGGAATACAGAGCCAAACCCAAGGGAAAATGCCAACGCTATAACCCTTCGAAGCGGCAAGGAGGTCGTCTCCCCATTGCGGGTTGAGCCTAAGGTATGCATTTCGCCTCCGACCCCTCCACCCTCTTCTTCGATTCTAATTGCTCCAGCTTCTCCGGTTGTGCCAAATGTTTCGAGTCCTCGAATTCCTTACCCGTCTAAAATTAATAAAGAGAAGGAGGACGAAAATTATCAAAAATTTTTGCGTATTTTAAAACAAATTCAAATAAACGTCCCCTTCTGCGAGGCACTCTCCCAAATGCCGAAATATGCGAAATATCTTAAAGAGTTGCTTTCTAATAAAAAGCGACTCGAGGATGTTTCGCGTGTTTCCCTTAATGCGGAATGTTCGGCTGTTCTCCTTAACAAATTGCCGCCAAAACTGAACGACCCGGGACGGTTCTCCATCCCGTGTCTCTTTGGCAATATGTTAATAAAGTACGCTCTTGCGGACTTAGGCGCCAGCATCAATTTGATGCCTTTTTCTCTTTTCAAAAAACTCAATTTAGGCGTCCCGAGTCCGACAAAAATGAGCATCCAACTCGCGGATCGCTCGGTAAAGTACCCAATCGGGGTAGCGGAAGATGTTCTGGTCAAGGTCGACAAGTTTATCTTTCCGGTAGACTTTGTCATCCTGGACATAGAGGAGGACGTCGAGGTACCCATCATCCTCGGTCGCCCCTTTCTCGCAACCTCCCGTGCGTTAATCGATGTCAGTAACGGTCGCCTCCTCCTTCGAGTTGGAGACGACGAAGTTACTTTACATATCAACCCCTCCATGCGGAACTCACTATCGAATGATGATTCCTGTTTCAATTTGGAATCCGCGTTTGTGGACGAGTGTTCTTCTCTTTCCGAATTGCTATCCTTAATGATAGACGATTCGGATCTGGCGAATCAACCTCCTTTAGAAGAATTACCACCAGATTCGCCTTTCGAGTCTTTCGACTCGAAAGATTTAAAAATCTCCACTTCCTACGAAGAACCTCCGGTCTTGGAGCTTAAGCAACTCCCCGACCATCTAAAATATGCTTTTCTAGCCGCGAACTTAAAGCTTCCGGTTATAATATCTTCTACTTTAACTGATTCAGAAACATCCGAATTGGTTGAAGTTTTATCTAATCATCGCCGTGCAATTGCATGGCAAATTTCCGATATCAGGGGAATTAACCCCTCATTCTGCTCCCACAAAATTTTTCTCGAAGAAAACCCCCGCAAAACAATTCAGCCTCAACGACGACTTAACCCGAACATGCGGGAAGTCGTTAAGACTGAAATTATTAAACTCCTTGATGCGGGGATTATCTATCCTATTTCCGACAGTACGTGGGTAAGCCCCGTACAAGTCGTCCCGAAAAAGGGCGGTATAACGGTCGTGGCAAACACGAATAACGAATTAATCCCAACTCGTACTGTTACGGGTTGGAGGGTGTGCATCGACTACAGAAAACTAAATGATGCCACCAGAAAAGACCACTTTCCGCTACCGTTTATTGATCAAATCTTAGAGCGTCTCTCCGGTCACCCTTTTTATTGCTTCCTTGATGGTCTCTCGGGATTTTTCCAAATCCCTATTTCACCCGAGGACCAAGAAAAAACGACTTTTACTTGCCCTTTCGGCACCTTCGCATATCGAAGGATGCCGTTTGGCCTCTGTAACGCGCCAGCTACATTCCAAAGATGTATGCTGGCAATATTTGGCGAGCTAGTAGAAGACATAATGGAAGTCTTCATGGATGACTTCTCCGTCTTTGGAAACTCTTTTAAAAATTGTTTAAAAAATTTAGATAGAGTCCTCCAACGGTGCGAGGAGACGAACTTAGTCTTGAACTGGGAGAAATGCAACTTCATGGTCCGAGAGGGTTTAGTCCTCGGCCATAAAATTTCTTCCAAGGGGATGGAGGTCGATAAGGCCAAAGTCGCTATAATTGAACAACTTCCTGTTCCTTCGAACGTCAAATCAATTAGAAGTTTTCTTGGCCACGCAGGTTTTTATCGGCGGTTTATTCAAGATTTTTCAAAAATAACCAAACCGCTAACTCACCTCCTGGAAAAGGATTCCCCATTCATTTTTGACACGGCCTGCGTAGAGGCGTTTAATTTTATTAAAAAGCAACTTATCAATTCTCCAATTCTGGTGGCGCCAGATTGGTCTCTTCCGTTTGAGATTATGTGCGACGCGAGCGATATCGCAGTAGGAGCTGTCTTAGGCCAACGCGTAAATAAATATTTTCATCCTATATATTACGCTTCTCGTACACTCAATGCCGCACAGGCTAACTACACCACAACGGAAAAGGAACTTCTCGCCGTCATCTTTGCTTTTGATAAATTCCGACCCTACGTAACCCTTTCACACGTAATCGTTTTCACTGATCACTCCGCCTTGAAATATCTTTTGGCCAAAGTTGATGCTAAGCCTCGCTTACTTCGATGGGTCCTCCTTTTACAGGAATTTGACTTAGAGATCCGGGATAAGAAGGGGGCTGAAAATTTAGCAGCCGACCACCTCTCACGTTTAGAACACCCCGCCGCAGAAGCGCTCGTCGAACCCGAAATAGACGATCGATTTCCTGAGGAGCGCCTTTTAATCATAAATAATACAAAAACTTCTTCTACCCCTTGGTTCGCAGATTACGCGAACTATTTAGTCGCGCGGGTCCTTCCAAAAGATTTTTCGACTCAGCAGAAGAAGAAATTCTTCTCTGACTTAAAAAATTACTTTTGGGAGGACCCCTTTCTCTTTCGAGTCTGCGCAGACCAAGTGATACGAAGATGTGTTTCCAGCGAGGAGGGTGCGCAAATATTGCGACACTGCCATGAGGGGCCGGCTGGAGGGCATTATCAAGCCAACCGGACCGCGCGGAAAGCGTTAGAGTCAGGCTTTTATTGGCCCACTCTCTTTAAGGATGCTCACACTTTTGTGAGTATATGCGATAGCTGCCAGCGGGCGGGTAACATCTCTCGTCGTGACGAGATGCCCCAAAATTTTTATTTAGAATGCGAAATTTTCGATTTGTGGGGCATAGACTTTGTAGGCCCCCTACCTCCTTCTTTTAATAATCGCTATATTTTAGTGGCGGTCGACTACGTGTCTAGGTGGGCGGAAGCGCAAGCTCTGCCCACCAATGATGCGCGAGTCGTCGTCCATTTTCTAAAAAAATTATTTTCTCGCTTTGGCACGCCCCGTGCAATAGTAAGTGATAGGGGCACGCACTTCTGCAATGCCCAGTTTTCAAAAATTTTATCTAAATACGGCGTCACGCATAAGCTCGCCACCGCCTATCACCCCCAAACGAGCGGCCAAGTAGAGGTAGTAAATCGCGAGATAAAACGCATTCTGGAAAAAACCGTCTCTTTAAATAGGAAGGATTGGTCCTCAAAACTCGACGACGCGTTATGGGCGTATCGTACGGCCTACAAGACCGCTATCGGTTGTACGCCCTATCGATTAGTCTACGGCAAAGCGTGCCATTTACCGGTAGAATTAGAACACCGCGCTTTTTGGGCCTTAAAATTTTTAAATCTCGATTCGAACTTAGCCTCCGAGAATAGGAAATTCCAACTCAATGAACTCGATGAATGGCGTGCGAACGCTTATGAGAGTAATAAATTTTATAAGGAGCGTTCTAAGTTCTACCACGATCGAAAAATTAAATTTCCAAAAACTTTCGCGCCGGGCGATCTTGTCCTTCTTTATAATTCACGTCTTCGTCTTTTTCCGGGTAAGCTCAAATCCCGCTGGTCCGGCCCCTTTGCAGTCAAAGAGGTTTGGCCGTATGGGACCGTTCTTATCTCTCACCCCGAAAAAGGCGATTTTAAAGTCAACGGCCACCGTTTAAAACTATATCTTGCGGGCGATCCGGTGGACGGACACACAGAATCTTTAACCCTCCCTAATTTATAATCTCACCACGCCAAATGCGTCAAGCTACGCGACGGTAAACAAAGCGCTCGTGGGAGGCACCCCATATTTATCTAATATTTTTATTATGCTTTTTCTCTATTTTTGCAGGGTTTCTTCCGACCCCGCCAACTTTACTTCAGGGATGCCTTTTTGCTTCCTTTTTCCTTTTGTATATATTGCATTGTTATTTTCTCTTCTTCATACTTACATTACAACATTGGGGACAATGTTGGGTTTTACGTATGGGGGTGTATTTCCCGTTTTCAAAAAAAAAAAAAAAGAAATATGATATGTATAACAACATTATAACAACAAAAAAAACTCCAAAAATAATAAACCCTACTTTACTTTTATTCTTAAAGCATTTAGTTTCGAGAGTATATGTTTGTGGATTTTCATAATCGCTAGTTTTACTATTTGTTTGTTTATCTAAGATCGATAGATTTAAACGTTCGGGGTTAAGTTTTAAAGAATATCTTGTGTTTTTAATTTAAATAGAGGCTTTGTTATCAAGCACTACTTCTACTAGCTAAAATAGAGACATGTGTATTATGTTGGCAAAACAACTTTAGACTGCAATTATCCCTACTTTATGTCTTCAGGAATCTAGGAATATTCAACTTACTAAGGTTGCTCTCAAAACTTTTTTTTATTATTCTAGAATTTCTCTTGAAAACCCCTTGTATACACCAATTCAGCATGGCAAAAACACAAAAAGAAGAAAAAAAAAACAAAAAGATCTTATGTCAATGGGAATACAAAAATTCCGTAAACATAGGCACCCAATATTTGTTAAAAGAAATCCTATGTCAATGGGAATTACAAATTCCGTAAACACAGGCATTGGGTTAATTAAAAAGGTCAATTTTCCCTCGTCCCTCGTACACCAACGATGGGAGTCAAAGGAAACTTTATAAGAGGGGTGAGATGATACAATTCATCACCCCTGATCCAAGTACTCTTCTATTTGCCAAGGCTTTTTTCCCCTTTTTCCCTTAACCAAATTATTGTTTCTAGTTCTAATTCAAAAAATCATTTGAGAGCATAATTAGTAACTTATATTTTTCCTTTATGTTTCTTTAAACAAAGGTTATTATAATTTCGATCTAATCTCGTTTACTAATGATTGCAATTTTGTTTGCTATTTGGTTAATTAAGAAGTCTTTTGGCCAGGACATTTCTTCTACTTAAATCATTTGCATAATTTAGGACTTAACTCTTATTACTCCGAATTTTTATTTTTCAGTCTCTTATGATTAAAATAAAACGATAGCCAAAAATTAGAACTTATATTAATCCCGTATAGATCTCTCTTACTTTTGCCCTGGAATAGCAAAAGCTTAAGTATGGGGGTATTTGATAAGTAATAAAAAATATGTATTTTTGGTATAAGTATTAGTATAGTTTTAATTAATATTGTGAATTTTCTATGTAAATTAATGAATAAATTGCTTTTTTATTATTTCTGGTTTCTAACTTAGTTTTATTTTTGTTTTTGCAATTTTTTGCAAAATTTTCACAGGTCACGCCCTCAGACACGCCCGTGACCAAGGGCGTGTAATTTTAAAGATCAAATATCAACGGGACGGCTCAATTCAGATCAAATCCCGACAAATCGCTCAAGTCACGCCCGAGGTCACGCCCGTGACCAAGGGCGTGTAATTTTAAAAGCCAAATTTCCAGCTGGCAGCCGTTTTCAGGTGAAATCTCGAAGAGTTGATCAAGTCACGCCCGTGACTCTACAAGTCACGCCCGTGTTCCAGCAGAGTCACGCCCGTGAACCGCCAGCGTGTCACGTCTCGAAGCCGCACCCATGCTGCCGACATCAGCCAGCCATAGTCACGCCCGTGACTCACCAAGTCACGCCCGTGACATACCAAGTCACGCCCGTGTGCAGCCATGTTTGACGGCCAGACCTTCCAGAAGGCGGCGAATACAGCCGAGCAAATGTCACGCCCTAAGTCACGGCCGTGACATTCAAGTCACGCCCGTGACCTAGGGCGTGTAAAACTCAAATTTTCCCTATAAATAGAGGGGCTCGGCT
This sequence comes from Dactylorhiza incarnata, assembly GCA_033032865.1. Taxonomy (NCBI): domain Eukaryota; kingdom Viridiplantae; phylum Streptophyta; class Magnoliopsida; order Asparagales; family Orchidaceae; genus Dactylorhiza; species Dactylorhiza incarnata. The sequence goes on along the minus strand of JAWHQI010000033.1, from coordinate 11,474,049 downwards.
GAAGTTATTTTCATCCAAATTTTGAGTGGTTTTTGTTGTATTGTGAGTTCTTTTGAGTGATTGTGAGCTTCTCTTCTGCATTTCAGTTTAAGTTCGTTTGTAGTTTTTTCGTCTTCCTAGTCTAGTTGTAATGCTGATTTCAGAAATAAAATGATGTTTTTCTCATTTGGATCATCTTCTTTTTATTAATGTTAGTGTGTGTGCGTGTATGAGTTTAGCTTTATTGCTTTCATAATTTAGTTTTATTGCTTTTATAGTTAGTTTTATTGCTTTCGTAATCTAGGTTTACTGTTTTCATAGCTTAGATTTACAAGCTTTCATAAAATAGTTTTATCGTTTTCTTTTTCGCTTTATTTTATCGCTTTCATTTTAAACGCTTTCTTTTTCAGTTTCTTTTAGAGTGTGTGCGTGTATGAGATAGTATTTTCCTTTTTTTGTAGCTTAGTTTTTATTTCAGTCTTTATATAACTGCTATATACCACCCCCTTCTCAAATAAGAGGCTAATTTACTTTAGCACTTATTTAAGTCGGTTGGGATGGATATTATTTCTGCACCTTTATAAGTCTTTTCATTTCTATACCATCCCCTTCTCAAATAAGAGGCTAATTTACTTTAGCACTTATTTAAGTTGGTTGGGACGGATATTATTTCTGCACCTTTATAAGTCTTTTCATTTCTATACCACCCCCTTCTTAAATAAGAGGCTAAGAACTTTTTAGCACTTGTTTAAGGTGGTTGGGACGGATATTATTACTGTTTTTATATAAGTCTTTTTATTTCCTTTTTATCCGCTTATATCCGCTTTAATTATCAAACATGTATTTTTCAACCGATAATGCCGTCTCCATTCCGATGAGTGGCTAATTTCCTTTAGCGCACGACGTCGAAGAGCATTGGGACACAAAAATAGTTTTTCTATAAGAATTAAAACATCTCTTTCTAAAATAATTAACGCTTAAGGTTTATCCGAGAATCACGTTGAGTGGAGCCACATAATCGATGTGTGGTTTTCATTTCCGTTTTCGTACCTAGTTAGCCGAGAGGCTCGTGTGTACGGACTGATCACTCACGGGTAAAGAGAAGTGCGCTCTACCCTCGAGAGAGGACGAGGTAACTCTCCCGAATTGGAAATAAAAACCCAATAGCGGGGTTCGCAACATAAAGCGAGTATTAAGAACATTCGATTGTAGAACGAGAGTTCGGTCGAATATTCATAATCTCAGGTGGGCGTACCCTCGAGAGAGGAGCGTTCATAATTATGGAACCTCCACGGCCAAGTCATCTTAATATTTTGAAAAGTCATCACTTTTAATTCTACGAAAAATCTATTTTCGTCTCAAGGTAATTCGACGTCGCGCGCTATATTTCTCATCACTTAGAACTCTAGTAGATCGCTTAAATCATCTTTCGCATTTTATCATTTAGAACTCTAGTTAAATCAACTAAAAATATTATTCCGATAAAATAATAGTTCGTCCCTCGAAGTAGCATAATCAACACGACCCGCGGAAATATACGATCCCGATATTTTCTAAAAATATCCTGTATTACTTGCGATAAGGTATACTTGCCTTTATCAAATGATTAATTTGGACTAAAAATTCAAACACAGCTTTTCAAACTCATTTAGTGCAAAACTCTCCTTTTCTACTATTCAATTCAATAGAATTCGGCATTGTAGCCGAAGCGTAATTGTCAATATTCCGAAAGAAGAAAAAGATCGTTACTTCTATCCTTCGATAGGATAACGGTTAATTTCTCAAAGTAGGAGTACTTGCGAGACTCTTCGAAAATATCCGCCAATTCTAAACTCTTAATATAAAGGTTATCTTTTATTTATAAAACAAAAAGAAGAAGCCCAAGTAATCATCACAACTCCTCGATCATAGCTTCACAATGCACACTCGAAGACTCACCTTCGGACTGGGGAGTCAACCTCAATGGCATTTGCTTCGCGGCCATTTTCTAAGAACACAAATGAACATCTCGTCAAAACTTAGCTAAAAGCTAGGATACTTAACTCAAAATAAACCAAACATGTGTAGACACTTGCTCTTGCTACTACCTTACTCTGGGAATTCCAATAATGATGCTATACTTGAACTTAGGATGATATACTATCATCCTTTGACTCTTGTGCATATTATATGCATGTATGAATGTTCAAATCTTTATTTCAAATCATGTTTGTATAAGTGTCATCATATAAATCATTAGCTTGACATGAGTGTTTAGCGATGTTATGATGTGTATGTTGTGCTTTGCATTCTAAGAAAAGCCTTAATGCATGTCATGAGCAGCGTACACATGAAATATTATGCATCCCATACTACATTATATCGCATGTAACGAAAGAAAAAATCTAATGGGAATCCATGTGATTATTGTTAAGCATCCCATACTACATAACAGTCACCTGTTGCCATGCTTATGAGGATCCATATACAAACACATATTATGCATCACATACTATATAATATGCCCCATATACTTTTATCATGCTTATGAGTGGAGTGTTCATGCTTCAGCCAAGATGTACATATGACACTATGCTGTGTGTATGCATTGAGACAAGATTAAACCTTTCTTAAATGGTCGTCTGACCAACTTACCGAAGAAAACTAGCTCTGATACCAACTGTCACAGGCCGCATTTTCTCAATATATATAAAGATATTATCAAAGTGAGAGAAAACATGTGTCATGATGCCACACTATGCAGGGGACAACTGCAGACGCTCAGGCGGTTCTATCTTTACGCTTTTCTTTATAAAATCCATAAACTTTGTGTTTAAAACATAACTAAAGTTTGAAGGTTTCAACACAGTGTCCCTCGGTTTAGTGGATTATCTAGTCCACCACCAAGAAAGTATAAATATACGCAGCAGAAAAAATACATATTTTACTTTAAGGTGTCCTACATGAGCATGAGAACTTAACCAACATTCTACTAATATGCATCTTCTAAATTTAGTATAAGTAAAAGTGAACTTATACGAGTTTTAAAGTAGAGTGATATTAGTTTGAAAAGATGCAATGTATGAGCAAATGTGCAGCTTTGTTTATATAAAAGTATCTACTATGCAACCTAGCAAAAATCCTTCCCAGAGAGCATTTGCACTAACAACAAATTAACAATAGTAGCTTAAATGGCAATTACAGTCTAACCCAAAAATAAGCTCATACTGTGGGCGTCAATAAACTGACACGAACCCATAGTAATAACCAAAATCAGAAAAGTTCAACAACTACCTCTCAGAAGAGAGAAAAGAAAAGCAGCTAGAAAAGGCTGCGAGATCCGGACTTGCTCTGATCAACTGCTACTGGTTCAAACCAAAGGCATTCAAAGGAAAAGAATGTCTCAACACAAGGGCAATTCAACAAAAAATAAAGAAGGAGAACTTAACAAGTTCAAAAAGGGTTACAACCCAACAGAAAAGAAGATAGCTGCGAAACAACAACAAATAAGTAAACAACTTGAGCTTCCAAGCAGAGAAAGACTTGCACGAAGTGTAGTCAAGATTTAACTTTAACATTCTAAAATAAGGATAAGTGATGGATTAGCTCAAGAAGTGAAATATTTAACCCAGTCATAAAACGGTACTGAGGCGGTGGCTATCTTTCCAACACAAACCATCAAACCAAAACATCCAAGGAACAAAAGCTCTGTAGAGGTGGCTGCGCCCACACAACCAATAGTCTACATGTCCAAGGAAGAAAAATAGGCATTGTGGTGGTGGTGTCCTCCGCTTCCTCCTCACGCACGGTGTCTAGGAGTCGCGGGTGGAGGCGGTGAGGAACATGCTGAGTCTTATAGACTGATGGTCGGTGGACCACTTTATTACACGATCACCAGGAAGAGTAGACCCTCAACATGAGGGAGGTACATGACACGGTGGCTAGACCTGGACTTGGTCTCTCGACAACTTTGCGGAGAGCACCGTTGAACGACCCTCTTTTGACACCTACTCTTCACGTCTACCCTGGGCAGAGCAAGGAGTTATACATTCATGAGGGTGTTAGTCCGTGTCAGTGTCTGCCGTGTTTTATTTTCGCCAAGAGAGAGGCAAAGAAAAATATGTTGTATCGGGCTTAAGCCCTTCTCTATTTACCGCACTTTGATTATATTTTTCATGTCATAGTTTATCTCATTTGGGACAAGCTTTTAAATTATATGGTGATTTATTGTGGACATGTGCTTCTTAAAATGATTTAACTCTGTGATACGTGGTTGTCCTGGATGATGATGATTAGCCGGCAGGATTGGCGTATTATGGCGGCGACCATTTGGAGAAATGGTGCCACAGCAAGACGGCGGTTCTGGGCAGTAAGACCCGGGAACGACAAAAAAAAGAGAGGGTCTTACAAACTGGTATCAGCTCAGGCAACTTTAATCCAAAGTTAAGAGTCCACAACCCTAGGGAACCCTGCTTGAGCTTAGTTTGAGGACAAACTAGCAGCATAAGCAATGGTGTGCCATAGGAAAAATCACGTTAATTGTCCATCAAAATGAGATGTTTATGCCAACCCTTCTAATCAAACCATTATTCTTATGTAGCCTCCGGTGAACGTCCCCACCCGGGCGACGATTCCCACCATACAGAATGCAGTTCCTCCCGTGCAGGATGCAGTCCCTCCCCCACCGGCTCCCACCCCATTCCAATAAATGGATCTAGGACAGACATTGGCCGCTATCCTGCAGGCCTTCTCCCAACAGCAGGCCCAGGTCCAGGCCCCCAACCCAGGGAAAACTAGTCGAGTGTCTTCCGAGGCCTCACCCCACCACCCTATGTGGGGACCAAGTAGGTCGTATACAGAGAAATGGTTGGACAAAATCCAGGAAATGCTGGCCAGGATTCGTTGTCTGATTGATGTGGCGATGTCATTGGCCGCCCCCGCTCTGAAATCTCACGTCAAGCGGTGGTGGAAGTCGGCCCTAGACACCACCTTTGCCAGCTTAGAGAATGTCGACATTACATGGGAAGAGTTCAGGGAGGCATTGCTAGAGCACTTCGTGCTGCAAATAGCTAGAGATGATTTAGAGGAACAGTTCCTGCACTTAAAGCATGGAAACCTATCAGTACTAGAATATCAGCTAGAATTCTCGCACTTAGCCCGCTTCGCCACATCCCACCAGTTGGACAACTCCGAGTACACCAAGAGATTTTTCAAGGGCCTCCGGGATAACCTCATGCAAGCCCAGCAGTATGTGGCAGATTTTGGCTTAGCCCGGATCATTGAAGCATAGAGGAGGCTGAAAGCAGATTAGCTGATAGTGAAAGGCAGAGGAAAAAGGCCAGCGGAAGACGCAAGGTCGGGTAGCAGGGGACATCAGAGAGGTAGATTTGTGCAGCACATGAGGGGTAGGGGATGACCCCGTCCCGACTTCAGGCAGGAGCAGAGGCCTCCGACACTACTGGCTCCCCAGCCACTACAAATCATAGAGCCATCCAGACAAGGAGGAGGAGTACCCCCTCCACAAGTGTGCTACCAATGTCACCAAACATGCCACATCCGCATCCACTGTCCTCAAAGGGTTCCACCTCCACCTCCAGCAGCCCCTCCAGCACAGCAGGGCCGAGGCTGAGGACAAGGTTGGGGTCAAGGACCTCATAGTGGAGGCCGACAATTAGAACAGATATACACACTGGACCTTGTTGAACCCAGAAACCTTGAAGAAGTGATTACAGGTACTTTAATGTTTTTCCCTTATGTTTACTTAGTACCTTGCAAGACCTTAGTTTACTTTAATTATGAACCAAAAGACAAAAATCACTCAGGTATAGTACTAGTTTGCAGCAAGCCCGTATATACCCTGTTCGATACGGGTGCCTCGCACTCATTCGTCTCAGTGGAATTTATAGATGACTTGGATCAGGTGCAGCACTTCCAAGGCATCCAAAGGAAGGTACGGCTTCCAGACGGATCAGAAATAGAAGCATGCACTAAGTGCAACATGAACAAAGAGATTGGAGGGAAGCTGTTTGAAGCACCAACGACGCTTTTAAAGATAAAAGATTATGACCTGGTCTTGGGCATGAACTGGCTACATTGGAACCACACCAAGATTGACTGCCCGACGTAGAAAATTGTCCTAAGGCACGAGGACTCCAAAGTAACGATCGAAGGTATGAGACCCACCTCCCGTCATTTAATTTCATCTACTCAGGTCGTCAAGGCCCATTTACAGGGAGACAAAGTCTACATGGTTTGCTTCGAGATGAAGGAGGTAGAGAGTTCCCTAACCGATATCCCCGTAGTTCAAAACTTTCCTCACGTTTTTCCAGAAAAACTACCCGGGTTACCGCCGCATAGGGAAAAGAATTTTCAGATTCAACTAGTGCTAGAAGCTAGGCCTGTATCTAGAGCACCCTACCGGATGGCCCCTAAGGAGTTGGCAGAGTTCTGCATCCAACTATAGGAGTTAGTAGACGTAGGGTTCGTCATGCCGAGCTCATCACCGTGGGGGGCTCCAGTGCTGTTTGTAAAGAAGAAGGACGAGACTCTTTGGTTGTGTATCGACTACAGAGAACTCAATAGACTAACAGTGCGGAACACTTATCCTTTACCCCGAATCAACGAGTTGTTTGTTCAGTTGGAAGGAGCGCATTGGTTCTCAAAATTGGATTTGAGATCAGGTTACTACCAACTACGGATCCAAGAAGAAGATATTCCGAAGATGGCTTTCAGCAGTCGGTATGGTCTCTACGAATTTACAGTAATGCCCTTCGGACTAACAAATTCCCCCTCCACATTCATGAGTCTAATGAACCGTTTGTTCGAAGCCTACTTGTATATCTTCGTTATCGTGTCCATAGATAATATATTGATCTACTCAAGGACGAAAGAGGAACACGCTAAACATCTGGCGCTCATATTGGAAAGGCTTAGAGAGCATGAGTGACTTCACCCTTCTTCCAACATGAGTGACTTTAGCCTTCACCGCTGACACATTCCGAAGAAACTTCACTTCTGTTGGATCAAACATAATGTGATAGCTAGCATCAACAGCATTGGTCACCGAGAAGAGGTTTTTCTTCATCCCCGGAACATGATAGACAATCTTTAATGTGAGTGGACCTCTATCTCCGTTTAAAGAAACTATACCCTCCTTCTCAACTGCATGTATAGTATCATCAGCAGTAATGATATCAACATTACCTGAGTATGTCTACAAAGAAGATAACTTCGACTCGTCTCTGGTTAGATGATGACCACAACCCGAGTCCACAATCCAATCATCTTGATAGTTGATAGAAGTCAAAGCCCGAACACAAGTGCCCATTATAAAAGCTTCATCATTCCACCTATCACCTGCATTGGAAGCAACCTCTTGTTTCACTGCAGCATGCCCTAGCTGAAGATTGACTCTACAGTCTCTCTTGAAATGACCAAGCTGACTGCACCTGTAGCACCTTGGCCCTTCCTTCTTCTTTCCATCACGCTTAGGAGTATTACTCCTCTCTTGCTGATATGAAATTGAAGGTCTACAGCTAACATATGACTTCTTCTTCTTGTCCCATATCTTCTTCTTACCTGAATACAAAACCTCGCTTTCTCCTCCAGAGATAGATATCCCAACCATTTGCTTTGCCAAGCTCACTTGCGAAGCCAGCAAGTTTTCCAGCTCTAGCAATGATGGGTGATTTGCCCAACCTTGAACAGAAGTGACAAAGGCCACATACTCCCACTGTAAGCCGTGAATTATGCACCTCTTCAACCTCGCCTCTAAAATAGGTTCATCCGGGTCCAAAGCTGATATCTCTGCGCATAGGTTCTTCATCTTCAATAAGAAAGTTGAAATTGACAAATCTCCCTGAGTTGCTTTTGCCAACTCATTTTCAAGAAATTATAATCGAGCTAAGTTCTTCTTGTTGAACAAGCCATCCAAGGCTTTCCAAATCTCAGCAGCTAACCTACAACCAATTATGTGGTCAAACAGCTCCGGAATGATAGTACACTTTAAAGTAAACTTTGCCTTAGCATTTGTTATGTTCCAAGCTTTCACCTGCTCAGCATTCCCTTCAGCAGCTAAAACCGCTTGCCTATCATCTCCTCCGACAATCTCCCATAAATCTTTGCCAAGAAGATAGCTCTCCATGCACGACGTGCACTTCTTGAAGTTAGTCTGCGTAAGGAGCTCAATTCCAAGACCTCTTGTATAACCTGCTTCCATTGCTATCACACTAGTTAACAAACTTTCAGAGACTGAAGCAAGATTCTGTGGCTGATCACTGCTTCGAACCTGGCTCTGATAGCATGTTAAAATTTTGGAGATGGATCGAAGACAATAACGGAAGACTTCAATTCAAAACAGTTAACCAGTGACAATGAAGGCCAAGAAGATTTTTATTCAAATTGACTACTATCTTATTACAATGCATTGCATACATGACAAGACATAATTTATAAGAGAACAGTTAGATGAAAAGAACAAGCAACATAAGCATCTAGCGACCAGAAAACTGAGACGCCTGAACTTAGCAAGATCGTCGGCTTCCCTGATACCGCGCGAACAGGATAGGTCGCCGACCTGTGAACTGCCAGACCACTGAAATCTCAGACCGCACGAGTTGCCATTTATTACAACTGCTGAAAAACAAACTGTTCGCACTTCTTGATCACCCAGACCGCACGGTCTCAAGATCATAGAAGTATCCCACGAACGCTTGAAGAAGAACTGCTCACTGCTGCAAGACTGCACTCAAGACCGTTTGACCACTTAAGCCTCCTGATCAACTGAGTCCGCTGCAAACATAACAAGAAATTATAAACACAGACTGCAGAGACAGACCGCTGCCGAACTGGTTTATTCAAAGCTGGAAAGAAGGAAGAATGTTGACGGTGGCTGCTAGCCGCTATCCAACGAACACAACAAACCGGTCAAACAAACTCAGACTGCACGACCTCAAATATGAGACCAGCTAGTTCTTACAGTTCTTGCATAAGAATGGCTACCCTTGCACCTCTATTTATAGGCAAACGAATAGATGTCGTCACCGCCCACAAAGGATACAGGCACCTCCCTTATTAGAACACTCGGTCACTAGAACCAGACCGCGCGGTCACAATAAGAAATATTATACTTGAGCAAGATGGACCAACCAAGATAGTTCGCGAGAACAGTACTTTCTATACCGCTTGGCTTCATTACCAGATCACCCGGACACAATGAGTACTAAACATAGTGGCAACTGATGCTGTCCGCCAACTCCAAGCTCTCGCAGGCCGCGCGAGCTCCCAGTCTCCAAAAGCAGACAGCCCAACCTCCACTTACACTTCAAAATTCAACACTCCCCCTTGATGTGGGAAGTGGAAGTCAGCCCAAGTAAACTCCTTAACCGATCAAACGGTCCCTTTGACAACAGCTTTGTAAAGATGTCTGCGGCATTATCCTTTCTCTGCACATGCTCAACCATAATAGATCCCTCCAACACCTTTTCCGGAATGAAATGATGTTGAATCTCTATGTGCTTGGTTCGAGCGTGACAAACTGGATTGTTCACCAATTTGAGAGCACTCTCATTGTCACCTCATAACAGAGTAGGACCTTGCACCTCCATATGAATGTCCTCCACAAGCCTCCTTAGCTAGATGGCTTCCTAAGCTGCCAAAGCCAAAGCTTTGTATTCACTTCCGTGGTGGAGATAGACACAGAATCCTGCTTCTTGCTGCACCATGATATAGCTGTAGAGCCTGTCATAAAGACATATCCAGAGGTCGATCTCTGATCATCTAAATCTCCTCCATTATCAGCATCCATGTATCCATACAAGCAAAATCCCGAGTCCTTCCCATAGAAGAGACCCAAATCAGAGATGGACTTTACGTACTTCAGAATGCTCCTAGCCTCCATAAGATGTGGTTTTTGAGGCTCTTCCATAAACCGACTCACTCGGCCAACTGCATAAGAGATATCTGGCCTTGTGATCGTCAAGTATATCAGACTCCCGACCAAAGCTCGGAACACCAAAGGATCAAAAATAACCTTCCCTTCATCACGTCGAAGATGAACTCCAACCTCCAGTGGAGTAGAGATGCTCTTCCCACCTTCCATGTCGAATCACTTCATAATTCAATCTGCATAGCCCTTCTGGGATACATGCATGCCGCCCTCTTTCCTCTCCACTTCGAGTCCAAGGAAATGGTGGAGCTCACCCAAGTCCTTCATCTCAAACCTGATAGCTAACTCAGCTCGAAGTCTAGCTACCTCCAATTCAAAATTTCCCGTGATGATCATATCGTCAACATATAATAACACCAAGACCTGAAGCTCCCCCGTCTTCTTTACGAACAAGTTTGAATCAGAATCAGAAGTAAAGTACCCATAGAACTGGATGTATTCTGCGAACTTTCCATACCACGCCCGAGGAGCCTGCTTCAAGCCGTAAAGAGCCTTCTTGAGCTTGCAACATGTCTTGGGTAGACTTCAGAAATATAACCAGGTGGCTAATCCATGAAAATGTCCTTGTCAATCTCGTCGTAAAGGAAATCATTCTTCACGTCGAGTTACCAAATTTTCCACCCTTGGCAAGCTCCCAACGCGATCATCACCCGAACCGAAGTCATCTTGGCAATAAGGCTGAAAGTTTCATCATAATCCTCCCATACTTCTGAGAGAATCCTTGAGCTATAAGGTAAGCCTTATATCGCTCAATGCTACCATCATCCTTCTTCTTCAGCTTGAAAACCCAGTTGCAAATCACAGGAGTAACACTCTCAACATTAGGAACCAAGTCACAAGTCTCATTCTTCATAAGGGCAGCCATCCCTTCATCCATGGCCTCTTCCTACTCCTTGACTCAAACGACATTTTCAAAGTAAGATGGCTCTCTCTCATCCAGGGAACCTGCGAAGAAACATGATACGAAGCTCACCAAGTCCCCCCCCCCCCCCCCCCCCCCGTATACCAATCTGGTGGAATGATAGTCCTTTTGGACCTCCTCAGAGTTTTACTCTGAACCACCTCTTCAGCTACTTATTCTGGACTAGCTCTCCTTTCAGGTAAACATGGAGCGTCGCAACCCCTGCTTCCAGAACCTGAAGCACCTGACCCAGAGCTAGAAGCAACAGGAGCACCTGGAGAAACAGGCAACTCCACCAAAACCTCCTTAGTAGCTTCTTCAAGTCCACCATCTGACCTGCTTTCTTGTAACTCAACAGAAGAGCTACACTGATATGATGTCAACTCATCGAATACCACATCCCTTGAGACCACAACTCTCTGTGTCTCTGGATCCATGCATATCCACCCTTTCTTCCTTTTTGTTTATTGGGGCCAGCACGGTACAAACTCGAGTTCCGTAGACCTTATTCTTGGAAATGTCTATCACAAATGTAAGCGATCTTAAAATATTTAAACATTACTCGGCTAAAAGGAGAATCCGAAGTATGCATAATCGGTCGAATGATCAACCCTCCATAGAAGTCGAGACCCTTGAAGAATTCCTTCACCTTAAATATGTGAATTATTAATACTATGACAAGACCATTATAAACTCGCAATCGGAATAAGAGCATAGAGCCTTTTAAAGAATGGTTATTCACCCCCTTGTTGGTCTAAGAAGTATGCAGATAAGTAAACGAAGAAAGTAATAAAGGAAGTTGATGAGTCCTAATCATATACACATTTATGGACTCATCCGGGCCGTTATTTAGTCATTTCTCCGCACTTTAGCCTTGTTATAGTTTATATTTGATAATCCATACTAGGTGCACATCTAGGCCCACTTTGGTGTGATTTTCGTGCTTATTGTCATTAGTAGTATTCATGTGCTGTCAAGTGCCACTTTCAGTGGCTAGATCTGTGGTTGTGCTGGAATAGGAGTCGTGCAAGTGTTCCCGGTGCAATTCTGCACAGGAACACTACGCACGATCGCCGGTTCTATTGCGCACGACCACTGGTCGTGCGCCACTGATCGTGTGCACTTAACGCCTTTTTCTTGAGTTCTGTTTGGTGCAGTGCGCACGACCATCAATGCCAGTGCGCACGACCACCGGTCGTGCGGCACTGCTCGTGCACACTTACCATTTAATTTCCGAGTTCTGTTTGCTGTAGTGCGCACGACCATCAACTCCAGTGCGCACGACCACCGGTCGTGCGCCACTGGTCGTGCGAACATTTTATTTTATAATTTCGTATCTTGCAGGTTCCACCCAGGCAGTGCGCACGATCGCAGAATTCCAGTGCGCACGACCACTGGTCGTGCGCCAATGACCGTGCGTAGTATTTATTCCAGCGCCTATTTAAATGCCTGTTGCGATTTTTAGGGCATTATCAGTCGCCGGGAGCGGAGTTCCTATTCCGTACGCCGCCGACCTCCACCGTGGGACGCCTCCACTTCATCTTCTACGCAAGGGGAAGCCTCCTCCACCCATTCCAAGACTTCCTCCATTGTCCGTGAGTGTTCTCCATCGTCCGCAAGCCTCCAAGCAACCATTCTCTCATTCCACCCGGTGAGAAGAAGAAGGAACCTGAAGTCGAAGACGACGGAGCTACGTAGGGAGATCGTGACAGCTCTCTACGCCGGAAGCATAGTCCGCCCGAGTCCGGAGGTAGCCCGACAACCTAACATTCCGGCCGTGAACGGCCGCTAGTCTTCACCATCGGTTATTTCTTTCCTCTTTCCTCCATTGTACTCGTTGAACCGTGTAAACTCGAATATTATGATGATGTTTGTTGAAATGAATGTTTCCTTGTTGTTCTTCATGGTTTGTTTGTGATCCACTCCGTTCTCACTCACTCACTCGCACACGCACGCAAGGTGTTTGTTCCGTGTTAGCAAGAGCTAACGACGGTTGTGAAGAGGTGTTTACGACCCTCACCCTTTCGCGCTAGAACAAACTCCATTCCGCCTCACGAAGCACGGCATCGCGGCCGTTGCATCCATCTCACCTTGCGAAGCGGTGTTTTCGACCCGCATCTTTTTTTTTTTTTGTTGTTAAGATTAGGAAACCCAACCAAGAACCCCCCCTTTTTCATGTGTGTTTTGCTTGTGTAACAAGAGTCACGCTACGCGTTTCGTTCACCCAACCTGCATTTCTCAAGAGACCGACATTCGGGGAGGCCACTCTCCACATTTATTACTTGTCAGCGACCGGTGCACTTGCCGACACGCATCAAGTTTTTGGCGCCGTTGCCGGGGAATGCAGGCGTGTTTCGTCTTGTGTTGTAACTTTCGTTATACGAGCAGTTGTTTTTGATTTTCTTTGTTTTTCTTTTTGTTTGTGACAGTGCATGCAGAGACAAGCCGCAGGGGAGCTAGTACCCTTCGATCCTGAGATTGAACGGACCGCTCGCGCACGAAGGCGCGCGGCTGCCATACAAGCGGCAATGGGTGATCAGGTAGACCCAAATGATGGTGACGCAAGGGCACCCGGCGTGGGGCAACATCTGCCTGGAGATGAGCAGGAGGCGGCGAGGCCTCGACCTCGCACGATGAGAGACTACACCACTCCAACTGCTGGGAGTGTGTATCCGGGGTTTGGGCCCAATATTATGAATAATCAGTTTGAGATCAAGCCAGCGATTTTAAACATCATCCGGAACAACGCTCAGTTCTCGGGGTTGGCCAGCGAAGATCCGCATCTGCATCTGGCGGAGTTTTCTGATATTTGCGGAACCTTCCGCTACGCGGGGATTGCTGACGACACGGTCAAGCTTAGACTGTTTCCCTTTTCACTCCGCGACAAAGCAAAGGTGTGGCTCCACTCCATTCCACCCGGGACTGCTGCAACTTGGGATGCCCTCGCATCCAAGTTCCTTGCTAAATTCCATCCTGTGGATAAGATTGTAAGCTTGCGGCGGGAGATCGCGACATTTCGCCAACTTGACCAAGAGACTCTTGCTGAAGCTTGGGAGCGCCTCAACGATCTCCTTCGCCGTTGCCCTGGCCACGAGCTCCAACCATGGAATGTGGTTGAATTGTTCTACTTCGCGATCGAGCCCAACTACAGGGCAATGATCGATGCTGCGGCGGGTGGCACCTTGATGAACCACACCCCTGAGGAAGCCCTTCGAATTCTGCGCGACACTGCCTCCCACAGTACATTCTGGACTGCAGGGAGAAATGCTTCAAGAAGCGGCCGAGGTCTTTTCATGTTCGACTCTCTCCCCTCTCCATCCGCGACTGCTGTTGTCATTGCCTGCGAGGGATGTGGAGGCGGAGGCCACCACGTGTATGAGTGTTCGGGGAACAACATGGCAGGTGACTTCGCACACTTGAACTTGAACGAATCTATTAATTATGTAGGAAATCAGCCTAGGGGGGCGCCTTTCAATAATGCTTATAATCCGGGAGCGAGAAGTCACCCGAACTTCTCATGGAATCCAAACACACCTGGCCAACGATGGGCACCGGGGCAGCATCAAAACGATGCTTACGCCTCCGGGAGCCAACCGAGGCCACCACACCCGGATTATAACCAAGGTCCCCCAATCCAAAAAAAGAGTAATTTGGAGGAAATGATGGAGAAGTTCATGCAAGCGGCCAACTCTAATATGGTGAATCAAACTGCATCCATACGTAACTTGGAAACGCAGTTGGGCCAATTGGCCCAAGTGCTAACCGAGCGGTCGCAGGGGACCCTTCCCAGCAACACTGAAAAGAACCCAATAGATCAAGGGAAGAGTCTAGGCGATGTGGTTGAGACTGATCCAAGTGAGTTGGTAATTTCTTGTTCCATCAATAAGGTTGAAACAAAATCTTTATGCGATTCCGGTTCCTCCCGCAACATCATTGCACTGCAAGATGTTGCGAGATTACAACTTGAGATGAACACGGAGGAAAGGAAATCGCTTGTTCTCGCTAACGGCACTATTATCCAATCTGAGGGGGAAGTGAGAAATGTGGAAGTAATAGTTGAGGGGACGACTGTGGTCGCGGACTTTCAGGTGTTGGGCCCCCAGGAAAATCAATCCATTCCTATCTTGGGCGTGCCGTTCTTGAAAGAGAGCGGCGCCACCCTTGACTTCGCTACGGGGTGTGTTCTCCTACCTAACAAGGCGCTGCAGCCCACTCGCCTCGAAGCTACAGCTGACACATCCACTCCTCCCCCTCTCGTTATTTCTGATGAATTTCTAAGCTGTGCAGGAAAGATACATGATCAAGAAACAAGTGAAGGAGGAAAGGAGGAGCTCCAATCAGATGAGGAAGAAGAGGTTGACTTCCGGAAAGAGTTCGACTCCGAGAAGGAGGAAGACTGCAGTTCGGGAAACGTTGACTTGGATCTAGTTAGGGATGCTGATTATTTATCTTCTTGTGGTGAATCTTGTAATAAACTATCTAAGCGCTCCATCTCCTGGGCCGATCCGGTGGTCACCGCGATACCGGAGGTGACGCCACCACCCGCTAAAGTGGAGAAATCTGAAAACTTTCAACGGTGGCAGTCTCCGACTGTCACAAAACTTAAAAAGGAAAAACTTCTGCGCGACGCTCGTGCTGCCGCTCTTCGTGGCAAGGTAGCGGAGGTTAGGGGAGCATTGGGTAATACTAGTGCTGGCCCTAAAGCCTTCACCTCCCGCCGACGTGCTACGGGAGACGCGCACCATAAGAGCGCTTTCAGCTGATTTGTGTTTTATTTGATGTGGTGAACTGTTTCTGAGTATCTCTTTTAATTCCTGCACTTTATAAACATTGCTAATACAGGTATTTGGTCCAGCTTAAGGACGTTAAATGAAAGCGCTACTGGGAGACAGCCCAGATTCCCTGATTTTGTAGTTTTTTTTATCTAACTTCTTTTAGTTTAGCTTTTGCATATTTGTTGTTTTGAGTTTTGTGCTTGCAGGTTTTGTGTTTGATGGGGCGGATGCTGCGGACTATTCTTGATCATAAACGTCGATCGTCTGGTATGCTCAATTCTGAGCATTGGGTAACACTTCCTCCCCTCTTTTTGCTTCAAATTTTTAGATATATTATTTAGCTTAAGTCTGGGGGAGCGTATGTTGTCACCCACTGTGCACGAGTTGCACTGCATACTAGAAGGTTGTTTCTTATTTATTCCAGTCATTATCATTGTTTTCATTCTTCACACACCACTTCACCCACTCGAGTGCGTGCTTAGCTTTTTGTCGTTGTTCCGTTTAAACTATTTTGGTCGGAATGTGAAATAGATTGTTAACGTAGGAATTATTATTTGGAGTGCGATGTTGACTCATGTAGTGTTCTAGTCACTTCGCATGCTATGGTAGAATTTGAGTAGAACTAGATTTTCCTTATGCATCTAATTTATGTTTAGTATTTCTGCATAAATTTAGATTTAATATACTCAAGTGGTGAATTTGTATGGAATTGACGATAACCCGGTGTTGTGTGTGTGTGATTACTAGTCGTGTGTTGCTCGAGTCGGGAGGAAGGTTCACCTTTCTCGTGGGCTAAGAACTTGCCCCAAGCGACTCTCGAAGCATGGGTGAGAGCGACTCGTCGAGTTAAACATGATGTAGGCCACCCTTTGGCTAGTTTGAGCTTTGTTATTCCATGTCCATTTCGTTCACCGTTGCAAGCCAAATTTGTGCCTACCAATCCTTTGTTCAGCTCCTCTTCATCAACCAAAGCCTGAAGCCTATCCTACCCCCGCAACCAAATTGTTTTAAACTACGCTCATAATTCTCAACTTGTGTGGTGTGTGGAATCTTTGTGTTATGAAGAGAAAATAAAGTCTATCTGCTGATTTTGAACCAACCGGAGGATATTTAAAAGAAGTAAAAGATGTTAAAAGAAAAAAAAAAGAGTATTTTGAAAAAAAATCCTTCCGAGCTAAATAAAAAAAAATCTGTTGGTATTTGTGAAGTAGGTCGTGTGCACACCTGGTTTTCATGATGAGTCTGGGGGTGTGTCACACAAGCATTGTTTGTTGGTCTTGAGTGGTGCAGCGTTCTTTAGCTCACTTGGGTTGCGTAGCCATCGTGTTTAACTTTGAATATCATACCGTAACCTAAGCCCCGTCTTAATCCTAAAAGCCCTACTGATTTGACTTGCGAGAGTGCTAGCGCCGTGGAGAGAGTGTGACCGGGCAAGCGTATGGTTCACGACGTTGATGGATTTCAGCGGAGTTATTCCTAAGCCCCGATCTTTTGCAACACCCGCCTCAGTATCTTGTCACTTTCACACCGGGCATGATCGTCAAATTCTTCATAATTCTCCAACTGAGTATAACTAAATCTTTACTTACACTTTAATACTCATGTAAATTAGTTAGCACAGTTAGAATCTCCTTCTGCTAGAATCTCTACTCGCATGCGTATGTTACTTCGCACCGTACTCCCTTGTGTAATTCTCTATGTTAACTATCGTTTTCACACTCCGCCGGATTCGTTTGCTCGGGACGCGCAAACAGTTAAGTCTGGGGGTGTGATGAGTCCTGATCATATACACATTTATGGACTCATCCGAGCCGTTATTTAGTCATTTCTCTGCACTTTAGCCTTGTTATAGTTTATATTTGATAATCCATACTAGGTGCACATCTAGGCCCACTTTGGTGTGATTTTCGTGCTTATTGTCATTAGTAGTATTCATGTGCTGTCAAGTGCCACTTTCAGTGGCTAGATCTGTGGTTGTGCTGGAATAGGAGTCGTGCAAGTGTTCCCGGTGCAATTCTGCACAGGAACACTACGCACGATCGCCGGTTCTATTGCGCACGACCACTGGTCGTGCGCCACTGATCGTGTGCACTTAACGCCTTTTTCTTGAGTTCTGTTTGGTGCAGTGCGCACGACCATCAATGCCAGTGCGCACGACCACCGGTCGTGCGCCACTGCTCGTGCGCACTTACCATTTAATTTCCGAGTTCTGTTTGCTGTAGTGCGCACGACCATCAACTCCAGTGCGCACGACCACCGGTCGTGCGCCACTGGTCGTGCGAACATTTTATTTTATAATTTCGTATCTTGCAGGTTCCACCCAGGCAGTGCGCACGATCGCAGAATTCCAGTGCGCACGACCACTGGTCGTGCGCCAATGACCGTGCGCAGTATTTATTCCAGCGCCTATTTATACGCCTGTTGCGATTTTTAGGGCATTATCAGCCGCCGGGAGCGGAGTTCCTGTTCCGTACGCCGCCGACCTCCACCGTGGGATGCCTCCACTTCATCTTCTACGCAAGGGGAAGCCTCCTCCACCCATTCCAAGACTTCATCCATTGTCCGTGAGTGTTCTCCATCGTCCGCAAGCCTCCAAGCAACCATTCTCTCATTCCGCCCGGTGAGAAGAAGAAGGAACCTGAAGTCGAAGACGACGGAGCTACGTAGGGATATCGTGACAGCTCTCTACGCCGGAAGCATAGTCCGCCCGAGTCTGGAGGTAGCCCGACAACCTACCATTCCGGCCGTGAACGTCCGCTAGTCTTCACCATCGGTTATTTCTTTCCTCTTTCCTCCATTGTACTCGTTGAACCGTGTAAACTCGAATATTATGATGATGTTTGTTGAAATGAATGTTTCCTTGTTGTTCTTCATGGTTTGTTTGTGATCCACTCCATTCTCACTCACTCACTCGCACACGCACGCAAGGTGTTTGTTCCGTGTTAGCAAGAGCTAACGACGGTTGTGAAGAGGTGTTTACGACCCTCACCCTTTCGCGCTAGAACACACTCCATTCCGCCTCACGAAGCACGGCATCGCGGCCGTTGCATCCATCTCACCTTGCGAAGCGGTGTTTTCGACCCGCATCTTTTTTTTGTTGTTGTTAAGATTAGGAAACCCAACCAAGAACCCCCCCCCCCTTTTTTCATGTGTGTTTTGCTTGTGTAACAAGAGTCACGCTACGCGTTTCGTTCACCCAACCTGCATTCCTCAAGAGACCGACATTCGGGGAGGCCACTCTCCACATTTATTACTTGACAGCGACCGGTGCACTTGCCGACACGCATCAGAAGTCTTTGAAGATATATATCAGGTCGCCTAAGCGTATGGATATGCGACTCTTGAAATCAAGGAAGATAGTAAATACTTCGAGAACTATCAATTCGGAGCACAATGTAGTAGATAGCTATTTAGTACCCAACCTGTGGAGCGATCATGCCTCCCCTAACACAAGACATGGTGTGAATCACTTGCAAGCCCACAGGGAAATTGAGAAAATTACTTTTAAAAGACACAGAGTCTGAGGCGGCATTGGTTACAGAAATATTTTTACGTACAATTAAGGTGGTGATTATTGCCTCAACAAGTATGTCCTAGACTCTCTACCATCTTAACTAAATCGTTGTAACATACAATTAGTGACTTTATTGTCGATTAATGATTGATTAATAAATTCATGAAAAGCGCAAGAGAGAACCGACATTAACTATAGACTTAGTGCAGGTTTAAGTCGGATATAGACTGGAGAAGAATGGGGCAATAGACCCTCGTGATCTTAAGAGATGAACAAATATAAATAATCTCAAGTGAAGTGTGGTACCTTAGATTTACCTCCTAAATTTAGAGACGATGATCTGTGTTATGTTCGGGACCAACGGTGCAATACCGTTGGTCAAACAAATATCTGAATTTAGTCGAGTGGTTAGGAACATAGGATGGTCAAGCTAGTTGCTTGGGACAAACAAATTACCTTATGGGATATGTGGATTGGAACCGGCTCCCTGCAAATTAAAGTAATAGCTAGGATTTCTGCATTTTAGGGCATGCGAAGGTGATTCATACTTGGCTTACTCGATCAAAAGACAAAACCCTTTCAATTTGAATAATTCATTATATTGGAAACTTGCAGATAAAAATAAGGTGGAGTAATTGCAGACTTCATACTAGAAGATAGATAATGACGTTCATGATGTTGAACAACTAAAATTAATCTGCCATAGCATGATGTTAAAAGTGTGATAACCCCAGAGGACTTGAAATTGGCGGACAATATTTCAAGAGGTACACATTGTATATGATCTTTCAAACGGAGCACATACATTTAAAAGATAGCATAATCACCATTAGGAAGATGCGTAACTATGGAAAACATATCTTTACTGTTAAGTGTATATATGATGAAATTACACAAAAACTAACGAGTTTAACGAGAGCTCCCTATGAGGCCATATATGGGAGGACGTGTAGGACTACACCTTCATGGATTCGGGAAGAAGACCCGAAGGCACTGGTGCCAGGATATGTAGAAGGCATAGATGCCCAAAGGAGACTGATACGGGATTGGATGTTGGGAAGCATAGAGCGGACAAGCTAAATATTACGATACGCAACATCAGAAGGTAGAACTCTAGGCAGGAGATAGAGTGCTTTTGAATACATGACTGGCACATGGAGTCTCACGGGTACGGAGACTAAAGAAGCTCAGTCCAAGATACATGGGGACTTATAGGATCCTAGAACAGATCGGCCCCTTGGTTTATAGACTGGGACTGCCGCCGGAATTGGCTGTATTGCACGATGTTTTTCATGTCATTAGCCCATAACCCACAGGTCGGAGGATCGAAATCTCCCTCTGATACTAGTTGTAAGACTCCTCCCCTACACCTAGAGAGCTTCCAGATCTTATGCTCAGAACTGTCATCTTACGGGACACTAACACACTAGTTAGCTGCCTCCGCAAGATGTTGATCCTGCCGGCAAGAATGATCAACAGGCTAACAAGAGATAAGAAGGAAATTAAGTAAAATAACATCAAGTCCACAATCACACATATATACATCATAATAAGACAAGTCCACCAATGAGTACAATAAGTTAAAGAGAAAAAGGGCTTATGCCCAGTACATGTCCAAAATAATGTAAAATAACTCTCTCACTCTGCCTCTATGCGGAAGCTATCAAACTTTGTCATCACGTGTCTGTAGATGCTTCTATAACAATAGGTAGTGGCTGCATTGCTTCATCCCATCCTCCTGACCTGTATCCTATATGGGGTCCTACTTCTCCAGCATAACACTCCTAAAATGATGTGGTCCACCGACCGTTAGTCAAAGGACTAAGACAAATTCCCCATCCCCTCCCCCGGTGACTCCTAGGCACTGGGCGGGAGGAAGAAGCGGAGAACAATAAGGGTAACATATATCAAGCAGATGACAGTGAATCTAGCTAGCAGTTCTACCATGTATAAAAGAAGTGCTACTATGGAACCGAGCAGTATAAAAATGAGCGTCAAAGTGAGTATATGCACACAGTTATAGAAGAACTAAGCAGCTAGAAAATTAAACCATAGCAGTTATAAAGTAAACTAGAGCAAGTAAAGAAACAACTAGAGCAGCTATGCAAGTAACCCTAACTTATATGGATGCCCATACAAACATATAAGTCAAAGGATTTGGCACTACGCTAAACCCATCGTATAAAAGAGCCCATACTACTTTATATGATGGGGTCTTATTATGAATGGTGAATGCTATGCTATGCAATGCAATGATGCAAAACACACACTCGACTCTGTACATACAGACCTTTGATAGTTCCCTCTATTTGAGTGTGTCAACTCAGGTACCCAATTGAGGCAAACAGGGCAGTGGATCAGGCTGTCCACTTCTAGGCTTATGTCACACATCTCTTAGCATAGACCTTACGTACGCCCCTAAGAACACACAGGGTATCCGCATACTATCTGGTAAGCACCACCTCTATCCCTCTTTTTGAGTCTCCACTCAGGTACACCCCGTTGAGGCAAACAGGGGCAGTGGATCGGGTTCTCCACTCCTAGGTCAGTATGACACCTCCCAGTCTAGACCTTATGTACGCCCCTAAGAACACATAGGGTATCCGCGTACTACTTGATACAATAATGCCTCTAAGTGGAATACCAAGCTTTAAGCTCACCAGACTTGACCAGTCCTTCCTTATATAGCACCGAGCCTACCGCTTGCAGGACTTAACCCGTCCTTGTAATATACCGAGCCTACCGCTCGCAGGACTTAACCCGTCCTTCTAATATACAGAGCCTAATGCTCACAGGACTTAACCTATCCTTCTAATATACCGAGTCTACCGCTCAGAGGACTTAACTTGTCCTTCTAATATACCGAGCCTAACGCTCGCAGGACTTAACCCGTCCTAATATACCGAGCCTACTTCTCGTAGGACTTAACTCGTCCTTCTAATATACCGAACCTGCCGCTCGTAGTACTTAACCTGTCCTTCTAATATACCGAGCCTACCACTCGCAGGACTTAACCTGTCCTTCTAATATACCGAGCCTACCGCTCGCAGGACTTAACCCGTCCTTCTAATATACCGAGTCTACCGCTCGAAGGACTTAACCCATCCTTCTAATATACAGATCTGTCCCAAATTGGGACAGGGTTTATCCTATCAAGTTCTCCTATTTAAACTATTCTTGTCTACCAATTAGATATACTTAGGAGTTTAGGGATGATCCTGAACTTCCCGAGGATTACCCGGCGAAGGGCTCGCAGCGGTACTTGGGAATACAATGGGCTGAATCCCAAATCCCCCCTTTTCCAGGATATTTACTCTTATTGGTGGCTACCCATTCTTTTATACCCGTTTCCTCTCTAATTACTCTAAAGACCTAAGGCGGATTACAATAGATTGGGCAGACAAGTGTCGAGGTTTGACTGAACATAGAACCTTACCTTTCCTAGTGACCGACTATTTCTTGTGTTATCCCTTAATCACAACTTGAACCTCCAGATAGATCACTGCTCACCACTCCCAATAGGTCATTGCAAATCCCTGAACTAATAATTTTACTGTACAACCCCGATATTCGCCGGATAAAGAAATCAAGCGAGACGGGAGTGGCGAGATCCAGACCTCGCTAAGATCAACCCCCAGCCGATGAGACCTCAGCAGACCACCACCATGGGCTGGCACGGTCCTCGCAAGGCAACCCTCCAAAGGGGATGCCGCTGGCGGCACTCGCGAGAGAGCTCGCGAGAGCTCCTTCAACGGGGTTCTCGCAATGCAACCCCCGCGAGGAGGGGTCGCGGACAGGATCCGCGAGAAGGCAGGCGAGAGCTCCGATCGTAACGGTCTCAAGCAGCGGAGCTTGGTTGTTAGCAGACCCACCTGGGGTACAGTTAGCCATTTTGGGGTACAGTTAGCCATTTTGGGGTGCGGATAGCCACTTTGGGGCTTGGCCGGGTCGCAATTGGCGAGCCCAACCAATTGAGGAAGGAGTTCGCTAGGCGAGCCCGCCTAGAGTTAGAGCGGATAGCCATCCTGGGACTCGCCGAGGAGGTGCAGGCGAGCGAGCCATGTAAGGTGTCGATAATACCTCTGGGATTCGCTGACCCAGAGGCTCGCGAGCTCCACTCGCGAGGGAGGTCGCGAAGCGGGCTGGCTCGGAGGTCTGCGTTTAGCCTCTCCGAACAGCGGAGTTTGGCTGTTAGCAGACCAATCCGGTGTGCGAATAGTGAGAATGGATAGCGGGTTTGGTTATTGACAGGCCACAAAACTAAAATCTATAAATAGACCTCAAAGGGCACCTTGGAGGAGGACCGGTTCATTTATTTTTGAGCTCTTCTCTTCCTAGGTCGCTTTGGTTTGAGCTCTCTAGCTCTCCAAGGTGCCCGAGTCTTAGCTTTGGCTTGGGAGGGGAAGCGCTCAACGATCTTCCGGGTTAGTGGAGGGACCTCCTCGCTGAGACTAGGGTCTTCGTTCTTAGCTCGAGTCATCAACCTTACCTCTCCCGAGGGACCGGTAAGGGCTAGCTGCCCCTCATTTCGGTGAGGGCCCCGAGCTCCACTCGAGACCGAGAAATCGGTTTCAACATTTTGGTGCGGTGAGCGTGGAGCGCGGCTGGTTCAAGAAAGTCCCAGAGAAGAGTTATGGCTGGAGATGAAGAGCAGGGCGAGGAGTTCGGCGAGACCCCTCAGGAGGCCATGGCTAGGATGTTCGCGGACTTCAGGAAGGAGGTGCTCGACACTTTGGGGTTCACGGTCACGGCTCTGCGGAGCGAATTCGCGACCCCGGCACCTCAGGCGACCACTCCCCCAACAACAGTCGGCGAGAAGGCACCAGGAGGAAGGGCTGGAAAAGAAGTTGCCATTGAACCAGGACATGACAGGGAAGGGCGAGTGTTGTTCGCCAGTCCGGCGAGCCCGGTGTTAGCGAGCTCCGCGCCGGCGAATTCGGTGCCGGCGAGCTCTGCCCCAGCGAGCACGACACAGGCGAGCGCACGCCAGGAAAACGCGACGACAGCCGGGGTGGTTCAGGCGAGCGTCGCCCTCGCGAGTGCGATCCCGAGCTTGGCGAGCGAGCTGGGTCCGCGAGCCGAGCGAGAGAAGATGGTAGGAGGGGGAAGCCCCTTCTGCGAGTTAGTGTTGTCTGCGCCCGTTCCGACGGGATTCGGAGAATGGGATAGAGTGTACTACAATGGCAGAGATGACCCAGTTCAGCATCTGCAGTCTTTCGAGGACTCGGTCTCCATTAGGCCGATGTCCGATGCCTTCAAGTGTCGGCTCTTCGCCGTCACTCTCAAGGAGAAGGCCAGGGACTGGTTTCATTCGCTTCCGGCAGGCTCTATCTACGCGTTCGAGGACCTGCGCCGAAGTTTTCTGTTAAGGTTTTCGACTTCAAAGAGGAGGAAGAAGGACGCTGACTCTCTTTTCGCGGTGAAGCAGGAGTCCCGGGAGACATTGGCTCAGTATGCGGATCGGTTCCAAGAGGAAGTGCAGCTCACTCAGGAGGTGCCTGGGTTTGCACTTCAACTCGCTTTCACGGTCGGGTTGAAGGAAAGTTTCTTCAAGATGGCGTTGAAGAGGAAGGCCCCCGTCTCCTATGAGGAGTTGATGGAGAGGGTGGCGGAGGAAGTAGCGAGCGAAGAAGCTAACCCCGAGCTCACCAAGAGGCTTGCAAAGCTCAGTGAGCCGGAGTTGAGGCAGCAAGAGGTCAGAAGAAGGGAAGAGCCCCGGGCCCCGGAAGGGGGATGGAGGCCGCAAGGTAGGGGAATGTAGGGGCAGGGAAGGGGTTACGGCCCAGGAAGGGGTAACCGTTTCGAAGGTCAATGGAGGCCCCCCCAGTTGGGGTGGAGGCAAGGCCCGATGCAGCTACCTCCCCCACCTCGACAGACCATGGCGATTGGCCGGGGGAGAGGAAGAGGGAGGGGAGGAGAAGCGGAAACGGCGGCCGCTAGGAGAAGGAGAAATAGGGTGGCGGAGGCCGAGGCCAGGGAAACGGCGGTGCCCTACTGCATCTTCCACGATGTGGAAGGCCACTCCACGGACACCTGCCCGGAGTTCCTGGAGGTGAAGAGGGGTCGAGCACCCGCGCCGCCACCGCAACAGCCATTAAGAATCGTGGAGGTGGAACCTCGGGAGGAGGAGGAAAGATGTGAGGATAGAGCAGATTTGGGGAATAGAGGAGGGATCGGAGTGATCCATGGGGGGGTAGGGGTGGAGGCAACCCGCAAGGCTAGCCTCCATACCATCTACCGCCGGAGCGTAGCGTCAACATCCACCGCTCCACCCCCGACCGAAAAAATTATTTTCACCCAAAAGGACATGCCGAGCTACGAAGACCCGTTCTGCGACGCGCTGGTCATCCAGACGGCGATCGAGAACTTCACCGTCTCCCGAATCCTAGTGGACAATGGGAGTTCGGTCAATGTCATCTTCAAGAAAGCATTCGACAAAATGGAGGTGGAGCCCAGAAGGGTGTTGGCCTCGGATGGCCCTCTGTTCGGATTTTCGAGGGAGAGGAAGGAAGTAGAAGGAGGGGTGGGGCTCCATGTGACCCTGGGTGGACAGTCTCGGAACTGTCGCTTCGTCATAGTGGACGCCCCGAGCAGTTACAGCGCCATCTTCGGAAGGCCACTCATCAGCGCATTCCGTTGCGTCCCTTCCACTTTCCATCAGTGCCTCAAGTTCAACGACGGAGGGGTCCAGGTGCGGGTCAGGGGGGATCCCAAGGTGGCAAGACAGTGCTACGTGACGGCTGTCAACACCATCTCCTGGATGGGAGAGGCCGAGGAGTGGGACAAGGTGATGGAAGAGGTAGCCGAAGTCGGAGGTCTGGAGGTGGCTGAAGAGAAGAAGGGAGGTGAAGTTCATGCCCAGGAAGGGGTGGCTGAGATACCCCGGGCGGAGAGAAAGGAAGAAGAGGAGAAGGCCCAGGAGGAAAGGGCGGAAGGGCGGATGATGATAGGAAAGGAGGCCGAGGAAGAGACTCAAGCTCCCGCTTGTGCCGGGGAAGAGAAGGCTTGGGGGGAGCAGTCCCGGTTGGAGGCCGTGGACGAGGTCGTGGAGCTCGAGGTCGTCACCCGGCTGGGGGTGGTGGAAAAAGTCCGGGTCAGCGGAGGACTCAGCCCAGGAAATCAGGCGGAGATTCTAGCCTGCGTGCAACAGAACGTGGACGTCTTCGCTTGGAGCGCCGCCGAAATGCCCGGGATCGATGCAGATGTGGCGTGCCATCGCCTCAACCTCGACCCCGGTGCCCGTCCCATCCGCCAGAAGAGGAGAGCCGTCGCAGACAAGCTAGAAGGGCCCATCCGCGAGGAGGTGGGCAAACTCCTGCAGGCCGGATTTATATCGGAGATCCAGTATCCAGGCTGGGTCTCCAACGTCGTTATGGTAAAGAAGGGCGGAGGTAAGTGGCGTATGTGTATCGATTTTTCACTTCTTAATAAAGCATGCCCGAAAGATTGCTACCCCTTGCCTAGAATCGACGCGCTGGTTGACTCAGCCGTCGGTTTTACTGTAATGTCCTTCTTAGATGCTTTTTCAGGTTACCATCAAATCCGCATGCATCCCCCGGACATTAAGGACGTTTCCTTCATCACGGGGGATGGATGTTATTGCTATAAGATGATGCCCTTCGGGCTCAAGAACGCCGGGGCAACATACCAAAGGATGATGGATAGGGTCTTCCGCGAACAGAAAGGAAGAAATTTAGAGGTCTATGTCGACGACCTCATGGTTAAGAGCCGAGACCTCGGGACCCACCTCCGAGACCTCGAAGAGACATTCGGGACCCTGCGGCGGTACAAGATGAAGCTCAATCCCTTGAAGTGTGTCTTCGGGGCAAGCCGAGGGAAGTTCCTGGGCCATTTGCTCACCCCCACGGGAGTGGAGCCCAACCCGGACAAAGTTAAAGCGGTAATGGAGTTAGAGTCGCCGAAGAACCCGAAGGAGGTCCAGAGCCTTACAGGGAAATTGGCTGGGCTCAGTAGATTCCTCTCCAAGGCGGGAGAGAAATGTGCACCTTTTTTCAAAGTACTGCGGGGAAACAAGAAGTTCGAATGGACCCCGGAGTGCGAGAGGGCCTTCCAAGCCCTGAAAGAACAGCTCACTAAAACCCCTCTACTCCAGGGACCGAGACCGGGAGAGGACCTATCTCTATACCTAGGGGTAGGATCCGAGGCAGTAAGTTCCGTGCTAATCCGAGAGGAGGGGAAGAAACAGTTCCCGATCTACTATGTTAGTCGAGTGCTGAAGAAGGCGGAACTCCGATACCAAATCCTAGAAAAGTTAGCCTTCGCCTTGGTGGTATCGGCCCGGAGGCTCCGGCCTTACTTTCAAGCCCATTCAATTAAAGTGGTGACCAACCATCCGCTCCGCAAAATCATGGAAGGGGTGGAACACTCAGGAAGGTTGGCAAAGTGGTCCGTGGAATTAAGCGAGTTCAATATCACCTTCGTACCCAGGACATCCGTCAGGGCTCAAGCAGTGGCAGACTTCATGGCCGACTACGCGGCCGAAGTGGAGGAGCACGAGCCACCTTCCCCGGAAGCGTGGAAGATGTTGGTGGACGGAGCGTCGGGAAAACACTCCTTCGGGGGGGGAATAGTCCTAGTGAGTCCTCAGGGGACTCGGATTGAGCAAGCCTTGAACATCCATTTTCCAATTACCAACAACCAGGCGGAGTACAAAGCAGTGATAGCGGGCCTTCGGCTGGCCCGGGAACTGGGTGTGCAGGACGTGGAGGTCTCCACAGACTCCATGGTGGTGGCATGCCAGATCAAAGGCGAGTTTGAAGCAAAGGATCCAACCCTCCTACTGTACCTGGAGAAGGTTAAGGGAGTCATCGGGCAGTTCTGCACCTTCTCAATCAAACATGTGCCGAGGGAGGAGAGCACCCAGGCGGACCTCCTAGCCAAGTTCGGTCCTCGAGCGGGGGGAACGACTTCGGAACTCTTCCGGCCCTCCATCGAAGAGGGAGAGTCGATGGAAGTGGATCAGCAGGCCTCATGGATGGATCCATTCATCACCTTCCTATCCTCCGTACAGTTCCCAGGAAAGGAAGTGGACAAGAGGCGCTTCAGGTATAAATCTGCATATTACTCTTTGCATGCAGGGGGGCTACATAGAAAAACTCTCTCGGGACTCCTGGCTCGCTGTGTCTCCGAGAAGGAGGTCCCGAGGGTGCTGGAAGAAATCCACTCCGGGGAATGCGGCAGTCACTCCGGGAGTCGGACCCTGGAAGGGAGGGTGTTGAGACAAGGCTATTTCTGGCCCACTCTCAGCAAGGACGCAGCAGAGTTCACAAGAAAGTGTCAGAAGTGCCAACTCTACGCTCCGCTCCAACTCCTCCCCGCTCAGAGACTCCGGACCATCACGGCTCCCTGGCCTTTCGCCATATGGGGGTTAGACCTGGTCGGCCCCTTCCCCCAAGCCAGCGGTCAGAGGAAGTTCCTGCTAGTCATGATTGACTACTTCTCCAAGTGGGTAGAGGTGAAGGCGCTAGCTAAGGTAACCTCTCAGGTTGTAAGGAATTTTGTGTGGGGGGAAATAATCTGCAGGCACGGGCTCCCACTAGCCATAGTAACAGACAATGGGCCACAGTTTGCAAGTGAAGAATTTGTTAGCTTTTGCACCCAGCTCGGCATTGACCTCAGGTTCGCTTCGGTCCACCACCCAAGGAGCAATGGGCAAGTGGAGGCCGCGAACAAGATAATCGTCAACCTGCTCAAAAAGAAAGTGGAAAACCTACGAGGAAGTTGGGTAGAACAACTGCCCTCCGTCCTCTGGGCCATTAGGACTACTCCGAATACCGCCACCGGGGAGACTCCATTCAAGCTCTCTCACGGGTCAGAGGCCGTCCTCCCCATAGAGTTTGAAGTGAAGACCCCCCGGGTGACCGCTGCGAGCGAAGGGGATGAAGAGTGGCTAGAGGGTAATAATGCAGAACAGAGGCTGTCCTTGGACCTGGTGGAGGAACTCCGAGACTTGGCCACCATCAGGCAGGAAGAGGTCAAGCGGCGGATGGCCCGATATTTTGACAAACATGTCCGGATCAAGCACTTCCAGAAAGGGGACCTAGTCCTGAAAAAGGTCGATGCGGCCGGAAGAGGGGCCGCAGTGGGTAAGCTTAACCCAAACTGGGAAGGCCCGTATATTATAAGCGAGGTGCTCAAGTCGGGGGGGTATCACCTCCAGGATGTGGAAGGGATGTCCCTTGACCGAGCTCGAAGTGGGGATGATTTGAAACGATTCTACCCTTAAAAACTTTATTATGTCAATTCAATCATTATCTTACTTTCGTTCGTTGTGTTTCTGACTGCTGCTGTGTCAAGGTTGGATATGTTGGTGCTGGAATGCCCCAGATCGATTCCGCTCCCGGGCTCTCATCTAGACGGGGGGTTCTGGTTGATCTCTGGAGAGGCTGGCAAGGTTGGATATGTTGGTGCTGGAATGCCCCAGATCGATTCCGCTCCCGGGCTCTCATTTAGACGGGGGGTTCTGGTTGATCTCTGGAGAGGCTGGCAAAGTTGGATATGTTGGTGCTGGAATGCCCCAGATCGATTCCGCTCCCGGGCTCTCATCTAGACGGGGGGTTCTGGTTGATCTCTGGAGAGGCTGGCAAGGTTGGATATGTTGGTGCTGGAATGCCCCAGATCGATTCCGCTCCCGGGCTCTCATTTAGACGGGGGGTTCTGGTTGATCTCTGGAGAGGCTGGCAAAGTTGGATATGTTGGTGCTGGAATGCCCCAGATCGATTCCGCTCCCGGGCTCTCATCTAGACGGGGGGTTCTGGTTGATCTCTGGAGAGGCTGGCAAGGTTGGATATGTTGGTGCTGGAATGCCCCAGATCGATTCCGCTCCCGGGCTCTCATCTAGACGGGGGGTTCTGGTTGATCTCTGGAGAGGCTGGCAAGGTTGAATATGTTGGTGCTGGAATGCCCCAGATCGATTCCGCTCCCGGGCTCTCATCTAGACGGGGGGTTCTGGTTGATCTCTGAAGAGGCTGGCAAGGTTGGATACTTTGGAGCTGGAATGCTCCAGATCGATCCCGCTCCCGGGCTCTCATCTAGACAGGGGGTTCCGGGCGGTTTCGGGAGAAATGGTAAGCTGACGTCTTTTGTCGGCAAACCGTCTCGCTCGTCGGACATGCTCGCTCGGCCAAGAAAGGCGTATAATACTACGCAAGTAGCGAGGATCAATCTCATACGATCCCAAACATCTAGTCCTCGGCAGAAAGGTCGCCTGCACTAGGTAAGAGGCGAGTTCTCGCCAAGAGAAAAAATACCCTACGAGACATACCCAAAAGCGCAACAAGCCTAAGGCAAACGGCGAGAGATCCAAGCAGCCGGAGCGTCCGGAGCGCACCTACCCAATAGCGTGCGGCGCGAGAATGACCTCCGCGAAAGCGAAGGATGAGATAAACAATAGCGGGACATTCAACACATAAAAATAACAATACAAAAAAAAGAGAGGGGGCGAGACGATGAGCAAAGCAAAAATTTATATTCAACACTTTAGCGTTTGGTTACAACTTCTTGGCAACCTCGCCAATCAAAAATTACAACACAAAATGAGAAAGTCGGCGAGCCTCAGGAATCGCCTGCGGATCCTTCTTCATCATCGCTGTCCTTCACTGGCGGGAGGGGGAGGAAGAGCTCTGGAACGATGTCTTCCAGGGTCATGTCAGCTGCGTCGTCCGCCAAGAGGCCAATCGCCTTCGCCACCGAGAAAATGTAGCGAGCCGACTCTATCGACCCCACGCGGATTTCTTCGTCTCGCGCTCGCCGGTCTTCCTTTACACGACGAGGCGAGGGGGGGACAACGGCACGGGTAAGGTCGCTGTTCAAAGCCTTCAACCCGGTCACCTCGCTCTCCAGATCCTTGATGCGAGCGTTGGCCCTCCCGGCGTCCTCGACATCCTGCTAGCAGGTCCGGTTAGAGAGATGAAAGGGCTAAGAGAAAAAGGAAGTTAAGGTATAGATAACTCACC
This sequence comes from Dactylorhiza incarnata, assembly GCA_033032865.1. NCBI lineage: Eukaryota > Viridiplantae > Streptophyta > Magnoliopsida > Asparagales > Orchidaceae > Dactylorhiza > Dactylorhiza incarnata. The sequence goes on along the minus strand of JAWHQI010000033.1, from coordinate 11,442,980 downwards.
ACCCCACCCTCCGCGGCGAGGAGCTTCTCCTTCAGCTGCGTGTTCTCGGCAAGGATTCCCTGGTAGGCCCTCGCGAGCTCCACGTTCTGAAGCTCAAGCTGTAGACAGCGCCTCCCCGTCATGTGGGCGAGCTCAGCAGAGCGCAGTTGGGACCTCGCGCTCTCATAGGCGAGAGTCCTCGCAGTCTCATCCTTGTAGGACCCCGCGTCTTCGCGACCGTAGAGAGCGAATGAGAAATCGAAGGCGTGGCCACTGACGGTCTCCTTCTCCACCCAGGAGGGGAGGATAGAAGAAATGTCCACCCGGTTGGTCTCTGGTTTCCAAGTCACAAGGGGCTCGCCAGTCTCGTCTCGGCGCCTCTGGCCGAGCCCGAAATTGTAATGATTCACCGGGATAGGGAGGACCGAGGTCCTGGTCGGCTCCTGGCCAGGCTCTTCGTCCTCGCCCACCGAGAGACCAGTAAGGTCAAACTCATCAAAGGCAGCCTCGCGAGGCTCCTTACCTTTCGGTGCAGCAAGCGAGCCTGCGCTTTTCTTACTCCTCTTTTTTGGCGGAGACTTTGGGGGCGCGCCGTGACCACCGGAAGCTCCCTGCCTCTTGCGAGAGGGGTGCTCGGCCGGGATGGCTTCGCCTCGGCAAGCTTCGGCCCCCATGGTAGCGAGGGACATGAGAGCATCAGGTTTCCGGTTGCTCGCGTAAGGGGGACGGAGGGGGAGATCTCGCTCGCCTATAAACAGGTGCATTAATATGACAAACTTGCGAATTGAGGCGGACATATTAGGCAAAAATCCATACCTTCTCCGGCGAGAACCGGGAGCAACGTGTCCAGGTTTTGGCGGAGGTAGGCGACTTCGAAGTTCTTCTTGTTTAGGAATTGATGGAGGAGGGCTTCATGCCCGCCCAGGGCGGTGGGCCGATAGGTGGTCTCGCCATGTTGGACCGGCGAAAAGGGAACGTTGCCGAAGTTCCCCCTGACGATGACGAACTTTTGGGCCCAGAAGTGGGCCTTGTTGACAGTCTCAACCACTTTCGGGCCCGTACCCACAAAATACGCGGTCCCATCCTTGTAGGCGCGGAAGGAGAACGCCTTCCTGAAGACGGGAAGGCTGAACTCTATTCGCTCTTCGCGGAGGTAGCAAGCGAAGGCGGTAATCACCGCCATGGCGTTGGGTGTGAGCTGACCGGGAACTACGCCGTAGTGCTTGAGCACCTAAGGACAGAGAGCGAGATTAATTCACGCGGCGAGCGAGACTAGAGTGTCAAAATGAGTAAGAGGTAAGCGAGAGCGAGGATTACCTGGCGAACCTCCGGCCACAAGGGAAGGCGCAAACCAACCGCAAAGTGGGCGATGGGGATGGCCAACTCGTCGACCAACGGATCGTTGATCGTGTCATCCTCGCTGGGGCGGCGCGCCTCGAATGGGGGGGTGACGTAATCAGCGACCGCGCTGAAGTATTCCTCGTCTGTTAGGTTGCAGTTAAAGAATCCGTGCTCGGCGAAGGCCTTCGCAATCCTTCGCCGTCCCTCCGATTCCGCATCACCACCCATCTTGCGAACCTGCGAGAAGCGAAAAAAGGCGAGAACGAGAAATAGCGAGAGCTCTGCAAAAGGAGAAGAAGAGGATCAAGAATAAATGCGGTGGTTGGCTCGATAAACACCGCTTATTTATAGCAAAAGCAAAAAGGCGGGAAGAAGTCCAAGCGCCGGCGAGCACGCATATCAACAAGAAACATCGGGTCATGTCCGCGAAGGATAAATACCTGCAGGGTTAGCGTAATCAACACTTTCAAGACATATCTTTGGCAAAAATAGAGGGTTCGCACGAGCAATGTAATGTGAAATAAAGCAGACTAGCCAGCAGCCGAGCGAGAAGTCATAAAGAACAGATACAACTTATTGTCAATAGAAATAAAGCCAATATATATAAATGGCAATTACGCAAGTCACCCACAGTAGCGAGATATTCTAACAACAAGCGACATCCATTGCAATTAAATCCATGACATAACAACTAGCGGGAATCGTGGGGGAGCCATTTCCACCGACCACCACCCCGCGACCCTGACCTCGGCGGAGCCCTAGAGTTATAATATTCCTCCGCCAAACGACCCTCCCGATCCGTGAGAAAGGCGTAGTCCCTCATCCTCGCTATGTGTACCTCCGGCGTCGAGGCGATCTCATCCTGATCACGGTGTCTCGCTTGACGAAGCCTCGCACATTCCTCCATCAGGACCGCATGTCTATCCTCGGCAGCTTCCCTGTCCCGTCTTGCCTGCATGTTGAGATCCATCAACATTCGCCCGTGCTTTCGCAAAAGCTCCGCGGCCCGCCGTTTCATCATCTCAGGATCTCGTGGATCCCCTAAGAAATCTTCCACCTGATCAGGAAGGGGGGACATTTCGTCGTCGCCCAGTTCAGAATCGGTGTGCGGGTTCTCGGCAGGATCTGCGAGATCTCCAAAGGTCAGGTAATGAGCGAAAGATCACGTAAACTGTCGGCGAGGTCATAGCACTTACCTAGAGGGGGGCGAGAACCCGAAGGACGGCCCTGAAACACGTTTCCATAATGGGGGTAGAGGGATTTGCCCAGTCCGGCAGGATAAGCTGTACTGTTGGTCGGGGGAATCTTTGGCGGTGCGGGGCCACCCGTCTCCTCGCTCGTGAGGAGCTGGAACCCGGGCTTCTCTACGATTTTATCTGGAGGCGGCGGAGATGGAGGTCGCGACGACGGGCGGATCGGGGACTTCAGAGGCGGGACTGTAAGAAAATAGTAACAGAGATCATATGTTTAGACATAAATATTACAGCATGCGAGATCCAGATCGTACCAGTGATGTCTTTTCCTGCGAGATTCATGTCCACCTGAGGGCTTTTCCGAGACACCTCAGCACGTTCCTCACAAATCTCGCTCGGCAAGGTATCCTGCGGGTGAAAACGAATGAAGAGCAATTTATAGACGTGAATTCGAACAACTCATACCTTCGCGGGGCGGCGATCATCCGGGGAGGAGTCCAGCGTCGCGGAGTCGTCTCCAGAGAGGCGAACCGCCTTCGCCTTCTTGGTTTTTGGCGACTGGGCAGGAGGCTGCCGGTTCATCCAGGCGGGTACCCTGGTCGTGGGAGGTAGCCCGCCGGCTCTCATCGCCCTCAGGCGAGCCTCTGCCTCTTCGGAAATCGGCATCTCCCGGCAGCTAGAACGGCAAAAGAAGGAAAAGAAGCGACGCGCACCCATGGGGGTTCGTGATGATATTTATAGCCTGCATGGTGGGTCCCACAAAAGATTAATGACAGGTCATCCAGGAGCGGTCGAATATCAGGGGTTGGACGATTCTTCGCGAAGACATTAGTCCTCGCGAAGAGCGGGGATTGTGTACAACCCCGATATTCGCCGGATAAAGAAATCAAGCGAGACGGGAGTGGCGAGATCCAGACCTCGCTAAGATCAACCCCCAGCCGATGAGACCTCAGCAAACCACCACCATGGGCTGGCACGGTCCTCGCAAGGCAACCCTCCAAAGGGGATGCCGCTGGCGGCACTCGCGAGAGAGCTCGCGAGAGCTCCTTCAACGGGGTTCTCGCAATGCAACCCCCGCGAGGAGGGGTCGCGGACAGGATCCGCGAGAAGGCAGGCGAGAGCTCCGATCGTAACGGTCTCAAGCAGCGGAGCTTGGTTGTTAGCAGACCCACCTGGGGTACAGTTAGCCATTTTGGGGTACAGTTAGCCATTTTGGGGTGCGGATAGCCACTTTGGGGCTTGGCCGGGTCGCAATTGGCGAGCCCAACCAATTGAGGAAGGAGTTCGCTAGGCGAGCCCGCCTAGAGTTAGAGCGGATAGCCATCCTGGGACTCGCCGAGGAGGTGCAGGCGAGCGAGCCATGTAAGGTGTCGATAATACCTCTGGGATTCGCTGACCCAGAGGCTCGCGAGCTCCACTCGCGAGGGAGGTCGCGAAGCGGGCTGGCTCGGAGGTCTGCGTTTAGCCTCTCCGAACAGCGGAGTTTGGCTGTTAGCAGACCAATCCGGTGTGCGAATAGTGAGAATGGATAGCGGGTTTGGTTATTGACAGGCCACAAAACTAAAATCTATAAATAGACCTCAAAGGGCACCTTGGAGGAGGACCGGTTCATTTATTTTTGAGCTCTTCTCTTCCTAGGTCGCTTTGGTTTGAGCTCTCTAGCTCTCCAAGGTGCCCGAGTCTTAGCTTTGGCTTGGGAGGGGAAGCGCTCAACGATCTTCCGGGTTAGTGGAGGGACCTCCTCGCTGAGACTAGGGTCTTCGTTCTTAGCTCGAGTCATCAACCTTACCTCTCCCGAGGGACCGGTAAGGGCTAGCTGCCCCTCATTTCGGTGAGGGCCCCGAGCTCCACTCGAGACCGAGAAATCGGTTTCAACATTTACTAAACGCACCCGAGTTCTTACTTCTGATGACTGCCCTTGGTGATTAACCTTCCATCCTAACTAGACATATGCAATTCTCTAAGAGTTAATAACTCTAGGGGTGGTGACCATAAGGGAGGGTCTAAATCTAAGTTTTCAATTTTTACTATTCGCAGACTCGCGACCTTCAACCGAATCCTCATGTCCTAAAGGAGTGACTATATGAATCTTAAATCAGGATGAGTCAATCCTAGTTCCATATGTTCATAGAGATATTATAAGCTTATGATCAGACTCCAAGAATATTCCAGTGTCAATAATATAAGATATGAATATTCTAAAATACAATTCCAAAGTCTATATTGTGAATGAAGTACCAATTATATGTAATCATAAATTCCAGGAAAATTACCAGTGGTTCATAATGTTATCGCAAACTTATGTTCAGATTCCTAGAATATTCCAGAGTCAATAATTCAAGGTATGAATATTCTAAGATATAATTCCAAAGTCTACATTGTGAATGAAGTACCAAATATATGTAATCATAAATTCCAAGAAAATTACCAGTAGTTCATAATGTTATCACAAACTTATGTTCAGATTCCTAGAATATTCTAGAGTCAATAATTCATGGTGTGAATATTCTAAGATATAATTCCAAAGTCTACATTGTGAATGAAGTACCAAATATATGTAATCATAAATTCCAGGAAAATTATCAGTGGTTCATAATGTTATCACAAATTTATGTTTAGATTCCTAGAATATTCCAGAGTCAATAATTCAAGGTATGAATATTCTAAGATATAATTCCAAAGTCTGCATTGTGAATGAAGTACCAAATATATGTAATGATAAATTATAGGAAAATTACCAGTGGTTCATAATGTTATCACAAACTTATGTTCAGATTCATAGAATATTCCAGAGTAAAAATTCAAGGTATGAATTTCTCAAGTTATAAGCTCAAATTCAACTTTGTGAAAGAAGTATGTCATGTACTTAATGATTAATTCTAACAAAATTCTCAAAGCTTCCTACTGATATGAAAGGTCTATTTACAAAATTCTATATCAATCCAACAACTATGCTTCATGGTATGAATGTCTCAAATTATAAACTCAAATTATACTTTGTGAAGGAAGCACGTCATTTATTCAATGATAAATTATAACAACATTCCCACAGCTTCCTACTGATATGAAAAGTCTATATACAAAATTCTATAACAATCCAGCAACTATATTTCATGGTATGAATTTCTTAAGTTATAAACTCAAATTGTACTTTGTGAAGGAAGTATATCATTTACTCAATGATTAATTCTAACAAAATTCCCAGAGCTTCCTACTGATATGAAAAGTCTATATACAAAATTCTATAGCAATCCAACAACTATATTTCATGGTATGAATTTCTCAAGTTATAAACTCAAATTGTACTTTGTGAAGGAAGTATGTCATTTACTTAATGATTAATTCTAATAAAATTCTCAGAGCTTCCTACTGATATAAAAAATCCATGTACAAAACTTCAAAATGTTTCAGTAAGTTTTGACCCTATAATTGCACACTTGGTGTCTATGTGACCAAATCATTTGAAATCAACTTTCCTGGGGAAATTAACCCAAAGGTTGATGATTTTCACTCTAGAGTATTTTCCTATGGTCCTAAGTGCATGTTTGAAATTTCATGAAAGTTGACCAAGGGAAAACCCTTGGATCCCCCAAAACATTATTATTTAAGAACCTTATTGTTCCCCCTTTATCACCTAGACTTGGCATGTGAATTTCATTCATATACAAGAGTCCAATTGGGCTCAACCATTAACTAGGGCATTCTCATGGTCTTGTTGTCATGCCATCCAAAATTTGGGTTAAGGTAAGTGGATTATCTATGTAAGTCTAGTGCTACATGGTTATTTTATATGCACACCAAATTTTCCTTACACTTGCATGAGAAATAAACTAACATGCAGGGGTCCAGATGACCTAAAATTTTAACCAGAGGCTATCATATACGTAGCCAACCTCCCAACGGAGATTTGGAGTGATTTGAGTTCAAATCACCCATTTTATACACCATACATGATTTATTAAATTTCTACTAAAACTTTAGAAAAATATGCCCCAAAAATTCTGATTTTTGGGCACATGGTAGATCTAGGTTGTATACACACATGGTTAAATTTTCAGCCTAATATCATCTATTATATAAAAGTTATTTACAATATAAGATTTGTCCTTCTCTAGGACCAACCTTACTAAATCTACCCTACAGAGAGTTGTAGGGCTCCAAATGGTGTGATCTCACTTTCTATTTATAATAGACACAAAGGCCTACAAAAGTTGTATCAGCCTACTTTTCATTTTAAGGCCTCTAAGGGCCTCAAAATTTGTGTACAAGATGTCCATTTCACTAGGGAAAGAACAACATTTAGTGTGACCTAAATGAAGGTTTTTCTATGGCTCATTAAAACATGGATCAACTCATATGCAAGAGTCCAATTGAGCCAAGAATTTTACCAGTGACTAATACACTCATAACCAACCTCCCAAAGGAGATTTGGAGTGGTTTGAGTCAAAATAACCTATAATATGCACCATACATAAATTATTTAATTTCTACAAAAAATTTAGAAAAATGTGCACCAAAAATTCTAATTTTTGGTTAGGCGATGTATTATATCATCATAAAGGTGTGGCTAAATTTTCAGAGACTGAAACCAAGTCAAAAGAGCTAAGGTCACATAATACCCATTTGGGCTATATGCACACCACACCTAAACCATGTCAAGACATGCAAGAGGGTTATCCCAACATGCATTGGTCCAAATGGCCTTAAACTTCTATCATAGACTATGTTTGGCCTGGTCTACCATCAAGAGATATTTTGAGAGGATTTGGACCAATATAACCTTAGATCTAGACCATATAAGAAAAATGAAATGTTGAATAAAACCTTAGAAAATTTGTTTCCAAAAATCCCCAATTTTTGGCAGGGGGTACTTTAGGACATGACACATGCATGTCCAAAATTTCATCCTATTTGGAGTTGTAGAACTCCAAAATTCACTAAATTCAACTTGGGTGCTATCTGCATATCATTTCCCGTACACTACACTTACATGCATATAGAAATTCCCAAACATGCACATGTCAATTTGGTCTAAAAATTTTACCAGACACTTATCATTATAAGGCTTTTCCCTCAGCCCAGATTTGAGGTAATTAGGAGTCATTAGCCCCCATAATTATCACATGCAAGCTTAATTGAATTTTCAAATAAACTTTAGAAAAATTAATTCTAAGAATTCTCAAATAAACTTTAGGAAAATTAATTCTAAAAATTCTCAAATTTTTACCAGAGTTGTAATAGGGAAAGACTCATGCACACCCAAAAATTCAATCTATTTGGAGTTGTAGAACTCCATAAATAAATTCCCAAAGATTTTGAGCACCATATGTACATGTTACACTAAAATGGATGCCCAGGGAGCTATATTGCTCCAAATTGAGTGAAAGTAATTTCTAAAAATATTACAGACCTAGGGCTTCATTTTTCATGTTGGTCACTTTTTATGAATCTGCCTTTAAGTATTTTCCACATTTAATATAAGATCAGGCAGAAATTCCTCAATAACAGCAATTTAATAATTATGGTCTGCGCTTAACAGATCGTCCAAATCGGACGACCCTGGCATCCTCTTCTTCCCTAAGCCAATGACTTTGTTTGATTGTTCCTGGAGAGATCTTGGAGCTTGATACCGGCCGCTTGAGGCCATCTCCAGCCAAATGGTGGATGCCACCACCTCCGGTCGGGGGTTGGCCGTCGATTGCCAGAGAAATGGTGGTTGGAGGTGGCTTGTCGACAAAATGGGAGGCAGGATTTGGAGGGGTTTGAGAGCTTGGATGGGAACATGGCCAAATCACCAATTCTCAACCAAATTCGAAATAGAAGAGATAAGAATCTAGCACTAGGGGACGAGGAAGGGAATACATGCCTTGATTGAAGCTTTGGTAACTCGTTTCTCTTGGTGCCATGGACGACCACCTCCATGTTTGCACATGTCGATCCTCCATTCCTCCATCAATCTCATTGATCTAGGGCTCGATCTTGACTGACTTCCTCCTTCTGAAGCTGATGGTGTCATTAGATTGGAGTGGGGAGGGTTCTATGTGGTGTTGCCATTAAGGGGGAGCTCGGCCTCCACTTTGGATGCTCCTCCTAGCTGCAAAGTGGCCTCCATCTTGCATGGATTCTGCTGGAAAATAATGTGGCAGCTGAGAGAAGCCATGGGGAAGAGGAATTAGAGGCTATATGGAAGATATTCCACAAATTCATGGTTCTCTCTTCAATATTGGGAATTTCTCAAAAGTGCCCCACATGCATGTCATTTCTTTTGAATTTCAGGAGTCAAGGGATGTAATTAGGCTATTATGATATAGGATGGGCCTTGAATCAAGGCCTTGGCCCATTGGAATATGCTTGGGCTTCCATTTCTCCTCCTTGGGCTTAGATTTGACCATGGTTGACTTTGGGGTTGACCTGGTCAAAGTGATGGGTTGACTGCTCCCATATGTTGGTCTTGAGTCCCTTGACACCACCCACTAGTGATAGGGTCATGGTGATGCCCCAATTTGGCTAATTAAGCCAATATGTGTGATTTTGACCAAAATTGGGAGAAAATTGACTTTGGTCAAATTAGACCAATTGATGACCACTTGATGGGGCTTTTGGGTCGATTGGGTCCCCTATAATGTTTTAAGACTAAGGGTGAAGTCAATTTCATGTTTTGTGGGTCAATTGGACTTATTGGTGAAGGATTGACCTATGTCACCTAAAGGGTACTTTGGTCAATTTGGGCTAATTAATGACTCCATGATAGGGCTTTTGGGTCACTTGTACCCCAATTAGGGTTTGCAATACAGTGGTGGGGTCAATTTGATCATATGAAGTTTAGTTGACCCAATTTGAGATGAATTGGCCTATGTTGACCTATTTTGACCTAGAGTTGGTTTGGTCAAATTGGCCAAAATTGGTGACCCTATGATGGGGATTTTGGGTCACTTGCGACTCTCTTAGGGTTAGGGACCTATTTGTTAGCTCAATTCGATTTGTTGAGTCCAATTTGAAGTAAATTGGGCAAGGTTGACCTCTGCCTTTTTGGGTGCTCATAGCAATTTTCTTGAGTCCAGGTTGACCTAGGATCATTCCATGATCTCTACTCACAATTTCAACCCTAAACCCACCCAAGGGGTCTAAAAGGAATGGGGATGTTACACTTTGTCACTAACATCAAACGGTAATGCTACCGCTGATGGTAGTAACAGAGTTCACATCTATCGTGCCAAATACAACCCACTTTCATAAGAAGCTTACTGCAGTGTTAAATATGAGATATTCTTATAAATATTGTCAAATTATTTGAACACATCAGCATTCGACGAAATATTCGCTCGACTAAATCAGAGCATAACAACGCTCGACTAATACAGAGTTAAACAGCGCTCGACGAAAACCTTTCGTTCGACTAAATTCTACTATAACAGCGCTCGACTAAAGCTGAACACCTCCCGTTCGACGAATTATTCGTTCGACGAATTTCTTACAACGCTCGACGAAATAAATGATATAACCGTAAACATTCATATAAAGATCTGATGGCTCTCTTTCATCATCCCCAATCTTTGGACGGCTCGCGACAGCCCATCCTGGGCCTCTTTGTGGGGTGATTTCCCGGCCACCTACGCCTCTTTCCAGCCGGCCAATTCCACCACCACCTCCGTTGAGGTGGTGGCCGGCTATAGGGGTGGTTGGCCGGCCGGAGGTGGTCGGATCTAGTTTTTAGAGGAGGAAAAAGAGTACGAAACGTACTCTTTCGGAAACACAATCTGAGCCCTATTGTGCACGGATCAAGCCCCGAAATATGAAAAGATCTAGCACTAAGGGAGGAGAAGAGGATCGGACCTGAGTGGGGGCATGGTTGCGCGAATTCCGGCGAGTCGCCATTGATGGTGCTGGAGCTTTCGGTGCCATGCCGATCTAGGATTTCTCTGCACGAAACTCACTGGAAAAATGGGGGATCTCTTCCTCTCTGAGCACTGAAGGAAATGGGAGTTTCAAATCGTGTTGGGATAGCTTTATTCCTGATAGCCATTAATGGCCATTAACCCAGACTTCGGTTTCTTCCAATTTTATCTTAATACAACCCCCTGGCCATAGAAACCCCAGATTTCGTTTGTAACTGATGGGGGAAGGTGAATGCTCATCAATTGGGAGGGAAATGAAGGATCAATTGTAATAAATCTCCATGAATGCTCTCTTTCTCTCTCTGATTTGGGGAAAACTTCTCTTTTCTCTCTCCTAGTCACCAAACACAGATTCCAAGAGGTAAATTCAGAAATCAGCAGGCCCACTAGATGGTGGATCTCCATAATTGGGCCTAGCCCAAATAGATTGGGCTAGATTAGGTTAAATTGGGGTATTTTGACCTAAATTAAGCTTGAGTTTGACTTTGGTCAAATTGACCAATTGGGTTGACCCCAAAGGGTGGCTTGGGCTCCATTGACTTCCCTTAAAGGTTAGGAAGGTCTAGGTAGGGTCAATTTGACAAGGTGAGGGTGAATTGCCCCTTATTAGGGCACTTTGACCAATATAGGGTTTAGGGCAAATTGGTCAAATTGGAGGCCCCATGATGGGGCTTTTTGGTCCATTAGGATCCTAGTACCCATACAAGGGTAGGGGCATTGTTAATTTGGCATGGTGGGGCCAATTGACCTTAATTGGGCTAGTTTGACCAATTTAGGGTTAAGGTTGACTTTAGTCAAAATTGGCCTCTTAGGTTGACCCCAATGGGTCACTGGTGCTTCAAGGAGACCTCTAATGGGTTAGGGATGATATTGTGGGGTCAAGGTTCAAGGTGGGGTCCTAAAGTCCAACCCTAGGGTTGGTATCTGAAAATTACTATTTGCAGACCACTTGGGTTTTCTCCTTCTCACCTATGTTCACAAGGTCTTGAGCTCTTCCTATGGTTTTGTCATGACCTAGTCATGACAAAACCAACTTAGGGGTCTAGCTATTTGGGGGATGTTACAAATCCCAATAAACAAAAAAAAATTCGTCCTCGAAATTCAGGCTAGGCTTGCGGGGTTTTTCACCAAGAGTGACTGAACGTAACATCCCCTAAGAATTGAAACTATTTCTGGCTCGAAGAGCATCGACTATCTCTGCCACACCAGTTCTAGTGGCTCTCAGGTGTGCTCCTCCTGTCCATAATTTCTCCACAGGACCTTGACCAGCGGGACCTCCTTGCGCCACAAGACTCGCATCGTCGTATCATCTATCCTGACCGGGGTAACCTAGCTACCTTGGTCAATCTATCCTCGATGTTCCAAATAAACATGTGCCCGGAGTGAGGATGTGGTAATGATGAGTCCTGATTATATACACCTTCATGGACTCATCCGGGCCATTATTTAGTCAATATCACGCACTTTAGCCTTATTATAGTTTATAATTGATAACCCATGCTAGGTGCACATTTTGGCCCACTTTGGTGTGTTTTCGTGTTTATTTCCTTTCATAGTACTCATATGTTGTTAAGTGCCACTTTCGGTGGCTAGATCTGTGTTTGTGCTGGAATAGGAGGCGTGCAAGTGTTTCCGGTGCAATTCTGCACAGGAACACTGCGCACGATCACTTGTTCTAGTGCGCACGACCACTGGTCGTGCGCCACTGATCGTGCGCACTTAGCCCCTTTTTACGAGTTCTGTCTGGTGCAGTGCGCACGCCCATCAACTCCAGTGCGCACGACCACCGGTCGTGCGCCACTGTCCGTGCGCACTTAATAGTAATTTTATGAGTTCTGTCTCACCTATTGCGCACGACCACCGACGCTAGTGCGCACGATCAACGGTCGTGCGCCACTGGTCGTGCGAGCATTTTATTTTATAATTTCATCTCTTGCAGGTTCTGTCCAGGCAGTGCGCACGATCGCAGGATTCCAGTGCACACGACCACTGGTCGTGCGCCAATGATCGTGCGCAGTGTTTAATCCAGCGCCTATTTAAGCGCCTGTTGCGATTTTAGGGCGGATTATTCATTCCGGGAGCGGGATTTCTGTCCCGTACGCCGCCGACCGCCCCCTTGGATCGCCCCTACTTCATCTCCTACGCAAGGGGAAGCTTCCTCGGTCCATTCCTAGACATCCTCCATCGCCCGTGAGTGTTCTCCATCATCCGCAAGCCTCCAAGCAATCATTTTCGCTTTCCGCCCGGTGAGAAGAAGAAGAGACCTTGAGTCGAAGACGACGGAGCACGTAGGGAGATTGTGACAGCCCTCTACGCCGGAAGCATCGTCCGCCCGAGTCCGGAGGTAGCCCGACAACCTACCATTCCGGCCGTGAACGGCCGCTAGTCTTCACCGCCGGTTATCTCCTTCCTCTTTCCTTGATTGTACCCCTTTGAATCTTTTACTAAATGAATATTGTGATATTTACTTGATGAGAATGAATGTTTCTGTGTTCTTATTCATGGGTTGGTTGTGATTCACCACGTTCAAGCGCACTCACTCACACACGCACGCAAGGCGTTTGCTCCGTGTTGGCAAGAGCTAATGACGGTTGTGAAGAGGTGTTTGCGACCCTCACTCTCTCGCGCCTGAGTCCACTTCATTCGCCTCACGAAGCACGGCATCGCGGCCGTTGCATCCACGTCACGTTGCGAAGCGGTGTTCTCGACCCGCATCTCTTTTATTGTTGTTAAAATTAGGAAAACCAACCAAAAACCCCTTGTTGTGTTTGTGAGACGCTTGTGTAACAATATTCACTGCACGATTCGATCACCCATCCTGCATTCCTCAAGAGACCGACATCCGGGGAATTTATTCTCCACAATTATTACTTGACAGCGACCGGTGCACTTGCCGACGCGCATCAAGTTTTTGGCGCCGTTGCCGGGGAATGCAGACGTGATGAATTCGTCTGTGTGAAGCTTTGTTGCACAAGAATTTCCCTTTCTTTCACCTCTTTTGTTCACCTCTGTATTCGCAGCATGACCTCCATTCAGGAATGCATCTACCATGGAAGCTTAAACGATTTAAGGGATCAAGCAAAAAGGAACAATCATGACTTTGGGATCTCCGCCGACGTCATTGAGTACATGTATGGGAACTGCAAGTTCAGCGGAGATGAGCATGAAGATGCGGGGCAACACATGCGGGATTTCTTAGACATCTATTACACTTGTATTTTCAGTGGAGTTGAAAATGACCCACAGAAGATTCTGGCATTTTCATTCTCCCTGCACAAAAAAGCCAAAAGCTGGTATTGGGATACCCGGAAACGAGAGGTGATCACATGGAAACAACTCGAAGGGAGATTTTTACAAGAGTTTCAACATCGTACTCAAGCCTTGGATAAGTACAGGGAACTCATGACCTTTGAACAAGGGAAGGAGGAGACGTTAGACAATGCTTGGGAACGTTTCCAGTCCCTGCATAGGGGTTGTTACCGTGGTGATCTCTCGGAAGCTTTCTTAATTCAGATTTTTTATTTTGGAGTGCGGGAGAAATTCCGTCTTCTATTTGATGTGGCAGCCGGTGGGGCCCTGTTTAATAAATCGGGGAAGGACGCATGGGAAGTGGTCGTGAATATTGTTCACACCAGTCAGCATTGGAGTCATGTCATTTGCTCCACAAGTACTGCTGCAGTTAATGCCGTGACGCTCAAGGGAGCAGCGAATTTGGTGCCGCCTGATCAACCAGAACAGTTAGCAACCTTGGTGGTTGGGGTATTGAACAAAATGAATGACCAATCAGTCGCAATCCAACAGCTTCGCTCTACTATTGGGACTCTTTCTGATGTTGTTTCTGGACTTGCAATTCAGCATCGTGAGTCAGTAAATACCATGCGATTGAGAAGTGGGAGAAGTGTAGACAATCCCCCTCGACCGGAACCGCTTACGGTTTCCACTGACAAGCCTAATGAAGACATCCACGAGAAGCCGACTCAGATTCATTTCGAGCCACACCCCGTGAGTGAGGCACAACCCTCGAAAAGCGCTGCTCACCCCCCATTTCCCCACAGGCTGCGCAACGAGAAATCCGAGAAGCAATTCCACAGATTCTTGGAAGTAATGAAAGGAGTGCAAGTGAGCATACCACTCATTGAAGCTATCTCTCAAATGCCGGGCTACTCCAAGTTTTTGAAAGACTTGATCTCGAAGCGGAAGCAGTTGGAGGGTCTCAAAACTATCGACCTCACCGAGGAGTGCTCCGCCATTGTTTCCAATTTACCCACAAAGTGCAAGGATCCGGGCAGCTTCACGATCCCTTGCAGGATTGGCCAGCACCGTTTCAGCCAGGCACTCTGTGACTTGGGGGCATCAATCAACTTGATGCCACTCTCTATCTTTCGTGAACTTGGTGCTGGTATCTTGAAGCCAACACAGGTAATGCTGCAACTCGCTGATCGGTCGATCAAGAAGCCATCAGGAATTGTCGAGGACCTCACAATCATTGTAAACGGTCTCGCTTTCCCAGCTGATTTTATCATTCTCGACATGAAGGTCAATACAAATGTACCCATTATCTTGGGGCGGCCCTTTCTGGCTACTGCTCGTGCTATTATTAATGTGGAGCAGGGGGAGCTCACTCTAAGACTGGGGGAGGATGCTATATCGTTCAATGTCCATAGCCCTTCGCAACTCTTTGAAATAACGGAGTGTGAGCCAGCAGAGGCACTTGAAGAATTCGATGGTCAGAACGATGTGGAGTTGGATGACCGCGAGGTGTGTTGGCAGCACAAAGACAAGGAGGAGGAGGGTGTTCACTCAAACCAGCCCGATTTGGCACATTCAATTGGAGAGCCCTCCAACGTTTCTGCTGATCCAGACCCTTGTTCGGCTCTCAAACAACTTCCGGACTCTCTCAAGTATGTCTTTCTTGGAGAAACAAACACGCATCCGGTGATTATCTCGGCAGCCCTCTCCGCTGCCAACGAAACTGCACTAGTGGGCGTGCTGAGAAGGTACCACAAGGTCTTCGGACGTTCTCTGGCTGACATCAAGGGAATCAGCCCCACGGTCTGCATGCATAAGATCCTCCTTGAAGATCAGTACAAACCGACAGCACAACCCCAAAGGCGGCTGAACCCAAAAATGCAAGAGGTTGTGAAGGCTGAAGTGATAAAGCTTTTAGATGCTGGCATCATTTACCCAATCAGCGACAGCAAATGGGTCAGTCCAGTCCAGGTGGTCCCAAAGAAGGGCGGGATCACTGTCGTTGCCAACGAGAAGAATGAGCTGCTACCGACCCGAATGATCACTGGGTGGAGAGTCTGCATTGACTACCGCAAGCTGAACGATGCGACGCGCAAGGACCATTTCCCACTCCCCTTCATTGATCAGATGCTAGAAAAGTTAGCAGGGCAGGATTACTACTGTTTCTTGGATGGGTACTCAGGGTACAATCAGATTTTAATTGACCCTTCTGATCAAGACAAGACTACATTCACATGTCCATCCGGTACCTTCGCGTTCAAAAGAATGCCATTCGGACTGTGTAATGCCCCCGCAACTTTCCAACGTTGTATGCTCGCCATTTTTGCTGACATGGTAGGGGATTTCCTCGAAGTCTTTATGGACGATTTCACTCTATTTGGCAGTAGTTTTGACAGTTGCCTCGCAAATTTGGCCAAGACATTGAAGCGGTGTGAAGACACCAATCTTATCTTAAACTGGGAGAAATGCCACTTCATGGTGCGCGAAGGAATCGTCTTGGGGCATAAAGTTTCCTGCGAAGGGCTTGAAGTGGATCAAGCGAAAGTTAGTGTCATCAGAAACCTCCCTCCACCCATGTCAGTGAAGGGCATTCGAAGTTTTCTTGGCCATGTGGGCTTCTATCGAAGGTTCATCAAGGACTTCTCCTCCATCTCAAAGCCTTTATCTCGCCTGCTGGTTAAGGACGTCCCATTCCATTTCGATGAAGCATGCATGCACGCCTTCGAAACTTTACGGGGGCAACTCATCTCAGCCCCAATTCTGGTGGCACCCGACTGGACTCTACCTTTCATTATCATGTGCGACGCAAGTGATGTGGCCGTAGGTGCTGTTCTCGGTCAAAAGAAAGACAAGACTTTTCACACTATCGCGTATGCCAGTCGAACTCTCAACAGTGCACAAGCCAATTATACCACCACGGAGAAAGAAATGCTAGCTGTGGTCTTCGCTTTTGAAAAGTTTCACTCATACTTGGTACTCTCCGAAGTGATCGTGTATACGGACCACGCCGCTCTCAGGTATCTTTTCAGTAAGAAAGAATCCAAATCGCGTCTGATTCGTTGGATTTTACTCTTGCAGGAATACAATCTGGAAATCAAAGATAAGAAAGGGGTGGAGAACGTGATTGCTGATCATCTCTCACGTTTGGAGTACGACACTCCTAATTGCGTTGTGGAGGAAACTGACGACTATTTCCCGGATGAAAAGTTATTTGCAATCACCACATCCTCCCCGACCGCACCTTGGTATGCAGATATTGCTAATTACTTGGCTTGTAGAACACTCTCCCCGAGTTTGTCCCCTCAGCAAAGACGGAAGCTTGTCTCCGACGCAAAATACTATTTTTGGGAAGATCCGCTCTTGTTCCACACATGCAGCGACGGGATTATTAGGCGTTGCATTCCGGAAGCTGAGTTTCAGTCTGTATTACAGCATTGTCATGACAGAGAGGCCGGCGGGCACTTCGGGGCCGTTCGAACAGCACGAAAAATCCTGCAATGTGGATTGTTCTGGCCGACCCTCTTCCGGGATGCCCATGCCTATGTCACCAAGTGCGACGAATGTCAAAGGACTGGGAATATTTCCCGGCGTGATGAGATGCCCCTTAATAACATGCTGGTTTGCGAACCCTTTGACGTCTGGGGAATAGACTTCATGGGCCCTTTCCCAATGTCTCATGGTAAGCATTACATTATTGTGGCAGTTGATTATGTCTCGAAGTGGGTGGAAGCTGAGGCGGTTGCCACGAATGATGCCAACACTGTGCTGCACTTTATCCACAAGAACATCTTCTCCAGGTTTGGGACGCCGAGAACTATCATCAGCGACGGCGGGAGTCATTTTTGCAATAGACAGTTTGTGCAGCTCATGAAAAAGTTTGGGGTCCATCATAAAATTTCTTTGGCTTACCACCCCCAAACATGCGGGCAAGTCGAAGTCTCCAACCGCGAGCTCAAGCGAATAATTGAGAAATCAATACATTCAAATAGGAAGGAGTGGGCTAAGAAGGTCGATGACGCATTATGGGCCTACCGGACTGCATTCAAAACACCCATTGGAATGACTCCGTTTCAATTAGTCTATGGCAAGGCATGTCACCTCCCTGTAGAGCTGGAGCATAAAGCATTATGGGCTACCAAACTGTTGAACATGGACATTGGAGCCGCGGCCGAAGTGCGTCGGTCCCAACTCAACGAGTTAGAGGAGCTCCGTCATTTTGCTTATGAAAACGCTCGCATCTATAAGGAGAAAACGAAAAAATGGCATGATCAGCATATAATTCCTAAGGAGTTCAAAATTGGGGACCAGGTGCTGCTCTACAACTCCCGTCTCCGCCTCTTCCCAGGGAAGCTTAAATCGAGGTGGAGTGGTCCTTTCTCCGTGACCGATGTCTCGCCTTTTGGTGCCATTGAAATATCTGGAGATAAGGGGGACAAGTTTAAGGTCAATGGACATCGGCTGAAGTTATATGATGGCGCCACTATTAACAAGGAGCGTCAGTTGTTGACATTGGGAGATGGACTTCATACAAGCACCGGCAGCTGATTTCCTATTCTTGTCTCTTATCTTTTGTGTGAAACTCTAGTTCTGAACTTTTTCTTTTTAAATTCCTGCACTCTTTATAAACAATGCTAATACAGGTATTTGGTCCAGCTTAAGGACGTTAAATGAAAGCGCTACTGGGAGACAACCCAGATTTCCGGTTTTTTTTTATATTTCCTTTTATCTAACCTTTCCTAGTTCAGTTTTTGTTTTTGCTTTTGTTGTTTTGAGTTTTGCTTGCAGGTTTTGTGTTCGATGGTGGATGCTGCGGATTGTCTTGATTTTAAACGCCATTCTTCTGGTATGCTCACGTGCTGAGCATTGGGTAACTTCTTCCCTAGCTTTCAATTTTGATTTTCACCGTCATATCATTATGTTGTATGGTTTTGATTAAGTCTGGGGGAGAGCCGTTTCTTTGTCACCCACTGCACATGCTCATCTCATTTGCATACTAGAAGTATTTTAATTTCAGTTATTTAGTATCGTTCATCTTCACACACCACTTCACCCACTTGAGTGTGTGCTTATCTTGTTGTGTTGTTCCGTTTAAACTAGTCTGGTCGGAAGGTGAAATAAGCTATTAACACAGGAATTATTATTTGGAGCGCAGTGTCGACTCATGTAGTGTTCTAGTCGCTTCGCATGCTATAGTAGAATTTGCGTAGAATTAGATTTTCTTTATGCATTTAATTTATGTGCAGTATCTCTGTGTAAATTTAGATTTAATGTACTCAAGTGGTGAATTCGAATGAAATTGATGATAACCCGGTGTTGTGTGTGTGCGGTCGCTAAACGTGTGTTGCTCGAGTCGGGAGGAAGGTTTATCTTTCTCGTGGGCTAAGAACTTGCCCCAAGCGACTCTTGAAGCATGGGTGAGAGCTACTTGTTGAGTCAAGCATGATGTAGGCCACCATTTGGCTAGTTTGAGCTTTGTTATTCCATGCCCCTTTCATTCGCCTTTGCAAGCCAAATTTGTGCCTACCATTTTTATGTTCAGCTCCTCCTCATCCACCAAAGCCTGAAGCCTATCCTACGCCCGCAACCAAAAAAATGTTTTAACTGTGCTCATAATTTCCAACTTGTGTGGTGTGTGGTATCATTGTGTTTTGAAGAGAAAATATTGTCTATCCGCTGATTTTGAACCAACTGGAGGTTGCTTGAAAGAAGAAAAATATATAAAAGAAAAAAAGAAGAGTATCCTGAAAATAATCCTCCCAAGCTAAAGAGAAAAATCTGTTGGTATTTGTAAAGTAGGCTGTGTGCACACCTGGTTTTCATGATAGGTCTGGGGGTGTGTCACACGAGCATAGTTGTTTGGTTTTGTAAGGTGCAGTGTGCCGTTGGCTCATTTGGGTTGCGTAGCCGTCATGTTTATCTTTGCATATCATTCCGTAACCTAAGCCCCGTTTTAATCCTATAAGTCCTACTGATTTGATTTGCGAGTTTGCTAGCGCCGTGGAGAGAGTGTGACCGGGCAAGCGTATGGTTCACGACGTTGATGGATTTCAGCGGAGTTATTCCTAAGCCCCGATCTTTTGCAACACCCGCCTCAGCGTCTCGTCACTTCCATACCGGGCATGATCGTCAAATTCTTCATAATTCACCCACTGAGTACAATTAAATCTTTGATTACGCTTTAGTACTTACGTAAATTAGTTAGCATAGCTAGAATCTTCTTCTACTAGAATTCCTACTCGCATGCGTATGTTACTTCGCACTGTACTCCCCTGCGTAATTCGCTATTTTAATTATCTTTTTCAACTTCCGCCGGATTCGTTTGCTCGGGACGCGCAAACAGTTAAGTCTGGGGGTGTGATGAGTCCTGATTATATACACCTTCATGGACTCATCCGGGCCATTATTTAGTCAATATCACGCACTTTAGCCTTATTATAGTTTATAATTGATAACCCATGCTAGGTGCACATTTTGGCCCACTTTGGTGTGTTTTCGTGTTTATTTCCTTTCATAGTACTCATATGTTGTTAAGTGCCACTTTCGGTGGCTAGATCTGTGTTTGTGCTGGAATAGGAGGCGTGCAAGTGTTTCCGGTGCAATTCTGCACAGGAACACTGCGCACGATCACTTGTTCTAGTGCGCACGACCACTGGTCGTGCGCCACTGATCGTGCGCACTTAGCCCCTTTTTACGAGTTCTGTCTGGTGCAGTGCGCACGCCCATCAACTCCAGTGCGCACGACCACCGGTCGTGCGCCACTGTCCGTGCGCACTTAATAGTAATTTTATGAGTTCTGTCTCACCTATTGCGCACGACCACCGACGCTAGTGCGCACGATCAACGGTCGTGCGCCACTGGTCGTGCGAGCATTTTATTTTATAATTTCATCTCTTGCAGGTTCTGTCCAGGCAGTGCGCACGATCGCAGGATTCCAGTGCGCACGACCACTGGTCGTGCGCCAATGATCGTGCGCAGTGTTTAATCCAGCGCCTATTTAAGCGCCTGTTGCGATTTTAGGGCGGATTATTCATTCCGGGAGCGGGATTTCTGTTCCGTACGCCGCCGACCGCCCCCTTGGATCGCCCCTACTTCATCTCCTACGCAAGGGGAAGCTTCCTCGGTCCATTCCTAGACATCCTCCATCGCCCGTGAGTGTTCTCCATCATCCGCAAGCCTCCAAGCAATCATTTTCGCTTTCCGCCCGGTGAGAAGAAGAAGAGACCTTGAGTCGAAGACGACGGAGCACGTAGGGAGATTGTGACAGCCCTCTACGCCGGAAGCATCGTCCGCCCGAGTCCGGAGGTAGCCCGACAACCTACCATTCCGGCCGTGAACGGCCGCTAGTCTTCACCGCCGGTTATCTCCTTCCTCTTTCCTTGATTGTACCCCTTTGAATCTTTTACTAAATGAATATTGTGATATTTACTTGATGAGAATGAATGTTTCTGTGTTCTTATTCATGGGTTGGTTGTGATTCACCACGTTCAAGCGCACTCACTCACACACGCACGCAAGGCGTTTGCTCCGTGTTGGCAAGAGCTAATGACGGTTGTGAAGAGGTGTTTGCGACCCTCACTCTCTCGCGCCTGAGTCCACTTCATTCGCCTCACGAAGCACGGCATCGCGGCCGTTGCATCCACCTCACGTTGCGAAGCGGTGTTCTCGACCCGCATCTCTTTTATTGTTGTTAAAATTAGGAAAACCAACCAAAAACCCCTTGTTGTGTTTGTGAGACGCTTGTGTAACAATATTCACTGCACGATTCGATCACCCATCCTGCATTCCTCAAGAGACCGACATCCGGGGAATTTATTCTCCACAATTATTACTTGACAGCGACCGGTGCACTTGCCGACGCGCATCAGGTAACATGTGTATGAAATCCATAATTATATCCTCGATCTTCCACTCTAACCTGGGCAGATTCTTATGCCTCTAAAATTCTCTTCACACATTCAATTTCTTACTCTTTCAGGTACGTCCGAGTAATCAATCATTTCTATTCTACAAGTTTTCCAGTTCTTACTATTGATGGAACTAATCGGATTGTCTAGCGTCCCAATCATCCTTAAATTTTAATGGTGGTGCACTTGTGAACCTTTCTGAGTACATGTTAACCAACCACAATTAGTATCCATGTTGGTAAGACGACTCCCAATCATTTTCTACGTGGAGTTTGATTCATAAGGTATACGAGTAAAATCTTTTGAAACCCTAAGATTTTCACAAGTCAATTTCATCAAGAAAATATCTTCACGTTTATTCCACCAAATTCCTATCACTTCCACATATGCTAGTCTCGATCACTTTCGAATGGTCCAAGGTAAGATAAACTTAGATTTTTTTTATCATAGTAAACTCAAACACTATATTCTAATTCCAAATAGTCATCGTCCAAGATCTTTGGTTAGTCGTCATCATAACTCCAAAGGTATAAGGGCTATTATTGTAGTTAAAATGATCTACCAAGACAGGGCTTGATTTTTAACCAACCATAAGTTAATCACTTCTGAAAGCCACAAATCACAAGAACCTCAAATATACCTACAACTTGTATGACCTAGTTTCCGTCCTCAAGTTCTAGACTAGGACATTGACATCCTTAAGTGATTAATCCTGGCGACTTTACATTTCCAATGATTCAACTAAGGTGAAGCTGTTGTTCTATCTACGATGTCCTTTCATTGTCTTGGTAACACCTCAGATCAGCATTCCAGACCTACTTTTACACCATCTCATCTTTGTCCAAGTGATATCGAATATGGTCAACCTCAAAATCATTATTGTTCACGACACAAATTTTTTCTAACTTAGGCCTAAGGGAAATCCAAGTCCGTCATTAATTTGCCCAATAAACAAAAGGTAAGCCCCAATAAACAAAAGATTAGCCTCTATCTATTTTTGGGCAAAGTATCTTCAATATCACCATGTTATACTCGTCCCAGGTATGCAAGCAATCCTTAGGGCACACAACCTTAGACTTGGGGTTCTATCTTGAGACTTGTTGGTATACTCCATACTTTAGACTCATTAAGATGCCCTCTACGACAGCCTTAAACATGAGACCCAATCCCAAATAGATATCTTCTTAACTTGAATTTCTTATCCGACCCTCGGTGCTTAATGTGATGGTTGTCTCAATATAAACATGTCACTGGTACGAGGGTTAGATCTACGAGTCCCCTACCATTCTGCTTATGTTTCAATCTCTCTTAAGGTAGTCCTATCAGTTTGGATAATCCTTGGTATGTGAAGTTGGGACATCCGAGTTTATGTCTTAGGTTCCCGCATTAAGCTCCTCCTATAACCTCTTTGGGGTATCCTCGTACCTTAATCAAATTTATACCTACGGTCTATTTCATACTAGAGCATGGTATAAATTGTCATGGTAAGTCATGTGTCCTAGTGGGGTTGAGTCTATCTCATTGACAAAAGGTCTATCTAAAGAGATCTTTGCAGCCGGAGGTATTCCCTGCTGGGGGCATGGTTCGCCGCAGGCAACAAAAGAAAACTTGACACTCGCAGGGGGGAATTGACCAAGAAGATTCAATTAAAAGTGGACCTTTTTCAATGTGATTCCCATATGGGCACACCACTGTTTCCGCTGCTAGTTTGTCCTCAAACTAAGCTCGCGCAGGGTGGCCCATGGTGTGTGGACTTCCTTTCTTCGGATCGAGGTTTCCTCTGATACCACTTGTAAGACCCCATTTTTTTCTTTCCAAACACCGGGTCTTAGGCACAGAACTGCCGCTTTGCGGTGACACCTTCACTCGGAATGGTCGCCACTACAAAACGCCGATCCTGTCGGCCAAATTGATCACAAAGAAAAGTGCATTAAAGAAGACAAGTCCACAGAATCAACATGAAAAATATAAAAATGTCCACATGATATAACTGAATAAAAAGATAACAAGGGTTGCAATAATAAAGAAGAAGGAAGGGCTCATGCCCAGTACATCATATCCTCTCTACAAGATCACTCGCGGAAGCTAACTCCTAATCCATCACTGATCCTAAATCAGGTGCTCCTATACTGCACTGGCATGCCTCCGTCTGCACCGGCCTCTGGTGCTGCTCCTTCACTGCAGTCTCCTAAAATGATAAGGTCCACCGACCATTAGTCAAAAAGACTAAGCCAATCCCCCACCCCTCCCCCGGTGACTCCTAGGCACCGAGCGGGAAAGATGAAGCGGAGGACAACAAGGGGTATAATCAAAAAGCAGATGACGGGGCACGATCTACAGGAAGAGTTCTACCACTACTCAAGTATATATAATATATGTAATCAGTGAGAGTGAAAGAAAGAGACGTAAGTAATGAAAAGCACACAATACAAGCACACATAAAATAAACAAGCACAGAAGACACAAGGAGCTATAGTAGTTCCCCAATAAATTTGGGTACGTCTACTCTTCTACCACCCTTGGTAGGAATCCACTAGGAGGGTTGATAAGGTGTCCAGGCACCAAGGGGTTTTTGATAAGGTGTCCACACACCAATAAGCTTTTGATAAGGTGCTTAAAAACCACACAGGTATTTTTTGATAAGGTGTCTTGCCACCACTGGGTAGACTTTTTAAGGGAGTAGTAACCCTGTACATGATGAGATAAAAGGTATAGAGTGTTCTTCTCTGTCAATGATCTGAGAGAAGACAAAAGGTGTTGAAGCAGAAAGCTCCCCCTGTCTAATGAGAGTTGATGACAGCCTTTAGGACAGAGCTTTCACAAACAGAAATCTTTGTAGCTGATTATCTGGAAGAGGTTAATCTTCAGATTGTTGTTGCTCTTGAAAGATTTTGTTTTGCAGCAGATCTGAGGGATTGAATGTTGTTCTCAGAATAAAGAGGATGCTACTTTTCTGAGGAAGAATGCTTCACAAAAATATATTTTTCTTCTTCTTCTTAAACTGCTTATGTTCTCTATATTTCTGAAAGAATACTTGATCTCTATATCTTTTTAATAGCTTCGTAGTTTTTCAAATTCAAAATCTTCTGTCTATTTAAGGAATATATTTTTCTGACTTAAATCCTTCTTGGAACTAGGTAGCCACCCAAAAACGACTTTGGCAGGTCCTTTTAATTCCTTTTGTCGAGAAAGATGCCTTTGGCATTAAATGTCAACGGCTATTCTTCTTCTTGGAATAGAAGGAATATAAGGATATAATAAATAAGAAAGATATCCTTACTTGTCTGCCCGAATACGTCCAAGGAGAAATAAATATATCCGTTATTCTGCTGAGTTGAGTTCAGAGAACTGACATCCACTGAGAATATAAGTCTGAACATCAGAAAGCAATTTGTCGAGCGCTGGATAAAATTTGTCGACCGCCGCTAGTCATTTGAGGAGCGCTGGCTTAGAATTTGTCGATCGCTGCTAGTCATTTGTCGAGCGCTGGCTTAGAATTTGTCGACCGCTGCTAGTCATTTGTCGAGCGCTGGCTTAGAATTTGTCGACCGCTGGAACTGTGAGTTTCTTCAGTCTGCTGGAAGCAATTTGTCGAACGAATCTGGTCATTCGTCGAACACCACTTGCCATGTGTTGAGCTTGAATTTTCCTAAGTTCTGCTAATCTAATCAGCCTAAAACTTGACCCTAAGGCTATACATTGGGGTCAATACAGATCCTAATCAACATATAGTGATCCTAGCCCAAATTAGTAATAGGGTTGTTCCAACAATCTCCCCCTATTTGGGTTAGGATACTATTTGACAAATAATTAAATAGATACAGCAGAAAGTATAATCAACAGAGCAACAATGAAATGAAATATATCTGATAGATTAAAATAGATCATCAGATAAGATAAAAATAAATGCTCTGAGTTTAGAAACTTTACATTCATAACCAAGCAATTTATTTAAGGCTTTTTGTCCTGAGAAGGTGGCTTGAATATGATTTTCCTGTTGGGGTCTTCTGATTTCTTTTTGCTGATAAACAAATCTTGAGCACCAATGATTTTATGTTCTTTGACATGAGGGATAAATGCTTCTGGGTGTATATCAATATATTCCTCAGTATTGAATGCTTTAACTATTTTGTATTTTTCAAGTTCTTTTCTTCTGTATTCTGACATGGTTGAGAAACTTGAGAAGTCTTTGCCTTCTGCTTTAGCCTTTTTAATCTGTGCATATGCAATTGTTTCTCTCAGTCTTGCCATCTGACAGATTTTCTCTTCTTCTAGATCTGGAAAGTAATAAATATCTTCTGAATCATTTTTGTCTTGAATGACCTTTTGAGGTACTCTATCTCTGTGAAGAGATCCGTCAGAAATGTGAAGTTTGTATTCTGAAGATATTTGAGAGGAAGAAAAGGTTTGACTTTCTTGAAAGATAGGTGCTGATTTCTTAGAGGAAGGAGCACTGGCTGATCCAGAGGCTTGAGAACCACTAGAACTACCAGGTCTCCCTGAATGTTGAGAGCTTGGCTTCTGAGAGGAAGATGATACACCTGCTGATCCTGTTGCACCAGCTGCTGGAGGAGGAGGAGGAGGATGATTGTGCTTGACTGGTTTGTCAGGGATGTAGCCAGTGTTCTTGAATTTCTTCCTCCTGTTGTTCTCATTTCTGGAGAGCTTCATCCAGTGAGGAGTTTTCTCATTAAGAGGAACATTATACAAAATGTACAGAGGAATGTCATTATTTGGATTTGGGGGCTTGGGAGCAGCATTTGACTTAGCTGTTCTTTTCTTTCTTTTCTTTGAAAGTGTATCATCAGAATCACTGTTGTCATCATCATCATTAGAGTCAGAAGATGAGATTGGCTTATTGTATAAATCATCAATTCTCTTGATTGCTTCACGAGCCTTTAATCTTTCTTCTTCAGCTTTGTCAAACTCTGCATCTGCTTCTTTCCAGATTTCATCAAAGCTTGGCATTGGTTCTTCATTCCATACAGGATTTGGAGGTGAAGAAGTAATTTGTGAGGCTGTTGTATCATTAAGGAATTCTGCAAGATCATCTTCATATTCTGCAGAGTGATCCTTTATTTGAATGTCTTGAACAGTGGATGAAGGAATAGAGGAGATGTAATTTTGTATGATATCAGAATGAGTCTTCTGAGGAAGGCAAATCAGAGCCTTTGATAGATCCTCTATGTATACCTTTGGTGATACCCTTGAAGTATATGTGACATCAAATTTTGATAATAAGCTATATAGACCACAGGATGGATGAATGCATATATTATTTATTTCTTCTATAACTTGTGTATCTGAATCAATTATATCTGTATCAAAAATTGTAACTTCTGTATCTTCTTCTGGAGTTTCTTCTGTTTCTGGAGCTTCTTCATAGGACATCTCCCCCTGCCTAGCTTCAGGGCAGCCTGAATCTAGGCCCCTAGTAGAAGGGACAGCAGTGGAGGAGGGAAGAGAAGCTATCTTGGCAGATAGAGTAGAAAGTGCTTGAAGAACTGGAGTAAGTTTTGCATCCAGGAGCTAGCTTATTTTAGGAAGGATAAGATCAAAAACTTGATCAGCAATGGAGGAGAGGTTGAGGGATGGATAATCTGGTGGATGACTAGAGGATGGTTGTGAAGTGGATGGAGATGATATTGGAGGAATGATATTGCTGATGTTGGTGGTATGTGTGGGAATGTCTAGATGGATTGGACTAGGAGAATGAATAGGTGAATGATATTCATTATATATTGGAGAGGGAGATAAGGTAGGTAGTGGTTCTGAAGATAGAGGTGGAGGTGGACCATCACTGATGCGGGCAGTTGAGAGTGGAATATCATTGATGGGTGATATTGCAGTTGAAGGAGGGGATGAAGAATGAGAATGTGCAGGAGATTGTTGAGCAGGTGGAGAGAGTATATGAGAGGAAGGAGGAATTGAGGAAGGATCTTCTAGAATGGTAGAGGGAGTGACTTGATCAGTCCTTGTGTCCTCAGAAGCTTTCCTTTTTCTGGAGGCCTCAGCTCCTGTATTCTTCTTGGGAATTACTCTATCCCATTTAGCAAAGAGTGCTGAGGTCAGCCTCTTGCTGGCATTTATTGTTACTTTTGGTGACACCAGAAGCTCTGGATGCCTTTCTTGCAGAAAAATCCCTAGAACTCTTCCAAAGCATACATTGTCTTTTGAGTTTTTCTTTTTAATTAGGTCAAAAAGAATTGATCCCCAGTTGACTTTCTTCTTCTCCATTAAGGCCACCATTAACAAAAATTGGTGTCTACTGATATAGTCATGCCCAGAAGTCTTGCTCAGCAAGACTTTTCCAACAATATCCGCTAAGAACTTGTAGTCCTGAGACAGGTTCTTTTTCAGAAGGTGGCTAGGGTTTCCAATCAAATGGCTCATTTTGACTAAAGCTTCATCAAATTCATTTGATCTTATGTCTAATTCATCTTCACC
Organism: Dactylorhiza incarnata; assembly: GCA_033032865.1. Lineage (NCBI taxonomy): Eukaryota > Viridiplantae > Streptophyta > Magnoliopsida > Asparagales > Orchidaceae > Dactylorhiza > Dactylorhiza incarnata. The sequence goes on along the minus strand of JAWHQI010000033.1, from coordinate 11,414,972 downwards.
ATTTTCAAAACCAAAGATTTCAGAAAGGTTGATGGGAGAGAGAGACATGATGACCTGAGATTGTTCCCGATAAGCTTTCATCGACTGGTTTTGCAGTGAAAACCCATTCTCTTATCTTTGCAACAGCTATCTTCTGCCTGGTGCTTAGAAGCTTCCTTAGATGTTGTTCATCCAGCGTTTGAAGAATATCCTTAAAGATTTGGTCTGACTGTGCAAACGAGTCCATGTCAATGTCGAAACCTGCGTCAAACTTCATTAGGTGCAGAGAGGCCTGAGGAATCGCCATTGTTCCTGCAAAGAAAGTTGAAGATCAAGTGCAGAGGGGAACTTGAGGGAAAGACGATTTCTGTAGGCGCAAAGCTTAGAATAAGATAAAATAAGGCTTATATAGAAGGGTCGAAGAATGGGGCGCATTCGTAAACCACTGTTCGACAAAACCTAATAAAGTTAGAAGTTGAGAAGGCTTTTATTTCTTTGTCTGAAAGCGTTTGACGAGAGCATCTTTTTCGTCGACCGGCGTTCGACAAATGAAATTGCCTTAACTGACTCTGCGTTTAAGAGGTTTCAGAGACCACCGTTTGACAAATGATTCAAATTTGTCATTCTTCGTTCGACGAATTTGTGAGATAAATAGAAATACTTAATTTTTAGCAGATTGAATCTCCATCTATCATTCCTAGTTGATTTATAAAGAAGATGTGTTTCTTTTCATCCAGGGGCTTGGTGAAAATATCAGCTCTTTGCAAATCAGTAGAAATGAATTGTAGGCAAATTTTGTTTTTATCCACATTGTCCCTAAGGAAGTGGTGTCTAATTTCTATGTGTTTAGTCCTACTATGGAGAACTGGATTTTGTGCTATAGATATTGCACTAGTGTTGTCACAAAATATAACTGAATTATTTAAGTTGACACCATAGTCTAGGAGCTGATTTTGTATCCACAATATCTGTGAGCAGCAACTGCCAGCAGCTAAGTATTCAGCTTCAGCTGTTGATGTAGACACAGATGTTTATTTCTTACAAAACCAAGACACAAGCCTATCACCAAGAAACTGACAAGTTCCTGATGTGCTTTTCCTATCTACCCTGCATCCAGCATAATCTGAGTCTGAGAATCCAGTTAATTCAAATTCAGATGTTGTTGGATACCAAAGTCCTAGATTAGGGCAACCCTTTAGATATCTTAAAATTCTTTTTAGAAAGGTAAGATGAGATTCTTTAGGATTAACTTGAAACCTAGCACAAATGCATGTAGCAAACATTATGTCTGGCCTACTGGCTGTTAAATAGAGTAGAGAGCCAACAATTGCCCTATACAGTTTCTGATCAATAGGTTCCCCTGATTCATCAGTATTAATAACAGCATTAGAGGTCATGGGTGTCTTCATAGTAGAAGAATCAGACATTCCAAATCTCTTCACTAATTCCTTAGCATACTTAGATTGAGAGATGAAAATTCCTGATGGGGTTTGCTTCACTTGAAGACCAAGGAAGTATGATAATTCACCCATACTACTCATTTCAAATCATGATTGCATAAGATTAGAAAATCTTTTGCACAAATTTGAATCAGTAGATCCAAATATAATGTCATCTACATATATTTGAACTAGTAGAGTTTGACTTTTATGTACTTTGTAAAATAATGTTTTGTCTACCATGCCTCTACAGAAATTGTTTTCTAAGAGAAAGTTAGCTAAAGTCTCATACCATGCTCTGGGAGCTTGTTTGAGACCATAGAGAGCTTTATTAAGTTTAAATACATAGGAGGAATGAGTTGGAGAGATGAAACCTGGTGGTTGTTCTACATGGACTTATTCTTTGATGTCTCCATTGAGAAAAGCACTTTTCACATCCATTTGATATACCTTAAACTTCTTGAATGCAGCAAAGGCCAAGAAAATCCTTATAGCTTCAAGCCTAGCAACAGGGGCAAATGTCTGATCATAATCTATGCCTTCTTCCTGTGAATATCCTTGAGCTACCAATCTTGCTTTATTTCTCACAATATTTCCTTGATCATCAAGCTTGTTCCTAAAGACCCACTTGGTGCCAATAACTGGATGTCCTTATGGTCTTGGAACCAAATCCCAAACCTTGTTTCTTTCAAACTGGTTGAGTTCCTCTTGCATTGCAAGGATCCAATTTGGATCTTGTTCTGCATCTTTTATGGTTTGAGGTTCAACTTGTGATAGAAAGCAAGTATGCATCTGATTTTGGTGTAGTTGATGCCTTGTTTGAACACCTACTGTGATATCACCAATCACTTGTGAGATTGGATGATCTCTGACTGTGATGTGGTCAGCAGTTGGAGTTGGTTCAGTAGTAGTATCCCCATTGGGAATTTGTTTAGCTATTACATCCTGTGGAGGATGTTCTGTTGTTGCTTGATTCAGGTAATCAACAAGATTTGGATAATCTTCTTCTTCACTATCTTCAAGAGTTTGAGGTGATGGATGCAGTGAGTCTCCTGTCTGTAGATTTAACCCTTTAAGATCTTCACATAGAGCTGGTACCTGCAAAGTGTTCTTGGTAGAAGAGTTCTTCTCCTTGTAAAACATGTTAGTTTCATCAAAGGAAACATGCATAGACTCTTCTATTTTAAGAGAGGATTTGTTGAATACCCTATATGCTTTGCTAACTATTGAATATCCTAAGAAGATTCCTTCTTCAGATTTTGGTTCAAATTTTCTAAGATGTTTCTTATCATTGTTATGGACAAAACATCTACACCCAAAAGTTCTAAAATAATCAATTTTGGGTTTCTTCCCTTTAAGCAATTCATAGGGAGTTTTACCCTTAAGTTTGTGTATCAAACTTCTATTCAGAACATAATTTGCTGTGCTGACAGCCTCAGCCCAAAAGGATAGGGGCAAGTTAGCATCTGCAAGCAATGTTCTTGCTGATTCAATTAGAGTTCTATTCTTCCTTTCAACTACCCCATTTTGTTGAGGAGTTCAGGAGCTGAGAAGCAATGCCTGATACCTTCCATCTCACAGAATTATTGCATGAGAAGAGACTCAAACTCAGTGCCATGATCACTTCTGATCAATGCAACTACAGTAGAGTACTCAATCTGTATGCTCTTAAGAAAGTCTGTAAGAACTTTAAAGTTATCTGACTTTTCTCTCAAAAAGAACACCCAAGTGAATCTAGAGAAGTCATCCACAATAACTAGAGTGTAAGACTTCCCCCCTAAGCTCTTTATTGCAATAGGTCCAAAAAGGTCCATATGTAGCAAGTATAAGATTCTAGGTGAATCACTTTTAGATAATGATTTAAAGCTGTTTTTGGTTTGCTTACCTAATTGGCATGCCCTACAAAGACCTTCTTTCTTATATGATCCTGATGGTAAGCCTCTAACAAGATTATCCTTAGCTAATTTAACAATGGTCCTAAGGTTTACATGTCCTAATCTTTTATGCCATAATTCACTAGATTTGCTTAACTCATTAAATAAACAAATTTCTGATTTAGATGAGTTGAAATTTACTAAATATATGTTTCCTTGTCTAGTTCCTGATAGAACAATAACATTATCAGATGATTTAATGATGCATTCTGATTTATTAAATGTTACCTGATAACCTTCGTCACAGAACTGACTTATGCTGATGAGGTTGTGCTTTAGACCCTTGACATAGGTTACTTCCTTGAATGTCACTGTTCCAACTTTAATTTGACCATAGCCTTTGGTTTGTCCACAGTTGGAGTCTCCAAAGATCACCTAGGGTCCAAGTTTTGCCTTATAGTTGTTCAGGTTGGCCTTGTTCCCTGTCATATGCTTTGAGCATCCACTATCCATGTACCATTTTTGATTTAATCTTGGATTGATGTGTACCTGCAAAGACAAAAACTAGTTGTTTTTGACCCAGACTACCTTGGGTCCTTTTATGTTACCACAAAATTTAGAGATAAATGTCATTTCAGGTTGATCCTTGTAGCCTTGTGGATGATATCTCCTTGGAGGTATAGTCCACTCAGTAAAAGGATTTTTAGTATATTTAGGATTAGAATTCTTAGAGTTTTCTGTATAGTGCTTGTTCGAGGAATTTGAATAAATTCGTCGATTATTGTTCATTTTATAACTATACTGAAAATCTGTTCTCAGTTTTCGTCGAGCCTCGTTCGACAGATTTGAATCCTTTTGTCGAGTATCGTTCGACGAATTCTTCTGAATTCTTTTATCCTTAACAAACTTGCTTGAAATGTCTTTATTTCTTTCTGCAGCCTCTTTGCTTTTAGCAGAAATGAATTTTATGGGTGTGGAGAGGATGTTTCTCTTAATCAGAGATGGCTCACTTGATGAAGCACCAAGCCCAGTTTGCTATTATTAAATCTAGCATTGACAGTGCTTGTGATGTCCATCAGTTTGATACTTCTCCCATTGAGGGATTCTTCAAACTCTTTGGCTTCAGATAACTTATTCTCAAGAGAAGTGATGTGTTCTCTGGAGCCAGCCAAATCTTTCTTAAGATTTGCATTCTCTTCACTTATATTGTTCATTTCAACTAACTTAGTTCTGAGAGAGATTATTTCTTTCTCAGATTTTATTAAGTCTTGGCAAAGAATTTTGAAATCATCTTTGAATTCAATAGAAGTGAAATCAAAGTCAGATAATACCTGATCAATATCATCTTCTGTTTCTGATTCTGATTTCTCTTCATCAGAATTGTTGGTTGAGGCATTGATTGCCATCATGCAAAAACTTTTTTCTTTTTCATCATCACTGGAGCTGGATGATGATGCTGATTGTGACTCATTGTCTGAGTCATAAATAGCCATTAAGCATTGGCTGTTTTCTTTTGTTTCTTCTTCATCAGAAGAGCAAGATGAAGATTCTGATTCAGATTCTGTTTCACTCCAGGATGTTGCCACAAATCCTCTTCCCTTCTTTTTGTGAGAGTGGGAGGAAGATTTGCTGGAGCCCTTGTTTTCTTCCTTTTCTTTTCTTCTTTCCTTCTTGTCCTTCTTGTGTTGAATCTCTGGACATTCAGGAGCAATGTGTCCTGGTTTCCTGCAGCCAAAACATATAATTTCATTAGAGTGATTTTTATTATACCTTGGTTTGTCATGACTTCTGGATAGCTATTTTCTGATATATTTCTTAGCCATCTTGTAGAATCTTTTGGCTAACAGACTCATAAACTCCTCTTTGTCAGGAGCTTCTCCTTTATCTTCTGCAGCCTTGAAGGCTATGCTTCTTTCCTTTTTGGGTGCTGGGGATGAAGTAGATTCTCCAGCTTCCCTTGTTTTGATGAGCTACTCATAAGACTTGAGCTTGCCCAACAGAGCTTCAGTGGTGATCTCATTGAGACTTCTGGCTTCTTTGATTGGCCAGATTCTGGAGTTCCATGTGCTGGGAAAGCACATAAGAATTTTGTCATTAATCTCTGTGAGTGAGATCACTTTGTCCAGAGACTTCAGCTCATTTATTATGAGGCTGAACCTATTGTACATATCAGCAACATTTTCTGATTCTCCCTTCTTGAAGTTCTCATATTGAGAGATCAGGTGAGATCTTCTATCTTTTCTTTCATCTGCTAAGCCTGCCACCATGTTGTTGAGAGATTCCCAGATTTCTTTTGCTGAGGTGCTCTCAACTACTTTCTGGAATATGTCATCTGACATAGTTAGGGCCAGAATGTTCATGGCCTTTGCATCTGCATTTCTCTATTTCTTCTGAGCCTCAGTCCACTCAGGAGGTGGAACAGTAGTGTTGTCTGTTGTTGCAGCAGTACTAGCTGATGTTGTAGGTGCTGGAGGTCCTGTAAGAATAACATTAAAAATCTCCTCATCAATGGAGTTCATATAAAGCCTAATCCTTGCTTTCCATAGTGCAAACTTATTGAGATTGCACATAGGAGGTCTTGTGCTGGAATACTCCTTGTTTTGTGCCATGAGTTTTAAATAAGATAAAATTTTAGAGAAGGAAACTCTTTGAAAAATTAAGATCTGGTTGATCTTTGTGATTCAGGTGTTAGCCTGTAAAGAATCAACACCCCTCTGATACCAATTGAAAGTGGAGGTCAGATCATAAATTACTCTAAAGGGGGGGTGAATAGAGTATTAAAACTTTTTGTTTAGTTTTATAGCAAAATTTAAAATACTGAGTAAATATATATGTAATCAGTGAGAGTGAAAGAAAGAGACAGAAGTAATGAAAAGCACACAACACAAGCACACAGAAAATAAACAAGCACAGAAGACACAAGGAGCTATAGTAGTTCCCCAATAAATCTGGGTACGTCTACTCTTCTACCACCCTTGGTAGGAATCCACTAGGAGGGTTGATAAGGTGCCCAGGCACCAAGGGGTTTTTGATAAGGTGTCCACACACCAATAAGCTTTTGATAAGGTGCTTAAAAACCACACAGGGATTTTTTGATAAGGTGTCTTGCCACCACTGGGTAAACTTTGTAAGGGAGTACTAACCCTGTACAGGATGAGATAAAAGGTATAGAGTGTTCTTCTCTGTCAATGATCTGAGAGAAGACAAAAGGTGTTGAAGCAGAAAGCTCCCCCTGTCTAATGAGAGTTGATGACAGCCTTTAGGACAGAGCTTTCACAAACAAAAATCTTTGTAGCTGATTATCTGGAAGAGGTTAATCTTCAAATTGTTGTTTCTCTTGAAAGACTTTGTTTTACAGCAGATCTGAGGGATTGAATGTTGTTCTCAGAATAAAGAGGATGCTGCTTTTCTGAGGAAGAATGCTTCACAAAAATATATTTTTCTTCTTCTTCTTAAACTGCTTCTGTTCTCTATATTTCTGAAAGAATACTTGATCTCTATATCTTTTTAATAGCTTCGTAGTTTTTCAAATTCAAAATCTGCTGTCTATTTAAGGAATATATTTTTCTAACTTAAATCCTTCTTGGAACAAGGTAGCCACCCAAAAACGACTTTGGCAGGTCCTTTTAATTCCTTTTGTCGAGAAAGATGCCTTTGGCATTAAATGTCAACGGCTATTCTTCTTCTTGGAATAGAAGGAATATAAGGATATAATAAATAAGAAAGATATCCTTACTTGGCTGCCCGAATACGTCCAAGGAGAAATAAATATATCCGTTATTCTGTTGAGTTGAGTTCAGAGAACTGACATCCACTGAGAATATAAGTCTGAACATCAGAAAGCAATTTGTCGAGCGCTGGCTAAAATTTGTCGACCGCCGGTAGTCATTTGTTGAGCGCTGGCTTAGAATTTGTCGACCGCTGCTAGTCATTTGTCGAGCGCTGGCTTAGAATTTGTCGACCGCTGCTAGTCATTTGTCGAGCGCTGGCTTAGAATTTGTCGACCGCTGGAACTGTGAGTTTCTTCAGTCTGCTGGAAGCAATTTGTCGAACGAATCTGGTCATTCGTCGAACACCACTTGCCATGTGTTGAGCTTGAATTTTCCTAAGTTCTGCTAATCTAATCAGCCTAAAACTTGACCCTAAGACTATACATTGGGGTCAATACAGATCCTAATCAACATATAGTGATCCTAGCCCAAATTAGTAATAGGGTTGTTCCAACATATCAGCGGGTAGCTGATTTTTACAGGCTAACACCTGAATCATAAAGATCAATTAGATCTTAATTTATTTTAGAGTTTTATTTTTGTCAAAAACTCATGGCACAGAACAAAGAATATTCTAGCACAAGACCTCCTATATGCAATCTCAGTAAGTTTGCACTATGGAAGGCAAGGATTAGATTGTACATAAATTCTATTGATGAGGAAATCTTCAATGTTATTTTGACAGGACCTCTAGCTCCTACAACAACAACAAGTTCTGAAACCTCAACTAACAACAATGTTGTTCCACCACCTGAGTGGACAGAGGCCCAGAAAAAGCAGAGAAGTGCAGATACAAAAGCTATGAACATTCTAACACAAACAATATCTGATGGCATTTTCCAGAAAGTGGTGGAATGCACTTCTGCAAGAGAGATATGGATCTCACTCAACAACATGGTTGAAGGATCAGCAGATGAGAGAAAGGAAAGAAGATATCACCTTATTTCTCAATATGAGAACTTCAAGAAGGGAGAAAATGAAAGTGTAGCTGATATGTACAACAGGCTCAGCCTCATAATCAATGAGCTGAAGACCTTAGACAAAGTGATCTCTATCACTGAGATCAATGATAAGATCCTTATGTGCTTCCCCAGCACATGGGACTCTAGGATCTGGCCAATCAAGGAAGCCAGAAGCCTTAATGAGATCTCAACTGAGAGCTTGTTAGGCAAACTCAAATCCTATGAGCAGCTTATCAAAACCAGAGAAGCTGAACAATCAACTTCATCTTCAGCATCCAAGAAGGAGAAGAATATAGCTTTCCAAGCTACTGAAGAAGAAGAAAAGGCTCCAAGAGATGAGGAGTTCATGAGCCTTCTAGCCAAAAGGTTCTACAAGATGGCTAGAAAGGACTTCAGAAAGAAGGACTCCAGATCAAGGGAAAAGCCAAGGTATGATAAATCAAATTCTAAAAAGATTATTTGTTATGGCTGCAAGAAACCTAGACATATTCTGCTAGAATGTCCAGAGAATCAGATGAAAGAGAAGAGAAAAGAGAAAGAAGACAAGAAGCACTCCAGCAAGTCATCCTCCCACAAGCACAAGCATAAGGGAAGAGGATTTGTAGAAGAAACTTGGAGTGAAACTAAATCAGAATCTTCATCAAGCTCTTCTGATGATGAAGAAGAATCAAAAGAAAAGGACTAGTGCCTGATGGCCATTTATGACTCAAGCAATGAGACAGATCTTGCATCTTCATCCAGTTCCAGTGATGATGAAGATAATGAAGAGGAAAAGAATTTCTGCATGATGGCTATCAATGCCTCAGCAAACAACTCAGATGAAGAAGAATCAGAAGCAGTTAATGAAACTGATCGGGTAATATCTAATTTTGATTTTAATTCAGTTGAATTCAAAGATGAATTCAAAGTTCTTTTCTTAGACTTAATAAAATCTGAGAAGGAAATAATCTCTCTCAGAAATAAGCTAGCTGAAATGAACAAATTATGTGAAGAAAATGCTAATCTTAAGAAAGATTTGGCTGCCTCTAGAGAACAAATTATTCTCATTGAGAATAAACTTTCTGAGGCCAAGATATTTGAAGAATCCCTAAATGGGAGAAGCATCAAACTGATGGACATTACAAGCACAGTAAATGCCAGATTAAGTGGCAAACTAGGCTTGGGTGCATCATCAAGTGAGCCACCTCTTATTAAGAAGAACATACTTACTACACCTATAAAATTCATTTCTGTTAAAAGCAAAGAGGTTGTAGATGTAAATAAAAACATTTCAAGCAAGGCTGTAAAAAATAAGGGAATTCAGCAGAATTCGTCGAACGGAGATCGACGAAATCAGACGAATTCGTCGAACGGAGATCGATGAACTCTGAAGACAGACTTTCTGTATTGTCATTATTCGAACGGCGCTCGACGAAAGCACATCCATTCGTCGAACGATGATCGATGAACTCAGCCCAGTTCGTCGAACAGAAAATATACAGAAAATTTAAAGAATTCTTTTTCTTCACATACTTACAATTCTTTCACTGAATGGATAATTCCTCCAAGGAGATATCATCCAAAAGGTTATAAGGATCAGCCTGAAATGTCTTTTATTTCAGAGTTTTGTGGTAATACAAAAGGACCCAAGGTAGTCTGGGTCAAAAACAACTAGTTTATTTTTTCTATTATGCAGGTACACAGCTATCCAAGCAAGAATGAACAATGGTATTTGGATAGTGGATGTTCAAAGCACATGACAGGAAACAAGGCCAACCTGAACAACTACAAGGCAAAGCTTAGACCCAAAGTGATATTTGGAGACTCCAACTGTGGACAAACCAAAGGCTATGGATAGATCAAAGTTGGAGCAGTCACCTTCAAGGAAGTAGCCTATGTCAAGGGTCTGAAGCACAACCTCATCAGCATAAGCCAGTTATGTGATGAAGGTTATCAGGTAACTTTCAATCATTCCTTATGTCTTATTACCAATAATTAAAACATTAATGTGTTATCTGGTATTAGACATGGAAATATTTATTTAGTCAATTTTGACTCTGCCAATTCTGATATTTACTTATTCAATTCTATAAGTAAAACAAATGAATTATGGCATAAAAAGCTTGGACATATTAACCTTAAAACTATATTTAAGCTTTCTAAGGACAATCTTGTTAGAGGACTGCCTTCTGGTTCATAAAAGAAGGAAGGACTTTGTAGGGCTTGTCAATTAGGTAAGCAAACTAGAAGTAGTTTTAAATCTTTATCCAAGAGTGATTCACCTAGGATTTTGTACTTACTGCACTTGGACCCTTTTGGACCTACTACAATACAAAGTCTAGGAGGGAAGCATTACTCTTTAGTGATTGTAGATGACTTCTCAAGATTCACTTGGGTGTTCTTTCTTAGGAACAAGTCTGACACCTTCAGTGTTCTGACAGACTTTCTCAGGTCCATTAAGATTGAGTACTCTACTGTAGTTGCATTGATCAGAAATGCTCATGGCACTGAGTTTGAGTCTCTTCTGATGAGAGAATTCTGTGGAAAAGAAGGGATCAAGCAATGTTTCTCTGATCCTAGAACTCCTCAACAAAATGGGGTAGCTGAAAGGAACAATAGAACCCTAATTGAATCAGCAACTACATTACTTGCTGATGCAAACTTGCCACTCTCTTCTTGGACAGAGGCAGTGAACACAGCAAATTATGTGTTGAACAGAAGCCTGATACATAAACTTAAGGGCAAAACTCCCTATGAATTACTTAAGAATAAAAAGCCTAAGGTTAACTATTTTAAGATATTTGGCTGTAAATGCTATGTGCACAACAATGATAAGAAGTATCTCAGGAAGTTTGAAGTAAAAGCTATTGAAGGCATATTCCTTGGATATTCTCTTTCTAGTAAGGCATACAGAGTTTACAACAAATCTACTCTTAAGATAGAAGAGTCCATGCATGTATCTTTTGATGAGACTAACATGTTAATTGAGGAGAGGAACACCACCTCTACCAAGAATATTTTGCAGGTACCAGCTCTATGTGAAGAGCTAAATGGACTAGATCTACAGAAAGAAGAATCTTTACTTCCATCAACACAAAATCTTGAAGACAATGAAGAAGAAGATCATTCAGATCTTGCTGACAGCTCAAATCAAGTGACAGCTGAACAAATTCCCCAAGTGGATATCATTGCTGAACCAACTCCAACTGTTGACCACATCACAGTTCGAGATCATCCAATATCACAAGTGATTGGTGATATTTCAGCAGGTGTTCAAACAAGGCATCAACTACACCAAAATCAGATGCACACTTATTTCCTATCACAAGTTGAACCTCAAACCATAAAAGATGCAGAACAAGATCCAAACTAGATTCTTGCAATGCAAGAGGAGCTCAACCAATTTGAAAGGAACAAGGTATGGGATTTGGTTCCAAGACCAAAAGGCCATCCAGTCATTGGCACCAAATGGGTCTTTAGGAACAAGCTTGATGATCAAGGCAACATAGTCAAAAATAAAGCAAGATTGGTAGCTCAAGGATATTCACAGGAAGAAGGCATAGACTATGATCAGACCTTTGCACCTGTTGCAAGACTTGAAGCTATAAGGATCTTTCTAGCCTTTGCTGCATTCAAGAAATTCAAGGTATATCAAATGAATGTGAAGAGTGCATTTCTCAATGGAGACATTAAAGAAGAATTCTATGTGGAACAACCACCATGTTTCATCTCTCCAACTCACTCCTCCTATGTATTTAAGCTTAATAAAGCTCTCTATGGTCTCAAACAAGCTCCCGGAGCATGGTATGAGACCTTAACTAATTTTCTTTTGGAAAACAAGTTCTGTAGAGGCATAGTAGATAAAACCTTATTTTTCAGGATACATAAAAATCAAACTCTACTAGTTCAAATATATGTAGATGATATTATTTTTGGCTCTACTAATTCAAATTTATGCAAAAGGTTCTCTAACCTAATGCAATCTAAATTTTAAATGAGTAGTATGGGTGAATTATCATACTTCTTTGGTCTTCAAGTGAAGCAAACTCCTAATGGCATATTCATATCACAATCCAAGTATGCTAAGAAATTAGTGAAAAGTTTGGTATGTCTGACACTTCCACCATGAAAACACCCATGCCCTCAAATGCTGTTGTTGATACTGATGAATCAGGGAAACCTGTTGATCAGAAAGTATATAGAGCAATTGTTGGCTCATTACTTTATTTAACAGCAAGTAGGCCTGATATAATGTTTGCTACTTGTATTTGTGCTAGGTTTCAAGTTAACCCCAAAGAATCTCACCTAATTTTATTAAAAAGAATTTTGAGATATATAAAGTGTTGTCCAAATCTAGGACATTGGTATCCAACAACATCGGAATTTGAATTAACTAGATTCTCAGATTCTGATTATGCTGGATGCAGAGTAGACAGGAAAAGCACATTAGGAACTTGCCAGTTTCTTGGTGATAGGCTTGTGTCTTGGTTTTGTAAGAAACAAACATCTGTGTCTACATCAACAGCTGAAGCTGAATACATAGCTGCAGGCAGTTGTTGTTCACAGATATTATGGATACAAAATCAGCTCCTAGACTATGGTGTCAACTTAAATAATTCAATTATATTTTGTGACAATACTAGTGCAATATCTATAGCACAAAATCCAGTTCTCCATAGTAGGACTAAACACATAGAAATTAGGCACCACTTTATCAGAGATAATGTGGATAAAAATAAAATTTGCCTACAATTCATCTATACTGATTTGTAAAGAGCTGATATTTTCACCAAACCCTTGGATGAAAAGAAACATATTTTCTTTATAAATCAGCTAGGAATGATAGATGGAGTTTCAATCTGATAAAAACTAAATTTTCTATTTATCCCCTCATTTCATCGAACGGAGAACGACGAAATGCTATCGTTCGTCGAACGGAGATCGACGATACTTAATAAGTCAGGATTGACAAAGACAAGCGCGATCGTCGAACGGAGATCGACGAAAATTATTTTTTCGTTGAACGCAGTCAGACGAAGCCCTAAGTCTTTTCGACTTCTGATTCTATTAGGTTTAACCGAACCCTGTTCTACGGAAGTGTGCGCCCTTCTCCGATCTAGCTCTCTATATAATCAAAGCTTTTATCCTATTTCATCTTTGAGCCTATAGAACTTGCTCTTTCCCTCCAGTTCCCCTTTGCACTTGATCGTTCTCTCTTTTGCGGGTAACAATGGCGATTTCACAAGCAGTTCTTTCTTCGATAAAGTTTGACGCCGGGTTCGACATTGACTTCAAGTCATTTGAGCATTCTGATCAAGTCTTCCAGGATATTCTTCATCTATTTGAAGAACAACAGCTAAAGAAGATTATGACAACCAGAATCAAACTACCAGTGACTGAAATCAAGAAATGGGCTTATACAGTCAAGCCATAGAATGATACACTATCAGGAACCATATCAGGAAATCAGGTTCTTCTAACCCTAGTAACATTACCTGAAGTTTTTGTTTTAGTAAATGGAGATGATGATTTGGACATATCTTCTTCTAAATTCGACAATGCTTTGGTTAAAATGGGTTATTCCGGTGGAAACCCTAACCACCTCTTAAGAAAAACTTATCTGTGGAATACAAGTTTTTAGCTGATGTAGTGGGCAAGGTCTTGCTAGGGAAAACTTCTGCCCATGACTACATAACAAGGCATCAATTTCTTGTGATGGTGGCCTTGGTATAGAAGAAGAAAGTCAATTGGGGAATGATCATTTTTGAATCAATCAGGAAGAAGATAAGTAAGATAAATGTTGGTTATGGTAGAATTCTGGGAATCTATCTTCAAGAAAAGCATCCAGACATTTTGGTCTCTCCCAAAGTCTTTATTAATGCTAGTAAAAGGCTGACCTCAGCTTTGTTTGGAAGATGGGAAAGGGTTATCCCTAAGAGGACTCCAAGAGCAGAACCATCAAATATAGCTTCAGAAGGCACAAGGACTGTGCAAGTCACTACCCCAACCCTTCAAGAAGCTTCTCCTGTTGTTTCTCCTCCTCCTCTACCTTCTCCACCTACTATTTCTTCTGAAGAAATTCCTCCTCCCAACTCTCCCATTATCCCTTCATCCTCATTGCCATCTTCTCATATTCTTCAGACTCACCCATCTGAAGAACCTTCATCTTTCAATGACATTCATTCTCCAATCAATATTGATTCTCAATCTCCTACCCTTCCACAATCACCTATCCCTCAAGATATCTCTCCACCTCAATCACCTATTCATCCGCAATCCCCTATTCATCCTCAATCACCTATCCACCCTCATTGCCCTATTCATCCACCCATAGCTCATGCTACCAACATATCTTTCCCATACTATATCCCATCATCTTATCAATCCAACCAAGACTTTGTTTATATTGCATTCTCATCTGCTGCTGATCAAATTTATCAACATCTTGCTCCAAAACTAAATGATCTACTGGATGCAAAACTTGCTCTAGTTCTTCAATCTCTTGCTAATCTCACTGCTAAACTAGCTTCCTTCCCTTCGCCCTCCTATTTTGTCCCTTCTTCTAGGGGCCTAGCTTCAGGATTTCCTGAAACTAGGCAGGGGAAGATGTATGATGAAGAAGCTCCAGTTCCTAAGCTTTCAGTGCAGATGCAGTTCAGGCAGATTCAGAGATGTCAGATTTAGTTCTTCCAGCAATAGAAGAAATAAATAATAGTTTTATTAATCCATCTATAGATATTATTTATTTGCTTTCCAAGTTCAATACAGTTTTCAGAGATTTGCCAGAGTTTCAAGGTTATTCAAAGGCAATTATTCCTTATACTGCTCCTATTGATAAGGATATATTGAAAGAATTTCTCAAAAGTTTTGAAGCTCCAGCTCCAGTACCAGTTATTGAAGAAAGTCCAGCTCCTGCAGTTCCAGTTCATGTTGAAAATGTTAATGCTGAGAAAGATTTTTCTAAAGTCCTGAAATTGATTGATGACCTTTATGATAATCCCCAATCATCTGATGACAGTGATAATGATGATAGTGATGATGATGATTCTGATGATAGATCATCAAGGAAAAGAAAAGCTAAGCATATGTCAAAGGCTTCTACAAAGCCTCCAAATCCCAACAATGATATTCCCTACTATATATTGCATAATATCACTCTCACCAAGGACTCTCCTGCTTGGATGAAGATTTCAAGAAATGAAGCAAATAGAAGAAAGAAGATGAAGAAGACTGGTTATTATTCTGACAAGCCTGTCAAGCATAACCATCCTCCTCCTCCTCCTCCTCCAGCAGCAGGTGCAGCTGGCTCAGCAAAGTTCTCTTCTTCCTCTCAAAGATATTCTTCCTAGCAATCCAAGAGACCAGCTAGTTCTAGTGGTTCTCAGAGTTCTAGGTCTTCAAGACCTCCTTCAGGCTCCTCAAGATTAATATCCTCAGAGTACAAGTATCATGTCTCTGATGGCTCTTCTCACAGAAACAAAAACCCTCAAGATCTTTCCTCTATTCAAGACAATATTTCTGAGTATAGCCCTTCTTCTCCCAATCCAGAAGAAGAAAGGATAGCTCAAATGGCAAGATTCAGAGAATCCATTGCAGTAGCCCAGATAAATAAAGCAAAAACTGAAGGTAAAGATTACTCCAAATTTTCAACTATGTCAGAATTCAGAAAGAAAGAATTTGAAAAGTGCAAATCCATAAATGCGTTCAATGCTGAAGAATACTTAGAGAAGCACCCAGAAGCTGTGGTTCCTCAAGCCAAATCTCAAACCATTCTGGGAGCTCAGGATCTGTATATGAGCAAGAAAGAATCAGAAAACCCAAACAGACAGATTATTTTCAAGCCTCCCTCAGCAAAGAAGTAAAAGGTTTTAAACTATTTGGTTTTGTTGATATTTATATTTTTATTGTAACATTATTAAACTCAGAGCACTACTTGTTTTATCTGCTGAAATGGTTTTTCATTCTGTCAGATATATTTATGCTCTGCTGTTTTTCTGTTGTTTATTATTTGAAATTTGTTAAATAGCATCCTAACCCAAATAGGGGGAGATTGTTGGAACAACCCTATTACTTATTTGGGCTAGGATTACTATGTGTTGAGTAGAATTATGTTGACCCCCATTGTATAGTCTAAGGGTAATAGTTTTAGGCTGATAAGATAGCTAGAACTTAGGATTTCTTTAAGTTTCTGCATTCGACGAACTCTATACTGGGTTTGATGAACTGCTCTCTACGTTCGACGAATGGCGTCCTCTCTGCGTTCGACGAACGGCTTGCACCAGTCTCAGTGGTCGACGATCTTCTATACTCAGCGGCTCAGCGGCTCAGCGGTCGACGAATTCTTCAGTTCGACGAACTCTAACTTGAGATCGACGAACTCCAGCCTGAGTTTAACGAATTCTTTATCAGATGTTCAATTCGACGAACTCTTCCTTCAGGTCAACAAAATATTATCTCAGATCGACGAATTTTCTCTCAGTCTATTCAGATCAATCATTCTATTTCTCTGAACTCAGATCAACTATCAGATTCAGTTTTATTCTTCATTTGGAGTTATTCTTCGAGATAAGACAAGTTTTATCCTTCCTCTATTTTATTCTCTTTCCAATTCCTTCTCTCGAGAAAAATAGTCGTTTGGCTTATTGGAAAAGGATATCATTTATTATTGAAAAGGAAAGGAATTAAGATTGGCTGAATCAGTTGAAGTTCCAAGGAAAGAATTAATGCAGATTATTATATTCCTATTCAGAGATATTTGAAATTCAAATCAGTCGTCTTCTATCAGAAAATATAGGATACCAGAAAGAAAGAGGAGATAGACACAAAGATAGAAAATATCAGAGCATCTGTTGAGAGAAAAAATATTTCAGAAAGGAAAAAGAAAGTTCATCTTCCTCAAGCAGCATCTCATACTCTGAGAACATCTTCAAGACCATTCTCTCAGTCTTTCTGCTGCAAGTTTCAAATCTTCATTAGAGCAACAATAATCTGAGGAACATCTGTCTCTCAGATTAATCAGCTTATCAAGGAAGATATTTTCATTCAAGAGAATGCTCCATCCTCAAGCTGTCAAGAACTTCAATCAGACAGGGGGAGCTTTACACCATCATCCACTAGAGTCTTCTCTCAGATTGTTGACAGAGAAGAACTTCTTAACCTCCTTTATTCCATCTTGTACAGGGTTCTAACTCCCTTCAAAAGTTAACCTCTTGGTGACAGGGCGCCTGAACAAAAACCTGTGGTTTGGTTAGAGCACCTGATCAAAAGCTCCTTGGTGTGTGGACACCTGATCAAAAATTCCTTGGTGCTAGGGCACCTGATCAAAAACCTAGTGGATCCTACCAAGTGTGGTAGAAGAGTAGACGTACCCAGATTTATTGGAGAACTACTATAAAAATCCTTGTGTCTCTGTGCTTGTGATTTTCTGTGTTGTTGTGTTGTGTGCCTTATTTGTGTTTATTTTTATTACTCACTCAATATACACATATATATATCATTAATTTAATTCCGCTATAAAATTAAGGGAAAAAAGTTTTAATACTCTATTCACCCCCCCCCCCCCCCCCCCCCCCCTCTAGAGTAATATTAAGATCTAAACTCTCCTTCACCTAGGTGGTTTATGACACGCTAGGGGAAAGAGTATCTTTCGTCAATCCCAAGCACGACCTTACCCTTAGCTCACCTAGCACTCTTATCTCCTAAACTCCTTTTTGATGACCTCAACCTCTTCATCCTGACCATGTACACCAACTACATGTCACTTCCACTTGGTAGACCCCTAAATACCAAAGTTTCACATTTTTACTATACGCAGACCAAACTAACTATATGAAGCTATTAAGTAAAAGCACTCCAAATATTCATCCCCATGACACAAGATTTTTACTGGAGGAATATCATGGCATTACTTACTAAATCCAAAGATTCATACTTTTCCTTAACATTTTAGCATTTATTTAATTTTCATCAATATTTGCCAAGCATGAATATGAACATGAAGTGTAAAGTATTCTTATGATATGGCTCCCATAAAATTAAGGTAAATCTATCATGCCAAAATAACAATAAGTACATAATGTCACAATTTTACAATCAGGAATTGTCCTCTAATTATAATATTTAACATCTATACAAAGTTGAAGGTTAATGAAGAAACCATCAAAATTACTTATCCAAAAATTATGGAAAAACACTAGACCTTCATATTAGTCAGAAAAGTCTACTGACCAAGTTTCAGAATTTATGAAGGCAAATTAATCACATAAATGAATATTCCAAAGAAACCCTGTCTAGGGAAAATTGTGAAGGAACCTGTTGTTAAATAATTCCAAAAATTATGAAAGAAATACTAGATCTCCAATATGTTCGTAAAGGCTTGCTGACTGAGTTTCACAATTTATGGAAATCATTTTCTCACCTAAATAAATATTCCAAATAAATCCTAATATGAACATGTTGTGAAGTAGCCTACTGATAAAAATCTCCAAAAATTATATACAAATTTACAGAGCTTTTTAGTGCCCTGAAATGTCCTATCACCAAGTTGCACATTTTTCCAGAGATATTGGACCCTCAACTATATTTCTTAAGGTTAAGATAAAATACGTGCCTTGTGAATGAAGTGCTGGTTAAATCATTTTATTAATTACACAAAAATTACCAGAGGCCTTTCATGTGATATTAAAGGCAGTACCAAGGTTTCACCATCTTCCAAGGCCATTTGAGCATGTAAATTTCCTTTACAAGAAAAAACCCTAAAGGGGTTATAATCTAATTTAGGGGGAATAAATACTCCTAAAATTCTCTCAAAATTTCCTAGGGTATTATTACACCCCATGTGTTGAGGACTCGGCGCAACCAACTCGACCAAAAGCCCGGACTATTGGTGAAGGCGCTACCTATCCTTAATAGAGCTGGTCACCCAAGCAGGATCCACGTGGCAGCCAGTTAGGCCCGCGGGGGACACGCCCTTCCGCTTCGACTAGTGCCACAACACCGGGGCAATTGCTGAACCGCAGTTCCAACAATCCCCCCCAGCAACGACCCGGGGTTTCGAACACGCGACCCTCTCTGATACCACTTGTTGGGGACTCGGCGCAACCAACTCGACCAAAATCCCGGACTGTTGGTGAAGGCGCTACCTATCCTTAATAGAGATGGTCACCCAAGCAGGATCCACGTGGCAGCCAGTTAGGCCCGCGGGGGACACGCCCTTCCACTTTGACTAGTGCCACAACACCGGGGCAATTGCTGAACCGCAGTTCCAACACCATGAACATATCTACTTAGTCCCACGACCATTCTAGGACTTTTGACCATATGACCTTCACAAGGCTCTATATGCACCCCTAGGGATAAAGTTAGGGTCCTAGGGCATATCCACCTCCACACCACCCCAAATAACTCATGGGGGTGTTTTAGGTGATCCTAAACTAGTGTCCAAGGTTTCACATCATGGTGATGAGTTTTGACCACCATACCCCAAGATAAACACCATACCCCAATTTTGACCTAACTTAACCCTACTGGTTAACCATTTACCTAACTAAAACAGTCTTAATTGGGCTGATATTTTTACCAAAGTCATATAATAACCCTAAGGAGCACCCACCAAAATTTGAAGGGCATTGGAGGTCATTTGACCTAATAATTAAATCGTATATGAATTATGGAATTATTACAAAAACCTTAGAAAAATGTTCTCCTAAAATTCCCATCTTTAGGTATGATGTGTTTGTATGTGTAAATAGCCTATTTTTTAAATATCAAGGCCATAACATTTACCAATAGAAAGATATTCAAGAATTTGTGACTGTCCTACCCTTAGGACCAGTCCCACAAAAATGGCTCTACAAGGAGCTACAGTGCCCCTATTGGCCTGAAAAATTTTTGGATTAATCTACACACCCAAGGCTACAACGTTGATGTTGGGCACTTTTTCATTTGAGGGGTCCTGGTATTTTTAATATTTAAAACAAAACTCTGCATTATATGTAACAGTATTATACAAAACATTTCATTCATTTAAATGAATCTGCACAAATCTTAAAGTTGGAATGGATGGCATCGGGTTATCCCCTTCCTCTTGCCAACGGCCAGGATTGCCCGTGCCTGGGTGAGCTTTGTCCCCATTTTCCCGGCCACCAGAGCGCCGCCCCGGCCGGCCAATGCCACCACCACATTCGTTGAGGTGGTGGTCGGCGATAGGCGGTGGTTGGTCGGCCGTAGGTGGCCGGAATAGGGATATTTTGCGGGGGAAAGAGGGCTCGAAACGAGCCCTCTCGGAAGCACGATCCGAGCCCAATTGAGCTCGGATCAAGCTCTGAAACATCAGAAGATCTAGCACTAGAGGAGAGGAAGCGGATCGGACCTGTGTGGGGGCTTGGTGGCGCATATTCCGGTGAGTCACCATGGTCGGAGGTGGAGCTTTTGGCGCCATGTCAATTCTAGCTTTTGGTGCTCGATTTCTTCGGGGAAGAGGGGGGTTTCACTCCTTTCCGACCTTTGAAGGTGTTAAAGAGATCAATTGGGGGAGGGGAGGGGCCATGGCATCAATCGCCATTAACACCATTAATGGTGATTTCGGCCACCTCTAATTCTCCCCTAATTCAGCTCCCCTGGCCATAGAAACTTCAGGATTCTGTTTGTAACTGAAGGGGAAGGTGAATGCTCATCAATTGGGGAGGGATTGAAGGGTCCAATGCATTCAATCACCATGAGTGTTCTCCTCCTCTCTCTCCAATTTGGGGGAAACCTCCATTTTCTCTCTCCTAAACATCATTTACAGAATTTGAATCGTAATTTCAGTAATTACCAATCCCACTAAGTGGTGGACTACTTTAGTTGGGCCTAGCCCAAATGGATTGGGTTTAATTTGGGCAAATTGGGTCATTTTGACCTAATTTAGGCTAAGGTTGACCTTGGTCAAGTTGACCATTTGGGTTGACCACAATGGGTGGATAGTGACCCCTTGGACTCCCTTAAGGGTTAGGAAGGTCTAGGTAGGGTCAATTTGACAAGGTGAGGGTGAATTGCCCCTTTATAGGGAACTTTGACCAAAATTAGGGTTAGGGTTGACTTATGGTAAATTGGCCAAATTAGAGGTCCCATGATGGGGATTTTTGGTCCATTAGGTCCCTAGTATCCCTATGAGGGTAAGGGTAGGGTCAATTTGGCATGGTGGGGGCCAATTGGCCCTTATTGAGTTAGTTTGACCAATTTAGGGTTAGGGTTGACTTTGGTCAATTTGGCCTCTTTGGTTGACCCCAATGGGTCCCTGGTGCTCCAAGGGGACCCCTAATGGGTTAGGGATAATATGGTGGGGTCAAGGTTCAAGGTGAGGCCCTAAAGTCCAACTCTATGATAGGAATCTGAAAACTGCTATTTGCAGACCATTTGGGTTTTCTTCCTCTCTCCCAAGCTCACATGGTCTTAAGCTCTTCCTATGGTTTTGTCGTGACCTAGTCATGACAAAACTAACTTGGGGGTCTATTGGTTTGGGGGATATTACATACACGATGAATTGACTTGAATAATTTTTCTTCCAGTCCTGAACACAGCAACTACTTCATCTTATCTTCTCCATAGTGTTTGAATATGAAGTACACCCCAAAAGAGAGATTTCACATGAGTCAACATCTTGGTCTACACAATGAGGGATTACATTGCATAGGCCTGTGTTTATAACTCATTGAAACCTGACATTGGTTTGTACTTGGCAATTAATGTCCCGCAAACACACAACTAAAATACCAGATCAAATACAAACTAAATTCATCTTAGTGCAAGGGGACTTCTTCAAATCAAGGTAATTGTGGATACAATTCCCAATAGCAAGTTAGGGAGAGCTTGACAATGAGCTCCCTGCTCAAGTAGTAAAGGTGATACATAAAATCACTGAGGTTGAGGATGTTATCCAAAATGGGTTAGTAGTCCAAGAAGGTCTATCTGAAGATTCGTGAGGAGATAAGCCAATAAAAGTGTGCTGTCAACACAAGTCAATCTGCAGAAGGACCTATCTAAAGAAGTCCTAAAGTAGGAGAGGAGATCAATGATTAAGGCCAGTGATGTTGTTGCTCCTGCCACATCACAAGTCAAAGGGAAGGGAACTGTTCTACTCTTTACTCTTATTATTTCTTAATTCTCATAATTGTGCTTCATCATTGAATATGTTATGACTTCTTCAAATAGGGGGAAATTATTGGGAACACTGCCCACAAAGTTCCAGATTTGGAGAAGTCCCTAAGTCAATGATAAGTATAATTTGTATTTTATATCTATCTAATGCGACATGAGATGGTTAGGACATCATACATCCTAAGTATAATTTTTGAAGATCAAGCAAAAAATGTCTAAGTTAAATATCGTTGTGTATGTGACACTCGCACGACGATATCATTGTGATCACTCATAGAAGGCAACAAAAGAAGTCAGTCAACAATTGAAGTGACAATAAGAAGAATTTGACGATGTCATCGTGCTAACAAGGTACACGCGGTGATATCGTTGTGAGGTCTCAAAAGTCAGGTAAGGCATATATCATCATGTCAACAAGGTACACACGACGAAATCATTCTGAGGACTCAAGAAAAATCAACTAAGGGATATATCGTCGTGACAATAAGCATCACACGATGATATCGTTGTGAGGACTCAAGAAAAGCCAGCCAAGGCAGATATCGTTGTGAGGACTCAAGGAAAGTCAGCTGAGGCAAATATCATCGTGAAACAAGCTTCACACGACGATATCGTTGTGAGGAATCAAGAACAGTCATCTAAGGTAGATATCATTGTGAAAGCTCAAGTAAATCCATCTAAGTTGCTTATCGTCGTGAAAACAAGATTCATAGGACGATATCGTTGCAAGAGCTCAAGAGAAGTCTGTTAAGTCAATTATCGTTGTGATTAACTAAACTTCACTTAACAATATCGTTTTGATAGGATCAGAAGGCGGGATTTTAAATCGACGGAAGCGGTAAAAGAAAATGTCAAATCAATCATCTCTGAAAAGTGGTCTGAGACAACCTTTTCAGACCTCGGCAGTTAGAAGATTCAGTGATATAAAAGGATAAGAGAGGGTCGGCTAACCTTAGCCTTTGAGCTTATATTGTTGAGAAATCAAAAGTAGAAAAGCTTCGCTGACGCTAAAAAGCAATAAAACAGTAATAAGCAAGTATTTTCCAAAGGAAGAAAAAGAAGAAGTCAAGCTTCAACAAGAAAGCTCTCACTCTTGAGAGAAAGAAGACATCTACATACAAGAAAGCTCAGCACTAATCCTGATCAGAAGATTCATCTATTGAAGATCCAGTGATGTGGCTAAAGAGAAGGCTATCTATTCAGAAAGGCCTAAGAAGACTCAAGCTGTTCAAAGCTCTATCTTTCAGAGTCTAAATCTGTAAAACATTCTTCTAATCATCAATTATAAGATCTCTTTGAGATATGAGGTAGGGCTGTGCTGACAACCTGAGTGTATGGATTGTAAGAAGGCCTGAGTTGCAGGACTTTGCTGAAAGCCTGGGGTAGGTTCTGTGAGGACCTGAGCTGTAGGATTTTTGAGGAAATCTGAGTTGTAGGATTTATGAGGAAATCTGAGTGGTAGGATCCTTGCTGGGGATCTGAGTTGTATGAGTGCTTGCACTCTAAGGTTGAGTTGTTGCTGGCACCTGAGGTAGGATTCCATGAGGGAATCTGAGGTAGGGGACTTGCTGAGTTCCTAAGTTGTAAGATCAAATTGATTTGATATTTTGGAGGAGTAGGCCTAGTCTAGCACATTGTTAGATATGTGAAGAGGGATAGTGGAGTACCCATCATCTGGGGAATCACTATAAATAACTGTGTTTTTCTGTGCTTGTTTATTTTACATTCTGTGTGCTAGAATAATCAACAACATAAAAGAAACTAAAATATTTTTGAAACACATATTCACCCCCCTAGGTGACTAGACTACAAATCAAACTTTCACCCACCCCTTTGCATTCTTCATGTATAGTGTTTTTCATTTATTCTTATTTAAATCTTGGTTTGATACTAACTGTATGTATATTCATATATTAATCGTGAAAAGGAGTAGTTTCTTTTGGGTGTTTGTTCGCAACTGACGCCCTATACAACAGTTTGCAGCCCTGGGATCCTTCTCCCTCTCCGATTCTATAGCTCTTTCATTTCAATTCTTCCATTGGACGCCCACGATCAATGACGCAGCCCACGACCAATGACGCAGCACACGACCAATGACGCAAACCACGACCAATGACGCCGCCGATGACCAATGACGTCGCCCAAGACCAATGACGTCGCCCAAGACCAATGACGTCGCGCCCACGACCAATGACCCCGGCCACGACCAATGATGCCGCCCATGACCAATGACGACGCCCACGAACAATGACCCTGCCCACGACCAATGACGCTGCTCACGACCAATGACGCCGCCACGACCAATGACGACGCACATGAACAATGACCCCGCCCACGACCAATGACGCCACCCACAACCCATGACGACGCCCACGAGCAATGACGGCGCCCACGAGCAATGACCCCGCCCACGGCTAATGACCCCTCCTACGACCAATGACGCCGCCCACCACCAATGACGCCGCCCACCACCAATGACCCCCGCCCACGACCAATGACGCCGGCCACGACCAATGACGCCGCCCGCGACCAATGACGTCGCCCACGCCCAATGACCCCGCCCACGACCAATGACGCCGCCCACGACCAATGACGCTGACCACGATCAATGTCGCTCCCCACCAATGTCCCAACCCACGACCAATGACGTCGCCCACGACCGATGTCGCCGCCCCCAACCGATGTCGCCGGCCTCGACCAATGTCCCCCCCCCCCCCCCCCCCCGACAATGTCACCGCTCATGACCAATGTTTTCGCTCACGACCAATGTCGTCTTTGATAGGGGCGGAGCCCCGTGCCTGTATTTATATAATATCTTATATATTATTTATTATAAAAAATAAATAATACATAAAAAATTTAGCAGTTAAGGCAACTACTGTTTAATAAAAGGTTAATATTTAATAATAAAATTATTATTAATTTATATCTATATATTATTAATAATATTATTTAATAAAATTTGAAAATGCCCGGCCTAAGTCTGTTTGAGCCCGATCTGGGCCCAGTTCTCGGGCCTTAATAGGCCTCTCTCCCTATGTGAAGACCCAAAGGCCGATAAGAAAAAAGCCTGGGCCCAGGAGGCCTGGGCACGGCAGGCCTAATTTGCACGATGCACTATATAATTCTTTTGATAATAATTATTTTATCAAAATAATCTAGAAGACAAGGTTTTAAAAATCGGACCGGAGGTGGAACCGGTCTTATGAGAGGTTCATGGTTCAACCGGTTGGATCGGTTGAACAGGAGTTGAACCGGATTGAACCGTTTTAGAAAAAAATAACTAAATTCTATAAAGTATAATAGCAATATATCAAAAATAAAACAACTAATGTATACATATGATAAATAAAGTGTCATACATTGAATTAAATACTTAAAATGGACAACCTTACAAAACAAATTCACTAAGGAGCGGTATGGCTGGACGAAAATGGAGGTTTGCAAAAAAGCTATGTTTGGGAGAGCTTGCTCACAAAACTCCGTTTATTAAATAAGCTATTTTAGGCTATTTTCCAACTGCACTAGAATCCTTCGGTTCAACCGCGCGGAATCGCGTTCAGCAGGTCGCGAGTCCTTCCGCCATTTTCACCGACAACGCATCCTTCCCAACGAACATCTCGTGTCTCTCCCAAATCTCCACTTCAATGGACACCCTTTCTGCCCTGCGGGAATTCACCGTCCGCGACGACAATAACTTCTGCTTTGCCTGCGACTACTTCCACCATTTTCCCGGCTGCTCGTTGTCCCAGAGCTTCTTCTCCAGCACTGGCTTCGAGGAAAAGCTTTTGTTCCATTATGAGGCTACCCTACTCCGCGCGGGTGTCCACAGGGTGGAGCCATCCGACCTTTCTCGATCGCCGAAGAGTTCGCGTCTATGTCGCCCCTTCTCAATCGCCGGAGAGTCCCCCTATTCTTTCTGCTGGTGTTCAAATTGATGTTAACAACAGATCGCCGAAGAAGGCAGATCACAAAACGACTGTTAAAAGCTTCAGTTCTATGCTTTGTCATACATATTGAAATACAACATTAAATTTTTTGGAGGCTAAGATCACAAGATTGCTATGTGCATATGTGTGTGTGTGTATATGTGTGTGTGTGATTGTATGAGTGTGTGTATGTGTGATTGTATATGTTTGTGTGCGAAGTTTGTGTGTGTGTTTTTGTATTTGAGTGTGTGTATTTTTTTGTATTTGAGTGTGTGTGTGCGTGTGTGATTGTATACGTGATTGTGTGTGAAGTTTGTGTGTGTGTTTGTATATGAGTGTGTTTGTGTGTGATTGTATATGTGTGATTGTTTATGTGTGTGTGGTTGTATATGTGTGTATGTTATCTAATGTTAAAAAATTGTAGATGGGAAAACCAAAGGATGAAGGGGTATCAGCTATATGAGATCAAAATGATATCTTTTTGTAATCTTGGTTTGTAATATCTGAAAAACATTCAAATTTTATTTGGTATGTCGTGTGACATTGGTTTTTAATGTTTAAACATATTTCAGGCATTGAACACAAAAGTTAAATTAATTAGAAAAAATTGACCTAAAACTTCATTTTGTCAAACAATTTTTACAAAACAGCTGATCAAAAGCTCTGCAAACTCAATTTCACACAAAGTTTTTTAACAAAACTCTGTTTTCCAGAAACAACACTTTTACTATCAGCAGCATTCATCAACAACTTTTCATCGGCAAAAGCTCACCCAAACTGACCCTAAAATATTATGATCAACATTTTTGCAAGCCGCGATATTTCCCTTCACTCCAGCTAGATGTTGCTTCATTCTATTAATCCCCTCTCTCTTATAACCCACGCCACAATGTAAATATTTATAGTGCTTTATTTTATTCCCATCAGAACTCTGAATTAGAGTAAAATGATTCCAAGCGGGATCATTTTTTCACAAACATAATGCAGAGAAATATTAGATGGCTCTGATGGAGCTTCCATTATCTATAAATATTCATGTACACATAATTAACCGATCAACTAATTTATAGATATCAGTTCGAGCAACTATACAAAATTAGCAAATAACACTTCGAGCAACTATACAAAATTAGCAAATCACACTTCGAGCAACTATACAAAATTAGCAAATCACACTTTGAGCAACTATACAAAATTAGTCACATAAGATATCACGTTGCTTAACTCAGATTATCAAAATCGCACTTCGAGCAATTCAAGACGTTAAAAAATCAGTCATATAAGATCAGTGATTTATATTTTATAGTTAGTTAGTTACCTTCCCCAAAGATTTTGGGGCTCAAGTCGCCACTGCAATAAAGAATATGATTCAACTATATTAGGTGGTCGCATCGCTGTCAAAGTTGCCGGTCAAAGTGAGGAAGAAGAGGATACGACAACTTTGTTCCCGCCGACTAGGGTTCGTCTCCCTATTCCCGAATCCAGTGATGCATATAACTGTATAAGCATATAACAAATTAACAACATTGATAAGCCTAGTTGATGTATTTTATCAACTTCTCAAAATGAAGCCTTGTAATGTTTTTCAGATCGAAAATTTCACTTCGTTCAACACATTAATTATTAGCAAACTTATTAATGAAAAAGCTCCTGTACAGTATTCTTACTTCCTACCAGGTGGACAAAGTATTAAGTAAGACAAGTGATTTGGGGTTCCCGTCGCCACTGTCGGGATGAAGGAAGATGATCCAGATAATTTTGATTTTCGTCACGTCATCGAAGTCGCTGGTCGACGTGAGGAAGAAGACGATACTCCATTCCCGTTGCCTCCGCGATGAAGGACGATGATCCGTCAAAGAACCCAAACTTAGATTTGGTGCTCGACTCCCCGTCGAAGTCGTTGGTGGCCATGAGGAAGAAGAGGACTTTTCCTGCGTGGTCTGTCTCATATGGAAGACTGGAACGGTGAAACTGAGTAAATTAGTAAAGAGTAAAATGTAAAACTGAAAGGTTAAAAGTAAAACTTAAAGCCTAAAGATGATTTCAGCCGCCTAAATGAAAATGAACCGTGGATTGACCCACAATTGTGAACCGCCCGGTTGCCTGAAAACCGGCCCGGTTTCCAGTTAACCGGTCTGACTGCCCGGTTACTCAATTCTAGGGCGATTTTTGCCAGGTGCGGTTCTAAGCACTTGACCGACGGGTCCAACCGGTTGAACCTCCGGTCCTGTTTTTAAAAGGTTCTAAAAGATTTAATTTTAATATTTTAGAGGTGCTGTTTTTAAATGATTTTAATTTTAGAGTTTCCGTATACTAGGCGATTACATGACGCATACTAAAGAATACTCTGGGTAATCATAGTCGTTGGAACGATTCCATCTATCTTAAAAACGAACGGTTAGATTTCTTGCCATATCCACGATCTGCAACTCCCTGCTGTGGTCCAATCAGTATTCCTCCCGTGCTCTATACATACAGAACTGAAGCTTCAATCCTCCTCATCTCCCTCTCTCACAACTAGATCCCTTTGTTAACCCTCGATCTCTAATGGCGCCAAAGGCAGACAAGAAGCCTGCCGAGAAGAAGCCCGTCGCCGAGAAGCCGGCGGAGGAGAAGGAAAAGAAGCCGGAAGCTGAGAAGGCTCCGGCGGGAAAGAAGCCGAAGGCCGAGAAGCGGCTTCCATCGAAGGAGGCCGTTTCCGGCGAGAAGAAGAAAAAGAAGAAGGCCAAGAAGGGATCCGAGACCTACAAGATCTACATCTTCAAGGTCCTGAAGCAGGTCCACCCCGACATTGGAATCTCGAGCAAAGCGATGAGCATCATGAATTCCTTCATCAATGACATCTTCGAGAAACTCGCTCAGGAATCTTCGCGCCTCGCCCGCTACAACAAGAAGCCGACGATCACATCCCGGGAGATCCAGACTTCGGTCCGCCTCGTCCTTCCCGGTGAACTAGCGAAGCATGCAGTTTCTGAGGGTACCAAGGCTGTTACCAAGTTCACCAGCGCTTAGGGTTTTAATTATCATCACTCCGTATCATTTCCTTGTGTTTAATGAAATTTGACTTGGGCCATTTTTATGTAATATATTCGTATCTGACCGCTTCGTAATGATGCAAACACTCATTTTTCTTCATTTTCATTGATTAGGCTTATTGCTCTGGAAATCAACCACTGTATGCACTGGTGATCTCATTTTTCTTCATTTTCTATTGTGTAGTTATATGATGTCTATTTCGTTATTTATTAAATAATTAACTAAAGATTTATAATCATAAAGATACTCAATCTTAATAGCTAGGATCTCAACTTGATGGCTCTCCCAAAATCTGCATCTTGTAGGGCCCGTTCCGATAGAAATGGAATTGATGGAATTCCTAAGGAACTGGAATTAGCTTGAATTCTAATTTGTTGTTTTAACATGAATTCTAATTTGTTGTTTTAACTTGAATTCTAATTTGTTTTTTGCCTGGACAATGAAATTGAGCATGTGGAAATGGAATTGGTTAATTCTATTATTTTGAAGATAATAAATGAAAATCCATTAATTGAATAACGTGTGTCCGTGGTGAAAATGCGAGCTTGAGCAAAAATGTTTGCTCGTTTTTTGGTGAAAATTGTGTTGTCAGGACAAAATGTGCGCTATGGCGAAAAATGAGCGCTTGTGCAAAAAAAAAATGAGGTGAACACCTGGTTCTTTACGAGGAGAAATAGATTAATTAGGTGAACAAGAATTGGATGTAGAAAGGGAGTTTCTTTCTCTTTAGGACAGGTCTGGGCCTAACTTCTTTCTCTCCAACAACTTTCATTCCTTCGCCAAGCAAGAGAAAGCTGCGGGCATTCCTCAGATAACATTCTTGACTCAAAGCTCTAATAAGCATGGGTTCTTTCCCTTAGTCGATCTTGCTCTAGGGTGACTCAATAGCTTCCCATTAGTAGTTCCACTTCCTGAAGTACGCGCCAGAGCTTCCCTAAGGCTTACCAAAGCTTCCCTAAAGCTTACCAGAGCATCCCAGAGACCAGAAGACCAGAGATTAATAGCTCAGGAAAATAAGCTACACTCACTCTATAAATATCGTAAGAGGATATGTCATACAAATACACTCAACTATCAGGGATGAAAGGAGAGGTTATGTCAATATGCTCGGAGAGGAGAGCCATTCCAAGTCCAGAATGAAATCCCTTTTAGAAAAAGGTGGGTTAACTAACGAAAGAAAGATTGAACTAGATGCTTTCTGAAAAGAAAGTGCTTTGCCTTTCCTATGATACAAGGAATAATAGACTGACATCTTCAATGAAATGCTCTTGATTTTAGGAGGACTATAATGAGGAGGATGCTCACGATCTATTAAAGGGCAAGTAGCTTGATTGGTTCGAATCCAATTTGTGAGATACCAGGAATCTTTTAATGGACATGGCAATAATTGACTCCTTTACATCAAAACGAGACTAAAAAAAGACTGAAAAAAGAGTTGCCGACCTTGATGCTTTGGTTTTCGCAGCTGTCGCTCTTACATGGCTATCCTGATGGGAATCATCGGCTGATGAAGAAAAGGGAATTTCTCTCGAAAATAGTGCTCTTTTTTAGGAGGTCACAATAGTCTGTATAGCCTTTGACATTTTGAGAAAAGAAAGAAAAAGGCAGTAAAGCGTGAAGCTTGGCTCGATTAAAAGAAGAAGCGTAAGAATGACCGAAGTACATTAAGCAAAGCATTCCACTCACTTGGAAGACTCACTAGTGCTTGCACGTTACTCGTTCACTTCAAAGTGAAACCCACATTCAAGTAGGCGTCCTTGGCAACGCAACAACTCTGACTAGAAAATGCATCGATCCACAGGCTTGGAATTTCTTAGAAAGATAAACTTTATCTACCCTAAATATGACGAATACCACATTGGCAGTGTCATTGGCAGACTGATCTCTTATTGGAGCATGCGGGAAGCATAGAACTAAGACGGGAACAGAGAGAGCAGGGGATGAAATGAAACTTTCAGGTCCCTTTTCCTAATATCATCAACCCTTAATTGAAATGGAATAACCCCAAAAAAAAGTTGACTAGAGAAAAATTGAGAAGCGGGCTTCTCCGAATCGAGAGGCAAAAAGAGATGAGATGTTGACATCTTTCAAGAACTTAGAATCTAATAAACAAAGAAAAGAAATCTATATTCATTTTGACTTTTATCCAGTGCCATTGGGAGAGTGCCTAGTTTACAGGGCGCCTATGGCAAATAGACTCTTTTCTGCCAGAGTGGTATGCTAAAGTGAATTGGCCTATTGGTTTTCCACGAGGTATAGAAATTTAAGCCGAGTCCTGTTCTTCCTTTGCTACCGGGCATTCACTGCCGGTCATTCCTAAAGAATTGAAGCGGAAGAAGCATAATAGGTTAGGGTTAGGATGAAATAGCGCAAGAGAGAGTCTTTCCCAAATTACGCTATCAAAAAGCAGTGAGAAAGAAGAGGAGGAATATGCATGTTGCCGAAAATAGCTTCTTAGCCAATGGAACACTCACTAAGATAGAGCTCTTAGAGTTCTCGGGTCAGCTCCCGGGGAAGAGCTAGCCCAGCAGAAGCAAGACTGACACCGGAAAACCCGCATCTCTTTCATTTTGAAATTGAAGAAGTTCAATAGTGCTGCGAGGGAGCCAGCAAAAAGCCGGATACCTGGGACTTAGGAGTCTCTTAAGAAAGGAAGAAGATTGAAAATGATGAATAGAAATTGAAGTGCGCGCCAGATATATTACTCGAAAAATGATCCCTATCCCCTTACTACCTTTAGAATTCATGTACGCGAATTGAAAAAAGCAGATTTTTGACAATCTCGAAGAGTTTGTCATGTTTTTCGCTATAGCTAAGCGTATAATAGAGTCAAACTTTTTGTTAATGGATTCCGTTGAGAATAATGAAAACCAGTTGGAAGAAAGTAAAAAAACTTCCTATTTTGATCGTTCACGGTCTGCTCCTAACATTTCTCATTTACTTCTACTAAAAAAACTTGAATGAATTATAGTCGATGATTATTGCATGGGATTAATCGATTCATTTCTAAAGACGCAATATTGGAAAACAAATGGAATAGGCTTCTTACTACCATCCGGCCTATCTGGTATTTTGATCAATTTTTCTTTCTTGATTTTCGATGCGCGCTTTCCTTATGCCTAATACATTGTCGAGGGGGCCTTCCACGTACCTGAAGGAGATTCGGAAGATGATTTTAGTGTTGACTCTTTTCATAAGCTCTTAGCCGAGGCATGTGGAAATCTAATCAGCCTTAGTCCGGGCGGAAAGGGGGGTGATTTGTTAGACAGGATTACATTTGTAGATAATAAAGGTGAAGTCATGAAAGTTACTTTACATTCAGAAAAAAAGAAGATAATACGTAATAGCGCTTCTGTAGCGATATATTGTCTTTCTCTGTTTGGAATCTTGTTTCTTGTTGGCTAGTTGTTAGTTATGGAACGTTTACCTAGTGGGGGGGGGGGGGGGGGGGGGGGGGGGGGTGTTAGGTGATCTTGGTTCTTTTTCGATTATTTGCGTGAGTTCCGAATATATAAGCACAACACAGAAAATATCGCACAGATAACACTGATAAAGCACACCAGACGACACAAGATCTATAGAGGTTTCTCAAGACCGGGTGTCTTGAGTAGTCCTCTGTCCCACTGCGCCTACCCAGCAATGTGCTAGGATTGGCAAACTCCGCCAAAAAGATCAGGCCCTCAAGTCTTACAACACGGACCCGCAAGTCCCAACAGCCTAGGCCCGCAAGCCCCTACTGCCCCCGAGCCCGCAAGCTCTACACTCAGGCCCTCAAGCCCTACAATACGGACCCGTAATTCCCAACAGCCTAGGCCCGCAAGCCCCTACTGCCCCCGAGCCCGCAAGCTCGACAAATCGCACCCGCAAGTGCGCTGCCCTGGACCTCAAGCCTCACAGCTCTCCAGCCCTCAAGCTGGACAAATAGGCCCGCAAGCCTTTACAAAGATTACAGTAAAGAGACTGTTACTTCTGCCGGATGAAGATCAACGACTTTACCCTGTTGAAGATCGGCTCCTTGAGATTGAAGAAGATGCTTCTGAATCAGATCTTGAGCGCACGGTTCTTCTTCAAATCTTTTCTTAGCCTGAAGAAGATTGGCAACTTAACATTCGTTGAAGATGACTGCTTCTTCTTTTTCTTTCTTTCTTGCGCCGCTTGTACTTTTCGATTCGCTATATGCGCAAGTTCTTTCTTACTGATTGATTGATGCCGTGTTAGAGCAACCTCTTATCTCTTTTATAAGACTGTGAGGTCCCCAACGGTCTTCTGAAAATGTGCCTTAAGTGTCAGACGTTCCTTTCCTTAAGAGCACGCGCTGATTAGACAATCAGGCGGCAGAATTAAATGCTGACAGCGCGTCCGCAACATTTGAATCTGTCTCGACGATATTTCCATTGTTACGGCGACATGGAAACTATCTCGACGACAGAACTTTGTCGATCCCTTTGACCTTGGAAGATCTTCAACTCTTCTTGCTTCTGCTTCTAAAGCAGGTATCTCGACGATACGAGACATACTGGCGATTCTGCATATACGACGATATGCTTTCTTTGACAGTGTCGTTGAGATATTCTGTCTTGCTGTCTATCGTCGTAATCATGTTGTACTCTCGACGACATGCCTTCTTTACGACGATGTTTGTTCTTTCTCGACGACAAGGCCACTTTGGTGAAGTCGACGATACTGCGTCTTCTCTGCGTTCGACGATCTTGCTGAGTCTCAGTGGTCGACGATATTTCTTCTGAGTTCGACGATCTTCCTTCTGAGTTCGACGATCTTGCTTCTGCTTCGACGATCTTGCTTCTGCGTTCGACGATCTTGCTTCTGTGTTCGACGAACACGCCCTTTGTACCTTCTCAACGGCTCCTTCTCTGGTCTCGTCTCAGCAGTCGACGAACTGAGTTCTGCGTTCGACGAACGGCTCTCTGCGTTCGGCGAACACGCCAATTGTGCCTTCTCAACGGCTCCTTCTCTGGTCTCATCTCAGCGGTCGACGAACTGAGTTCTGCGTTCGACGAACGACTCTCTGCATTCGACGGACGCGTCAATTCTCAGCGGTCGTCGATCTTCCTTCTATCTTCCTGAGATTTATAAGCTAGAGAAGCGATCAAATACAAAGTGAAGTTTTCTTGACTTGGCGACTTCTTCAAATCAGGAGTCGTGGGGGCAAGATTCCCAACAATCCCCTCTATTTGAAGAAGTCAGAATCTCAATTCAAGACTACTTTCACTAGACAATAAATATTATAATCTTAACTGTGAGCATGTAAGATTGTACTTACCTTTGCTGAACTTTCTGAGTACATCATCAAGCTTATAGCTCCCCATAGATTTGATGTCTCTTCTTTTATGGCTCCCCCTACTTCTTTGCTCCCCCTATTTTTGAGGTCGTCTACTTGAGCATCTATTCTTGAACATTTGATGCCTTTCTCCCCCTTTCTGACTTCTTTTCTGGATCACTTCTTTTAGGAGACAATAGTTCAAGGCTCCCCCTTTCTCTGTTATAGTTCATCCAAATCCTGAAAGGTTGTCCAACCAATCATCTAGAAAGGGATTAGTGAAAAATAAGTAGAGAATTATTCTAAGTTCAACATTCCCAGTTGGAATTTGAAGAAGTTGAACTTAGCTTCATCTAGGGGCTTTGTAAATATATCAACCACTTGTTTGTCTGTTGGGACAAACTCAAGGGTGATATCTTCATTTTCCACATGCTCCCTGATGAAGTGATACCTGATCTCAATATGCTTAGTCCTGCTATGAGAGACAGGGTTCTTAGCTATTGAGATTGCGGTTGAAGAGTCACAAAACAGGGGTGTTTTGGTCATCTTTAGGTTGTAATCTTCAAGTTGATGTTTGATCCATAGCAGTTGGGCACAACAGCTTCCAGCTGAGATATATTCTGATTCTGCTGTTGAGATTGCAACACTTGTCTACTTCTTACTGCTCCAAGAGATCAGTCTTCCACCAAGGAATTGACATGTCCCTGATGTACTTTTTCTGTCTTCCTTGCACCCTGCATAATCTGCATCTGAATATCCAGTTAGTTCACATCCATTGTTCCTAGGGTACCATAGGACAAGATTTGATGTACCCTTTAGGTATCTTAAGATTCTCTTGACAGAGACATGATGAGATTCCTTAGGATTCACCTGATATCTAGCACAGACACATGTAGCAAACATTATGTCAGGCCTACTTGCAGTTAGATAGAGCGAGGATCCAACCATTCATCTGTACTTGGTTTCATCAAAGGGTATGCCCTTCTCATCCTTGTTCAGAGACACATTGGTTCCCATTGGAGTCTTCATTGAAGAAGCACTCTCCAATCCAAATTTCTTGACTAGCTCCCTAGTGAACTTGGTCTGGGAGATGAATATACCATCTTCAGATTGTTTCACTTGGAGACCTAGGAAGTATTTGAGCTCACCCATACTGCTCATCTCAAACTTTCCTTGCATCAAGTTGGCAAAATTTTTGCAGAGATTGTTATCTGTAGAGCCAAAGATGATGTCATCTATATAGATCTGCACTAGCAGGATCTTGCCCTTCACTTCCCTTAGGAACAATGTCTTATCAATCCTTCCCCTTGAGAACTTATTCTCAATTAGAAAGCTTGACAGAGTTTCATACCAGGCCCTGGGTGCCTGTTTTAAGCCATAAAGTGCTTTTCTAAAAAAATAAACATAATCAGGATGAGTAGGATCTACAAAACTTGAGGACTGCTCTACATATACCTCCTCTTTGAGGTCACCGTTTAGGAAGGCTGACTTCACATCCATCTGGTAGACTTTGAAGCCTTGGTATGCTGCACAGGCTAGAAACAGTCTTATTGCTTCCAGTCTGGCTACTGGAGCAAATGTCTGATCAAAATCTATCCCTTCCTCTTGTCTGTAGCCTTTTGCCACTAGTCTTGCTTTATTCTTGATGATGATTCCATTTTCATCCAACTTATTTTTGTAGACCCATTTAGTTCCTATGATATTCTGTCCTTGGGGTCTTGGAACCAGTTTCCAAACCTTGCATCTCTTAAACTGGTTCAGTTCCTCCTGCATTGCTGCAATCCAGAATGCATCCTGATTTGCTTCCTCAAATTTCTTGGGTTCAATTTGAGAGAGAAAACTCTGGTACAATGCTTCATTTGCAGCTCTGCTCCTTGTCAGCACACCTTGGTTGACATTTCCTATTATCTGCTATTGGGGATGATCTCTTACTTGTCTCAAGGAAGTTGGGGGAATTCTGGGTATTTCTGCATCAGCAACTTCTCCAGGTTGCACTTCTTCAGCCGTTTCTGAGCTTTCTGTAGGTTCTTCCTCGATTTCAACTATCACTGACTGATTCTCATTTCTGAGTGATGTATTAGCATTGTCTTTAATAGATAGCTTACCTATTCTCTCCACTGTACCTGCATTCACTAGAGAACTAGACCAGCCCTTATGTATAAGGCTAGTCTCATCAAATACCACATGAACAGATTCTTCCACTGCTTGGTTCACTATTAGAAAAGTGACTTTTAGCCACACTTGTTTTTGCCACGGGTAAAAAATCGTGGCTAATAATGAAGTATTAGCCACGGCGCCTAATTCGTGGCTAATAAGCAAGTATTAGCCACGGATTTCTAATTCGTGGCAAAAAAGAAACCATTAGCCACGGTGTTTTTATTTCGTGGCTAATAAGATAGTATTAGCCACGGTTTCCTAATTCGTGGCTAATATTTTTGCAACATTTCTTAATCTATGGCTAAAAAGGAAGTACTAGCCACGATTTTAGGGCGTGGCAAGAAAATCACTATGAGAAAATTGATTAAAATTTATTTATTTTTATTAATAATATGTGCAAAAAATATTAATATTAATTAAAAACATTAATTATCATACTTAATTAATTAATCTGTGTCACATATAATTCGATCACAACACGTGTTATGATCGTCATAATTATTTATATATTTACAAATTAACTCTCACCTATAACAATGCGTATTGAGTGTTGGTAGAAAGAGAGAGCAAAACTTCTTAAGTGTGACAATCTAAAGATGATTATGAAGTATAGAAGGAACATTTTGCTCATGTAACATCCCATTTTCAATGGGTCTAGCTAGTAGATTCACTTGACCTACGATGAGCGGTCTAGTTGGGTTCATGTGACTCATTTACCTGATTATGACTCAAAACATATCAGATATTTTAAGTATACGCAAACTCACTGATACGCACTCATAAAGTTATAAGAACCCGCCTCGCAGCATCACCCGCACAGGTAGCAATAAGGCCAAATCCTGCCATCGCCGGGTACGATTGTAGCCACACCCAACTAAATGGATGCGGATAGACGCGCACCCCACCTGGGTAGTGCGAGCCGCACCCCACTTAGGGGGCGCGACCAAAGCCGGGGGAAGCTAAGGCCGCACCCCCCCCCCCCCCCCCCCCCATAATAAGGTGCGACCAAGGCTGCGCCCCCCATGGTGGCGACCAAGGACACGCCAATGGGGCGGGAGCGGAAGCGCTCTCTGCGGAGCGAGATCTCTTTCTGCGAAGCAGGAGCGCCTCCCGTGGGGCGGGAGCGCGCGAGCGCCTCCCGCGGAGCGGGAGCGAGCGGAAGCACGAGAACGCCTCCTGCGGAGTAGGAGTGAGCAGAAGCACTCTTACGGAACAGGCGAGAGCGAAAACGCTCCCTGCGGAGCGGGTGCGCTTTTTACAGAGCAGGAGCAAGTGGGATCGGCAACTCGAAGCTGCTTAGCTGCAGGATTTAGACCGGGCATCAGAGTTGGAGCCGCCTTACGAGTCCGGGCGAGGCTGCGATGAGAAATATTTGGTCCGACTTAACCCGAGCCCTTTTAGGAGAACCCCATCAGGCGAAATGATGCTCGCACGAAGAGAAGCAGGGGATCGACAGATCGCATGAAGACAAGTCGGGATTGTGTTTTGCACGAAGACAAGCATGAATGATTGTAATCCGGCCCGCCTAGAGAGGCGCTAAGTTCGATCCCGAGAATGATCACAATTGATTTACGAAATATGGATTGTAGGATCATGTGATCCTATGATTCGGATCTCGCAATCCTACGATTCAGATCACACAATCCCGATAACCATGATGCGGGCGCACAAAAGTCATGGAAGATGGCAGGAGGCTAATTTTCACGACATGTGGCAAAATTTTGGAGGAAAATCATACTCTTTTAACTTTTCATTTTGTTTCTATACAAACCTAATTTGTCTTTTCATTTTTCCTCTTGCCCCCAAATTTCTTCCCCCCCCTCAATATATTTGGAGGGAAAAAACATATTCCCCCCAAATTTTTTATTCTTTGTTGTCGCATCCCCTCCTCCTCAGTCCACGACACTTTTTGCGCCCTTCTCAAAGTTTCATCTTCCTGTCGCCCTACTCCCAGCCCCCATCGTCTCGTCGCCCTACTCCAGTCGCCCAGCTCCTGTCTCCCTCCTCCAGTCGCCATGCTCCAGTCACCCTCCTTCCATCGCTATGCTCCCCCCGTCGCCCTCCTCCCGTCGCACTCCTCCCGTCGCCCTGCTCCAACCGTCGCCCTGCTCCCGTCTCCCCGCTCTTGTCCTCACATCATTGTCACCCCTCTGGGAGAAAAGCCGCCAAGCTCCCCCGAAGAAAAGATTTAGTGCCGCCATTCTCAAGTGGTCGATCTCCCGAAGAAACATTCGCGGACCTATTCTATGCTTTGTGCACTCCATTCCTAGGTATGATTTTTCTTTTTCATCACTTCCATTCTTATTTGAATTCCCTAATTTCTTGAGTTTCATTCTTCTTACTATTGTTTTCTGAAAAATGTTATGAGCATTTCACCAAAATCGACAACAAGTGATTCTGAGAATGATCCAAATAATACCACTGTGGGTACTTTTTGTTCTTCCAATTTATGCATTATATATTATGTGTACTTGTGAGCTTAACCTAATATGATATATTACAAATATTTGTTGGTGGTATTGATTCAAGTGTTACTAATGATCTTTTACCGCAATTTTTAGCACATATAGGGAATTGGTTCATGTGAAAATACCCATTGGAAAACGTTGTGGATTTGCTCAGTTTGCAAATAGGTAAAACCTCTTTTTTTGGTCCCGATTTATGGGATTTTTTGCATTTGGAAAGTTCTAAGTTCTGTTTGCTGAATTGTTTTGCATCAGAGGGAATGCAGAGGAGGCTTTGCGGATGTTGAATGGGACGTTGTTTGGAGGTCAAAGCATTCGGCTTTCATGGGGTCGTACTCCTTCAAACAAGCAAGTCTTGACCTCTATTTTCCTGTCTTAATGATGAAATGTTCTTGTTTGTGTATTTGGATTCAATTTGATTCCACTTTTTTTCTTTTGTAGACACAACAGGAGCATAACCAATGGAATGGTAATTATTATGGATATTCTCAGGGATATAATGCATACGGATATGCCCCACCTCAACAAGATCCAAACATGTATGCATATGCATCATATCTGGGGGTATGCAAATTATCAACAACAAGCTAATCATCAGCAGCAGGTAATCTGCCTTCATTTATTATGGTCATTGTTGGTATTGTTGCTATCATGTTTTTTGTATTAATATTGATGTTTGTACAGCTAGTTCTATTTTTATGCAATGTTGTTTCAGTAGACAAGGGCCCTATCATTCCGTAATTGCCTATGATGCTTGTGTTCAGTTGTTCTAAAATTCATGGGCCCGTGATTGCATGGAAGCTGCAATTTTTGTGGAGAATGAATGTTCCCTACTGGGTTAAGCTAGGGATGTACTTTTTTGAAGAGAAACATATTTCATTATTTTAATGACAAATTTCCACAGCCTCATCAATTCCTCGTCTTCTATTTCTGTTACTAATTTTACCTTGAGTATTAGTAACATTTTTAGAATTTAATGCGCATTAGTATAATCTTCAATTATTGTTCTTTTTTTTGCTTAGCATTTTAGTACGGTGGAAGTTATGGAAGAATGTCAGCTCTTTAGTATAAATAGATTATGGAAGAAAATCAGCACTTTAGTATGAATAGAAAATGAATGCCAACAAAAAAACTTGATTCTATTGTCTTAAAATGTGATTTTAATGTGCATTTAATTCTCAAGTGAAAGCATATATGCTCAATGTTACATTAAATATTTCTTCATCTAAGGTTGTTTACTCTTCTTCCTTTTTCCCTGGTTTATTATTTCACCGTAGATTCATCTTTTCACTCAAACAATGAGTCAGTTATAGAAGAGCCTTATATTACATAAAACCATTTTAGGGACACGTCTCACAGGTAAATGTTGTTTATTATTTCATTGTAGTTAGGGATAGTGGCGCATCTCATTTGTATGTGGGCGATGTCCGCATCAAGCATCACCTAGCATGTTCTTGCTCCTAATTAAGTGATTTCTTGATTTCTTATTTCCTCCCAAGGATTCCCATGACTTATTTGGATAATCATTAGATATTTGTAGGTTCAGATTTAGATGATGCGAAGAATTCTGCTTGGTCGAGATTTTAGAGTTTTTGTGCAACCATTTGGTTTCTTCTAACGCCTTGCATAGCTAACATATTCATAAATTTATAGGTATAAATATATATGTTGTGAGTCCATTTAGGTCGAGATTTAGAGTTTATGTACATTTTACTGGTTTCACATCTGAAAGAGTGCTTTTTTTTTAAATGAGAGCGAAGATGGCCTACATTGCATAATGTTGTTAAGTTTAATGAAAAACTTTGAAAAGTAGATGAAAGATGATCAATGCGCCGATGTTCATTTGTTAAATAAGCAATTAGTTCTTTATTATTGACCTTTTTAATAAACGAAATTGCATGCCTTCATTTTCTTCTCCCTCTTACTTCAAGGCTCGTAATTAACCATTCTTATTTACTTCAAGGCTCGTAACGAACCATTAGCTTGTATGTTTTTGATGTTTTGATCTACTCTAACAAGCAATTTTGGTTTATGACCATGATCTTCATCCTTTGTTCTTGGTTTTGATCTACATTAACATTGTTCCTACAAATTTTTTTGCTGCTCATTTAATTCAATTCCTCTGATATTTTTTATTTACGTGTGTTTTATGATGCCTAAAATTTTCTACATTACCCTACCATTCCCCTTGTTTGCATTCCAACACATTTCCGTATGTTCACTTACAAATTTGAAGGAATTTCTGGTAAATTGCAAGCAAGAACAGTTTCAGATAATAAAAAACCTCTGTAGATGCTACTCTTTTATTAATCCAATCGGGTCCCTTCCTCAATACTCCTCATTTTCCCTAGTTTCACGGCCCTAGTTCTGCATAGGTGTTGTTAAATGAAAGTAATGCCAGTTTATGAAAAGAGATTTGTAGACCTAAGCAGAAATTTTTGATTGTTTGATTTTGCAAGGATGGCTAGAACAAAGCATCATGCTTTGATTACATGTAACATATATATTTTATATATGCATTTCCTAAGATATATAGAGATTGTCTCAAAAAACAATATTCTGCGATCACATATTGATTCTTAAGTAAATCATGAATGGTGACTTGATGATTATCTTATTCATCAAAGATATGCGGTGCTTGTCTGCTTTAATGTCTTTCTTTTCTTATGTTATGATTATCTCAATGGACTAATTAATCCAGCCTATTTATCAGGCAATGTATTGTTTCCGTGGTAGTGGCGCCGCTGCTGGTGGATGGGAGAGGGAGAGGCGGGGCTTGAATTTAGGACAGAGTCGGCCTTCACCGTGCCGCCTGGTCTAAGCCTCGGCGCCTTGCTGGATTCTTCTGCCATGTTCTCCTCTAATTTGGTGTGTTCCTTGTGAAAACTCTTGTCTTCAATGTTTCCTTCTCTTTTTTTTTTCTCGTCTCACACCTTAATGCTTATGGAGATTACATAATCAGTGATTTTTTTAATATATTTTAATTAGGATCTATTGGGGTTGAACGATGTTTGGGTGTGTAGAAGGATTTGTAGAGAATAAAAGGTTTCTTGTTTGTGCTCTTCTGGTTTTAGGAACATCAGTTTTGTAAACAATTGATTGGGATTTTGGATATTAAGTTGCTGGATTGATTTTTGGAGATTATATGTAAGAAGAGATTAGATAGAAGTAAAGTTTGCATAGTGGTGATTTGGATTAATTTTTGTCAAGCTATGCATATTCTAGCTAGATCAGTAAAAAAAACTTCTTGATCTGATTAATGTCGAATTAATTTTGATTCTTGCAAATCACTTTCGTCATAGGTAAAATTCTAAGATGAATGTGTTATCATATACTATAGGGGTCAATGAGAGATGAAAATTTGTTTATTCTCTATGGAGATGAGAAATTGAGAGATTAAATAGAAGTAAAGTTTGCATAGTGGTGTTTATTCTCTATGGAGATGCTTGCTTGATTCAGCTGGTTTTGTATCGTCATGCATTGCTCTAATGGTTGTTGCTGTCAATGTGAGTTCATTCGACAATGTTTTCTCTTATTGAAAGTTATACACTTGTTTGTTCTATCTCAAAAAATGAAAACAAGTACCTGATTGATTACTCGTTGCAATATTGATGCTCATTGATTTAGAGATATGCTGTATTATCCCAACTCTGAGCATCTTACAGAATTTCCTTCACCTGAACTAAAAATATATGTTGTATTATCCCAACTCTGAGCATGGTACAAAATTTCAATTCATTTTTTCTAGGATTTTTTGTTTCTCTTTTTGGCTTACTTTCAATTGTGTCAAAAATAGACTCAAATTTCCTACATTAACTGCATATAACATAAGACAACTCCCCTCGATCATGCACTCAGGCAACCTGACGCCGCTTTTATAGGTTTGATTTTACTCTGCACTCTTTCTAGTAAATTGCTTTTCATCATTTTCTAATAGTGAGGTTCCCTATTAACAGGTTCTCTGATGTTTTTCCTCCTGATTTGATACATAGGAACCTCATCATTCTATGCAGTTTATGATGAAGAGATTATGAAAAGAATTCCCTGAGCCAAGATGCATTTCATTATTTCAAGCAATGCATGAAAGAGTGTCGGAACTGATTGCTACGTTCTGACTTTTATTAGCTATTACTCTTCTGTTGCTTGTCCTGTATATGAGAATTTTCTAACTCTATAGCTGTCATTCATATTTTGTGATCTTATATTTAAGTGATGCCTGTTTTTC
Source organism: Dactylorhiza incarnata (assembly GCA_033032865.1). Taxonomy (NCBI): domain Eukaryota; kingdom Viridiplantae; phylum Streptophyta; class Magnoliopsida; order Asparagales; family Orchidaceae; genus Dactylorhiza; species Dactylorhiza incarnata. The sequence goes on along the minus strand of JAWHQI010000033.1, from coordinate 11,371,743 downwards.
TGAACTGAAATACCATATTGGATGCAGGATATTCTGAACTGAAATACCATATTTAAGTGTTGCTAATTGGAACAGACTTTTATGTTCGCATGTTGGTGCACAAATATTATTATTTGTGCCGTTAATATAATTTGATTGTAAATAGCTGGTATCAGTGTGCTTATAACATTATTTTTTTGTATATGCATTGAATTATTTGGCACACCTTCAAATCATGGCATATATATTTTTTTAAAAATAACTCGGACAAGTATTTGCCATGGTTTCTAACCGTGGTAAATACTTTTCTAAAAATGATTCTGCGCAGTATTTTCCATGGGATCTAACCGTGGCAAATATTTTTTTTATAAGTATGTATAGTATTTGCCACGGTTGGCTGCCGTGGCTAATAATGGTCTTTTAGCCACGGTAGGGGAACCGTGGCTAATAATGAACTTTCAGCCACGCCAGGAAAATCGTGGCTAATAGGTGATGAAATTGGGATCTTTAGCCACAGTTCAATTTCGTGGCTAAAAGTCGTGGCAAAAGTGTATTTGCCACGGACTGAGCGTGGCAAATACTATTTGCCACACTCGCATTGCCCACGCCCATTTACCGTGGGCAGGCCGTGGCTAAAAGGCTTTTGCCACGGTTTATGACTTTTAGCCACGGCAATTTGCCCTGGCTAAAAGTCCATTTTCTGGTGGTAGTTATTGATGTTGTACACTCTATAGGCCTTGCTATGAGAGTTGTAGCCAACAAAAATACCCTCACTGCTTTTCTCAGCAAACTTAGTTAGCTTGGATTTCCCATTATTAAGGACATATCATTTGCTTCCAAAGATCCTAAAGTAGGATAAGGTTGGTTTTCTGCCCTTCATTAACTCATAGGGGGTTTTCTTGTGGGTTTTGATGATGGAAGCCCTGTTTATCACATGACAACCTTTATTGATAGCCTCTGCCCAGAAGTATTCTGGTAGAGAGGAGTCACTTAGCATTGTCCTACTAGCCTATATCAAGGTTCTGTTCTTCCTTTCTGCAACCCCATTCTGTTGAGGAGTTCTGGATGAGGAGAATTCTTGGAAGATACCTAATTCTTGGCAGAATTCTGTCATAGCCCCAGACTGAAATTCTGTCCCATGGTCACTTCTGAGTTTGACCGCAGTACAGTCCATCTCATTCTGGATCTGCCTGACAAATTTTTTCAAGATATCTAGGGTATCTGATTTCTTTTTGAGGAAGAATACCCAAGTGAACCTGAAATAATCATCAACAACTACAAGGGTATATGTCTTCCCTCCTAAGCTATGAACTGACATAGGACCAAACAAATCCAGGTGCAGTAGAAATAAGAACCTAGAGGATTCTTTGTTAGATATGCTTTTAAAGCTGGTCCTAGTCTGCTTTCCAAGTTGGCAGGCTTGACATGGACCATCTTTGATGCACTTAATATCAGGTCCATTTCTAACTAGGTTTTGTGAGAATAACTTGCCTATTGTCTTATAGTTGATGTGTGCAAGTCTCTTGTGCCATTGAACACAGAGAGCCTCTTTACCATTAGCCACAAGACATATGGGCATGGAAGAATTTGTGATGAGAAAATTTAAACAATAAATATTCCCACTCCTAGTGCCAGTTAAGATAGCCGCAGAATTTAAGGACTTCTTAATTAGACACTTGTCTTTGTGGAAGGTAATAACAAATCCTAAGTCACAGAGTTGACTTATGCTTATGAGATTGTGTTTCAATCCCTCCACATAAGCCACCCTTGTGATGGTGACTAACCCATTTGAGATGCTGCCATAGCCCCTGGTCACTCCCTTTTCTGAACCTCCAAAAATCACTGTTGGTCCATTCTCCACAGGGGTGAACTCTTTCAAGTACTTTCTGACTCCAGTCATGTGCCTGGAGCAGCCACTGTCCAAATACCAAATTGGAGGGTGGTTGGCATTTGGACCTACCTGCAAGACAAATTACTTCCCCTTAGGTACCCAAAATGGATTGGGTCCTCGGTTTCTGTTAGGTTGATATAAGGGAACACTAAACCACGAGGGGTTCTGCACTCTCTTTGCATAGGGCCCTGTTGGGTTGAACCAACAGTCCAAGGAAAAGTGGCCTACTTTCCCACATCACCAGCATTCATGTCTGTTATATCTTCTCTTTTGCTTCACCATCTGAGTGGGATGGCAGTGCTGATGAGCAGAGGAGAATCCATCTTGTCTAACAGATCTTGGGTGAACCTCATATGTGTGAGATTGGGGTGGAATCGGTCTCACCACATTTTGATTCACCTGCTTGAGAACAGGCTTTGTAGGAACATCCTTTCTCTTACTCTTGATTGCTGTTGCTGCAGGTCTGTGGGCTGAAGGACTTGACACCAACACCTTCTTGTAGAATGGTCTAGCTTCAGAATCTGTGCCCTTAACTGTCTCCTGATTAAAACCAATACCAGCTCTGAACTGTCCAGAGAAGGTGTCAATGATAGGCAGAATAGTTTTGGACATTGAGAAGTTGGATGCCAGTTTCTTCTCAGCCAACAACATTTCCTCAAGGTCCTTAATGACCTTGTTCTTCTGTCCTAACTCAGCATTTTTAAGCCTTATGGCTTCCTTGAATTTGTTCACTTCTTTGCTCATAGTAGCCAGCTTCTCAGCTATCTCCTGGAGATCAGATTGAACATGCTTCAAGGAATTTAACTCCTTGGTCTGGACTTTGAGGAGTTTCTTACAGCTTTTGAAGGCTTTTCATAGGGCTTTATATTGCCTTATTAGTTCAGATTCAACATCATATTGGGATCTTGAGGCCGTGCTGTTGGCAGCAGACACATCCTCATCATCATGCAAAGAATTTGCCACTGATTCAGAATCAGAGGCAGATAGGGAGGTTTTGAGATTCACCTTTCCAGGAGAGTTGTCATCCTGGTTGCCTTCATTGATGGCCATCAATCCAATAAGTGCCTTGTCCTCAGTCCCAGAGGAGCTTGAGTCCGAGTCACTCAACGTTCTCGTTTTCTTGGCCACGAACCCTTTTTCAGAGTTCCTCTTGCTCCTCGAGCTTCTTCTTTCTTCATGGTTCCTTGACTCCTTCTTAGAGGGACAGTCCGTAGCCATGTGACCTGTTTTGCTGCAGGAATAGCAGACAGTATTATTTAAATCATGTCTACTTGAGTTGGATCTGTACCTGTCCTCCCTGGGAGCTTTGGATCAGTCTCGATGGTCAGATCTTCTGGAGCTTGAGGAGGAACTTCTATTGTTGTCCCTCCTTCTTCTGTGTAGCAGCTTTTTGAACTGTTTTGAGAGGAGTGCCACCTCTCTATCAGTGTCATCAGAATCAGAGGAGCTGGCTTCTAATTCCTCACTGCTCTCAGATCTATTCTGATATGCAGAGCTCTTGCTCTTTAATCTTCTGGTGCTCTCAACCTTTAGAGCCACAGATCTCTCTTTTGTGCTCACTCTTGAGCTTTCTTCTTCAGCCTTTCTGGTGTTGAGCTGAAGTTCATGAGACAACAGCTTTCCATATAAGTTTTTGGGCTCCATGACACCCAACTGACCCATCTCTCTGATGGCACAGATCTTGATGTCCCATTCTTTTGTGAGGGATCTGAGAAACTTGTCATTTAGATCAGAGTTGGTGAATTCTCTTTCGTAGTTTCTCAGACCATTCACTATCTTGAAGAATCTCTCATAACAGTTGGAGATTATTTCATTATTTCCTTGCTTGAAGGCATCATACTCTTGGTTGAGGAGGGATTTTCTATCATCCCTTACCTCTTCAGTACCCTCCATATATATGATCAAGGAGTCCCACATCTCCTTGGCCGTTTTGCAGTGAATTAGGTTCTGGAGGGTTGAATCATCTACAACACTTACAATAACATTCTGTGCCCTCTTGTCCAGGCCTGCCAAGGCGAGCTCGTCCTTGGTCATGTCTTCATATTTCTTTATCACCTTCCGCGTCGGATCAATGGTGGAAGGGGTTGTGGAGATAAAAGGACACTGTTGGACTGTCAGATAGATTCTTGGATCGACCGCTTCCATGAACAGCCTAACTCTTTCCTTCCAGATGGGAAAGTTCTCCTTGGTGCAGATCGAATGTTAGGTGATCATGGTTCTTTTTCGATTATTTGTGCGAGTTCCGAATATATTAGCACAACACCGAAAATATCGCACAGATAAACACAGATAAAGCACACCAGACGACACAAGATCTATAGAGGTTCCTTAAGACCGGGTGTCTTGAGTAGTCCTCTGTCCCTCTGCGCCTACCCAGCAGTGTGCTAGGATTGGCAAACTCCGCCAAAACGATCAGGCCCTCAAGCCTTACAACACGGACCTGCAAGTCCCAACAACCTAGGACCGCAAGCCCCTACTGCCCTCGAGTCACAAGCTCGACACTCAGGCCCTCAAGCCCTACAATACGGACCCGCAAGTCCCAACAGCCTAGTCCCGCAAGCCCCTACTGCCCCCGAGCCCGCAAGCTCGACAAATCGCACCCTCAAGTGCACTGCCCTGGCCCTCAAACCTTACAGCTCTCCAGCCCTCAAGCTGGACAAATAGGCCCGCAAGCCTTTACAAAGATTACAGTAAAGAGACTGTTACTTCTGCCGGATGAAGATCGGCGACTTTAGCCTGTTGAAGATCAGCTCCTTGAGATTGAAGAAGATGATTCTGAATCAGATCTTGAGCGCACGGTTCTTCTTCAAATCTTTTCTTAGCCTGATGAAGATTAGCAACTTAACAGTGGATGAAGATGTCTACTTCTTCTTTTTCTTTCTTTCTTGCGCCGCTTGTACTGTTCGATTCGCTATATGCGCAAGTTCTTTCTTACTGATAGATTGATACCGTGTTAGGGCAACCTATTATCTCTTTTATAAGACTGCGAGGTCCCCAACGGTCTTCTGAAAAAGTGCCTTAAGTGTCAGACGCTCCTTTCCTTAAGAGCACGCGCTGATTAGACAATTAGGTGGGGGCATTAAATGCTGACAACGCGTCCGCAACATTTGAATCTGTCTCGACGATATTTCCATTATTACGGCGACATGGAAACTATGTCGATGACAGAACTTTGTCGATCCCTTTGACCTTGGAGGATCTTCAACTCTTTTTGCTTCTGCTTCTGAAGAAGGTATCTCGACGATACGAGACATACTGGCGATTCTGCATATACGGCGACATGCTTTCTTTGACTGTGTCATTGAGATCTTCTGTCTTGCTGTCTGTCATCGTAATCATGTTGTACTCTCGACAACATGCCTTCTGTACGATGACGTTTGTTCTTTCTCGACGACAAGGCCACTTTGGTGAAGTCGACGATACCGCGTCTTCTCTGCGTTCAACGATCTTGCTGAGTCTCAGCGGTCGACGATCTTTCTTCTGAGTTCGACGATCTTCCTTCTGAGTTCGACGATCTTGCTTCTGCGTTCGACGATCTTGCTTCTGTGTTCGACGAACACGCCCTTTGTACCTTCTCAACGTCTCCTTCTCTGGTCTCATCTCAGCAGTCGACGAACTGAGTTCTGCGTTCGACGAACGGCTCTTTGCGTTCGACGAACACACCAATTGTGCCTTCTCAATGGCTCCTTCTCTAGTCTCATCTCAGCGGTCGACGAACTGTGTTCTGTGTTCGACGAACGGCTCTCTGCGTTCGACGAATGCGCCAATTCTCAGCGGTCGTTGATCTTCCTTCTATCTTCCTGAGATTTATAAGCTAGAGAAGCGATCAAATACAAAGTGAAGTTTTCTTGACTTGGTGACTTCTTCAAATCAGGAATCATGGGGGAAAGATTCCCAACACTAGTCTCCAAAAATGACTTTGAAGTTGGGTAAAGAAAAAAATGTTTCTTTAAATTTCTCTTTTTATATAAGGCTGTGATGTAGTCGGGGTAAGATTGCTCGTTCAAGTGTTTTCTATGTCCAGTCTAAGGAGAAGTGATGCTAGTGTGATTGCCCTTTTGACTATTCCTGCTATTCCCATTGTTCCCGGAGTTGCTAGTCTCACTCAGTGCGAGTATGCGACCTGCGAATTCCTCAGCCGTCGCTGCTAAGCTGTCAGGATATCACTCGCCGATTCTTCTTCCCGGTTCGATGAACCCGTCTATCCTAGCTTCGCTGCTACTACTTTTATTCCTAAGTTAGCACCCGGCTCTTTCAGGTTTGACAATAGTTGTAGCCACCGCAGGTCTTTCTTTCCTTGGGGAGGGCGACGTGAGGGCGGCACCGGAACTAGCCCTTTCCTTGCTTCTTGCTTTTAGAGAGGACGAAGAAACTCTTGTAGCTAAGGGTTGATTCGTTGTTGCGGTGTAGCTTTTGAGTGCAAAGTAGCTCAGAGGGATAATGAAGTAGCTTAAGTCGCTTCTTCTTCCTTCTTAAGCTGGTGTAGCTATTGCAGCTAAGAAATTCTTAGAAGTGTGGAAGAATTCCTTCTTAGAATGTAGCTAATGCAACTTAGAACGAAGCTAATCCTTAATCCGTTGCTGCTTAGAGAGGAGCCGGCTAGTCTCATCTACGAATAACAGGAAATCCAACAACTTTGAATAGAATACAAACCTGATTGATAACAACAAGCTGCTAGTTTTCTTGCAAGCGAGGCAAGGAAGAATTAATCCCTGCTTTTTGCTCTTGTGCACATGAATGCAAGAAAAAAGAAAGAAAGGGTTTGTGGTTTCTAATGTTCTAAGGTCTCATGTCTGTGGCTAGAAGAGAAAACACTCTTAGTGACCTGTAAAGGTTAGAAGAAGAAAGGAAAGTGTTTTCCTAATGTTCTCTTTGGAGTAGGTAATATCTTATTCAAAAAAGAGTAAACTCTTAGAAGAGGTAATCCTTTTCTTTCATATATTAACAATCCGTGCCAAGCCAGGGAAGATCGATACCTTCGTGTCTTTATTTAGTTATTCACTAGAGCAATTATGATCTGTAAGTCGATCCAGGGCAATTCAAGCATACACTATTTCATCTCCAGTTAAACGCTAAGCCCTTTTGTCAGCCCTAAGAGAATACCCTCCTTCTGGTAGTTCTCTGACATTAACCATGGGTTTTTCGACTTTAGAGCGTTTACATTGGGTAATATTTAGTCCCTGTGCTACTTATAGCCATTCCTTCTGCCAGAGAGTGAGTTTCAATAAGTGTAAGCAAAGCAGGCAAAGAAAAAGTAATTGAAAGCAGGACGCTATGCGCCTCTAGTCTTTATGTATCCCCTTCCCCATAATACGAGTTCCCTTTACCTGTGGGAGTCCAATTACCTGATATGGAATTTTCCAGCTATATTACAGCATCTATGCTAACAGATTTCCATTATAGCATAACAAGTAACATTTCAAGTAGCGTAAATATAGAAGTCTAAGCAGAACTTACATATATGAGCATTCAGTCTGAAAAAAGTAAATAGAGTTCTCAAAGTCAGTCCCTACATCCAATCAACGAGTAAGGGCATCAACTCTGGGTTATGTGGTTGCGGGTTCAACTCCATTGAAACCTTAACTTACAGCTCTTCTTTCTCAAGCCTAGGCATCATATCCATTTCCCTATCCTTATTTATTTCATCCCTGGAAGCTTTCCATGTATTGCTAGGAGCTCTGGATTTACTTCAAGGAAAGATAGGATGGGGCATTTCCTTCAAATTGGTGATATCCTTTCCTTATTCCTTTTCTTTAGTTCTTTGAAGCAAGCTACCTTCCATTCTTCTCAGCATTAAGTATTGGTCATTGTTGTCAGGCAGTATTCTAGCGAGTCAATGTGTATGAGGGCTCATTGTCGTCTGTCTTTGTAAGCCGTATGCTTCTTTCTTGCTTCAGTGAGCGAGTACTTTTTTCTTTTTTTGATAGAGGTATGAAATTCCTCTTCTGATAAGGAGAAGAACTACTAGGCAGTCTAAGCTATCTCATTTGCTTACTTACTTCATTCATTGCCGTAAGAAGAAAGATAAGACCCGCCTTTTTCAAGAAGATATGCTTGCCTATCTCTTTTCTTGCTCTAGAGCCGAAGATAAAGCACTGCTTAGTTGAGATGGGGAAATGAAGATAAGTGCACTCCAATGGCTTCACTTTCAATGGCCAGAGGAAAGACTCCTACTCCCACAATAGGACTAGGGGCAAGAGCACTATCCAATTTTCCATTCCTATAATGTGAATGTAAATAGTGGGTGGTCTAGCAATTTCAATTGTAAAGGCTGGAACATAACTCACAGAAATGAAAAGAGACACTGCTGCAACAGGAAGAGCTTACCGCCCCGTGGGGACATCTACTGGCTCGGCTGGTATGACATTGAAAGAGGGGGCTTAGCTTAGAACTTTTTTCATTTAGCTGTGAACCAATAAGCTTTGTCAATGCGCTTACTACTAGATCTAGATAGGTTGAGCTTTTCTTCTTCAAGAGGATCATTGGGAAAAGGGGAATTGAACTGGCTTAAAGTATGAACTAAAAATAGCTTAGGTCCTTGACCTTTGACCTATCCCTCTTATCCATAGCTTGCTTGAAAGACTACTGATTTTGCTAAAAAAAGAACTAGCTTGTCTGAGCCTGCCTTACATACTTCTTTCCGTTGGTTCTTGGTTTTGGTAAGGTTTTCCCAATTCTCCAAACCCGAATTTCTCCTGCAACCTCTCCTCTCCCCCTTCATCGAAAACCAAAAGAGCATAGTGAAAAAAGTGAGAAACCCCATTTTCCGGCAAGGCGAGCGCTAGCGATGAAAATGATCTTTTTTTATCTTTCCTATGGAAAAAGTGTGGTAAACCCTTTTTCCCTAAATGAGTTCAAATAAAATGATCTTTTTTATCTTTCCTATGGCAAAAGTGTGGTAAACCCTTTTTCCCTCATGAAGGGTCCAAAATAAATGAGATTTTTTTTATCTTTCCTATGACAAAAGTGTGGGACTTCGTCCCCTCATGAAGGGTCGTCAATTCTCTTGCCTGGCTTTCCAACACGAACTCATAACGAAGATCTAATAGGGCTTCTCAGTGTGACGAGTGCTTCCAATGGTGGAATCACTAACTCCTTTTTAATAGATCTTGGATAATACCAGGCGCTAGAAGCCCTAATTATACCAGTTCACTGCCCTTCTTGTCTTTCTTCACCAAAGCCCTTGCTCCTACCCCGAAGTAGCTCGAGCGAAGCGAAGCCCTTGCGCCTACCCTGATGAAACAAGTCAACTAGCCTCTGCTTACTAGATTCCTCTTTTTTATGATTATGAATGAAACCTTTCTTGACTTTCCTTTGTTTAGTTGTTTCAGTAATTAGAGGCCCTAAAAATGATTCAAATTTGGGCAATGGGGCGAGGCAGGCCGAGAAGCAGGCAAGCGAGCCATGAAGGTCGTGAAGCATCTGATGTTTGAAACAATATCGATCGGTAGTATTTGGAGGAAATGCTCTTGCTTTTCTTACTCCTTGACAGGTTGAATCTCATCATGAGGGATAAGACTAGTTCACTTTGATAATGAAGATAAAAGAGCTCGAGTGAGGGTTCGACAACAAGAGAAGAGCTAGTGTAGTGAGGGTTCACCTTCGTACTAATTACAGCTTCTGATTCTGATGCCTATGCAGAAGTAATTTCTCACCAAACTGGATTGACTCATAATTCAGGCATAGGCGAGTCAGGTGATAAAGCAAGGCTAGCGAGACCTCCACGATTGATAACAAATAGGGCTTCCTCAATTCCTGAAATAGAGGAAGAAAGATCTCCACGAGGCATTATTGCTTTTCAAGAGAGAAAGGGTACGCGTGGAGTGATAATGGAATGAAGCAAAAAGGGGCTATGAAAGACGAAGGATCGGAGACCTTCGTCTCCCCTTGAGTCAGGCAATATATCAGCTAGGATAGATAGATAGAATATCGGAATGGCAAGCAAGCTAAGCAAGAAAGAAAGGCGACCCGGTTTCAAGATTTGCGCCTATACAACGTACTTTTCAAGTTCTTCCTGGTCTTGCTCGGGAAGAAGAAAGCCTACCTTACAGAACAGACAAGTCATGTCATGAGATTTTTGTTATCTCTGGTTGTCACCCTATTGTTCACCCAAGTCAAAGAAGAAGCAACCAATTCACGATAGGCCTTTTTCGAGACAAAAGAGGCTGACGTATCTTCGACCGACACAGATAAAGCAAAGTCTCTCTTTCCAGGTAGGGATTCTCTGACAAAATTTCTCATCTTCGAGTTGAAGAGACCATGTTCGTCTGCGTAGTGGGTGTGATTGCCTTCCTTTCTTTCTATAGGCCTTCTTTGAAAAATGTGAAAGTTCACATTTCGAATACTCTTCTTTCCGATCGAATGCTTATAGCTTGGGGATAGAGTAAGGTTATTCACATCCTATACTGGGCGGGAAGTATGTGAAGATCGAGTCTCCAAAGTCTTCTATGATTCAAAACCTAGCGAGAGTTGTTTCAAGGCTCCGAACAAAGGGAAGAAGTAGACTTTATCTACCCTAGCTTAAAAGAGACTCGCAGATGGAGTGGACCCATGTCCACCTTTTAGTTAACCAGAATATCCTTTCTCTGAGATTGCAGTTGGATGCGAGGCTTCTTTGAGAAGATACCTTTCCGAGAAAGAAAGCAGGATTGGCAAGCTTGACAACGTCATTGCGGGGGTGGCTATCGCTATCCATTAACATTAACGAGAGCATCGCGTAGCGCTCAGAGCAAAGCAGTAGTGCATAACGAGAAGGTTGTTGCCTAGTCCGAGTTCGATCAACTCTTTCTCTGGTCTCGGAATGTGAACCACTTGACTTTGAAAAGAAAGGCGAGCGTTAGCGAAGCGATAGAACTTCACCGTCTGAATATCGCTGTCAGGGATTTTCATTCTTGTGAGGGGCCAATAAGAAGGGTAGAGTGGTTTTTGCATATGTTTCTGTTATGCTGGATAGAAGAGTGAAGGAGTTTAGAGAGCCACACTGAGAGACAGACTCTCAGTGTGGGCTGGTAGAAATGGATTTTCAGCCATAGCTGGTGTAAGAACCAAGGAGGCATGGCCAAATCATGGCTTCGGGCCTTTGCAATGACAAATTTTCTAAGTTCCCAGAGGCTCTACCATCAAGCATTTGGCGCCTATGGAGATTGACATAAGAGAATTCGAACAACCCTTGTCTAGGTCGGGAATCAAGAGCAATGGGTTCGATTCGATCACCTGCATGATGTGAAATAGGATAAGGTTTTCGCACAAGAGTAGAATCCATCTTTCCTACTCATGCGGAGAGGGCGGGATATGGTGACATTGCCAATCCCGTAGGGCTTGGCTCAACATATTCCGATGATGTAGTAAGAGAGGCTGGCTCCGCAAGAGATTCTTTTGCAACGAAAGCAGAGCGTGGGTGGCCGTATCCACAAGAAAGCAGTGATGGCTCACTTGGATCCACTCAAAGTCATCGAATCCACCTGTCGGTGTTGGCAATAGATGGGGCCAAATAGGAAGACAACAGTGAAGCTGTTTAGGTCCTGCAATCGAACAAAGCTTGCAAGAGAACTCGCGGGTGGAATAGCCCTCCCTTACCTCCCCGAGCCCAAAGTTAACCTTTGCTGGAGCATCCCTATTTGATACTTCTGCTTCTTTTGTCTAACCCATCTGTTCAATTCCTACATTTGCCATAAAGAAGTGGAAGACTCTGAGTCACCTATATCCCCAGCTAGCTACTAAAAAGGGGGTTTGTTGTTACAGGTAGACTAAACCAACAAAAGAGTCATTGGTTATTGGGAATCCGAAAGAAATGATGTAATGTAAGAAAGATTAGATGTTCTACTCTCCTGCGGAACTAAGCTGTCCTGTAACATATGGTCCCTTGTCATGCAAGAAGACGATAGCCCAACAGCCAACTTAGGGTCTCATGTCACTACACAGAACCTAGTTCGTACTTATTATCAACTGCAGATGAGTGGGCATCCCATCCCTTTCTCGTATGCTGGTACCCCTTAAAGTCTAATTCGGATGCACAACTGAAAGCAAGATGCCTGGTTAAACCATTCCAATGCCCCTACTCCCCAGGTCAATGACAACCGAAATGGAGCGAGCTGCGGAACATGGTTCATAGGAAAGTTGTTGGAGTTGGGGAACACTTCTGGTCTGGGTTCGTCGAACGACGTTCGACGAACAGAGAAGGGTTTGTCGAACGGCATTCGACGAACGGAGAAGGGTTCGTCAAACTCCGCCTACGTTCATCGAATGGGTCCTTAAGAAAAGCAGTCTCAGCGGATGTTGCTGGACCGTCTCAGCGGGTATACATGCCGTCTCAGCGGATGTTGCTGGACTGTCTCAGCAGATATACATGCCCTCTCAGTAGATGTTGCTGAATCGTCTCAGCGGATATACATGCCGTCTCAGCGGATGTTGCTGAACTATCTCAGTGGATATACATGCCGTCTCAGCGGATGTTGTTGAACCGTCTCAGCGCATGTGGTTCTGAGTCCGGTTTGGCGCCCTATTTAAAGGGTGCGTAACCCTGGTTTAGGGTTAAGCCTAAGAGAGTGCAACCGTGTTTTGAGCTGTTGTTCTTGGCGGCAGTTCCCCTGTTATTGTCTGAAGAGGGTTGAGTGAGGTAGGATCGGTTCTTCTTGATCCTTGTAACCTTGTAAGCTGTAATCCGATTTGGTGATTAGAACATCGAGAAGAGGAAGGGGAGAAGGGACGTAGCCCGGATTGGGGTGAACCTCTGTAGATCTGTGTGTCTTCTGTGATTGATCTGTGATTCTTTGTGAATTTTTCTTTTGAATTTCTCGTCTCGGCACACCCTATTCCTATACATTTGGTATCAAAGCGAGGTTCTTGATCCTGGAAATGGGTTCTGGCGGCATGCAGATCGAGATCGAGAAGTTTGATGGAAGTCGATTCGATCTATGGAAGATGAAGATGGAGGATATGTTGATTGATCGAGATCTATGGTCTGCGATCGAAGATGATCCTCCCGTTGCTAAGGCTGGAGAGAAGGTTGCGAGCACATCGAAGGGAGAATCTGTAGAGGCGACTACAACGGTTACAACGGAGGATACGACCTGCACGAAAACCGATCGGAAGGCTAAGGGCCTGATCCGGTTATTCCTTGTAGATTCAATCTTGACTAACGTCATGGAGGAGACTTCAGCATGAAGTCTGTGGCGTAAGTTAGAATGCCTTTACCAGAGCAAGTCCCTGGTAAACAAATTGCTATTGAGGAAGAAGTGGTATAAACTTTGGATGCATGCGGGCGATTCGTTTTTAGAGCACTTGACTCAATTCAATACTATTGTGAGTCAGTTAATCTTTATTGGTGAGAAGATCTCGGATGAGGATAGAGCCATCACCTTGTTGTGCTCACTACCAGATTCATGGGACAATCTGATTGTCGTGATTTGGGGGAGTAGAGACAAGGAACTGTCATATGATACTATATGTGCAGCTCTTTTATCTGAGGAGACCAGGAGAGGAGGTTCTGAGGTGACGAGCAAAGGTGCTTTGAGTGTATCCAGATCCCGTCCTCAACGAAGCGAGAACAAGCATGGTGGATATCGAGATAAGTCTCGAGGTAGATCTAAGAGCCAGGAGAGGGAGAAGCGTAAGAAGCCCGTTCGGTGCTGGAAGTGCAATGAGACTGGTCATGTGAAGTCACAATGTCCGAACAAGGCCATTCAGAACAAGGAGACACCGACAACTTCTGGTACGAAGAAGGAGGGCGACGACGGTGACATGTACATCACTGCCGCGTGCGTTGCTCAGAGAGATTCTGATATGTGGTATGTAGACACAGGAGCATCATACCACATGAATCCTCATAGGCACTGGTTCTGTGAGTATGAGAGGTTTGATGGTGGAGATGTCATGCTGGGTGATGATTCTGCAGTGTAGATTATTGGGCGTGGCAAGGTGATGTTGAAGTTGTCTAATGAGATCACAAGGTCTCTTCCCAATGTGATGCACATTCCAGGGATGAGCAAGAATCTAATCTCGGTGGGTTCCATGGCGGATGCAGGATTGCACTTCAGCTGTGACAAGCAATCTTGCAAGATGACAAGAGGGGGCATGGTGATTGCCAGTGGAGTGAGACATGGAACACTGTATACTCTGTTTGCTGATACAGTGGTTCCAAGTTGGGCTCTTATTTCTGAGAGCCAGGAGGTTGATGAGGAGGAGGTGTCCAGGATGTGGCATCATCGGCTTGTTCATATCAGTGAGAAGGGGATATCAGTCGTGGCAACTGGTCAGATGGTGAAAGGGGTGCCAGCGTGCTCCACAAGCTTTGGGTTCTGTGAGTATTGCCTGCTTGGCAAACATACCAGAGTAAGCTTTCGTGGGATGGGAACGAGGGCAACTGAAGTGCTGGAGTTGATACACAGTGATGTGTTTGGGCCAACTCCAGCTCCATCTCTTGGCGGCCCAAGGTACTATGTGTCCTTTACTGATGACCTCTCACGTTACTCCTGGATCTATTTTCTCAGGTCCAAGTCAGAGGTTCTGGACAGGTTTAAGGAATGTAAGAACCTAGTGGAGAACCAGTTGGAGAGAAAGGTGAAGGTCCTCCGTTCTGACAATGGAGGGGAGTACTACTCTGATGCTTTTGAGCGGTACTGTACTGAGCAGGGGATTGCACGGCAAGAGACCACACCGTACACTTCAGAGTAGAATGGAGTGTCAGAGAGGCTGAACAGAACCTTGATGGAGAAGGCCAGGTGCATGCTCAGTTGGGCAGGCTTGGGGAAGGAGTTCTGGGCTGAAGCAGTGGCGACTGCAAATTACCTGAAGAACAGGTCCCCTACATCTGCTGTGGAGGGATGTACACCCTTTGAAGCCATCTTCAAGAGAAAGCCAAATTTGGCCTATGCTCGTGTGTTTGGGTGTGATGCATATGTTCACATTCCAAAGGAGAAGAGGGGGAAGCTTGATGTTAAATCTGAGATGTGCATATTTGTGGGTTACAAAGAAGGCATAAAAGGGTATAAGTTTTGGAACCCTGTGACCAGGACTGTAACATTCAGCAAGGATGTGGTGTTTCATGAAACCAGTCCACAGGCAGTCACACAAGCTGAGAAGGCTAAAGAAGCAGAAAAAGAGATAGTGGTGGTGGAAGGAAGTTTTGAGAAAGGAGCTACCATTGTTGGGGCTGAATCTGATTCTGAATCAGATGATTTGGAGGTGGTGAGAAGTGCTGATGAGTCAGAAGATGAAGCTGAGGAAATTCCACTATTGAGGAGATCAACAAAGGAAAGAAGGGAACCAGTGAGATATCCCTAATGTGCAGTGGCTGCACAATGTTGCCTGAGTATGCTTGGTGAAGATCCAACCTCCGCTAGTGATGCTAGATCAAGGGCTAATTCAAATCAGTGGGAGCTAGCCATGGTGGATGAAATGGAGTCTCTGAG
Source organism: Dactylorhiza incarnata (assembly GCA_033032865.1). NCBI lineage: Eukaryota > Viridiplantae > Streptophyta > Magnoliopsida > Asparagales > Orchidaceae > Dactylorhiza > Dactylorhiza incarnata. Next base: position 11,356,464 of record JAWHQI010000033.1, on the reverse strand, counting down.
GAAGAATCAGACTTTGTGTCTATGTAAGCTTCCAAAGGGGAGGAAGGCCATTGGAAGCAAATGGGTTTTCAAGCAGAAGGTGAAGGGTGATGGCACTGTGGAGAAATACAAGGCAAGGTTGGTTGCAAAGGGATTCTCCCAGGTCGAAGGTGTTGATTATGATGAGATCATCTCACCAGTAGCCAAGATGACGTCGATCAGACTGGTTCTCTCTATTGCGGCAGCGCATGACTTAGAGATCGAACAGATGGATGTGAAGACGACGTTTCTTCACAGTGATCTGGAGGAGGAGATATACATGAAGCAGCCAGAAGGATTCGAAGCCAAGGGGAAGGAGGATCAGGTTTGCAGGCTGAAGAAGTCCCTGTATGGACTAAATCAATCTCCGAGGATGTGGTACCAGAAATTCGACACCTACATGCTAGAGTTAGGTTTTGAAAGATCGAATTCGGACCACTGTGTGTACATCCAGAGAAAGGGAGAGCAGTTCATCTTCCTGACACTTTATGTAGATGATATGCTACTGGTGGGCAATAATGTCAGGATGATCCAACAAGTGAAGAAGCTGCTCTCAGCCAAATTCGAGATGAAGGATTTGGGGCCAGCAAGTGTTATCTTGGGAATGCAGATTTCCAGGGATCGAAGCAAGAAGAAGCTTTGGTTGGGGCAGTGATGCGCGAATCTCGCACACCGCTATAGGCGGTAGCTAGACTGCGGCACGAAACGGCAGTGTACCGATCGTTCAAGTAATATAAAATGTGGGAGTGAATCCCCAAGTATCGATCTCGAAGGAACACAGTAAGGTGGAGTTAACTATCGAGGAAGGACATGAGATTGAAGTCCTTCCGAGCGGATGGATTGCGGAAAATGGGGGGTTTTGGTTTGTGGAAAATAAAGTAAAACAACTGCAACTACTCCTATGCAATGCCGCTATGCAATGCTTCACTTGGCGGGATGGAGACTAGGCAGGCCTTGAGCACACTGCGTCGCAAGGGCGGATGGACGAGTAGGCAAGCATAATCAAACTGTGCAGGCCTTGAGCGCACTGCTTCGTTAGGCGAATGGATTACACGGGCCGCTATGCCACGCTTCACTAGGCGGATGGACAAGAAGGCAGGCGGATGGAATGGTTCGCACCGGTGGAGTCAGAGTGGATTACACGGGCCGCTATGCCACGCTTCACTAGGCGGATGGAAGAGTAGTCTTACAGAATGAGGGTCGCAAGCACCTCGTCGACAAGCACGCCACTAGCAATTGCTAGTGCGGAACACGAACACGATGGCAGAATGGAAAATGGACGGGGGCGCTCCTCACTTGCATAAACCACAAGATAATTTCACATAGACATGAAATGTACTAAAATGCAATATAAGGGTTTTGCAATCATAGTTCATACACACACATAATTAAGATATAAAATACTACAAAAAAGAGGGGGTGAGATTACAACCAAGGCACGAAGTCTTGTCGGGATTCACGGTCGGAATCAAGGGTTGTCATGCCTTGTCTGAGCTCGGTCCACGACTGACGTCCGGGGTACGGAGAGGAACTGTCACTTCCTTCTAGTTGACCTGTCTTCTTCGTAAATCGCCTTTGGCCATGATCTCGCCGGAGAACTCTAAGGATGCAGCAAGTTGTATCTTGAAATGGAGCTTTGGAGGTGAACAAACAATGGAGGAGGCCCAGAGAATACTCCGGCTCAAGATTGGCGTGAAGAATAAGCCCGGAGCACCTCCTGAAGGTGGGCGGCGATGGAGCGGCAAAACGGGCGCACTGGAGCGGGAAAACGACACTGGAAAATGATCGTCCCTGACCTAAAATTGCACATGTCTATTTATAGGCGGAGCAGAAATTAACAGCGCGCACGGTCAGGCGCACGTCCAATGGTCATGCGCGAAGAAATGCCTCTGATCGTGTGCGAAGAACCTGTAGTATAGTCCTGAACTGCAAAAATAGCACACGATCAGTGGCGCACGACCGGTGGTCGTGCGCGAAGGAAATCACATGACCAGTGGCTTTTTCGACCAAAAATTCCCCAGAACCAATCCCGAGTGTCGCACAACCCCTGAACCTGCATGAAAACAACTAGGATCACTGAAATACCAAGAATCACACCAAATTGGGCTAAAATGCGCACTACAAGTGAGAATTGTGAATAAATGAAATATAAGCATTAATACACAAAAAGTGAAGTGCAAGTGCGTGAAAACTAGCCCAGATGAGTCCATAAAAGTGTATATAATTTGGACTCATCAGGAAGCAAAGGTACGTCGAGGAGATGTTGAAGAAGTTCAATATGACGGACTGCAAGCCAGTGGGAGCACCAATGCCAGTTGGGTGCAAGTTATCTGCAGAGTTGAGCCCGAAGACACATGATGAGGTCAAGGACATGGCGAAGGTCCCTTATGCTAGTGCCGTGGGAAGCTTGATGTGCGCCATGGTCTGCACTCGCCCTGACATTGCTCAAGCAGTGGGAGTGTTGAGCCGGTATATGGCTACACCAGGAAAAGAACACTGGAACGCTGTGAAGCGTGTGTTCAGGTATCTCCGCGGAACTTTGAATTACTCCCTATGTTTTGAAGGGTCTGCTGAAGGAGGAGTCCTAGACGTGGTTGGGCACGTGGACTCGGATTGGGGAGGTGATCTGGATAGCAGGAGATCCACCAGTGGGTACGTGTTCACACTGTTTGGAGGTGCAATCAGTTGGATGAGTCGGAGGCAATGCGTGGTGGCACTCTCGTCGACGGAGGCGGAGTACATGGCTCTTACTCATGCAAGCAAGGAGGCCATATGACTGAAGAGGCTAAGTTTGGAGCTCAGGTTTGAGCAGGGGCCAGTGAAGCTGTGGTGTGACATCCAAGGAGCTATTCAGCTAGCCAAGAATCCAGCTTTCCATGCACGAACCAAACACATTAACATCCAGTATCATTTCATCCGGGAGAGGGTGGAGAAGAATGTAGTTCGACTGTAGAAGGTGGACACGATGGAGAACAGCTCTGATTTTCTTACCAAGGCGGTTCCTGTTGCAAAATTTCAGTGGTGTGCAACGTCCGTAGGGTTGAAGAGGAAGGTTGGAGGAGCAGCTCTCGTCGGAAGAAGATGTTCACCATGTGGGAGAATGTTGGAGTTGGGGAACACTTCTGGTCAGGGTTCGTCGAACGACGTTCGACGAACGGAGAAGGGTTCGTCGTACGACGTTCGACGAATGGAGAAGGGTTCGTCAAACTCTGCCTGCGTTCGTCGAACGGGTCCTTAAGTAATGCCGTCTCTGCGGATGAAGCTGAACTGTCTCAGCGCATAAACATGCCATCTCAACGGATGTAGCTGAACTATCTCATCGCATATACATGCCGTCTCAGCGGATGTAGCTAAACTGTCTCAGCGCATATACATGCCGTCTCAGCACATGTAGCTGAACTGTCTCAGCGCATATACATGCCGTCTCAGCGGATGTAGCTGAACTGTCTCAGCGGATGTTGTTCTGAGCCCGGTTTGGCGCCTTATTTAAAGGGTGCGTAACCCTGGTTTAGGGTTAAGCCTAAGAGAGTGCAACAGTGTTTTTGAGTGGTTATTCTTGGCGGCGGTTCCTCTGTTCTTGTCTGAAGAGGGTTGAGTGAGGTAGGATCGGTTCTTCTTGATCCTTATAACCTTGTAAGTTGTAATCCGATTTGGTGATTAGAACATCAAGAAGAGGAAGGGGAGAGGGGATGTAGCATGGATTGGGGTGAATCTCTGTAGATCTGTGGGTCTTCTGTGATTGATCTGTGATTCCTATGAATTTTTCTTTCGAATTTCTCATCTCGGCCATATGGCTGAGGAGGCTAAGTTTGGAGCTCAGGTTTGAGCAGGGGCCAGTGAAGCTATGGTGTGACAGCCAAGGGGCTATTCAGCTAGCCAAGAATCCAGCCTTCCACACACGAACCAAACACATTGACATCTAGTATCATTTCATCCGGTAGAGGGTGGAGAAGAAGGTAGTTCAAATGGAGAAGGTGGACACGATGCAGAACAGCTCTGATTTTCTTACCAAGGCGGTTCCTGTTGCCAAATTTCAGTGGTGTGCAACAGCCGTAGGGTTGAAGAGGAAGGTTGGAGGAGCAGCTCTCGTCGGAGGAAGATGTTCACCAAGTGGGAGAATGTTGGAGTTGGGGAACACTTCTGGTCTGGGTTCGTCGAATGGCGTTCGACGAACGGAGAAGGGTTCGTCGAACGACGTTCGATGAACGGAGAAGGGTTCGTCGAACTCCGCCTGCGTTCGTTGAACGAGTCCTTAAGAAAAGCCATCTCAGCGGATGTTGCTGGACCGTCTCAACGGGTATACATGCCGTCTCAGCGGATGTTGCTGGGCTGTCTCAGCAGATATACATGCCGTCTCAGCAGATGTTGCTGAATCATCTCAGCGGATATACATGCCATCTCAGCGGATGTTGCTGAACTGTCTCAGCGGATATAAATGCCGTCTCAGCGGATGTTGTTGAACCGTCTCAGTGGATGTGGTTCTGAGTCCGGTTTGGCGCCCTATTTAAAGGGTGCGTAACCCTGGTTTAGTGTTAAGCCTAAGAGAGTGCAACAGTGTTTTGAGCGGTTGTCCTTGGTGGCGGTTCCTCTGTTCTTGTCTAAAGAGGGTTGAGTGAGGTAGGATCGGTTCTTCTTGATCCTTGTAACCTTGTAAGTTGTAATCCGATTTGGTGATTAGAACATCGAGAAGAGGAAGGGGAGAGGGGACGTAGCCCGGATTGGGGTGAACCTCTGTATATCTGTATGTCTTTTGTGATTGATCTGTGATTCTTTGTGAATTTTTCTTTCGAATTTCTCGTCTTGGCACACCCTATTTCTGTACAAAAGTGAGAATGGAAGAACCGCCTAGAGGTTCTTTCGAGCACTCATTCTATTCTCTTGAAAAAAGAAAGATTCTCTATAGAAGAAAGAAAATTGTTTGCAACGTGAAATGGCATAATCTTAGATGCGGGATTACTGGTCTTTACTGTCTTGCTAAGAGTTAGCACAGGATTGGTAGGCACGACATATCTTGAAGGCAATGCATTCTTTTCAGAAAGCTGTCCAATTGGTTAAGGGACATAGCTAAGGAAAAGCTCTGATCCACCTCATCGAAGATGACCAGAATGAACTGCAAGAGATGAGACGGTTGCTTTCACTAAAGGACCGAACTATGTAGCCATAATAGGATGAAGAAAGGGATGATTAGCGCTTTCTTACTGTGGGAAAGATGCATCGAAAGTAGGGCAATTCTTCGAATTGGGGCACGTGGGACTTCTGCCCTTATTGTTTGGATTCTTTCCTTTCCCTTCATATCTTAACTGAATTAAGGATTAAGGGAAGGGAATGATGATATAAAGGCTATTAGGAATCGATATAGATGCCAAGAATAAGACAAGGAACTGAAAACTTGACTGAAAGCGTTTTGCCGTGCCTCGCGTCGACTGCTCCGCACCTCAATCAAATAAGGCGCGAAGTAGCTGCAATTTCTATAGAATCTGCCGCTCGTGGAAGGTTTTATGAAGTGCAAGTACCATTTCACATAGCCCCGACTTGGGCAAGTGAATCATAGCACAGAAATGTTCATCACAGTATGTTAGCTCCTTCCTCCTCAGATGAATAGGCTGTCACTGTAGCTGAGACTATAGCTTGAATCTAGAATATTTCTCAAGCTATAATAGTAGAAGTGTCTTAGTATGAGTATAGGATAAGGTTCTATAGAAACCCCCTCTTTCTATTCTATATTTATTAGAATGATAGACTCTGAAAAATTGAAGAGTTATTGTGAATCAATTCTCATTGAAGTTTCAAAAAGAATTGAATTCCAATATTCAGTGATCAAATGATTCATTCCATAGTTTGATGGATCTTTCGAAGATGAATAGGATGAGAATATAGAGAGAGTCCCATTTTCAATGTTGTCGGCAATACCGATAACAATTCAATTTCTAGTCAGAGTCAAAATCGTGAGGCAAGAAAAAGCCCATTTTAGATCCGAAGAGAAATTTTCATATATTCTTCCAATTGAATTTGTATAGATACGATAGATTTGTATAGATACAAATGAGTTCAAGGAATCCCCGGTATTTCAGAATTCATAGTCCATATCATTATCCTTACATTGACAAAGAAAGTCTTCTTTTTGAAGATCTCAGAAATTCAGGGGGCTAGGTCCAATTTGTTCAGACTGTATTTTTTAGTTCTTTTCATTGACATAGATACAAGTACTCTGCTAGGATGATGCACGGAAAATGGTCAGGATAGCTCAGTTGGTAGAGCAGAGGACTGAAAATCCTCATGTCACCAGTTCAAATCTGGTTCCTGACACGTTCATATTGTTTCTTTTCTAGATTCCTACCTCATACAAATTCAATTCATCGAGACAGGTCGTTCGTTCATAGTCTAGAGCATGATACATACTTCTGAATCTAGGTGTATATATATATATCTACCTCCCGGGTAAAAAAGAGACTAATTTTCAATAACAAAATAAGATTCTGCTCCCGCTAAGACCATTTCAATGCTCCTTTTCGAAATCACAAAAAGAATCTTTCTCGAAACATCGAAACTCATTGCCAAAGAATGTTTCCACAGAAAAAATATTTTTGTAGCGGATTCCTAATTGGTTCCAAGCGGTTCTATACCCGATTCATCACTCTATCATTCAGCCAGATATAGAAAAGTGTGCAGTGAGGAATCTTTCTAGGTAGCCAGTCTTTACTTCACTCGACCCAAGCTCTCCACTCCCATGCCTTTCTTGGTCGGACCAACCCAACCGGCGATTTCCGACAAGTCTTTCTTCATTTTGAGAGCAAGACAAAGAAACTCTCGCCTCTTTATGGATAACCAATCCCTTTTCCAATATAGTTGGGAGACTTTCCCCAAGAAATGGGTACATAAAAAGAAAAGATCGGAACATGGGAATAGATCTGATACCAATACTGACTACCATTTCCATTGTTGTGCTTTCTGAAATTGCATACCTATACACGGTTTCAAGTTTTGATCGGTATTTGCGGAGTTGATCATCCTTCTTCATCGCTATCACGACTCAGCTCTTCGACCCTATCGGGGCCCTCTCGAAAATGAAGATTTGAAGTTGTCCATAATTTACTGAGTACTCGGTATAACTCACGCATTCGTGTACAAACAAGTGCAGATGAAGTCACACGAATATCTCTGGTAGTTAGTCCATTTCCATCAGCCGGCCGGTGGGAGCGAGAAGTATGGGATATGTCTGGTGTTTCTTCCATCAATCATCCGGATTTATGTCGTATATCAACAAATCATGGTTTTGAAGGTCATCCATTACGAAAAGACTTTCCTCTGAGTGGATATGTGGAAGTACGGTATGATGATCCAGAGAAACGTGTAGTTTCTGAACCCATTGAGATGACCCAAGAATTTCGCTCTTTCGATTCTACTAGTTGATGAGTAATATTTATGTTTTTTTTAATTATAGTATTTAGTTTAGTTTTAATTTAAAATTGCAAATATTTTTTATATTTTAGTTTAAAATCACTTTTTTTATAATTTCTGTTCTAAATATAGTTTAATTTTATTTTTGCAGAATTTTGGGGAAAAATTGGAGAAAATCACAAGTCACGCCCTCAGTCATGCCCGTGACCAAGGGCGTGTAGCCTAAAGACCTCCGTTTGACAAAAAAGCGCTCTACCCCTGCGTTAGACGAATGTCGAGCAGCGTTCGGCGAACGCGCTCTGCCCCTGCGTTCGACGAATGTCGAGCAGCGTTCGACGAACATGCTCTACCCCTGCGTTCGACGAATGTCGAGCAGCGTTCGACGAACACCCTCTACCCCTGTGTTCGACGAATATCGAGCAGCGTTCGACAAACACTTTCTGTCGCGCCGAATTCTAGACCACGCTGTATTAATTGAGGGCGCCCAGGTACATGCCCGTGACTCCAATGTCACGCCCGTGACTTTCCCGCGTGATCCCTACACGCCGCCGCCACAAGCCAGGCCATGCTGCATTTAATGAAGCTGCCCAAGTACACGCCCGTGACCAAAGTTACACGGGCATGTAATGTCCGATTTTTCTGCCGCCGTCACGCAAAGTCCACGCCACTGTCAGATCCGATGTCAGTAATGTTTACACGCCCTAGGTCACGCCCGTGACCGAGGGCGTGTAACTTGAAAATTTTTGCTATAAATTCAGAGGCTCTCCTTGAGTCCAAGGTTGAGAATTTTGGAGTGAGGGAGGTGCTACTAGAGCTGTTAGAGAAGTTTTTCAAGTTCATGTTCATGTTTTTCTTAAGCTTTCATGTTCTCTCTTTTCCTTTCATGCAATGTTTGAATGGAACTTTCATGTACTTGTTTCTCTTAAGCTTGTAATCTTATTTTTCCCTTGCTCTGTACTCTTTAATTAAGGCTTGCAATCGTTTTGATTTTCTATAAAATTAAGTTTTCTCTCTTTCATGTTCTCTTTCTCTTTAGCAATTTCTCTTTCATGCAATGGTAACTTTTCTTCCCTCTCATGCAATGTTTAATCTCTTCATTTAGCTTGCTTTTTGTCTTTTTTAGTTAATCAAAACAAGCCTCAAATTTTCGTCGATAAGATAATGGTGACTTTCCTCGAAGTAGAAGTAATCAACGCGCCCCGTGGAATACGACCTTGTTATTCCTAAATATCCTATACTATAGACGATAAGGTACACTTTCCTTTATCAGATATAGTTTTGGAGAAAATCTTCAACCCTTCATTTAATTTCAAAACACGGAAAATCTATATCAAGTTTTTGGCGCCGTTGCCGGGGACTTTGCGTAGATATTTTGAAAAGAGGATAGCTATTAATTTTATCATGCATCTTTTTATTTTATTTTGCTTTTTCTAAATAAAAAAAAAATAGTTTTTCCTCTTCCTTTTTTTTAGTGTATGACCCGAGGTAGCGCTTCGATTATTCCTTTTGATCCGGAGATCGAGCGAACCTTTTTGAGGCACCGCCGTTCTCGTGATCAAGAAAATCAAGTAGAATCCGAAGAGTCGATCGGGGACACTAACACAGCGAATATGGATCATAATCTTAATCCTCCTAATCTTAACGAGCCAAATCCCGATGAGGACACGCAACGGACCATGTCCTATTATGCGCGACCGAATTTGGAGGGCACACAGTCGAGTATTGTTCGCCCCACGGTGGCGAACAATAATTTTGAGATCAAGTCCAGCATCATACAAATGGTGCAACAATCGGTGACCTTCGATGGTCAACCGGACGAGGATCCAAATTCGCATATTTCTTACTTCCTTGAATTTTGCGATACTTTTAAGATCAATGGCGTTACCGATGACGCCATTCGATTACGTCTTTTTCCTTTTTCTTTGTGGTCTAAGGCCAAGCAGTGGCTGGGCTCCCTACCTAGGGGATCCATCACTACATGGGCCGAAATGGTGGAAAAATTTCTAAATAAATATTTCCCGCCTTCAAAGACCACTAAATTGCGCACGGATATTGCGTCGTTCATGAAAATCGGCTCGGAGACTCTCTATGACACATGGGAGCGCTTCAAGGAGCTTTTGCGTCGATGCCCTCACCACGCACTTGCCACTTGGCAACAAGTGCAAATATTTTATAATGGCTTAAATCTCCAAATGAGGCAAATGATTGATGCGGCCGCCGGGGGGACATTAAATAACAAAACCCCGATCGCCGCTCAAGAGATTTTCGAAGAGATGACCACGAATGTGTACCAATGGAACATGCCCCGAGCGCGGCCTAATAAGCCGGCCGGAATTTTTGAAATAGACGCAAGCGCAAATTTGGCTTTACAAGTTGAGCGCTTAACAAAGCAAGTGGCGGAGATGTCTGCTTCCCCGCCACTCCTCCTTGGGATAATAACGTTTTAATTGAAGAACATGTTGACTACATGGGAAATCCGCCTCGGCCTTCCTATAACCCCAACACCGCTCTATATAACAACACATATAATGCGGGTTATAAGAATCATCCGAATTTCTCGTGGAGCAACCAAGGAAATGCTCAGCATCCTATGAATCTAAATCAACCTCCCCCTAATCAACTTCTTAACTTAACTCCGCCTCCAAATTTGATTTCTCAAAATTTTAATCTACCCAGTTTTCCACCGCAACAGCAAAAACTCTCTCCTCTTGAAGAGGTTTTTGCAAAATATGTTGCTACAAATGAAACGAACATCCAGAACCTTACCGGATCGATCAAAAATTTAGAGAATCAAGTGGGCCAGCTCGCAAAGATGATTTCTGAGCGTCAACAAGGAGCACTACCGGGGAATACAGAGCAAAATCCAAAGGAGAGCGCGCATGCGATTACCCTCCGAAGCGGGAAGGAGGTGGTTCAAAAACAGGACGAACCCAAGGTAATTTCCTCTCCTCCTCCTCCTACTTTTAATTCATCTTCGAATTTGCCCGCTACGTTAGCTCCGCACGCTCCTTTTTCAGCTCCACATGCTTCTATTTTAAATCCGCGCGCTCCTACTTCTAATATTCCTTATCCATCTAAATTTAAAAATGAGTGCGCCGAAAACATTATAATTTTTTTTAGATATTTTAAAACAAATCCATATTAATGTGCCTTTCTGCGAGGCTATCTCTCAAATGCCTAAATATGCGAAATATCATAAGGAGTTGCTCTCCAATAAGAAAAAGTTAGAAGATATTTCGCATATTTCTTTAAACGCAGAATGCTCCGCGGTTGTACTCAACAAATTGCCTAAAAAAGCAAATGACCCGGGACGATTTTCCATCCCATGTCTATTTGGCAATTCGTTTGTAAAACACGCCTTAGCGGATCTTGGAGTAAGCATCAACCTTATGCCATTTTCATTGTTCAAAAAGCTAGGTCTAGTAAATCCAAGGCCCACTCGAATGAGTATTCAATTAGCGGATCGTTCTTTAAAATATCCAGTAGGAATAGTGGAGGACGTGCTCGTCAAGGTTGACAAATTCATCTTCCCGGTGGATTTTGTCATTCTTGACATCGAAGAGGATGCCGAAGTACCCCTCATACTCGGCCGCCCCTTCCTTGCCACCTCCCCCTCTATTATAGACGTAAGTAACGGAAAGCTCCTCCTACGGGTTGGAGATGATGAAGTTTCTTTCGGCATAAATTCCTCGATGCGGAACACATTGGAAAACGACGATTCATGTTTTTTACTTGGAAGAGTGTTGTGAGTTCGATTCATCCCTCGAGTTAGTTTCATCCGCAAGTAGTGATTCCGAGCTCGTAGAGCTTTTTTATGTTGAAGAAGAAATTTCTCACCCCACACAACCCGAACCATTACTTTTAGAACAATTAAAAATTAAGACTTCTTATGAAGAACCACCAGAATTATAGTTAAAACAACTCCCCCCTCACCTCCAATATTTGTTTTTAGAAAAAGAGTCTAAACTACCCGTCATCGTTTCATCCGATCTTAGCAACTCAGAAATTTCTGAGTTGACTATAGTCTTAAGAAAGCACCGCCACGCAATTGCGTGGCAATTATCGAATATTAAGGGTATAAGCCCTTATTTCTGCACTCATATAATCTTTCTCGAAGAAAATTCCCGCAACTCGGTCCAGCCTCAACGACGACTAAACCCGAACATGAAAGAAGTCGTTAAGGCCGAAGTTATAAAACTTCTGGACGCGGGAATCATCTACCCGATATCGGACAGTACTTGGGTTAGCCCAGTACAAGTCGTGCCAAAGAAAGGTGGCGTCACGGTAGTTGCGAATGAAAATAACGAATTGATTCCAACCCGTACAGTTACGGGTTGGCGGATGTGCATCGACTATCGAAAACAAAATGATGGAACCCATAAGGATCACTTTCCTCTACCATTTATCGACCAAATTTTAGAGCGCCTTTCGGGTCACTCCTACTACTATTTTCTCGATGGTTTGTCGGGATATTTCCAAATCCCGATTTCGCCCGACGACCAAGAGAAAACCACTTTCACTTGTCCCTTTGGCACCTTCGCTTATCAAAGGATGCCATTCGTTCTTTGTAACGCGCCAGCTACATTCCAAAGATGTATGCTGGCAATATTTGACGAGTTAGTAGAGGAGGTGATGGAAGTGTTTATGGACGACTTCTCCATGTACGGAAACTCATTTAAAAACTATTAAAAAAATCTCGAGCGCGTGTTGCAGCGATGTGAGGAAACGAATTTAGCGCTTAATTGGGAGAAATGCCATTTTATGGTCAAAGAAGGATTAGTCCTTGGCCATAAAATTTCGGGCAAGGGGATCGAGGTCGATAGGGCCAAGATTGAAGTAATTGAAAAGCTCCCCCCTCCAACAAACGTAAAAGCTATTAAGAGTTTCCTAGGCCACGCGGGGTTCTATCGACGCTTTATACAAAATTTTTCCAAAATCACAAAGCCGTTAACCCATCTTCTCGAGAAAGAATCATCTTTTCTTTTTAACGATGAATGCCATTTAGACTTTCAACTTATCAAGGAGAAACTTATATACTCCCCAATTCTAGTTGCCCCAGATTGGTCGCTCCCTTTTGAAATCATGCGCGATGCGAGTGATATTGCGGTTGGTGCCGTTTTAGGCCAACGGGTGAGTAAGTATTTTCACCCGATCTATTATGCAAGCAAAACACTCACGTCGGCACGGGCAAACTACACCACGACCGAGAAGGAACTTCTAGCAATCGTTTTCGCTCTTGATAAGTTTAGGTCGTATATCACGCTTTCCAAAGTTATCGTCTTCACAGATCACTCCGCGCTTAGGTATCTCTTAAGTAACTCGGACGCCAAGCCTCGTCTTTTGCGATGGATCCTCCTCTTGTAGGAGTTTGATTTAGAGATCCGGGATAAAAGGGGAGCCGAAAACTTGGCGGCCGATCACCTTTCTCGATTAGAAAATCCCTCCTCGGAAGCATTAATAGAAGCTGACATTAACGATAAATTTCCCAAAGAGCGCCTCCTAGCTCTCGAAAATATTAATTCATCTTCTACCCCCTGCTTTGCTGATTTGACTAACTATTTAGTAGCCCGGGTCCTGCCAAAAGAATTCTCGAGTCAGCAAAAGAAGAAATTCTTTTCTAATTTAAAGAATTATTTTTGGGAGGACCCCTTTTTATTCCGTGTTTGCGCAGACCAGGTGGTGAGAAGATGTGTCTAGAGTGAGGAGGGTTTTAAAATTTTACGTCATTGTCACGAGGGACCCACCGGTGGTCATTATCATTCGAATCGTACCGCAAGGAAGGCGCTAGAGGCGGGCTTTTATTGGCCCACGCTCTTCAAAGATGCTCACACCCTTGTGAGTACTTGCGACAGCTGCCAGCGGTCGGGGAACATCTCTCGCCGGGATGAGATGCCCCAAAATATCTTCTTAGAATGCGAAATTTTTGATCTTTGGGGTATTTATTTTTTTGGTCCTCTCCCTCCCTCATATTCAAACAAATATATTCTCGTTGCGGTCGACTACGTGTCGAGGTGGGCGGAAGCGCAAGCTCTCCCCACCAATGATGCGCGAGTCGTCGTTAATTTCTTTAAAAAATTATTTTCTCGATTTGGCACGCCGTGCGCTATTGTGAGTGATTGGGGCACCCATTTTTGCAATAGTCAATTTACAAAAATTTTAGCAAAATATGGTGTCACGCACAAATTATCCACCGCATATCACCCACAAACGAGCGGCCAAGTCGAAGTTGTTAATCGATAAATAAAGCGGATTTTAGAAAAAATAGTTTCTATTAATCAGAAGGATTGGGTAATAAAGCTCGATGACGCGCTATGGGCCTATCGAACGGCGTACAAGACCGCTATTGGTTGTACACCGTATCGAATGGTTTATGGCAAGGCTTGCCACCTTCCGGTCGAACTAGAACACCGCGCATTTTGGGCGCTTAATTTTTTAAATCTCGATTCCACTTTAGCGGGCGATCAAAGAAAATTTCAAATAAACGAATTAGATGAATAGCGAGCGAATGCGTACGAGAGCAATACGTTATATAAGTAGCGAACAAAGTTTTATCACGATATACAACATAAAATTTCCGAAAACTTTTTCGCCGGGCGATCTCGTCCTCCTTTATAACTCTCGCCTTCGCTTTTTTCCGGGAAAACTAAAATCCCGATGGTTCGGACCCTTTATTGTTAAAGAGGTTTGGTCCTATGGGACAATTTTAATTTCCCACCCGGAAAAAGGTTCCTTCAAAGTTAACGGGCACCGCCTTAAATTATATCTTCCAGGAGAGTTAACTAATGAAAAGAGTGACTCGATTTTACTTCCTCCTATAATATGATCGGCAAGTGGGTCAAGCTACGCGACCTTAAAGAAAGTGCTTTTGGGTGGCACCCCAAAGTTATCTTTTTTATTATTTTTTCTTTTTATTTTAACATGTTTTGTAGGTAACCGCCGCTTCCCCCCGCATCTTCATAACCAGGGAAGCCCTCTTAACCTCTCCTGCTTTTCTATTTTTATTCTTGTTTTGTCTTGCACTTTATTTTCTCTTACTTCATACTTAGTTTTAAACATTGGGGACAATGTTTAACTTTAAGTATTGGGGTGTAAATAGTTCTTTGTAAATAGTTCTTTTTAAATTAGAAAATTTTCAAAAAAAAATTATAAAATATATTTTCTTATGTTTTCTTCTTTTTAAGCACTTGTAAAACAAAAAAAAATAAAAAAAAATTTAGAAAATCGAAAATTTAAATTCTCGGAAAGGACGCTCTGGGCTTGAATTCCCATCACAGCCTCTAGTACCTTGCGAGCCCTTCACCGGGTAGACCTCGGGAAGTCTGAGAATTAACAAAAGCATTTTAGTTTTTTTTTAGTTTATGTTTAGTCTTTTTATTATTATTTAGATAATATCAAAAATCCAAAAAAAAAATAATAATATAAAAATTAAAAAATATATATATATGAAAAACTTAGAAAGAAAAAAAATATAATACAAAAATCTTATACCTCTCCTATTTGTTGTTTTTGTGATTTCTTAGAAATCTAGTTGAGAATATTTATAAGCATGTTTAGGTTTTTAATTAGCTAAAGTTTTGATTATCATAGTTTGTTAATTTTAAATTTGAGGTAATCTTATTTTAAGAATCATCTTATGATTTTAACTTGATTAGAGAACTTATTTAGTATGACTTCTCTTTTTTACTTTTAAATGGCTTCATTTTGTAGTGAATTTGCTAAACCTCTTTAGATTTCAATTATATTTTCTTCTAACTTTTTAGATCTTAGGAAATTTAATTTTACTAGAATTTGCTCTCAAAATATTTTAAAGCTAGCTAGATTTATTTTCTCTACCCTACCCCTTTGATGGCATAAAAAAAGTATTTTAAAAGATCATATGTCATGGGAATAAGAGGATAAAATTCATTATTCCTTAAACATATGCACCCAAAATCATTTAAAAGATTATATGGCATGGAGTAAGAGGATAAAATTCATTACTACTAAACATATACATTTTGGGTTTTTATTAGAAGAGAAAAAAAAGAGAAAAAAATATTCATGATGAGGATAAATTCCATTTCCTCCATTCAAAAATATCTCTTCTTATACCAAATTTTATGAAATCCCCCTTAGCCAATTATCATTGTTCTAGATTTAGTTTAAGATTATGGAGAGAGCAATATTTAGTAAGTTACTTTTCCTTAAGTTTCTTTTAAGATAGAGTTCTTATAATTTTAATTTAATCTCGTTTTATAATTTCTACAATATTGTTAAACTAATTAATTTTCTTGAGAAGTCCTTGCCTAAACATTTTTCCCTCTTTTCAAATCATCATCATAATTTAGGACTTAACTTCTCCTTGAATTTACTCTTAACTTAACTTTTGGTTTAAATGAAATTTTAGTTTAAAATTAAAATTTTTTAAGGATGTCTTATAAATTATGTCTCACACTTTTGCTCTGGAAAAGCAAAACCTCAAGTATGGGGGTATTTGATGAGTAATATTTATGCTTTTTTTAATTATAGTATTTAGTTTAGTTTTAATTTAAAATTGCAAATATTTTTTATATTTTATTTTAAAATCACTTTTTTTTATAATTTCTGTTCTAAATATAGTTTAATTTTATTTTTGAAAAATTTTGGGGAAAAATTGGAGAAAATCACAAGTCACGCCCTCAGTCACGCCCGTGACCAAGGGCGTGTAGCCTAAAGACCTCTGTTCAACAAAAAAGCGCTCTGCCCCTGCGTTCGACGAATGTCGAGCAGCGTTCGACGAACGCGCTCTGCTCCTGCGTTCGATGAATGTCGAGCAGCGTTCGACGAACACGCTCTACCCCTGCGTTCGACGAATGTCGAGCAGCATTCGACGAACATGCTCTACCCCTGCGTTCGACGAATGTCGAGCAGCGTTTGAAAAACACTTTCTGCCGCGCCGAATTCTAGCCCATGCTGCATTAATTGAGGGCGCCCAGGTACACGCCCGTGACTCCAATGTCACGCCCGTGACTTTCCCGCGTGATCCCTGCACGCTGCCGCCACAAGCCAGCCCATGCTGCATTTAATGAAGCCGCCCAAGTACACGCCCGTGACCAAAGTTACACGGGCGTGTAATGTCCGATTTTTCTGCCGCCGTCACGCAAAGTCCACGCCACTGTCAGATCCGATGTCAGTAATGTTTACACGCCCTAGGTCACGCCCGTGACCGAGGTAGTGTAACTTGAAAATTTCTGCTATAAATTCAGAGGCTCTCCTTGAGTCCAGGGTTGAGAATTTGGGAGTGAGGGAGGTGCTGTTAGAGCTGTTAGAGAAGTTTTTCAAGTTCATGTTCATGTTTTTCTTAAGCTTTCATGTTCTCTCTTTTCCTTTCATGCAATGTTTGAATGTAACTTTCATGTACTAGTTTCTCTATAGCTTGTAATCTTATTTTTCCCTTGCTTTGTACTCTTTAATTAAGGCTTGCAATCATTTTGATTTTCAATAAAATTAAGTTTTCTCTCTTTCATGTTCTCTTTCTCTTTAGCAATTTCTCTTTCATGCAATGGTAACTTTTCTTCCCTCTAATGCAATGTTTAATCTCTTCATTTAGCTTGCTTTTTGTCCTTTTTAGTTAAGCAAAACAAACCTCAAATTTTCGTCGATAAGATAATGGTGACTTTCCTCGAAGTAGAAGTAATCAACGCGCCCCGTGGAATACGACCTTGATATTCCTAAATATCCTATACTATAGACGATAAGGTACACTTGCCTTTATCGGATATAGTTTTGGAGAAAATCTTCAACCCTTCATTTAATTTCAAAACACGGAAAATCTATATCACTAGTCCTTGGGAATTTTAGAATAATAGCGACGGATAATGAAGAATCCACATATAGGTCCAGTCCAGGGGACAAATAAAGAGGAAATGCTATTTTCTTCTGAATGAAATGAAGAAGAAGAACTTCTATGAGGCGGGGGATCTCATTGAAAAAATTTCGTCAAAAAAGAAGTACGGAAAAAGTACTGCGTCTCAATCTATACGAAATGGCACTGGGTTTTCTTTCGGTTTCATTGATAGCAGAAGAGTGAGTAGATGAACTCTCTGCTATCAATGTGTAGTTTTACCACTCGCTTGTTCGTAAACTTGACTCTCTGTGTAGTATTCCATTGATATACGAAAGCAAAGATACAGTTGGTGATTCTTGACTTTTTGTCATGGACTTAGTAGTCCACTGAAAGAATCCAACAAACAGTCCCTGACAGGTCCGATAGCGAGGTTCCGTTTTGCTAATACGCTTCGAATTGGACTTTGCTCCGTGTTTCATCTCTTTTATCCTGAAGCACTGTAGTAAATTCTTTTCAAGCAAGAAAGGGGATATAGAGTCTAAAGGAAGTACTTGATCCAGTAGGAACTGAAAGATTCTCAATTAGGAAAGTCTCACATTCATCTTTCTAGTCAAGCCGCAAGCCGAGCTTTTTTCTTTTCGAAAGAACGAAAAGAATCCCGCAGCATTCGTTTTGTTTAGTTGGAGCTCCCAGCTCCAAACTCTACAACTTCGGGTGGGTGATTTACCAATTCTTTTCCTCTAATTTGAGAAGCCTATGAATTTTCATTCTGAATTACAGGATGAGGAAAGTTCTTCTAGTCAGAAAAAAATGCCAACTCAAGCAAAAAGAACAATTATACTTTCATTCACAAACTTCTAGCTTCAAAGTGTCCGGAAATTCCCCTTTTTGGAGATTTTTTGAGTGTAGAAACACGATGATAGATCCGATTGAAAAAAACTGGAACTGGAAAGGTTGACACAGGATCCTCAATCTTCATCCATCAGAGGGCTGAGATCTTTTTGTCAAGGTCTACCGAAAAAAAGAGAAGCAGGGCTGTCGATGAATTCTTCTTCGATCGGTCATCGGTTCTGCCCTTTCTCAGTTTCCACAGCGTCGAATGGATTTCAGTCCATTTCCCCTTCATGATCAGAAAGGAATGCTTGATCTTGACCGCTTTCAGCTTGAACTTGAAGAAGTACTTAGCCAATTTGATCTGCTCGGATTTCCCACTGATGGAATCTGCCCATTTCTCATCTTTGCTCCCCTTGGATGAAATTTTGGATGTCTCTACAGATTAGACTGGTTGGACCTTCAATGAGTAAGCACGTATGTATGTTGCAGGTTTCCAATAGGAGACAAAACGTTCTGAAAACAAATTGGAGCTTTCACGAACATAGAGGCAAGATTCCATGTCAATGAAAAAGGACAACTGAGATCTGCGCATGCTTTTTCTCTGTGAGAGAGAAGACCAGCCTAGCCTCGCTAAGCGCGAAAGAGCGTATTGAAAATCTTAGTAGACTTTATCTACCCACCCCGTGGGCATCGTTGTGACCCCGAGACAGGGCAGTGAGTTATAGAGCGCGGGGCTAATAAATCAAAATAAAACCTTCATCCTTCGAAGGTGGATTTGATGCCCTATTTCGCTTATGAGATAGAACTTCCCTTCATGAGAAAGTCTGACTACTGACAAGACTCACTTCAAGAGAAAGAGAAGCAAGAAAACTACAACTTCTTCGCTAATTTAGTTTAGATTAGATGACTCTTCGCTTCTTCATATAAGCTAAGCTCACCTCCATCGCCAGATGTTGACTTCGCCTATCGGCTCCCCAAGGGTTGTTCGCCTATCGGCTCACTTCTTCCTTTATCCTCTTCGGGTTGCCAGAATCGTGACCACTTGTTCGTTTCGACTATCGTCTCAGATCCTTCTTCTCCTGTTCATTTCGACTATCGTCTCAGATCCTTCTTGGACTGTTCGCCTATTGGCTAAATCTTCCTTCATCCTCTTTAGGTCGCTAGAATCGTGACTCAGCTCCTTTTAGACCGTTCGCCTATCAGCTCACCGACTTCGTCCCCTATCGTCTCACCGACTTACGTCTCCTTCGTCCCCTCATTCAGTTCCAAAGCAAATTCTCCTTTTTATCAAACCCCGTGTTTTTTATTTCAAAACAAGAGGACAGATGTCTCTTTCTTCACCGCTCTTCGTCGCTATCGCAACTCACCTACTACGTACCCATCGCCTAGCGGCTCACCGACATAAAGTCTCCTTTGCGAAGTGGGCCAGTGAATGAGTCCACCAGCTCTCCTCTTTCTAGCTTGGATAGAAGATCAAACCCCCTGAAGCAAGGTATGCACGAACCACTTGGGCGAGGTGGGGCACATTACCAAGGCGGTAGTTGAAGTAAGTAAATCAACTAGCACTTTTGAATCCATTTCTCGAACTGATCTAAATAAAGGAATTGTATATCACTAACAAATTTCTTATCTTTCTTTTCACAGTAAGATGCCATCATATAGCGCTCAGAATTAAGCAACGACACTGGAACTTATACCATAGCAATGAGACTGCAATTCATTGACCAGATTTTGTATAAGACAACCACCTCCAGAGGTACCTAGGTTGCCTTGAAATGCACAATCTATCTTTCTTTGTCATTCTCCAATCTCACCATTTGACGACTCTCACCAAAGGAAGTTTATGTGAAGAGCTTCAAGAAATATCTGATCAGCAAAAGAACAATAACGAGATAGATAACTGACAAGTTCAGTCTTTGGAGATAGAAAAAAAAGATCAGGAGAAAACAAAACATCCTTAACCACTCGACAAGCAACATTTTCCCACGAGGCGGTGAGAGAGCGTTTGAAAAGTGATGTTAGGTTCTTAATAGCAGTCGACGACCTTTTCTTTACTTCACATAGCTTTTCGTCTCCTTGATAGCTGGAAGTTCTCCAAAAGTATGAAAAGCTGGAGGACTTTATACCATCCATTCCAGTGTGGTTGGATTCTGTTCAACAGCCCAAGGACTTGGAGCACATCTTTTGTTGTTTCCACTACTTGAAGTGATTGTGACGACCACGAAGAAATGATGAATACCAACTACAGATATATAAGAGCATAAACTGCTCAGAGCATTCCATCCAGCGTAAGCATCTGGATAATCTAGAATGCGATGTGGCATACCTGATAGCCCTAAGAAATGCATGGGAAAGAGGGTCGGATTAACCCCAAAAGAAGTGATCCAAAAATGGATTTGACCTAAAGTTTCAGGGTATGTCCGACCAAAGATTTTACCCACCCAATAGTGAAATCCTGCAAATAAAGCAAAAATGGCTCCCATAGAAAGTACATAATGGAAATGTGCAACCACATAATAAGTATCATGTAGAGCAATGTCTAGCCCAGAATTTGTTAGAACTATTCCAGTGAGCCCTCCTATGGTGAACAAAAAGATGGACCCTACAGCAAAGAACATGGGTGTTTTGTATTGTATCGAACCTCCCCACATGGTAGCGATCCAACTAAAGATTTTGATTCCAGTGGGAACAACTATGATCATGGTAGATGCGGTGAAGTAGGGACGCGTATCAACGTCTGAGCCCACAATAAACATATGATGAGCCCTAATAAGAGATCCGGGAATACCTATACTGATCATGGCATAAACCATGTCTAGATACTCGAAGACCAGTTTTCCCAAAAAGGTCGATACGATATGACTAATAAGACCGGATTCAACCAGAATTAGGATGTAAACTTCAGGGTGCTTCTCTCTTCTACTAATATAAGTGGATGAATAGAAGAAAGGTGGACTATATCATCAAATTCTTCCATTTGTCTAGGAAAGCTAGCCATGCTTTATGGTGAATACTGTCAGGTTGAAATGCTTTGAGATTGTAAAGATTGTAATATTCCTCAATAAGGAAGAATCGTCGTGATTTATGACTTCAGAATGTACTTGATTGAAAGTAATCTAGCATCATGATAACATCTTTTCTACTTTGTACAGACCATTGATAGTAACCATTTTGACTTCTATCAAAGTAGATATTTCCTCCAAACACTACCTTATAAGACTCTACATCTTGTAGAAATTTCTTAGTTACTCGAAGACTTAGTTGAGGTAGTCGATTCTTCATAGCGATACCAATGGTACCATCAGCATCAAAGAATCCTGCAAACCAATTTGATTGAGTATCTAGTGTCATAGGTAGAATTACAGAGATATCATGTACTTGACAGACACGATATAGTTGAAGTAGTCGTGCTGAATGTCGAATATGACCATTAATACAATTCATTAGTTTCATCAACCAAATTGATTATGTAGTCGATAACGATAAGCTATATCACCTGATCGCATTTTCATACTTCCACCAAGCATATGTTGGATATATCGTAGTAGTGGTAGATCTTCAAGTCCCATAGTAATTAAAAGAGAAGTATATCCTTGTTTACTAACTTGAAGATTTACATCACCATCGATAATTCCAGCTAGCCACTCACAGAAGGTGCGTAGCGAAGAAGTTGTTGCGCATGTAGTCTCTGAGGTTCCTACTAGACTGCTTTTATGTCGTTGGTTACCTGCTGATTGTGTCTTAGATACTCCATTTTGTCTAGATCAGGGTTTGACTAGAAAACCACTTATGAACATAGTAGGAGTACCATTAAGCAGACAGTCCCAGCATACAACGCAATGCGTATTCAGATTTGAATATGAAAAGGGCCATTGAAAACCAAAGAACCGAAAGAGATGCTGGTATAATATGGGGTCTCCCCCTCCAGCCGGATCAGAAAAGGTTGTATTAAAGTTTTGATAGGTTAATAACATTGTAATTGCCCCTGCTAGTACCGGAAGTGATAATAAAAGTAGGAATGCTGTCACTAGAATGGACCACACAAAAAGGGGTGATATATGCATAGTCATTCCAGGTCTACGCATGTTGGAGATAGTTGTGAGAAAATTGATAGAACCTAAGATTGATGAAACACCTGATAGACGAGGACTAGAAATTGCTGAATCAACTGCTCCTCCAGAATGGCTGGTAATACCACTTAAGGGCGGATAGACCATCCACCCAGTGCCGCTACCCACTTCTACTAAGGCTGGACTTAATAGGAGCAAGAGACTTGGTGGCAACAACCAGAATGATAGATTATTTGATCGTGGAAATGCCATGTCAGGTGCACCTATCTGAATCGGAACAGACCAATTACCAGATCCACCTATCATCGCCGGCATCACCATAAAAAAGATCATTAAAGAAGCGTGAGCCGTTATTAAAACATTACAAAGTTGATGATTCCCACCAAGAATTTGATCACTGGGTCGAGCTAATTCCATATGAATCAGTACGGAGAAGCATGTGCCCATCACTCCAGCAATGGCACCGAAGATGAAATAGAGAGTACCAATATCCTTGTGGTTAGTGGAGAACAGCCATCGGACCAGATTTGTCATTCAAGTTGGAATGAACTGCTTCGCACCTTATCATAGAGGGGCTCGTAGCTTAGTGAGCGGGGCTGAAAAACCCGGTGAATGATCAATATATGTGGTCACCCGAAGTTAGT
The DNA here is from genome assembly GCA_033032865.1 of Dactylorhiza incarnata. Lineage (NCBI taxonomy): Eukaryota > Viridiplantae > Streptophyta > Magnoliopsida > Asparagales > Orchidaceae > Dactylorhiza > Dactylorhiza incarnata. The sequence continues at coordinate 11,333,695 of JAWHQI010000033.1, read as the reverse complement.
ACTCTAAGCTCAGCTTAGAGTACTAATACGAGCAGGAAAGATCCTAGGAGGTGCCTACCTTTCGTTCTTCTCCTAGGTAGTCGAACGGGGCACGAGGTCTCCTACAGCTCTGCCACCTATGCGCACAACTGAATGTTGATACACAGGAGTTGCCAAATGATGGAACTTGAAGATGCACGCGCGATATGAATCATCCGGAACATCATATAAGAGGCGGCCCGCGCCCGTACGGGCGGCTCGAATGAGGAATATGCACTATAGCTGGCATCGACCCACTTTGCGATACGAACGAAAGACCGGAGGTGAATACCTGGGGTAAAAAGGTTCCAAGAGAGAATTCCTAGAACCTCTAAATAGTCAAAGAAAAGTCAATCTACATTACATACAAAAAAAGCAAAAAAGAGGGAAGATAAGATGAAAGAGGGGATGAGTCGGGATCATTTCCGCGGCTCTCAAGTTGAAGTTCCTTCCTGTACTCACTCTTTCGCCTCACCTGATTGTGTTCCTGATCCGTCTCTTTCTTTTCGGTGGGAACCCCTTTGGTCGAGTAGCCAAAACTCCTGAATGAGCGAATGTATTTCCAGCCCTCTGCCTTTAACTTCGTTCCCGGAATCTATGTCTTCCCCATCGAACCCTAAAGATCCTAGTTAGCCGAGTAGCTGCATTCCTTTTAAGAAAGTTTGAACCCCAGACCTTTTCAGTCAAATCTTCTGATCCAGATTCAGTTTATGATCCTCAACCTTCTGTCCGTTCGCTCCTTTGGAGAAAGCTGACTAGCCCGCCCCGCCCCTGCTACAATGTTCTCAAGCTAGAAGCTGCAGATCCCAACCTATAAGAAAATGGATCCTTGCATTGGGTCTTCCATTGTGAACCTGACCTGACCTATCCCATCACTTTCAACATTCCATCTCATATCAGATATAGGTGATTTGAGACTTTGGCTTTTTCGCTCGTAGGTCTCATCTCCATTTTCACACACTTCTATCTGAGATAGCTGTGAAAAGAGTCTAATTTGCGATGGGCCCAAAGGGTCCGAAGGGTTGTTCGCCTATCAGCTAACTCTTCGTCGCTATCGCGATAACGCTAGTTTGCCTTTCTATACCCTAAACTCTTCGTTTTGTTGCTATGACTACGCCTAAACCTGTTCGCCTATCGGCTCACTCTTCGTCACTATCGTGACCACGCTAGTTCGAGGTTGGCGCAAGGGCAACCTGACGAGCGGCCTAGGGCGGCCTTCTTCTCCTATTCGTTTCAACTATCATCTCAGATCCTTCTTCTCCTGTTCGTTTCGACTATCGTCTCAGATCCTTCTTGGACTGTTCGCCTATCGGATCACTGTTCGTTCGTCCTCTTCGGGTTGCCAGACTTGTGACTCAGCTCCTTTTGGACTGTTTGCATATCGGCTCACCAACTTCATCCCCTATCGGCTCACCGAATTTGGGGTAGGCGCAAGGGTCGCCCCGTTAGTGAGTGCTCTATCTGAACGGCTCCTGTTGTTTCCATGGTTCGTTGGGTGAACTTGAAAGTCGTTTTCATTGTACCGTGGTAGGTACGTGAGAGCGAGGCCCTTTGTTCTATTCAATCCAATGGGTGGCTGGCAAAAGGGGAAGGGAAGCACTCACCACTCAAAAGAGCACTTCAAACTCCGGATCTCAATACCCATCGAAAGACACTGCAAATGGGAGCTCACATCCCAACAGATCGAAGGCAGAAAAATTAGATGCCTTCCTTACTACCTTAGGATGCCACCCCTTTCCAACTATGTAGGCTTTTTCTCGAAATGCAGAAGATGGAATAGAAATTGATGTAGGAGATTCGATTACGACTGGCTGGCTTTCAAACAAACTGGTAAAGAGAGGAGTAAAGCCATAGACTAAGAGACTACCCATTCAAAGAGAAGTCCCTTTGATTAGGCAAGCGACAACGAAGAAAACATCTTTCATTTTTCTTTGAGTTCTTTCCTTACCAACAAAGAAAAGAAGGGAGTGAAATTGAAGATCGGGAACCAATTGGCATTTCTCACTCGGTTTTTTGTTATTAGATTACTTGGAGTTGAAGACCGACTGACTAATAGGCTTCCACCGGGGTTTTAGTTTTAGACTCACTACTAACGAATTGGCTTCGAACAACTATTTTGGTTTCCCAACAGGCTGAAAATCAGAAGGATCAACTTATCAGAGGACTAGCTATCAGGGGTTCTCGACAAAAGCGCGTGTTATTAGATTAGAATAGGAATCGAAAAAAGTAAGATGCCGGTCTTTCATTCCTTTTTCATTGAAGGCCTTACCCGGATAGGAATCCCGGAGCCCGGAATAGTCATCGTAGGCCCAGAACTTTAGTTCAGAGGAAGCCGCCGGAATAGTGTTTCTTTTGGTTTAGGAAAAAAACTTCGCTCCGCTCGCCTTTGCCCTTAAGGCTTGACCTGCCCCAAAGCAGGAATCCACTCTCAGATAAGAGTAACAGCCTCCGATTTAGCTACATCAGTGGAACCAGCCTTGACTTTCTTTCCGTTTTTTTTCTGTTTCTTCGTTATCGCTCGCCTTTCCACTTCCGATAGTTCTAGAAAAGTCAGCCTTTAAGCTTCTTTTCCCGCTGCAAGAGCCTGACGCTCCAGAGCTTCTTTTCAATAAAGGAGTTCCCCGCTAGAGCATGACAACCTAAATAATAGCTAGTCGATTCGCCAACATCGACACCAAAAATATCCGTGGTTGCTATATCAATATCAAGTCGATTCACTGACATTGGCAACATAATTGAAAGATCATCTAGGCGCGTAGCGATTGATCTTTCTTTGCCGTGCTTAGTCTAACAATCTGTAGGAAACACTGCTAGAGTTCATGACTAGTGCCCCATCCGGTACTGAGGACTTCTTTCCCCGAGGATTCGAAATGAGGAACTGAGCCACTGACAGCTTGAATTCTTTTTCACCCGCCCGATCTGCTCACATTGATGACAACCCAGTGGAGGGAGCAAGAAAACTAGGGATTTCTATGGATTCCTCGCTCCGAAGAAACCCTCAAAATCCAATAAAGCTAGGGGATTCATCCTCCTTTACTGAAAGAGTCGGTGTCAGGTGTAGCTTTCTTCTTGCCTGAAAAGTAGGAATGCGCTCCCGCTACAAGAAGAGTTGCAGAAGAAATTGGCCTACTTCTAGTTCTAGAATCAGAATCTCTTAGAGAAGATTAGACCAGGCATCGGTAACTGAATCAACTAGATTCACAAGACAAGAATTATCAAGGAAATGTGGTGTTTAGCTCTTAGAAATGGCAGTCAAGAATTATCCTGATCAATTTGTCTCTTCATTGAAGAAAGGGAAAGGTTATGGGGCCAGCTTTCAGCTCTACAGTTGGGGTTGGTCTCCTTACTTAAAACTCTACAAAATTCATTAGATTGACTTTTTATTAGCCGACTTTCTTTCATAATCAGAATCATAGATCAGTACAAGCAAAATTGCCCCACATCAATGAGCTTAGCGTTCACGCGCAAAGGGACGTACTAGAACTCCCCAGCTACAAGAACCTTTTTCAAAGAAGATGGAAGGGGAATCACTATCTTTCAAATCAGACGATTTGTGAAGATTTGACCACCGATTCATTGACATTGATGACAACCGACGCAACAAATTCTATCAGAATTGATCTTAAAATGCTGCGCACATATTCAATTGGCGTTCAGACTCCTAGGAGGCGTCGCCTTGGATAATCCTTTCCTTGAAGATTGAGTGAACTGAGCCGAATAGCTTGAAAAATTCGTACTTCTTTTGAATTAGCCCTTGAAGGGAAAAATCTGCCAACAAAGATTGCAGGAAAAGACTCATAGGCATCAATGTTTCCCCTGCCCGAGGTCTCTTTATTGCCAACTTTTCGCTATTACTTATAGACTCTTAGTAACCAGCTTCTTCACGTCAACCTGAAAATGTTAAGACAATGACTCTATGCTTATATAGATTGGAAAAGAATCTTAAAGGGTTGTCCCTCCTGGGAAATAGCAGTGGGCAAAGAAGAAAGACTGCTAGTTGATGTCGCATCCCCTGTTGCTGAATCTCCTTTTCTTGAAAAAGCTGCTCTTAGTTTTCTATATTGAGCCTTATATGCTGTGACCAATTCAATCTTTCTTTTCTATCGCTCACCGGCTCATCTTCTTAGTTCTTTAGCTGATGAAAGAAAGCTAGTGTTCTTAGAAGAAACCCGGTAATAAGCTGAAAAACTGAAAGAAAGTTTTTCATGGCTCTCCACGTTGATGAGTCCCATTTATATACACTTTTATGGACTCATCTAGGCTAGTTTTCCTGCTTTTGCACTTCAATTTCAGTTCTTAATTGCTTATATTTTACTTGTTCACGCTTTCACTTTAAGTGCTCATTTAGACCCGTTGTGGTGTGCAATTGCGCACTATTTTGTTGGGGGAAGCACATTGTGCTCCCCATTCTTTTTCTGTTATTATACTTGTGCTGGAGGTGTGTTCCCAGCATGTGGATTCATTGTGAAGGTGGGCAGATCATCCATACTGCCCAGAATTTACCCTGTATGAAATGCACGGTCGTGTGTTCATTTGGCGCACAGTCATGCAAATGATCGGCTGGTCAATATGGTGATCTGCCCCGCTCGTGCGTTTTCTTCACGCACAGTTGGTCTCAACCGTGCGCGAACAAAATGCATGACCTCCTGTTGTTTGCCGGATTTCAAGGTTTCTGAATTTGCCCGTGCATTTTCACGCATGGTCGGCTTCGACCGTGCGTGAGTAAAATGCACGGGCGCGCCTGCTTCAGCTTCCTGGCCTTTATTCTTTTAATATCACACGGTCCACGCACGGTCGTGCGTTCAACTGTGCATGACCAATTTCTGACTATTTTTCTATAAAAGCTGCAGACTTTGCCCTAGACCGGATCAATCAATTTTCTCGCGCCCAGAGCTCTAGTTCCATGCCATTTTTGCCGCTCCATCGCCGCCTACCTTCGGGAGGAGCTCCGACCGCCATTCTCTTGCAAATCCAAAGCCGGAGCATCCTCTCGGCCGCCTCCATCATCCAAGTGCTTCAAGGAGAGGATTCCACCCTCATCTTCATCGCCAAGCAAAGAGTTCTTCGCATTGGATGTGGATGGATTGTAGTTTACCAGAGAATCCGGGTCCATTGGGAGGAAGTGACAGCCCTCCTCTACCCTGGACGATAGTTGGGACCGAGCTAGTAAGCGGATTGACAACGCGACGATTCCTACCGGGAATCTACAACGAGCCTCCGGATTTGGTCGTATCTCTTGCCTATTTCTCTTATTTGTGTTGATGTATATGAATGTAATACTTATTATTTGATGATGTGGCACATGTAAACCTTGCTTTGTATTGATTATTTCATGTCTATGTGAAATTTCTCATTTGTTTATATGTGTATTTGAGGTGCGCCACCAAATCCTCTCCACCCTCCACTTCATTCCGCTAGCCCACTCGCCCATTCCGTGTGCCTACTCTTCCATCTTCCTAGTGAAGCGTGGCATAGCGGCCCGTGTAATCCATTCGCCTCACGAAGCAGTGCGCTCAAGGCCTGCACAGTTCAATTCCACACTTACCACTCCATCCGCTTGCCTACTCATCCATCCGCCCTTCCGAAGTAGTGTGTTCAAGGACTACATAGTTTCCATCCCGCCTTGCGAAGCAGTGCGCTCAAGGCCTGCATAATAGTAGTTGAGTAGTTGTTTTCTTTTATTTTCCACAATCCAAATCACCACCTTTTCGGCAATCCATTCGACCTAAAGGACTTCAATCTCAAGTCCTTCCTCGATAGTAAACTCCACCTTACTGTGTTCCTTTGAGATCGATACTTGGGGATTCACTCCCACATTTTATATTACTGGAACGATCGGTACACTGCCGTTTCGTGCCGCAGTCTCGCTACCGCCTATAGCGGTGTGCTAGATTTGCGCATCAAGTTTTTGGCACCGTTGTCGAGGAACATAGTCGTGTGAGTTTCTGGAGAGGGAGTCGAGAGATAGAAGCCCTTTCCATTTGTTTATACCATTTTCTTTTTTGTTTTAGTTCTTAGAATTTGTAGTTTTAAATTTCTTTATTCCTTATCTATTTTGTGATTTATCTAAAGCAGACATTCATTTTTTTCGTGCATATAGTTAATTTTTGCAAAGAAATTCTATTTGTTGGTGAAATTTCCCCTACTACACCATGTATTCTGCTTTCAATATCTGTTGTAGATGGTGTGGAAATCATAATCATTCTAGTGATAAATGCCCACTGGAGATGGTGAGCATAATTCTCGAGGCCCAGTATATGGAGCACCGTTCTCTTACGGTACTTCATACGCCGTACCCAAGTCTTATGGTCACCCTCCTTCACCCCATTTATCATTTTCATATTCCTCTCTGGCCCCGTCTAGACCAAGGAGTAATGGAAAACGGAGTTTGTGTTGTCATGGCACCGAGCACGCATTGAAAGATTGTGTAGAATTTCAGCGCCAGATGGAGGAGGATGATGAAAATGATGTTCGTATCATTCCATCCACCTCTCATTTGGGTGCTCATTCTGATTCTGATGATATATTCGCAGTACCACCTTATCTATGGGGGACTGCTGCGGATATCCCCATCAGACTTTCTACAGATCGGTGTGACGACATGGTGGAGACTTCTCTCCCGGCGCATTCATCACTCCTTTTGGATTCACCCTTGGAGAAACCTGTGCACATTTTCTCTGATGATGTTATTACCCCTATTCCTCCGCTTTCTTTGCAAGAACTCTCTGCACCTATTTTTTGTGAGTTGGTTGATGATGTTAGGCAGGAAGTTCATTCGAAGCCTGAGAATGTGCCAAAGTGGGACGAGGATGTTATTCTCTCCGATGGGGAGTGTGACACCTTGGAACACGATGACACACCGAGGTGGGATGAGGAGGAAACCCTTTCTGATGAGGAAGTTTGCACTTCCTTATTGGATGAGGAGGTTCAACTCAACACCGAGGACCTCGAGCTTTCGGACTCCCCTCTCTACCACTCATATGATACCGACAGTGATCTATGCTTGGATCCTGCTAGGAGTGAGACCGGGACCACTCCTCCTTTAGTTGAATCTTTTAGTTCTTCGTCTATTTTATTTCCTAACCCCCCTTCTTCATCTGAGCCTGTGCAGGTTGAGTCTTCACAGGTACTTCAGGAGGACTTGGAGCATTCTGCTCAAGTCAATGATGAGCGCATCCTCTTATGTGAGGAGGTTGACCCCTCCTCCATAGAGGAAGCCTCATTCATTGCCTTCTCTTTCTGCCGCCTCTCTGAAGACGACACCTTGCTGGACAAGGATGTTTTTAGTGAGATTTGTGAGGAGTACTCCTCCTCGTCTTACTTTTTATTCCCTCTACCTGTGATGCGCAAGTATTATTTATATTCGGGTAGAGGCGTAACTGTTTTATCACCGTATCGGTACCCGCTACCGACACTCATATTAGAATAGTTACCTGTGCATTTTTCTTTTCATAGACCCATTAGCTAGAACTCTTAAAGTTCTGAATAAGTCATGCTGCTGGGAAGACAATAACCCCAGTAAATATCTTACTTTCCCTACATTCTTATGTTATCTAGTTTAGTTTAGTTAGTGGTATTTCATTTTAGTATGTATATTTTCTTTTGTTTTTGCGGAGCTCACCCCTGCAGGTCCTTCTTCTGGATGGTGGATGCTGCAGCTAGGTCTATATTTACACGCCAATCTTCTGGTATGCTCACTACTGAGCATTGGGTACTCTCTTTCCCTAGACTTCATTTTGAATTTCATGGTTATATCTTGTGTTGGATTGTTTAGATTAAGTCTGGGGGAGAGCTGCTTCTCGTTACCCACTGTGCACGCACACGTTGCATTGCATACTAGAAGTAACTTTATCTCATTTATTTAGTATTGCTCATCATTACCACACACCACAGCACCCACTTGAGCGCGTACTCATCTGTATGCATGCTTTGATTTGAATTTAATTCTTCTGCATATTTGGGAAAGTCTAGGTGCTGGCTTAGGACGTGTAGCGGAGTAAAATGTTGACTCCAGTAGTGCTCCTAGTCGAGTGCTCGGTTGCATAGAAATTTGTGTAGATTAGACTTCTTTTTATACTTATGGTTTTATATTTTTCTATTAGTGTAAATGTTGTTTACTCTACTCATATGGTGAATCTAGTGTGAATCAAATGGTAGCATAGAGATGTGTGTAAATGATTGCTAGACTCGTATTGCTTGAGTCAGGAGGAAGGATAATCTTTCTCGGTGACTAAGAACTTGCCCCAAGCGATTCTTGAAGCATTGGCAAAGGATAGTTCTAGTGCGTGAGAATGACGTAGACCATCATTTTGGCCTGGTTGAGCTATTGTGCCATTCCTGATATCTTCCCCCGCTAGCCCCTTTGTGCCTACCCCTTCCTCTTGATTCAGCACCACTTTTATCTCACCAAATCCTAAACGCCAATCCTAGTTGCACACCCAAATCTGAGCTTTAGTCGTGTTGTATTTTCATTATTGGGGTGTTGATGTGGTAAATTTCTTTTATGAAAATGTGGTTGTGCTTTATTGCTCAATTTGCTGAAAATGATTTGAAAAAAATGAGAAAAAGAAAAAGAAGTGAAAAAAAAGAGATGAGCTTAATGGAAAAATCTTTGTATAAATTTATGATTGGGAGTAGGCAGTGCACATACCCATGTTGTTAAGTTCAAGTCTGGGGGTGTGGTGTACCCGCGTGTTTGTGTGGTGCTTGAGGATAGTTTTCATATTAGCTTATTTGGGTTAGGTGCATAAAGCCGCCTTGTTTATCATTGTATACCCTACCTAAACCCAAGCCCCAGTTAAAACCTAAAAGCCCTACCGACTCACGCTATGGACCAATTTAGTGTCATGGAGAGAATGTGACTGGGCGAGCCTATGGTCACCGACACCGATGGATTTCGGTGGAGTTTGTCATGCACCCCAATCTTGAGCAATGCTCATCTCAGCGCTTAGTTTACTTTCTCCGTATGCGTGACCGGATGATTCACCGTAGTTCACCATTTTGAGTAGTTGTAATATGCTTTTACTCTTTTCGAAATCTATAAACTGTTTGTATAATGAGAAATCTTCTCTATTCTTCTTCTTATGCACATGAGCATGCGACTTCGCATGGTACGCTGTATTGTAATTTTAAGTCATCTAATTTTCTTTCTCCGCTTGCTTAGAATTTGTTTGCTCGGGATGCGCAAACAGGTAAGTCTGGGGGTGTGACGAGTCCCATTTATATACACTTTTATGGACTCATCTGGGCTAGTTTTCCTGCTTTTGCACTTCAATTTTAGTTCTTAATTGCTTATATTTTACTTGTTCGCGCTTTCACTTTAAGTGCTCATTTAGACCCATTGTGGTGTGCAATTGCGCACTATTTTGTTGGGGGCAAGCACATTGTTCTCCCCATTCTTTTTTGTTATTATACTTGTGCTGGAGGTGTGTTCCCAGCATGTGGATTCGTTGTGCAGGTGGGCAGATCATCCATACTGCTCAGAATTCACCCTGTATGAAATGCACAGTCGTGTGCTCACTTGGCGCACGGTCGTGCGAAATGATCGGCTGGTCAATATGGTGATCTGCCCGCTCGTGCATTTTCTTCACGCACGGTTGGTCTCAACCGTGGGCGAACAAAACGCACGACCTCCTATTGTTTGCCGGATTTCGAGGTTTCTGAATTTGCCCGTGCATTTTTACGCACGGTCGGCTTCGACCGTGCGTGAGTAAAACGCACGGGCGCCCCTGATTCATCTTCCTGTACTTTATTCTTTTAATATCGCACGGTCCACGCACGGTCGTGCGTTCGACCGTGCGTGACCAATTTCTGACTATTTCCTATAAAAGCTGCAGACTTCACCCTAGACCGGATCAATCAATTTTCTCGCGCCCAGAGCTCTAGTTCCTCGCCATTTTCGCCGCTCCATCGCCGCCCACCTTTGGGAGGAGCTCCGGCCGCCATTCTCTTGCAAATCCAAAGCCGAAGCATCCTCTCGGACGCCTCCATCATCCAAGTGCTTCAAGGAGAGGATTCCACCCTCATCTTCATCGCCAAGCAAAGAGTTCTTCGCATCGCACGTGGCCGGATTGTAGTTTACCGGAGAAGACTGGTCCATTGGGAGGAAGTGACAGCCCTCCTCTACCCCGGACGATAGTTGGGACCGAGCTAGCACGCGGATTGACAACCCGACGATTCCTACCATGAATCTACAACGAGCCTCCGGATTCGGTCGTATCTCTTGCCTTTTTCTCTTATTTGTGTTGATGTATATGAATGTAATCCTTATTATTTGATGATGTGGCACATGTAAACCTTGCTTTGTATTGATTATTTCATGTCTATGTGAAATTTCTCATTTATTTATGTGTGTATTTGAGGTGCTCCACTAAATCCACTCCACCCCCACTTCATTCCGCTAGCCTACTCGCCCATTCCGTGTCCCTACTCTTCCATCCTCCTAGTGAAGTGTGGCATAACGGCCCGTGTAATCCATTCACCTCACGAAGCAATGCACTCAAGGCCTGCACAGTTTGATTCCGCACTTACCACTCCATCCACTTGCCTACTCGTCCATCCGCCCTTGCAAAGTAGTGCGTTCAAGGCCTACGTAGTTTCCATCCTGCCTAGCAAAGCAGTGCGCTCAAGGCCTGCATAGGAGTAGTTGAGTAGTTGTTTTCTTTTATTTTCCACAATCCAAATCACCACCTTTTCTGCAATCCATTCGACCTAAAGGACTTCAATCTCAAGTCCTTCCTCGATAGTAAACTCCACCTTACTGTGTTCCTTTGAGATCGATACTTGGGGATTCACTCCCACATTTTATATTACTTGAACAATCGGTACACTGCCGTTTCGTGCCCCAGTTTCACTACCGCCTATAGCGGTGTGCTAGATTTGCACATCACACGTCCTATAAGAGTCTGAAGAGGCTTTTTCCGTGATTCCAGTTCATTCCACTTTCAGGGGCTTGTACTTTTCATTCTTTTGTTTGCTTAAGAACACTAATGCCAATGCCGCAAAAGAGGCTTGGAAGAGAACATTGGAAACTTCAAATTGAATTGTCACAGAATAGGACCATCAAGTCTTAGGTCACCAGGTGGAAGACAATACAAATTCTTAGTAAATTGGTAGACTTTATCTACCCTAAGCCGGAAAATTGTATTCAAAAGAAATGAGAGAACGACCAAAGAAGCAAATTTGACAGTTGAAGTCTGAGAATCGGCTTCATTACCCTGGAAAAAGATATATATAGAATTTCAAGGTGTAAAAGAGGTAAGTAGGGTTTTGGCCAATAGCCCATAAACCTTTCAGCGGGCGAAGTCGAAGCTAGGTATGAAAGACCAGTTACAACAAAAAAAGACATTACAGAAGGGAATGAAAGAAAAGACCAGCGGGAACATCTGCTAGAGCTAAAAATGACCATTTCCCGCTAGTGCCAGGTTCTTTTTTAGCAGTTGGAGTTTCATACTAGAAAAGACATCAGCTTATTGTTGGATCGGTAGGCGCCCTTAGAGGGGGGGGGGGTGAATAAGGGTTTTAAAAACTTTTGATATATTTTGAATATCTTAGAAAAAGCTTTGATTATTAAACTAAAGAAGATCAAGACATATCAAGTGAAGTAAAAGTAAAGACATGATTTTATTAACTTGAGAAGCATGATTACAAAACTTGATCTCTTATCGAAGCTAGAAATCAAAGCTAATAGAAAAAGACTCCTTTTTATTTTCTATCCCGACTCGCTTCCCCACGAACCGGTGGCCCTAACCTATCCTCCCCGGATTCAGCCTCAAGCCGCTCTAGCCAACCCTCCCCCAGACATGGCCTCGAGCACCCCTAGACATAGCCTAGATCTAGTCACCAACACGAGGCGAATTTCAGCCCTAAGTCCTACCCAGACCTAGTCGCCAACACGAGGCGAATTCACTATCGATTACAGGAATAAAGATGTGAAAATAAAAACATCAATAATAAAAACTCCCTCTAAGAACTTCTGAAGTTGGAGACGTTGGACCGCTGTAGTATAAGCGTTGTTGAAGCGGTCGCCGGTCGGATGAAGCGTGAAGAAGTCCTCCTTCAGAAATTCTCTCTAAGATTTTGGTGGGAGTATCTCTCTGAACCTTCCTCTATATGCTGTGACACGAAGCTCTGGAGTTTAGGGTTATAGAAGAGTAAGGAAGACGGAGCCAAGGGGTCCTTTTTATAGCCTCAGCGCTAGTGCTACCGCCGGCGCTATCCCATTTTAGGACATATTCTGCGCGGCAGATCTTCAATCCGTGGCAACTCTGCTGAGATTCCTCTTGTGTTTTGAGCTAGCGCTACCGCTGGCTCTATCTCAGATTAGGCAATATTTTGTGTGTGCGAATTTTTTATTCCAAGGAAACCTGCCAAGATTCTTCTTCTGTTTTGCGCTAGCGCCTGCGCTAGCGCTACTGCTAGCGCTATCGCTACCGCCTGCTATAGCAGCTACCGCTGGAGCTACCGCCGGAGCTACCGCCGGCTATAGCGACCAGTTTTGAGTTTTCGCTTCAAATTTGGTCGCAACCTTCTTATGTTATCCTTGAGTCATATGAACTTGTTATCCTGCACACTTAAACACACAAGATCAAATACACATATGATTTGTTATTCTCAAACTAAGGAGATGCGGAAGACCATGTTCCAACAAACTCCCCCTTTTGATAATAACAAATCCATTAATGATAAATCAAAGCATTAATATATAAGCATGATGAAACTTACTTGTGTGTGTGTGTGAGTGATGACTTAAGATAATTATCGATTTTAGCATTTAGAATTGCTCCCCCTAAATACATAATCCCCCTAAGTGAATGCTCCCCTAATATGTAAGCTATCATCTTTAATTAATCATGGTAGTTTCTATTTTGATAGCGGATTATATTTATCATGTTAGTTCTCCCCCTTTTGTTATTAGCAAAAGTGGGTAAGGAGACAAAACACAGAAAAGTTTTGATTAGAAGATAAAGGCATGATCGAGCTTTTAGAGAGAATGAAATGATAAGGAGTTTTTAGAATAGTTTTTATAGAGATAGATCAGAGTTTGAGTATTACAACATTTTCATAAATCAGAGTTTGTAGCATAAACAAAATGTAATGATTTCCAAGTAACTAAACTACCCAGACAATATGTCTACACCCTAGCCCCGTACTAAGTGACGGATGGGCATGAGGAGCTGCAAACATGCCGTAGGTTGGGGTGTTAGTCCCATATGCAAACACTAGACACAACTTAACCTAGCACTTTTTCCCCCCAGTGCCTCGCAAGGCCCCACTGGAACCCTCCCCGATTAAGTACAAGACATGACTAGAGATAAAGGTTATCTAATGTCTACAACCCTACGCCCCGCTATGGTGAGAAATGAAGTCATGGATAATAATTATTGGAAACATATAAGCATTTTAAATCTAATGACATAGCCTATGGATTTATATTTTTATTCGAATTTATGAAACCACTCACATGGCTATTTTGAAATCCTTTAATGAATCAGAGTTTTTAGCGTAATAATATTTTCATAGAAAAAAAAACCATGTTAAAAAGCAACCAATATAAAGTTTACCAAGCAAGTCTACCACTTGTTGCAAGAAAGGAATTTGAAGATTCAAGTGATGATGCACCCAAAATGAAAGACTTTAAATAAGCATGAAAGCGCAAGGTAAAACAATTATATGGTTATGATGCGGAAGACTTATCGAAATACAAGAAACATCTTATTGTAATCAATGATGATCCATAAAAAAATATATGAGTTAAATTTCAAAAAAGAAGATGTTTTTGTAAATCATTTTTCAATTAAAATCTTTAAGTTTGACAATAAAGGAACTAAGCATGAAATAATGTTATCAAAAAGAGATCACTACAATGTTACTTTAAATCACAATTTCAAAACATACCAAACATTGTAGAAAGCATGCTAGGTTATCTAGTGCATTTCATAAGTAAAGAGTAGTATAGAATTAGCATTAGGATCCAATACTCATGAGAAGAAGTGTTATGGAAGATAATGATGTGCACATAAATGTATTTTGAATAGAGTAAACAAATGTTTTAATCAAAAATACAAGTAATATGTAAAGTAAAGAGCACAATAAAACACAAATAATTTTACTTCCACTCACTTCAATGCACGAAAAAAAATGTACAACAACCAAGGTGCTTTGCACACACAATGCTCATTAAGACTTATCAGGGTGCAAAGTAGTGCTTGGGGGATCACCTAGTTTTATTCTTCAAGATTGATCTTTATTGTGATCCGGTGTACTTAAGAATAAGTGGTTTTTATTTTGAAAGAAAGTTATGGTTTGCACAAGATACTTTACTATTCTTTCCAAGGTGCTCAACCTCACAACGCTTATTAAGACTTATCAGGAGGTTCAAGTAGTGCTTGGTGGAGTTATCTTTGTCACTTTATTTTATGATTTTTGTTTTGTACAAAGTTCTCTGAAGACACTTGTTTTTGCAAACCAACAAAATTTATGAAAAAGATAACCACTTTTCTTAATTCTTAAAAGTGCAAATAAAGGAGTGTAGGTAAGATACTTGTGCAATTTTAATTCATTGTACTAATACAAAAACATATACAAGCATTCTTTAGATTAAACGCAAATGTAGACAATGCCAAAATAAGTGAGTGAATAAAGATCATTATCAAACATAAAACATTTACTCATACTTAGAGGCATGCTAAGCTTAGTTCTACACCATTTTCAATATAATTGATGCACATATTAATAGATATATCAAAGCATGATGAAAGCAATGTTCAAAGTAGTTTGAAAAGATAAATTGCAACAATATAGAAGTTCTAAATGGTGTGTTAAATCATGCTTGATTTTCTCAATGATGTCCATATAGTATTTTTGATAATTTAAAGTTTGAACTTATAAGATTGATCTTGGACTTCCCGAGGACTACCTTGTGAGAGGTTCGCCCAGTACTAGGTGATGTGATGGGATAATAGCCCAAATCACCCTTTCGCAAGATACATGTAAAATAGAAAAGTTAAGTTCAAAATAATAATTTTTGATATTTTTTTTGTTTTATATTTTTGTATTTGATTTTTGCTTGTAGAAGTAGAGTTTAAACAAATAACAAAAAACAAAAAAGGGCAAAACATATTTGTTGTAATTTGGCTTTTGTATTTTTGTATTTGATTTTTAAAAAATGTAATAAAAGCAAAAGTGCAGAAATGAATAGTACACAGATTAATATATTTTTAGGGATTTTTTACACTTTTAAAAATACAAAAAAACACATAAGTGCACTAGCGCCGACGTTAGCACTAGCACGGGAAACAGTACCCGATTTTTGATGATTTTGAAATTTTTAATTGTCGATCTTGATTAAGTGTCATAATAGTAGTTTCATGCTGAAATTTCAGATTTGTAGGAAATGTCTAGATAGTGCAGATTTCATGAAACATTATCGATTTTGTATATGACTTTTCCAAATAAACTTTGCAAGTGATATATTTCATTATATCTCCATTTTAATATTTGTAAGGCTTATATTTACCAATGTAGTTTGAAAGTGATATGAAATGTAAGCATGAGAAGTCATGAATGAACAAATCAAATATGCATGATTTTAGAGATTAACAATAATGTTCATGCAAAATCATACCATGGATAAGCCCTAGATGAGAATACCCAGCCTGTATATCTTGGTAAACAAATAAAGCCTAACATAGACACAAATATTCTTTAGGTGACAATGTTAGACTGATAAATTTGAGATGAATGTTATGCCAAAGTTTGATTGTGTTTCAACTTATAGACCTAAAATGAAGTGAAGATTCACTTTGATTTGATCTTATTGATACCAAGATGATTCTAAGGTCTAAACTTGAAATAAATCACAATACACATAATACACCATAACACCAACCATAGTAAACAATTATAATGTCAATTGTTATCATATAATTCATATACATGTGATAAGGATAGTAGTTTTTAGATG
The DNA here is from genome assembly GCA_033032865.1 of Dactylorhiza incarnata. Lineage (NCBI taxonomy): Eukaryota > Viridiplantae > Streptophyta > Magnoliopsida > Asparagales > Orchidaceae > Dactylorhiza > Dactylorhiza incarnata. The sequence goes on along the minus strand of JAWHQI010000033.1, from coordinate 11,317,713 downwards.
ATTTTTGATATGAATTATGATATATGATTTTTAGAGAATTTTATCAAAGGACATCAATAGATCATGGTGGTGCGTGTGGTATTAGCATTTATGACAATTAATCTTTGAATATGTCTTTTGTGATTTTCTTTATAATTTAGATAAATATCTTATAACAAATTTGGAATATTATTTATATTGATAATATAAGATATTTATGGGCTATGTATATAAGAGAGATAGATAGGTCATCAAAATAAGATATGACTTTTGAATTTTGATCAATTTGATTTTGTAAACTTATTATGTTTTTAAGAGATAAGATCATAATTTCAATACTGTATTGGATGACCATGACATGATAGTTCAAAAGGAAAACAACAAATAAAAAAAATATATTAAAGCACATCATGAAGTAGAAATTTGTATATTTCAATTTGTAAAGTCTCTACTTCAGGCATTTGATGATACCTAGTGAATAAGTGTTTTAGGTATCCAAAGGGGAACATGTGGGATGGTTCCTTTGGGTACCCAAATATAGCGAGATGGCTTTTGGGGAGACAAGTACAAATGAATTCTTTCAAGTGGAGTTAATATTTCATTTTTTATTTTGGGTCTCCATTCATATTTTGATTTATGCATCAAATTTCCATATTCATTAAACTTAGGTTTAAAATAATAATCACTTTTGAAATTATATTTCATAGGAAATTTGTGCACATTAGAATTTAATTTGGGAGATACATAATGTGGGTTAGAATTCATTATGTTTGTGTGGTTAAACATTCTACTAGTTGCATGTTTAATATGTTTTAACATACTAGTAGAAGTTTTACACATGATTGATGATAAACTAGAAATAAGATATTTAAAATTATTTAATCCTTTTTGAAAGAGTGATTTTAAAGATTCTAGTGTATAAGAGAGACTATTATTTTCATTTATTAATTTTTCGTTATGTTCTTTTGAAATTAAAAGTTCTTTTTCTAAATCCTTGATTTTTTCTTTAATATTATTATAAAGGTGTATAGTTTTCAAATGAAGAGCATGATTGAGATTCAAACACATCCTTTTTGGATTCTTTATTCACATTTGCTTTCAAAGTTTTATTTTCTAAACGTAATCTCTTATTAGCAATTTTTAATTTCTTCATTCTACGTTTAACAATTTTTTGTATATGGAAATAAGATAAACAATTAGACTTTCCTACAGCGCAATCGGAAGAGGCAAAATGTGAACATGACATTCCTTTGTCGTCTTTTAGGCCTTCCTTCTTTATCGATGGATTTTCATCTTCTCTTGATGAATTGCTCTCTTTGGCTAAGTCAATTTCTATGATTTCCATTGTTTTGCTACAAGAGAGATTTTCTTGAATAATGGTGGATGCTTGTATGTCCTTCTCTTCCTGTGTTTGTTCCATACCTGCAAGAGGAAAATCATAAGTTATCTCAAGAAAATTCCACATCTCGTATGCAGTAGGAAAAGTATGAATGAGTTTGGAAATATTTTGATCTAACGCACAAAATAGACTATTCATCGATTTTGCATTTAAAACCATTTCGTTTTTATTTAATACGCTAGGTGGCTTTTTAATAGTGATGTTCCAAACTTTTTCATCTAAAGCTTTAAGAAAATTTTCCATTAATATTTTCCATCCTTTAAAATTTCTTCCTTCAAATAGAGGTGGTGCTAGTGATTTTCCTTCTTCATAAAAATTTACCCCACTAGTAGAAGCGAGATCATGAGACGCCATTATTCCCGGTTGTTAAGCCGATTTGGAATAACCTCGCTCTGATACCACTTGTTGGATCGGTAGGCGCCCTTAGAGGGGGGGGGGGGGGGGGAGGGGGGTGAATAAGGGTTTTAAAAACTTTTGATATATTTTGAATATTTTAGAAAAAGCTTTGATTATTAAACTAAAGAAGATCAAGACATATCAAGTGAAGTAAAAGTAAAGACATGATTTTATTAACTTGAGAAGCATGATTACAAAACTTGATCTCTTATCGAAGCTAGAAATCAAAGCTAATAGAAAAAGACTCCTTTTTATTTTCTATCCCGACTCGCTTCCCCACAAACCGGTGGCCCTAGCCTATCCTCCCCGGATTCGGCCTCAAGCCGCTCTAGCCAATCATCTTAATTTGTCATGTTGGGTTTTTTTATAGCGGATTATATTTATCATGTTAGTTTGGTTTCACAAATTTTGCCGCGCAGAATATGTCCTAAAATGGTATAGCGCCGGCGGTAGCACTAGCGCTGAGGCTATAAAAAGGACCCCTTGGCTCCGTCTTCCTTACTCTTCTATAACCCAAAACTCCAGAGCTTCGTGCCACAGCATATAGAGGAAAATGGAGCCAAGGGGTCCTTTTTATAGCCTCAGCGCTAGTGCTACCGCCGACGCTATCCCATTTTAGGACATATTCTGCGCGGCAGAATCTTCAATCCGTGGCAACTCTGCTGAGATTCCTCTTGTGTTTTGAGCTAGCGCTAGCGCTATCGCTACCGCCGGCGCTATCTCAGATTAGGCAATATTCTGTGTGTGCGAATCTTTTATTCCAAGGAAACCTGCCAAGATTCATCTTTTGTTTTGTGCTAGCGCTACCGCTAGCGCTATCGCTACCGCCTGCTCTAGCAGCTACCGCTGGAGCTACCGCCGGCTATAGCGGCCAGTTTTGAGTTTTCGCTTCAAACTTGGGCGCAACCTTCTTATGTTATCCTTGAGTCATATGAACTTGTTATCCTGCACACTTAAACACACAAGATCAAATACACATATGATTTGTTATTCTCAAACCAAGGAGATGCGGAAGACCATGTTCCAACACTTATAAGAGAGCTTGTTGAGAATATTGCCCTAATGTTCCCTTGATTTGAAGAGGCATCACTTCCAATATTAAGTACATATTGTATTTGATAAAGCTTTGTTTTTTGTAAGTTAAACAGGCTTAAGCGACTCAAGATGAAGGGCCAAACATGCCCTTAGATGAGGAGAAATCATCTCCTAAGTTGATGAAGAAATGTCTCAGCTGAACGCTGAGACAAGGAGCCATCTCAGCGGATCCACTGAGAAGAAGGTGTCTCAGCTGATAAGTTCATCAAACATCTAATAATTGCGTGTTCATCGAACGCAGAGTGCCGTTCGTCGAACAAGGGACTCAGTTCGTCGACCGCTGAGACGAGACCATAGAAGGAGCCGCTGAGAAGGCACAAAGGGCGTTTTAGTCAAACGCAGAGTGACGTTCGTCAAACACAGAGTCAAGGAAGATCGTTTAACACAGAGATAGTGCCGTTTGTCGAATGCAGAGTGCCGTTCGTCGAACGCAGAGTCAAGGCAGATCGTGGAACGCAAAGACAGTGCCGCTCATCGAACGCAGAGTGCCGTTCATCGAATGCAGAGACAAGGCAGATCGTTGAACCCAAAATGAAGCGGGTTCGTCGAACTCAGGACTTAGCGGGTTCATCGAACACAGGATGCAGCGGGTTCGTCGAACGCAGAGTGTAGCGCGTTCGTCGAACGTAGACCTTCTTTATAGATAAGTAGGGCGGCGAGTCCTGCGGCTAGGGCAAGTTGCAGAAAAGCTACAGGGGACCACCAATCACTCCCATACTTCTTGGGAGATCAAATTAGAGCCGTTGAAGAGAAAAGAAGTATAAAAGAAAGTGTTAGGGCATTTTCCATGCCCCGGCCAGTTGGGTGAAAAATCTACTTTCGCCATTAACGGCTGCTGCTCTCATCTTTCTTCCTGCTCACTGAAAGAGAAGAAGAAACTGAGAGAAGAAGATAGCTCCTCCACTAGAAGGGGCAAGGTGATCTTCCACCCTTCTATTGAAGAGGAAGATCAAGTTGTTGCTGATTATCAACATCTTCAGCTACAGGAAAGCACAATCTGTGCAGGATTTACAGGAGAGTATTTTTGCTGTAGAATATTTCTAAACCATCTTTTTCTGTAAGGCTTTTTGCCTGAGTGTGTAGGGCTTATTTGCCTCAGTTTTTAAGGCTTGTTGCCTGAGGTAGGACCAGTAGGTGGTCTGAGCTGTAGAAGGTGTTTTCCTCTGAGTTGTAAGGCTTGTTGACTGAGGTAGGACCAGGAGGTGGTCTGAGCTGTAGGAGGTGTTTTTCCTCTGAGTTTGTAGGGCAACAGTGCCTGAGGTAAGAGCTGGTGAAAGCTCTGAGTTGTAGGACCTTTTGGTCTGAGCTGTAGGATCAGGAGCTGTTCTGAGGTAGGGCCTTTTGGCCTGAGCTGTAGTAGGTGGATTCCTCTGAGTTTGTAGGGCAGCAGTGCTTAAGGTAGGAGCTGGTGATAGCTCTGAGTTGTAGGGACTTTTGTCCTGAGATAGGATCATCTTTGATCTGAGATGTTCTGAGGAACTTGTGTTGTAAGCTCTTGGAGCTGGGGATTGGAGGAGTTGGCCTTGTCTAACACATTGTTAGAAAGGTGAAGGGGGAAAGAGGGCTACTCAAGACACCCTATCTTGAGGAACCTCTATACATACTTGCGTGCTTTTTGAGTGCTTGATTCTCTGATTAGAATAGTTTTTAACAGGCCATAATTATCAAGTAAATATCAAAAGACCTATTCACCCCCCCTCTAGGTGAATTAGTTAGCATACCTATATTCTTTCAAGTTATATCAAAGCGAGGTTCGTCAAGAAGGACTTAACAGTCTGACCAGTTCCTAAATAGGTATTGCTGATTCAAAATCAAATGGCCTCCAGTGGAATGAAGAAGGAGTTGGGGTCAATGAAGTTACCCATATGCTCCAAAGAAATCTTTGGCATATGGAAGCAAAGGGTGAGGCTGTTCATGGAAGCCTCGGACCCAAGGATCTATGTAACAGTCAAAAATGGTCCTTATACCTTTGAGAAGGCCTCCACTATTGACCCTACTAGAAAAGTACTCAAGATATTTTCTGAGCTGACCAATGATGAAATTGCACAATACACTCTGGACAAAAGGGCCCAGAACATAATTGTTAATGCAATTGATGACACTACATTTCAGAACTTGGTACACTGCACAACTGCCAAGGAAATGTGGGACACATTGGTTGTATATATGGAAGGGACAGCTGAAGTAAGGGATGATAGAAAATCACTCCTTAACCAAGAATATGAAGCCTTCAGGGAGTTGGCCCAGGAAAGCATATCCTTGTGCTATGAGAGGTTCTTCAGAATAGTCAATGAGCTGAGAACCTATGAGAGGGTGTTCACTGATTATGAGCTGAATGACAAGTTCCTTAGATCTCTAACTAGGGACTCGGACACAAAGATATATGCCATCAGGGAAGTGGCCAAGCTAAGTGAGACTCCAACTCACACACTATTTGGGAAGCTGCTCTCCTATGAGATGCAGCTGTCTACAAGGAAAGAAGAGGACACCTCCTCAAGGGCTCAAGCAAGGGAGAAATCTGTAGCTCTCAAAGCTGACAGCTCCAAGAGAAGCCAGGGCAGGTTGGTGTCTCCTCAAAGGAGAAGTGCTGAATCAGAAACCAGCACCTCTGATAGCTCTTCCTCTCATGAAGAGTTTTCTGCCTTTTTGAGGTAATTCAAGAAGATGATGAAGAGGAGGCAATGGAAGAACAATCCCTCTTCTTCATATCACAAAAGGAGGACAACAAGGAGTCAAAGCATCACTCCAGGAATGACAGGTATGGCTCTAACTCTAAATATAATTCCTCCAAAGTTGTCTGCTATTGCTGCAGCAAGCCAGGGCATGTCATTACTGACTGCCCAGTCAAGAGAAAAGAGAAGGATGAGAAGAAGAGACATCAGCCTAAAGGAAAGAAAGGATAAAAATCCTTTCTAGCTAAGAAGGAAAGGAGCTGGAGTGAATCAGACTCCAGCTCATCTGAATCTGAAAAGGAAGAAGCCCTTATTGGGCTAGTTGCTGTTGAAGAATGTGCAGCAGAAGAAGATGAAGCTTGCCCATCTGCAAAGGTTGGAATCAGGGCCCCTCTCTCACTCTCAGATAGTGATGAAGAGGAGGATGAAGAAGATTGTGTTCAGCTAGGCCTCATGGCCTTCACTGATGAGGAAGGTAGTCAGAATTGTTCTGACAAAGATCAAGTATTAATTTCCTCCATTTCTCTCTCTGATCATGTTGCATGTCCAGAACCTGAAACACCTTCATCAATTGGTGGAAGTGGTTCAGAAACTGAGGAAGATGTCAATCAATTGATTGACAAGTATGGTGTCCTTTTGGAAGCTCTGAAGAAGAGCAAGAAGCTTGCCAAGAGGCAAGCCCAGGAAATTATTTCCCTTAAGATGTCTAAAAATGACTACACTGGACCTACCTCCTTGGTGGCCCAGATGAATAGACAAATAAGTCATTTAAAGGGTATGACAAGTGCTCAATTGAGCACTATTTCTCTGAAGAACAAGGTCATCAAGGACCTTGTGGAGAAGCTGGTGAAAGAGAAGAGCCTGGTGGTTGAATTCTCCAAGCCCAAATCTGTGCTTCCCATTATTGACACCTTCTCCTCTCAAACCAATAGGAGAGGACTTGGATTCAATAAGATGGAAGTACAAGAAGTGAGTGGAGGAAAGAGCAAGGAGAAGGCTAAGCCTCAAACTACCTTTCAAAAGGTGCTACTCCCTTCCAACAGGTATGACCATGAAAGCAGTTATGGTCACTGGAAGAATGGGAGTTCTTATAGGAAGGAAAATACTCCTTCCCATAGTGAAAGAAAGGGTCTGGGATTGAGTGCATTGAAAGCTCCCCATGAGGAAATACAAATGTCCCAATCTGGACCATTTGTGTTTGGTGTCTCAGCACCTTCAGTCAAGAACAAGGAAACAAGCACTTCCAAATCAGCTTCAGCAAAAAGCAAGACTGCTGTCAAATCTGTTGACAAGGCATACTGCCCAGTGTCTGATTCCATCAGATCTTGTATGGCTGCCAAGCCAAAGCAAGCTGAGGCTATCAGGACAAAGAGCAGCAAGACTGTTCACAGATTATCCTTCAGTCAGATTATTGTTGAAAGAAATAGGAAGAATGCTGCAGTCTCTTTTGCTGAACATGTGCATAGTGCTGTACCAATTCAGAAAAATGTTCAGAAAAGGAGATACAATATTCATGATTGTTGGTGTTGTGGCAAGGTGGGACACTTTGCCATAGATTTTTGGTACAATCCCAATGTACCTAATGCAAAGAAGAGCTTTCCTGCTAGGAGTGTAGCTAGTGTGAGATTATCTCATCAAACTAACAAGAACCAAGGACCCAAGTCATCTTAGGCTCCTAAGGTACATTAAACTCTGTTTTGCAGGATAGTTCAAGTACCGGCCCCATCATCATTTGGTACTTGAACAGTGAGTGCCAATGGCACATGAGAGACAGGAGGTTGATATCATAGATTCAACATCAAGTAGAGGACTAAATCCTCAAGGTTCTCCTAGACAGAATTCTCCAAACATTGATGCCCAGAGTGAGGGGGAGCATAGCTCTCTCTATGGAGAAGAAGATGGGTGTGTTAGTGAGGGGGAGCACAGCCCAGATGCTGGAAGAGCAAAAGCTCAGAATGGAGAAAGAGGTGGCCACAGCTGTTGTGCACAACCATTGTCAACTCAACATCAATTGAGAACTACCTCCACAAGGTAAGTATCTCTACTCCTATTGATTTTAAAGAAAGATGATCAGCTGAATCAAAAAAATCTGGATCAGCTGAGTTTTAGGCTTTCCTTAAATCATAAGATCAATAGATATGCTCCAATTAAGGGGGAGCAAGCTCCTGCTCAAATTGAGGGGGAGTTGGCTATAAGTTGAGGGGGAGATAGCTAATGCTCAGTAGGTTAGAAAGGATGTAGGCTGTCCTAAAAGGGGATTTGGAAAATACTTTCTAATCTATCTTAGGATGTGTTAGAAGTATCCAGTAAAGTGTAGTGGCTGAAGAATCCTATTCCCTAATGGGAAAGAGGTTGAAGAATCCAGAAAGGGGGAGATGGCCAATGCTAAGACCAAATTTGGTCTTGCTAGATGAAAATAGGAGATGGAATGCTAGTTGCTAAGACCAAAATAGTGTTAGCCCTCTAAGTTAGTTATCATGATATGCTATTTAATCTGAATTAAAAATGCGGAGATGCCCTCTATGCTAGTCAAAGCTTTATATAATTTATCATGAAGTTGTTAGCTATGTTATCATGATTAACTTATAGATCAGTTACATAATATGTCCTTTAAGTGATATCATGATATGTTTTTGTTGGCTATGTACCATAGCATTGGGGATGTTCTGCCTTCTTCAAATAGGGGGATATTGTTGGGAATATTGCCCTCAATGTTCCCTTGATTTGAAGAGGCATCACTTCCAATACTAAGTACATATTGTATTTGATATAGCTTTGTTTTTTGTAAGTTAAACAGGCTTAAGTGACTCAAGAGGAAGGGCCAAACATGTCCTTAGATAAGGAGAAATCATCTCCTAAGTTGATGAAGAAATGTCTCAGCTGAACAGCTGAGACGAGGAGCCATCTCAGCAGATCCGCTGAGAAGAAGGTGTCTCAGCTGATAAGTTCATCAAACAGCTGATAATTGCGTATTCGTCGAACGCAGAGTGCCGTTCGTCGAACTCAGGACTCAGTTTGTCGACCGCTGAGACGAGACTAGAGAAGGAGCCGCTGAGAAGGCACAAAGGGCATGTTCGTCGAACGCAGAGTGTTGTTCGTCGAATGCAGAGTCAAGGCAGATCGTTGAACACAGAGACAGTGTTGTTCGTTGAACGTAGAGTGCCGTTCGTCGAATGCAGACTCAAGGCAGATCGTCGAACGCATAAACAGTGCCGTTCGTCGAACGCAGAGTGTCGTTTGTCGAACACAGAGACAAGGCAGATCATTGAACCAAGAATGAAGCGGGTTCGTCGAACTCTGGACTTAGCGGGTTCATCGAACGCAGGATGCAGCGGGTTCATCGAATGCAGAGTGTAGCGCATTCGTCGAATGCAGACCTTCTTTACAGATAAGTAGGGCGGCGAGTCCTGCTGCTAGGGCAAGTTGCAGAAAAGCTACAGGGGACCACCAATCTCTCCCATACTTCTTGGGAGATCAAATTAGAGCCGTTGAAGAGAAAAGAAGTATAAAAGAAAGTGTTAGGGCATTTTCCATGCCCCGGCCAGTTGCGTGAAAAATCTACTTTCGCCATTAACGACTCCTGCTCTCATCTTTCTTCCTGCTCACTGAAAGAGAAGAAGAAACTGAGAGAAGAAGATAGCTCCTCCACCAGAAGGGGCAAGGTGATCTTCCACCATTCTATTAAAGAGGAAGATCAAGTTGTTGCTGATTATCAACAACTTCAGCTACAGGAAAGCACAATCTGTGCATGATCTACAGGAGAGTATTTCTGCTGTAGAATATTTCTAAACCATCTTTTTCTTTAAGGCTTTTTGCCTGAGGTAGGAGCTGGTGAAAGCTTTGAGTTGTAGGACCTTTTGGTCTAAGCTGTAGGATCAGGAGCTGATCTGAGGTAGGGCCTTTTGGCCTGAGCTGTAGGAGGTGGATTCCTCTGAGTTTGTAGGGCAGCAGTGCCTGAGGTAGGAGCTGGTGATAGCTCTGAGTTGTAGGGACTTTTGTCCTGAGGTAGGATCATCTTTGATCTGAGAAGTTCTGAGGAACTTGTGTTGTAAGCTCTTGGAGCTGAGGATTGGAGGAGTTGGCCTTGTCTAACACATTAGTAGAAAGGTGAAGGGGGAAAGAGGTCTACTCAAGACACCCTATCTTGAGGAACCTCTATACATACTTGTGTGCTTTCTGAGTGCTTGATTCTCTGATTAGAATAGTTTTTAACATGCTATAATTATCAAGTAAATATCAAAAGACCTATTCACCCCCCTTTAGGTGAATTAGTTAGCATACCTATATTCTTTCAGAGCTTATAGAGCAGATACCTATAATCAGAGTCAAATTAGAAGAGTTCCCTAGGCGAAGGGTAATCCCGCAATCCTAGATAAGATTCAGAAGACTTTCGCTTAGAAGACTTCGCCGCTACACGCTTCGCTCACGCTCGCCTTGCTTTTCTTATCAAAGAAAACTAGCTCTTTCTTGCTTTTTTGCTATCGTCTTCGCTCATATAAGCTAAGTAAATAAGCTCACATCCTATAGCGAATGCCCAAAGGCCCCTAATCTCAATAGGCCGCCCGTAGGGTCGGATAGGAAAAAGGGCGAGTTGATACGCGACCCTTGACCTCTACCTCAAAGAGATGATTCGCGATAGCGACGAAGAGCGGTGAAGAAAGAGAGGCGAAGTCAACATCTGTCCTTTTGCCATAAGGAAAGGATGAAAAAGAGCTCTTTTCTATTTCACTGAATGAAGGAAAATGGCAAAATGAACTTTTGCCATAGGAAAGATAAAAAATCTCATTTTCGATGTCCCCTTCATGAGGGAAAAAGGCAAAATGAAATTTGCCATAGGAAAGATAAAAAATCTCATTTTCGATGTCCCCTTCATGAGGGAAAAATGCAAAATGAACTTTTGCCATAGAGAAGATAAAAAAGATCATTTTCTATATTCGTTTCGACTATCGTCTCATATCCTTCTTGGATTGTTCGCCTATCGGCTCACCGACTTCGTCCCCTCTTTCTATAAGCTGAACTACTTTGGGGTAGGCGCAAGGGTCTCCTCTCTTGGCTTCGCATAAGCTCACCTCTCCCCTAAGCAAGAAAGAAGTCGACGATCACAAACCTGCACGACACGCACTATCCATGGTCGACATTGGCTTGAGCCTCCCAAAGACTAGTGTGGTTTTGGAGAGATCGTTTGACACCCATCCGAAAAAAGAGTACTTTTTCTCTGGGAAGATCGAAACTCCAAGTTGCTCCGCTCCTTTTAGTAATGATGATATAGATAGGATGGAGTACAAAAGAATGGCTCCCTCCAGATGACAGATAACTCAACCGCCCGAGACTTGAAAGAAAGAAAGGTGGGAGTTGAACCTTTTGACTTCGACGAAGTATGTGAATAAATGCAAGAAAAGCCTCTCGTCGCACAAATCCTTTGAGATCCTGACTTGCCCGTCGACCGTGACTCTTGTTCGTTTGGTCCGGGTCTGATTCTTTTGTTGGAACATGGTCTTCTGCATCTCCTAGGTTTGAGAATAACAGATCTTATGTGTATTTGATCTTGTGTGTTCAAGTGTGCAGGTTAACATAGTCCACATGACTCAAGGAGTACTCATGATGTCTGCTCCCAAAATTGAGGCCAAAATTTGAACAAGCTCACTAGCGCCGGCGGTAGCGATAGCACCCGGCGCTAGCATTGATTAGCTCGATTCCGGCGGCATTTTTAGAAGGAGCTAGCACCCGGCGGTAGCTACTAGCGCTGGAGGTAGCATGGCGCACAAGAGGCATAGAGCAAATTGTTGCCACGGATGGGAGATTCGGCCGCGCAAGATCATTCCTAATCCGGGCTAGCGCTGACGGTAGCGCTAGCGCCGGCGGTAGCGTGAAGGCTATAAATTGGATTCTTTGGCTCCGAATTCTTCATCCTCCTCCAATCCCAAACTCCAGAGCTTCGTGCCACAGCAGAGAGAGGAAGATTCAGAGCGATACTCCCACAATTCCATAAAGCCTTAAGGAGATCCGTGGAGAAGATTTCAACACGTGTCATCATCGTGACGAAAGGCCGCATCGACTACGATCATACTCTGCGGGCCTTCGTCCACTTCTCCAAGAGATCCACATAGAGGGAGTTTTTATATTATTGTCTTTTCATTTCATATCTTTTCTGTAAACGGTAGTGAAATCGCCTCGTGTTGGCGACTAGGTCTGGGGTAGGACTTAGGGATGAAATTCGCCTCGTGTTGGCAACTAGATCTAGGCTAGGTCTAGGGGGTGCTCGAGGCCTTTCTGGGGATAGATTGGCTAGAGCGGCTTGAGGCCGTATCTGGGGAGAGATCGACTAAAGCCAACCGGTTCGTGGGGATACGAGTCGGTATAGAAAACGAAAAAGAATCTTTATTAGTCGCCTCCGATTTCTAGCATCATAGAAATCAAGTTTTGTAAAACATTATTTGATATTAATAAAGCATATCTCATTATTATTGTTTTACTTGATGTCTCTTTATTAATCTTGCAATATTCCGAAGTTTTTCTAAATATAATCTAAAGTTTTTGAAAACCCTTATTCACCCCCCTCTAAGGGCGCCGACCGATCCAACAAGTGGTATCAGAGCGGTTTTATTCCAATCGGCTTAACAACCGGGAATAATGGCGTCTCATGATCTTGCTTCAACTAGTGGGAAAAATTTTTGTGAAGAGGAAAAATCACTTGCACCACCTTTATTTCAAGGGACAAATTATAAAGGATGGAAAATCTTAATTGAAAAATTTATTAAAACTTTAGACATCGAAGTTTGGAATTTAGCAATAGCAAGACCCGCAAATGAATCAAATAAAAAAGAACTTCAATTAAATGTAAAAGCTAAACACTATTTATTTTGCGGTCTATCAAATGAAATTTTCAAATTAATATATTGTTTTTCAAGTGCATATAAAGTATGGCATTTTCTTGAAGAAATTTATGATTCTACATGTATGGAACAATCGTAAGAACCGGAGAATACGCAAGCATGCACAACTCTTCAAGAATGCCCTCCTCATGACAGATCAATGGAGCACACATCTAATAGAAGAGAAGAAGAAGTATTGTGTTCGGAAGAGGAGTGCCAAAAAGATGTCAAAGAAACGATATGTTCAAATCGTGCCTCTCCCGAAAGCAATGTAAGGAAATCAAATTCCATCTTTTGTACTTCCATCTCTTCATTACAATTGCTTCAAACTACAAAGCGCAAAATTAAGAAATTAAAAAATGCTAATAAACATTTGCGCTTAGAAAATAAAAATTTAAAGGCAAAAATTAATGAAAAATCAAATTTATCTAGTTCTACACATTGCTCCTTAGTAGAAAACACCACAACTTGTGTAGAATATAATGAATTAAAAGAAAAGCACAAGAAACTTGAAAAGGATTTTATTTTAGTAAAAGAACAAAATGAAAAATTATGTTTAGAAAATTCATCTTTGATAAATGATTGTGCTACGTGTAAAGAATATAAAATTGAAATTAAAGAGATGGATGAAATATTTGATGAATATAGAAACAACTATCAAGATCATATTGATTCAATTGTTTCCATTCTTAAAAATAGCACAATCGCTTATAATAAAGCTAGACATAATTTAATGATTAAAAATAATGAATTAAAAACTAAAATCAACTTGCTTAAGGAAATCATAAAGAAAAACTCTCAAAACATACAATCTCAAAATAATGCAAAATCCAAAAGCAAGTTGAATATGATTTCTTATAAGTTGAACAAGCCAAGCAATAGAAATAACAAACCTCAAAAGATTGAAAATGAAATTCCAAAATACAATCATTACTATCATTTACAACGTCAACCTTCTCCCAACATAAAATTAAATACTCACAAATTTCCTATGAACAACACTTTTAATAATCATTACAATCATAATCATCAATATAAAGATAATCTCAATGGAAATTTGATGAATAAGAATAACATTAAACCAAGGTTTGAATGGAGGCCTAAAATTAAAAAAGAAACATTCACTTCACATGAAAGGACTCATTCATCTTTGTCTTCACAAAAATCATCACGATGCATTTGGGTACCCAAAGGAACCATCACTCATGGTCCTCTTTGGATACCTAAATCTCTTATCCATTAGGTATCATCAATTGCATGAAGTAGAATCCTTTCAAAATGAAATATACAAAGTTCTACTTCATGATATGCTTTCATGTCTTTTAATTTTTCTTATTTTTCTTATTTCTTTTGAACTATCATGTCATGGTCATCCTATACAATTTTGAAAATATGATCTTATCTCTTACAAGATTAATATGGTTTTATAAAACAAATTGATCAAAATTCAAAATCATATTTTGATGATCTATCTTTTATTATTATATTCATTGCTTCTAAATATCTTATATTATCCATATGAGTCAAACTCTAAATTTGCTATAAGATATTTCAAATTAAATCCGGTTACTAGATTTTTAGCCTTCACCAACAAGTGGATAAAATTCTGAATTTGCTATGAGATATTTATCTAAATTAAAAAGAAAAACACATAAGACATATTGAAAGATTAATTGTCATAAATATTGATGCCATACGCACCACCATGATCTATTGATATCTTTTGCTAAAACTTTCTAAAATCATAATTCATATCAAGAATCATCTATCACATTTTATATAATGACAATTGGTATTATAATTGCTTACTATGGTTGGTATATTATGTGTGTATTATTTCTAGTTTAGACCTTTGAATCATTTTGATATCAAATCAAATAGAATTGTCACTCCATTCTAGGTCTCTAAGTTGAAACACAATCAAAACTTGATATAACATTAATCTCAAATTTATCATTCTAACATTGCCACCTAAAGAATATTTGTGTCTATGTTAGGCTTTATTTGTTTACCAAGATATACAGGCTGGGTATTCTCATCTAGGGCTTATCCATAGTATGATTGTGCATGAACATTATTGTTAATCTCTAAAATCATGCATATTTGATTTGTTCAAACATGATATCTTGGGTTTTCATTTCCTATTTTTTTCAAGTTATAAGCAGAAGTCTTTAGAAAAATCAAAATGAAAACATAAGTAAATATATCTCATGCAATGATTATATTGTCAAGTATATAAGAAATCGCCAACGTTTCATGCAATTTGGACCATCCAAAACATCTCCTAAAAATCTGCAACTTCAGCATGGAACTACTATTGGGACACCTAATCAAGTTCAAGCATCAAAATTTTCAAAACCCTAAAAAATCACTTACTATTTCCCGCGCTAGCGCTAGCGCCGACGCTAGCGTCGAGGTTCATTTTTCTGTATTTTTTAAATTTCTAAAAATCCCTTAAAATATATAAATCTATATTTTCTACTTAGTTTTGCACTTCTGTGTTTCTTTATTTTTTGAAAAATCAAATACAAAACTACAAAAACCAAATTACAAAAAATATGTCTTGTTTTTTTCGCTTGTGTTGTTTCCTTTATTTAAAGTTCATCTTTATGCAAAAATCAAATATAAAAATTTCAAAAGCAAAAATTACAAAAATATGCTTTTATTTGTAAAAATCAACTACAAAAATATAAAACAAAACAAAAACAAGTATCAAAATTATTCTTCTGAACTTAACTTTTCTATGTATCTTGCGAAAGGGTGATTTGGGCTATCATCCCATCATATCACCTAGTACCGGGCGAACCTCTCACAAGGTAGCCCTCGGGAAGTCCAAGATCAATTTTATAAGTTCAAACTTTAAATAAAAATTATTTTTCAAAAATATCTGTATGGACTTTATTGTAAAAATCAAGCATGATTCAATCTATTATTTAGAACTTCTATAATGTTGCAATTTATCTTTTCAAACTACTTTGAACATTGCCTTCATCATGCTTTGATACATCTATTAATATGTGCATAAATTATATTGAAAAAGTTGTGTAGAACTATGCGTAGCATGCCTCTAAGTATGAGTAATGTTTTATGTTTGATAATGATCGCAATTCACTCACTTATTTTGGCATTGTCTACTTATGTGTTTAATCTAAGAATGTTTGTGTATGTTTTGTAATATTACAATGAATTAAAATTGCACAAGTATCTTACTTACACAACCTTTATTTGCACTTTTAAAAGTTAAGAAAAGTGGTTATCTTTTTCATAAACTATATTGGTTTGCAAAACAAGTGTATTCGGAGAACTTTGTACAAAACAAAATCATAAAATAAAGTGACAAAGATAACTCCACCAAGCATTACTTGAACCTCCTGATAAGTCTTAATGAGCATTGTGAGGTTGAGCACCTTGGAAAGAATAATAAAGTGTCTTGTGCAAATCAACTCTTTCTTTCAAAAATAAGAAAAACCACTTTCTCTTAAAGTACACCGGATCACAAGTCTCAAAATTCAAAATAAAATATGTGATCCCCCAAGCACTACTTTGCACCCTGATAAGTCTTGATAAGCATTGTGTGTGCAAAGCACCTTGGTAGTTGTACATTTTTTTTGTGCATTGAAGTGAGTGGAAGTAAAATTATTTGTGTTTTATTGTGCTCTTTACTTTACATATTACTTGTATTTTGGATTAAAACATTTGTTTACTCCATTCAAAATACACTTTTATGCACATCATTATCTTCCATAACACTTCTTCTCATGAGTATTGGATCCTAATGCTAATTCTATACTACTCTTTATTTATGAAATGCACTAGATAACCTAGCATGCTTTCTACAATGTTTGGTATGTTTTGAAATTGTGAATTAAAGTAACATTGTAGTAATCTCTTTTTGATAAGATTATTTCATGCTTGGTTACTGTATTGTCAAAACAAAATTTTAAATGCAAAATGATTTACAAAAACATCTTCTTTTTGAAATTGAACTCATATATCTTTTTATGAACCATCATTGATTACCATAAAGATGTTTTTTGTACTTCTATATGTCTTCTGCATCATAACCATATAATTGTTTTACCTTGCACTTTAATACTTATTTAAAATCTTTCATCTTGTGTGCATCATCACTTGAATCTTCAAATTCCTTTCTTGCAACAAGTGGTAGACTTGCTTGGTAAACTTTATATTGGTTGAATTTTTTTTGCCTATAACTCTGATCTATTTCTATTCTAAACACTCCTCCAACAAGTGAAATATTGCTTATAAAACATCTCGTTTTAACTTAAACTCTTATTTAGTATTATGATGTTTCTTTTGAAATCTTCCGCAATACTCAAACTCTGATTCATTCATCTCAATATAGCTATGTGAGTTTTATTTCAAAACAATTCAAATAAAAATATAAACCCATATGCTATGAAATTTCCCATTAGATTTAAATGCTTAATGTTTCCAATAATTGTTATCCTTGACTTCATTTCTCACCATAGCGGGGGCGTAGGGTTGTAGACATTAGATAACCTTATCTCTAGTCATGTCTTGTCCTTAACCGGGGAGGGTTCCAGTGGGGCCTTGCGAGGTACTGGGGGGAAAGAGTGCTAGGTTAAGTTTTTGTCTAGTGTTTGCATATGGGATTAACACCCCAACCTATGACATGTTTGCAGCTCCTCATGCCCATCCGTCACTTAGTACGGGGCTAGGGTGTTGACATATTGTCTGGATAGATTGGTTACTTGGAAATCATGATTGTTTTTAGGCTTAAAACTCTTATTTAAAGGGGAAATCATTATTTTTTGCTTATACTCTGATATATAAAAGGGGGGAGAACTACGAACAAAAGGGATAAAATAAGTTATAACTCTGATCATTTTCAATGAAAGACAAGTCTAAAACTCCTTATCATTTACTTAAAAATCTCGATCATGCCTTCTCTTTTATTTACACATTTTTAGTGCTTTGTTTTCCTACCCACTTTTGCTAATAACAAAGGGGGAGAACTAACATGATAAAATGCAAAAGGGGGAGAACTAACAATGATAAATGTAACCCGCTATCATAAACCCAACATGACAAATTCAGTTGATAGCATACATATTAAGGGAGCATTCACATAGGGGGAGCATATATTTAGGGGGAGCAATTCTAATGCTAAAATCAATAATCATCCTAAAGTCATCACTCTCACACACACACACAAGTATAGTCTCATCATGCTTATTTATTAATGCTTTGATTTATCATTAATGGATTTGTTATTATCAAAAGGGGGAGTTTGTTGGAACATGGTCTTCCGCATCTCCTAGGTTTGAGAATAACAAATCTTATGTGTATTTGATCTTGTGTGTTCAAGTGTGCAGGTTAACATAGCCCACATGACTCAAGGAGTACTCATGATGTCTGCCCCCAAAATTGAGGCCAAAATTCGAACAAGCTCACTAGCGCCGGCGGTAGCGATAGCGCCCGGCGCTAGCATTGATTATCTCGATTCCGACGGCATTTTTAGAAGGAGCTAGCGCCCGGCGGTAGCTACTAGCGCTGGCGGTAGCATGGCGCACAAGATGCATAGAGCAAATTGTTGCCACGGATGGGAGATTCGGCCGCGCAAGATCATTCCTAATCCGGGCTAGCGCCGGCGGTAGCGTGAAGGCTATAAATTGGATGCTTTGGCTCCAAATTCTTCATCCTCCTCCAATCCCAAACTCCAGAGCTTCGTGCCACAGCAGAGAGAGGAAGATTCAGAGCGATACTCCCACAATTCCATAAAGCCTTAAGGAGATCCGTGGAGAAGATTTCAACACGCGTCATCATCGTGACGAAAGGCTGCATCGACTACGATCATACTCTGCGGGCCTTCGTCCACTTCTCCAAGAGATCCACATAGAGGGAGTTTTTATATTATTATCTTTTCATTTCATATCTTTTCTGTAAACGGTAGTGAAATCACCTCGTGTTGGCGACTAGGTCTGGGGTAGGACTTAGGGATGAAATTCGCCTCGTGTTGGCGACTAGATCTAGGCTAGGTCTAGGGGGTGCTCGAGGCCTTCCTGTGGATAGATTGGCTAGAGAGGCTTGAGGCCGTATCTGGGGAGAGATCGGCTAAAGCCAACCCGTTCGTGGGGATACGAGTCGGTATAGAAAACGAAAAAGAATCTTTATTAGTCGCCTCCGATTTCTAGCGTCATAGAAATCAAGTTTTGTAAAACATTATTTGATATTAATAAAGCATATCTCTTTATTATTGTTTTACTTGATGTCTCTTTATTAATCTTGCAATATTCCGAAGTTTTTTTAAATATAATCTAAAGTTTTTGAAAACCCTTATTCACCCCCCCTCTAAGGGCACCGACCGATCCAACATCTTTCTCATCTTTTCTGAGATGTTGTCGCCGATCCTGTTGACGAACAACTCACATCAAAACACCAAGACAAAGCAAGGTAGGGTTCTTGCAATGAATCAAAGATGAAGAAAGTGAAGGAAGAGTCATAAGGTCAAAAGGAGTGCGCGTAGCGGAGGCTGTTGGGAATTGTATCCTTAATTACCTTGATTTGAAGAAGTCCCCTTGAACTAAGTTGAATTGAGTTTGTATTTGATGTTGCTCTCTAGTAAAGTGTTTGCAGGTTTTAAATAGCTAAGTATAAACCAATGTCAGGTTTCAATGGGTCATCAAACACAGACCCAAGCAATGTAATTCCTCATTGTATGGACCAAGGTGTTGACTCATGTTAAATCTCTCTATTGGGATGTACTTCTTATTCAAACACAAAGGAAAAGCTAGGAGAAAGATGCTGCTGTTCTTTTGATCTGAAAGAAGAAATATTTTTCTAAGTATTTCTACGTTCGACAAAAGTTGGTGCGTTCGTCGATCTCAGTTCGACGAACTGAAGTGCTTTCGTCGAGCTCTGTTCGATGGTCAGTTTTACTGGAAATGTAAGTTCAGCTTTCGTCAAGCTCCGTTCGACGAATTGAATAAATTTCGTCGATCTCGATTTTGCCTAAGTTGAAAGTAGTTTCATCGATCGCATTGGTCGATCTCCGTTCGACGACCAAAAGAAGTCTTTTTCGACCGCTGTTTTGCCAAAGTTGAAGTTGTTTCGTCGATCGCATTCGTCGATCTCAGTTCGACTAACTGAAATAGTTTTTTCGATCTCAGTTTCGCTGAAGTTTAAGTGATTTCGTCGATCGTCGATCGCCGTTCGAGGAAGTGAAGAAGTTTCATCGATCGCTGTTTGTTGAAATTGAAGTGTTTCTTTGAGCTCAGTTCGACTAATCTTTGCTGGCCGATGAATTGACTCTGTGTTGTTTTGATCCTCAATTTCTTTTCTCGAGAAGTCTTTCTATTTCTCTAGAAATTCTTTTCTCTCATTTATTTCAATTTCTTGATGGTTCTCGACAAGACTTATGTTTCTCGAGAATCCAAATTAATCTCTCGAGAAATATATCTGTCTCTCGAGAAGATTTTCTCTATCCGGTAAAATACTTCTATTTTCTTTCTAGAAGCAGAAGCTACCATTTCTCGAGAAATTCTTTTTTCTCGAGAAATTAAATCTTTCATTCTTAATTCTGTTTTCTCAGAAGCTTATTTATTTCTAGGGAAGTTTTTTTTGTTCTCGAGAAATCTGTTCAATTCCTGAAATCATTTTTCAATCCTTTTGACGGGACGTTAATTTATTCTGTCTATTCTGACGGCTCTTTTGGTTTCATTTAAGGTTTATTCTACCTTAATTGATGCCGTTAAGCCTATGATTATATAAGGCTCTCGTTTAAAGATTCTTAATCATTAATTCTGATCAACCTTAATTCTCCTTTCGTTCCAAGAATGAGAAAGTGCCGCCTCCTGTCGAAAAAGCTAGAGATCGATCTGTTGTTCTAAATCAGTTGTCTCCTGTGGATGAAAAGGTTCGATTGATCATTGCTCCTTCCTCTACTGCATCTATTGGATCAAGTCGAATCGAAGAAGGCCAGATCTGAGTTTGTATCGTTCTTCCTCATCGACATCAAGTCAAAGTTTTTCAAGTCTCAAGAAGGAAGAAGATCTATCAGTGCTTTCAGATCTGATTATGTATTGATAGGTTTCTATCAAACCTTAATTGCATTTGATTGTAGGAGAAGTTTTCTTCAAGTTGTAGGAGAGGTTTTTCTCCGAGTTGTAGGAGAGGTTTTTCTCCGAGTTGTAAGAGAGATTTTCTCTGAGATTGTAGGAGTGTTGACTCCGTGATTGTAGGATCATTCTTGATCCGAGTTATAGTGAAGTAGTCAAGTCTAGCTATTGTGCTAGATTGGCGAGGCCGGCAAGTGGAGTACCCAAGAACGGGGAACCACTATAAATTGCTTGTGTTATCTGTGATTGTGATTTGCTTTCTGTGCGTTCTATTTCATAAAGTTTTTAATTCCGCAAAAGACGCAGTTTTCACCTATTCACCCCCACTCTAGGTGATTTAGGTAGGCAACTAGATACTTCAATTGGTATCAGAGGGTCGCTGTTCGTTGCTAGGTTAACACCTTGAACATGATTCATCCATTCTAGTTGCTAGTAAATCATGGAAAGATGCAAGGAATCCTCCTCGCTGAAGTTGCCTATCTGCACAAAGGCTAATTTCCCCATGTGGACAGAGAGAGTGAGATTCTACATGGAGGTCGCAGATCTGAGAATTTTTCAAGTTGTGGAAGAAGGCCCTCAAGTGCCTATGACTGTCTCTACAATTGACCCTACTATAAGGGTGCCTAAAAAGATGATGGACTTAACAAAGGATGAGATCGCCATCGTTGCCTTGGACAAAAAGGCGAAGAACATAATTGTCAGTGCAGTGGATGATTCGATGTTACAAAACTTAATTCACTGCCAATCTGCTCAAGAGATGTGGATATCCTTGATTGTTCTCATGGAAGGTACCAAAGAGGTAAGGGACGATAGAAGATCTCTACTTAACCAAGAGTATGAGGCCTTCAAGTAGGGTAAGAAGGAGTGCATTGCCGATGCATATGAAAGATTATTCAAAATAGTTAACGACCTAAGAAACAATGGTCGGGTCTTTACAAATGGTGAGCTAAATGACAAATTCCTGCGATCCCTGACGAAAGACTGGATAGCAAAATAGTTGCAATCAGGGAGTTTGGAAAACTACCAAGTCTTGACCCGCAAAATTCTTTCGGGAAGCTGCTATCACATGAATTGCAAATGAACATCCGCAAATCTGAAGAGGATGTAAATCAGGTCTCAGGCAAGGAAAGGATCTTGGCACTGAAGGATGAAAGTTTAAGGAAAAGCAAAGCTGTGTCCCCGATTAGAGAAAGAGAAACTGACAATGAAGAAGAATCAGAAGCTAGCTCCTCCTGCTCCGAAATGTCTGATGGGGAATTTATTCTAATCTCCCGTCAATTCAAGAGGTTATTAAGCAACAGAAGGCATGTGAAGAACAAGCCGTCTTCCTCAGGCTATAGACATTCTCAACGTGATGGTGATCATTACAGAAAGGGATCAAGCAACCATGATAGGTATAAGACTAAACCGAATAAACATGTTTCTTCTGACATTGTTTGTTATTGATGTAATAAGCTAGGGCACGTGATCGCTAATTTCCCTCATAAGAAGAAAGAAGGTGGAAAGAGAGAAGATAAGAAATCCACCTACGGGACAGTGACTTGGAGTAGTCGCAAAGAAGTCCAAAACTCTAAGCGACAGTGACTCGGAGAAGTCAAGTGATGAAGAAGAAGCTTACTTCGGGCTGATGGCCATGACTGATGTTGAAGAAGAACCTCCATATACCGAAAAGGTAAATTCTCACACCATATTATCTGATTCTGATTATGCCCCAGCTAAACAAAAGGATTACCCCTCAGATGATGACTCAGAGCTTATGACCCAATATACTGAAATGCTTAAAAGCTTTGACAAATGCCGAAAGGTAGTCAAAACCCAAGCCAAGGAGATCATGTCTCTCAAGGAAGTGGAATCTAATCTGAGAAAGGAAGTTGAACAACTTTCTTCTTTTAAAGAGGAAATCCAAGTCTTGCAAGACAAGATCAAAAGCTCGAATGAGCTCCTTGTCCTGAAAGAGGAAAGTATCAAAAAGCTGGAAGAATAGCTAGCCCCTGAGAAGAAGCTAGTTGAAAAGTTTTCTCAACCTAAAACTATTCTTCCAATCATTGATAAATTCTCTGCTAAAGCAGGTAGCAGTGGATTAGGTCATATGGCTGGTCCTAGTAATTCTTCTAAGGGCACCCATGCCAAGAAGAAAGATAAGAATGCAAAGAAAGCTACCACCGAAGAGAAAGGGAAAGCCCATCAAGATCAAGTGGTATTCATGAAAGTTATCTTTCCTACAAATGTCTACGATATGGGGAGCACTTTTGGTCTCTTGACACGACCAATTAATTTTGCGCCTGCCAATGACTATAAGGGGTGGACTCGTCCTCAAAACCTCAGTGAAAGTGCTTTCAAAGCACCTTATCAAGAGATAAATCTGAAAGACTATGGTCCTTTTGTTCATGGTCTGAGGGCTAAGAGAGAACCAAAAGTGATGGCTGTTGCGCCTAAGCCTAAGGAGAAAGCACTACCATGTGTGTGCTGTACTCACGAGGCATCCTCATCTAGAAGGAATGCTCCTTCCAAAACTAACGTTTAAAAACTTAAGCAGGAGAATACTAAGAGAAGGTACAACAGGTTTGACTGTTGGTGTTGCGGCAAAATAGGTCACTTTGCCATAGATTGTTGGTTCAGTTCTACTTATGTTAATAGACCACAAGTAAACATTGCAAGGAAGATCACTCGCAATGTAACATTCAGCGTAGTTCTCAACTAACACGGGACCAAGGACCCAATTTTGTTTGGGCTCCTAAGGCAAGATGATCTGCTTTTGCAGGTATGTCCAAAGGCCAACAAAAATCCAATCTGGTATTTGGACAGTGGTTGTTCTCGGCATATGACCGGGACTAGGAGTTTATTGTAGGATTTTATTCCAGTTGCGAACGGTCCAAAAGTTATTTTTTGCGGATCCGACAGAGGAATAACAAAAGGCTACAGTATGATTTCAAATGGTAATGTATCCTTTTCCGATGTGGCTTATGTGGAAGGATTAGAATATAATCTTATAAGCATAAGTCAACTCTGTGATAAAGGATATGTAGTTGATTTTCATACAGATAAGTGTTTGATAAAGTCGGCAGAAAATTCGGAAACGATTTTATCAAACACTAATTGTAGAAATATATTTTGTTTAAATTTTCTTTGTTTATCATCTTCTACACCAGTGTGCTTATTAACAAAAGATAGTGCATCTCTTGCTGACCAATGACATAAGAGATTAGCACATATTAATTTCAAAACTATAAACAAACTGTTTTCTCAAAACTTAGTGCGTGATGCGGCAAATGTTACGTACATTAAAGATAGACCTTGTCATGCATGTATAAAAGGCAAGCAAACAAGAGCTACTTTTAAGAGCATAATTGACAAAGATTTAACCAGATGTTTATACCTACTTCATATGGACTTGTTTGGTCCTTTGCAAATTAGAAGTTTAGGAGGAAAGTCTTACACATTGGTTATTGTAGACGATTACTCACATTTTGCATGGGTATTCTTTCTAAAACACAAGTCAGATACATTTGATACTTTCACTAAATTTGTCAAGCAAATTCAGAACGAATTAGATTGTTCAGTGGTCAAAATCAGAAGTGACCATGGAACAAAATTTGAATATGGAGCCACGATAGATTTCTGTGAAAGCCTTGGTATCTTTCATGAGTTTTCCTCTCCTCGAACTCCACAATACAATGGGGTAGCTGAGAGAAGGAATAGAACACTCATTGAGGCTTGCAGAACAATGTTGAGCGACACTTCACTACCCGAATACCTCTGGGGTGAAGCCGTCAACACTGCTTGCCACGTGCAAAATAGAGCACTCATAAATAAGAACCATGAAAAGACTCCTTACGAACTACTAAAAGGCAAGAGACCAACCATCTCTTATTTTAGAATCTTTGGCAGTAAATGCTTTGTACTTAATAATGGAAAGCATTACAAAACCAAGTTTAGTGAAAAGAGCTTTGAAGGTATTTTCGTAGGCTATAGTAGCCATAGTAGAGCTTATAGAGTTTTTAATCAGAAAACACCGGTTGTAGAAGAATCCATTAATGTTGTATTTGATGAGACGAGTATGCTACATAGCAGCTCCTCTAGTGTTTTTGTTGAAGATGTAGGTTCAAGGCTGCAAGAGTTATGCTTGGATAAGCCAGCTGAAGAAGATGCTCAACACTTCCTCAAGATCCCTCCACCAACCTCAACTGAAGAGGAAGATCATCTTGATGAAGAGCCAATCCAAGTGGAGGAAGACACTCCAGTTGTAGAAGAAGCTCATGGTACTCCAAATAATGCGAGGAATCTTGAATTCAGACATCTGAGGGACCATCCTATTGATCAGATCATAGGAGACCCTCATGGTGGCATAAGAACCAGAAGAGGTACTACCAACGAAAATACGCATTTAAGTTTACTCTCGCAGGTTGAACCAAAGAAGTTCCAAGAAGCAAATGAAGACCCCCAATTGGATAATTACAATGGAAGAAGAACTAAATCAGTTCAAGCATTGCAAAGTATGGACATTTGTTCCAAAACCCAAAGATAAGAACATCATTGGAACAAAGTGGGTATACAGAAACAAGTTGGATGAAGAAGGAACCATAATAAAGAACAAAGCCAGACTTGTAGCAAAAGGATACAGACAAGAAGAAGGGATCGAATTCGATCAGAATTATGCTCCTATAGCAATACTTGAAGCGATCAGGCTGTTTCTAGCTTGTGCTGCATTTAAAGGATTCACCGTATACCAAATGGACGTCAAGTTAGCTTTTCTCAACGGTAATATAAAAGAAGAAGTATACGTTGAACAACCTCCAGGTTTTGTTAATCCTAAACATCCTGATTATGTTTATCTATTATAAAAAGCTTTGTATGGTTTGAAACAAGCTCCTCGAGCTTGGTATGAGACGCTGTCTAACTTTCTTCTTGAGAACAAGTTCATAAGAAGAAAGATAGATAAGACATTATTTCTTAGGGAAGTAAAAGGCAAGATTTTGCTAGTGCAAATAATGTCGATGACATTATTTTTGGCTCAACGGCCAACAACCTTTGCAAGAAGTTCTCCAAACTTATGCAAGGGAAGTTTGAAATGAGCAGTATGGGTGAGCTGAAATATTTCTTAGGACTTCAGGTGAAGCAATTTGAAGATGGAATTTTCATCTCACAGATGAAATTCACCAAGGAGTTGGTTAAGAAATTTGGAATGGAGAGTGCAACCTCTATGAGGACTCCAATGAGCTCATCTATGTCTCTGGACAAGGATGAGAAAGGGAAACCTTTCGATGAAACCAAGTACAGAAGCATAATTGGATCTCTGCTCTACCTTACTGCTAGTAGGCCTGATATAATGTTTTCTACATGTGTATGTGTTAGATATCAGGTGAACTCTAAGGAATCTCACTATACTGCTGCAAAGCAAATTTTGAGATATCTTAAGGGTACACCAAATCTTGGCTTATGGTACCCAAGAAGTAATGATAGCAAGCTGATAGGTTTTCAGATGCAGACTTTGCAGGTAGTAAAGATGACAGTAAAAGCACTTCCGGGACATGCCAATTTCTTGGAAGAAGACATATTTCCTGGAGTAGCAAGAAGCAGAACTGTGTTGCAATTTCAACCGCCGAGTCAGAATACATTTATGCAGGCAGTTGTTGTGCATAACTTCTTTGGATAAAGAATCAGCTTGAAGATTATAACTTGAAGTTCAAAGAAATTCCAATGTTTTGTGACTCCTCCAGTGCTATAGCAATTGCAAATAATCCAGTCTCGCAAAGACGGACAAAGCATGTTGAATTGAGATATCATTTCATCTGGGAGCATGTGGAGAATGGGGATATCAATCTATGCTATGTCCTTATGGATAAACAAGTTGCAGATATTTTCACAAAGCCGTTGGATGAGACCAAGTTCTCTTTCTTCAAGACATAACTTGGAATGCTCAACATGGAGTAATACTCAAGCCAAGAAGAAGACAAGAAGAGAGGTAGATCGTCATAAGTTCAAATCTAAAGGAAGCAGAGGTCTGAAACTTCTAAAGAAGAAAAATCTAATTCATCAAGAGATTTCTCGAGAAATGGAGTTAATCTCTTGAGAAATGGTATTTCTCTGATGAAAAAGGATGAAGAAAGAATTTTAGCTCTTCTCGAGAAATGAGCTTGCGAAGATAAGTCTGCTGAATTCTTCTATTTCTCGAGACATCAACTAGTTTCTCGCAAAATGGCAATTACTTATCAGAATTCTAAAACATTTACTTTCGGGAATTCAAAAGGGCAGGTACGCAGTTTTTATTTTAAATATTAAATAAAATCATTAAATGTTAAATCAAATCAAAACTATAAATAGAAAATCACGAATGATTTAATGTTCACGCAAAACCCTTCTTATTCTTCTCGAAAGCCCCCGACTGTTCATCTTCTTCTCGCGTCATCCAGTCTCCAGTTCATATCTTCTCGCGATTACTCCCAGCAAGCGCAAGTTCATCAGCTTTGATTCGATGGCCCCGTGTCCTAGAGCTAAGATTGGCGTCAGATGTGAGCTCGAAAGGTTAGGTCTGATCGATCTTTCAGACGATTTTCAAAATCTTTTCTATCTCATAGATGCAGCTGGGTTATCTTTTATTTTGGAACATCCTTGTCGTATTCTGTTCAGAGAGGTATAGGAATTCTTTCTAAATGTGAAAGTTGTCAAGGAAGGGAGAATGTTAATCTCCTTTGTAGATAATCTGAAGATTAAGATTTCTACCAAATCTTTGACAAAATATCTCAGGCTTCCAGTGATAGATTCTGAAGATGACCTAGATGATGTTGATTGGGACAGAACTATGACATATTGTGGTTTAGATAAGGAAGATACTTCTGTTAGAAGATAGAAGATGAATGGTGTTGGAAAGTTGTTGGTAGACATTGTGTCTAAGATAATTCTCTGCAGGACAGGTAGTTTAGGATATGTTTCTGAAGATGTGTTTTGTTTGATGATTGGTATTGTCACTGGGAAGAGATGTAACTGGGCCACTCTTCTCCTTTCTATGATTAAAGCAAGTCTCCTTGCTCCAAACTATGCAAGGATACTTTATTTGTATCTGAATCAGATGAACCCTTCCATGTTTGACATGTCTAAAGGTGCAGTCATTCATCATCTGAAGAAGCTCAATGTTTCCACAATTTAGAGGTGGGACATCCAGATAACCAAGCCAGGTAATGTAGGTGCATGTTCTCAGGGGGAGCCTCAACCTTCTGCAAATGTTGGCAATGAGGTTGTGACTCCATCTCAAGCTCCAGGTGGGACTTCATCTCCAGCTCCTCCTTCTGATACACCTCATCAAGATGATGTTATTCCATCTTCTCCTCCTCATCCTCCTCCTCCAGTTATTGTTGTTGTTCACAATATTCAGGCTGATGCTGTTGAAAGCACAATTGCTGATATTGTTACTGAGATTCAACAAGAAAACCTTGAAGAGCATAGTCCCAGTGGCCAAAGGGCAGGGTCAGGTGCTGATTTTGTTTTTTCTATTGAAGCTGATGATATACCAGTTCTTAGGCAATCTCCCCCCCCCCCCCCCCCCCCCAGCACAAATTGAGGGGGAGAAAGAGTTTTGTGAAGAAGCCAACAGGGATGCTCAGGGAGAGCTAGTTGGTGAAAAAGGAGTTGTGGCTCCAAAGGTTGTAAGTTCTTTAGTTATTCAAGAAATTTTTGATAATGTTGTTCCTACTCCTCCTCCTTCTCCTTCTTTATATGAAGAAAATTCTCTTCTGGGCAAAATAGAGTTGATGCTCCAGAAGCAAAGTGACAAGTTTGAGAAGTCTTTCAAGGAAGTTCATGCTAGGATTTCAGAAGTTGAAAAGGGCATGAGCAAAAGTCTAGCTGCAGTTCAAGCCAAGACAGATTCTCTCAAAGAGATTGTGATTCAAGGGGGAAAGGCAATTGATCACACAATTGAGGGTGTGGGAATAGTTTTAGCTCACACTCTCCAGGTAAAAAGGTCTCTAGAATCAATTGAATCCAATGCAGAAAATAACACTATCAAAATTGTTGATGAGGTTGGTCAATTCAAAGAGTCTGCCATCCAAACCCAATCTGTAGAAGTCAGAAAGGGGGAGGATAAAATGGCAGAGCTTTTGGATAATCAGGTTTCTCAGCTCCAAATAAGTTGGGCTGATCAGTTTGAGCAGTTGACTGTTAGTGTTCAGAAGAAAATTGCAGATGTAAATTCATATACATTCAAGACTGCAGTTTGGCTTCATAATGAAATTTTTCCAGAGTTGCAGGTTCAAAATGTTCTTCCACCTTAATTTTCTCCCATGCCTGAAGTCCAACCTGAGTTTGTTCCTCCTGTGGATTCTTCCCAGGTGCGGGCTTCTGATCATTATGAAGGTCCTTCTTTGAGGCCTAGTTCCAGGAAAAGAAAGTATGGTGAAGGTCCTTCTGCCAGCAGGTCTGTCCCTGGGTCCAGCTCAGCAGGTTCTGGTAAAGCAGTTGTTGAGGAAGAACTTCCTGAAGTGTGGAGTCCTATTTCTAAGATAATCATTCTTGACGCACTCAAGCTTGTGTATGAAGGTGGTATGAAAGCTTCAGACTATTACAACACATCTGAATGGAAAACGTATGAGACAAGCATGACAAAGAGAAGGATTCATTTCAAAACTTATGGTTATAACAATTCTTCAGCTCCTGCCCCTCCTCCAAAATATCATCCTAAGCCTTCTGCTTATTTTGAAAGACAAGAACATAAGAGAAGAGGCCATAACTAAAGAAAAGTTTATGAGTTCCATCAAATCATTTGATAATTCTGATTGTGTGAACATTAAATCATTTTGACATCTTAATCATATATAGTTTTTGATTTTGATGCTCTCTTTGATTTCATATTCTTTCTCCTATGTTGTGTAGCATATATGTTTTATTTTGTTGCAATTCATCTTAGTATATAGGGTTCTAAATTTTACAAATAGGGGGAGATTGTTGGGAATTGTATCCACAATTAACTTGATTTGAAGAAGTCCCCTTGAACTAAGTTGAATTGAGTTTGTATTTGATGTTGCTCTCTAGTAAAGTGTTTGCAGGTTTTAAATGGCTAAGTACAAACCAACGTCAGGTTTCAATGGGTCATCAAACACAGGCCCATGCAATGTAATTCCTCATTGTATGGACCAAGGTGTTTACTCATGTGAAATCTCTCTATTGGGATGTACTTCTTATTCAAACACAAAGGAAAAGCTAGGAGAAAGATGCTGCCGTTCTTTTGATCTGAAAGAAGAAATATTTTTCTAAGTATTTCTGCGTTCGACGAAAGTTGGTGCGTTCGTCGATCTCAGTTCGATGAATTGAAGTGCTTTCGTCGAGCCCTGTTCGATGGTCAGTTTTACTGGAAATCTAAGTTCAGCTTTTGTCAAGCTCCGTTCGACGAATTGAATAAATTTCATCGATCTCGATTTTGCCTAAGTTGAAAGTAGTTTCGTCGATCGCTCTCGTCGATCTCCGTTCGAAGACCAGAAGAAGTTTTCGTCGACCGCTGTTTCGCCAAAGTTGAAGTTGTTTCGTCGATCTCAGTTCGACGAACTGAAATAGTTTTGTCGATCTCAGTTTCGTTGAAGTTTAAGTGATTTCGTCGATCGTCAATCGCCGTTCGACGAAGTGAAGAAGTTTCGTCGATCGCTGTTTGTTGAAATTGAAGTGTTTCTTTGAGCTCAGTTCGACTAATCTTTGCTGGCTGATGAATTGACTCTGTGTTGTTTTGATTCTCAATTTCTTTTCTCGAGAGGTCTTTCTATTTCTCGAGAAATTCTTTTCTCTCTTTTATTTCAATTTCTTGATGGTTCTCGGCAAGACTTATGTTTCTCGAGAATCCAAATTAACCTCTCGAGAAATATATCTGTCTCTCGAGAAGATTTTCTCTATCCCGTAAAATCCTTCTATTTTCTTTCTCGAAGCAGAAGCTACCATTTCTCGAGAAATTCTTTGTTCTCGAGAAATTAAATCTTTCGTTCTTAATTCTGTTTTCTCAGAAGTTTATTTATTTCTCGCGAAGTCTTTTTTGTTCTCGAGAAATCTGTTCAATTCCTGAAAATCATTTTTCAATCCTTTTGACGGGACGTTAATTCATTATGTCTGTTCTGACGGCTCTTTTGATTTCATTTAAGGTTTATTCTACCTTAATTGATGATGTTAATGTTGGAGTTGCCATTGTGATCTAGAAGTGGTCAAACATGTAATCTCACTGCCAACGCGATATGAGCCTACAGGGTCGCACATAAGAGCATGTGGAGAAGTTGGAAGATTGACTGTGTTGGTAAAGGTTACCAATCACCATATAGAATGGGGAAGTCCAGCAAATGTTGCTGTCTGAATTCGTCGGATATGATTCGTCGGAATTCGTCGGGTTTACACGGATAGGATTCGTCGGATATGATTCGTCGGAATTCGTCGGGTTTACACGGATTGGATTCGTCGGATTCGTCGGGATTCGTCGGGTCATTCCGTGGAAACTCGACGAACTGTGACAGAGATCCTTCACTCGACAAAGTGTTGTCGTCTGTCTGGATTCGTCGGAATTCGTCGGGATTCGTCGGGTCATTCCGTGGAATCTCGACGAATTATCACAGAGAGCCTTGACTAGGCAATTGTTGCCGTCTGTTGTGATTCGTCGGAATTCGTCGGATTGTCCCGTGAAATCTCGACGAATGGTGTCCCGTGGAATCCCGACGAATTGTAACAGAATCCCTAATTCTACTGTGTGGTCTGCGGATAGCGATTCTTCTAGAAGCCTGTTTATGCTTTGAGTATAAATAGATCTTCTTTAGGGTTCTTATTAACACACGAAAAGAAGAGCCGACGGAAGGGTTCCGCTCGCCCTCGACGGAAGAAGTTCCGATAGAACCCTAGACGGAAGTGTTCCGTCGTTCGTTCGCCTCCGCCGACCCCTTCTCCGGCGATCGTCGCCGTCATTGTTCTTCCTGGAGCGAACCTAGCAGTTCGTGGAAGTGCAAGGTGCAGCCGTTCTTCCTTCCGAGTTGCGTGCGACGTGATTTGGTGTTCTCCCGGCTCGTGTGGACTTCTGTAGAGACGTAGACATAATTCTACGTGAGAACTCTTCTTGCCACCGACAGGAATCAACTCTTGGAGCATCTTGGTTGGATTTGATCCAACCCCATTGAGGTAATTTTTACCTAGTATTTTATTAACTTCTTGATTCAACATTCATGGCCGATCCAAGCATTTTTGGGTTGTTTCTGTTTATTTCCGCTGCGCCTACATCTGATGTATGGTTCTAGAAAAACCCAACAGTGGTATCAGAGGGAGGTTCTGGTCATGAATTTTGTTTCAGAAGTTTGGTTATTCCAGTACGTGCAAATCTAGGTATTTAGAAGCGTTCTAAATGTCAAGATTTCTTCCTGGAACATCAAATGTTGATGATTTTAAAAGGGGGTCTTGGAACCCCGCCAGGAACGTCTGGGATTTCGTGGTCATTTCTAACTGTTAGAAATTGTTGTCTCCTTAGCAGTAACCGTCCCTCAAGTGGTTAATGAACCCTTCTATTGTTTTGGATTTTGAATCCAACAATGAGAGACGAGCTTGTCTACTGCTTTAAGTCGAGTTGTCTTTGCCTTTGTCCAATGCATGTAAATCTGAAGATTTGGAAGAGTTCTAAATGTCCAGATTTAGCCCTTTCGTCTATCAAAGGTTGATAGTCTTATGTTGTGCACATAAGGGATGCATGAGGATTTTAGAAAGCTTGTTTTTCTGTGGATGTGCACATTGATCAAATGTTGATCATGGTTAAGTGTTAACCTATTATTAAAATTAAAATCCCTTCATCAAATATTAAGTGTTCAGATGCCTTCCGATGGATGACACTCTTCCTGCCTCGATCGATGAAGTGTGGGCTTGCCAAAGCAAGGTGCATTAATCTATCTTGGTAAGGGTGCGAGCGGATAATTGTGATATCCCACTGTCGACATCGGGTCTAACTTAACTAGGTGACCTCAAAGGTTGAGTGCCTAGAGGCATAGGGTTGGCATGCTCCATATGATGGATGCGAATAAGGAGTTATTCACCAGCCATACAAGAATTGCATGAGGATGCAATTGGCAAGCGTTGCCTACCTAAATAACCGCATTATGAGAGGAACGCCAAAGCGGACTCGTGGTGTTGGTGAAATACGGATCTTGTCCACTAAGAGAGTAGCTCGCATGGACTCTCCGAGTTGATAGTGAGGGCTATCAATTTGAATAAAATAGTGGGAGTATTTAATTGAAGTCCAAATTAAAAATAAATTGTATTTTGGAATTTTGGTACTAATTAGATTCTGCATGAATTCTTGTAGAATTCCATGGCAAGTGGTTCACATTCCACCTTGTCCCTGAGAGCTATCCTTGAGAAGGACAAGCTTAGTGGGACGAACTATATGGACTGGTATAGGAACCTGAGAATTGTTCTCAGGCAAGAGCGAAAGCTCTACGTCTTGGAAGAAGAAGCCCCCGAGGTGCCGACCGGGAACTCGTCCCGTGTTGATAAGGATGCTTATAAGAAGTATACCGATGACGCCTTAGACGTCGAGTGCCTTATGCTTGCCACCATGAACTCTGAGCTTCAAAAGCAACACGAGAACATGGGGTGCAAGGAGATTGACGAGCACCTAAAGAAAATGTTTCAAGGGCAAGCTCGTCAAGAGAGGTTCGATGTCACGAAGGCCTTATTTCAGTGCAAAATGGGAGCTCGAGACTCAGTTGGTACTCACGTACTCAAGATGATTGGGTATATAGAGAACCTGGAGAGACTGGGTTTTCCTCTGGGTCAAGAGTTGGCCACAGATCTTATCCTGCAATCGTTGCCGGATAGTTATGAGCAGTTCGTCTTGAACTATAACATGAATGAAATAGACAAGACACTGCCCGAGCTCCTAGGCAAGTTGCGAACTGCCGAAATAAACATGAAGAAGGCCAAGCCTGCTAGTCCCATATTGATGGTACATAAAGGCAAGGGTAAGGCCAAGGGCTTCAAGAAGACGAAGGTGGGACCTAAGTCACATCTTGAGCCCAAATCTTCTGCGCTGAAAAAGAAGAGCACCGTGAAGGAAGGGAAATGCCACCACTGTGGCAAGGCTGGTCATTGGAGGAGGAATTGTCCTTCGTACATTGAGGGTCTGCAGAAAATGAAGGGAGGTATGACTTCCGCTTCGGATATTTACGTTATAGAGATAAACCTTTCTGCTCCTTCATCTTGGGTATTGGATACCGGATGTGGTTCTCACATTTGTACAAATGTGCAGGAACTAGGAAGGAGGAGATTGCTGAGTAAAGGAGAGGTAGACCTACGTGTCGGCAATGGAGCAAGAGTTGCTGCTGTAGCCGTAGGGGTTTACCGTCTTTCTTTGCCCAGTGGGCTTGTAATAGAACTTAATAATTGTTATTTTGTTCCGGCCATAACTAGAAACATTATATCAATTTCATGTTTGGACATGATTGGATTTTCTTTTATAATTAAGAACAATTGTTGTTCTATATTTAAGAATGATGTTTGTTATGCTGTAGCTCAATTGTTTAATGGTCTTTATGTTTTGAACCTGGACCATCCGATCTATAATGTAGATAGTAATAAAAGACTAAGAACAAATGACTCAAATCCTACATATCTCTGGCATTGTCGTTTGGGACATATAAACGAGAAGCGCATATCCAAGCTCCATAAAGATGGACTATTGGACTCATTTGATTATGAATCATTTGAGCGATGTGAGTCTTGTTTATTAGGCAAGATGACTAAAGCTCCTTTCACTGGTTATACGGAGAGGGCTGAGGATCTTTTGGGTGTTGTACATAGTGATGTATGCGGACCCATGAGTTCTATGGCTAGAGGTGGGTATTTCTACTTCGTTACATTTACTGATGATTTCAGTAGATACGGATACGTGTATCTTATGAAGTGCAAATCCGAAACCTTTGAAAAGTTCAAAGAGTTTAAGAATGAAGTGGAGAACCAATTGGGTAAAAAGGTTAAAGCACTCCGATCTGATCGAGGTGGCGAATACCTGAGTCATGAGTTCCGTGATCATCTGAAAGAGTGTGGTATTGTATCACAGCTCACTCCACCTAGGACACCGCAGCATAATGGTGTGTCTGAGAGGAGAAATCGTACTCTGTTAGACATGGTACGGTCGATGATGAGTCATGCAGACTTGCCTGTTTCCTTTTGGGGTTTTGCTTTAGAGACTGCTGCAATGACACTGAATCGCGCTCCGACGAAAACGGTTCTAAAGACACCATATGAGATATGGACTGGGAAGCGTCCTAGTATGTCGTTCATTAAAATTTGGGGCTGTGAGGCATACGTACGGCGTCAAATGCCTGACAAGCTGGAACCCAAATCAGATAAGTGTTATCTGGTGGGATATCCTAAGGAAACGAAGGGATATTACTTTTACCTACCGTCTGAGGGCAAAGTGTTTGTCGCAAGGACGGGTGTCTTCTTGGAGAAAGAGTTCTTATCAAGAAAGACACAAAAGGTAGAACTTGAAGAAGTTCAAGAACCACAAATAGTGAATGAACCAGAGTTGGATTCTGAGCCAGGACTACAAGATGTTGTAGCTAGAGAACCTGCTCACGAAACACAAGTCCTACGTAGATCTGGTAGACCAAGATTTGAGCCTGAGAGATATGGATTTCTCGTGTCTCAAATAGGTAATGTGTTGCTTATGGATCATGATGATGAACCAGCAACCTACCAAGAGGCTATGAATGGACCGGACTCCGACAAATGGCTTGAGGCTATGAAATCCGAAATGGACTCCATGTATATAAACCAAGTTTGGAACTTGGTGGAACCACCTGAAGGGGTACGACCCATAGGGTGCAAGTGGGTCTTCAAGAAGAAGACCGACATGGATGGGAATGTACAGACATTCAAAGGGCGACTGGTGGCTAAGGGTTTCAAGCAAATTCATGGTGTTGACTATGATGAGATCTTTTCCCCTGTTGCCATGGTAAAGTCCATTAGGATATTGCTTGCTATTGCTGCGTATTATGACTACGAGATCTGGCAGATGGATGTCAAAACGGCTTTCCTAAATGGAAACCTCCTTGAGGAAGTGTACATGACACAACCCGAGGGTTTTGTATCCCCAAATGAAGCCACTAAAATATGCAAGCTGAATAAGTCCATCTATGGATTGAAACAAGCCTCTAGAAGTTGGAATCTTCGTTTTGATGAGAAGATCAAAGAGTTTGGTTTTGTCAAGAATGAGGATGAACCGTGTGTTTACAAGCGAATCAGTGGGAGCATTGTTGTCTTCCTGATATTGTATGTAGATGACATACTGCTGATCGGGAATGACATACCTACCCTGAAAGTTGTTAAGAACAACCTAGGGAACTGCTTTTCTATGAAGGACTTGGGTGAAGCGACTTACATACTCGGTATTAAGATCTATAGAGATAGATCGAAGAAGTTGCTGGGTTTGACCCAGAGTACGTACATTGACAAGGTGTTGAAGCGGTTCAACATGCTTGAGTCCAAGAAAGGATTTTTACCCATGTCTCATGGTGTGAATCTCTCTAAGGACCAGTGTCCAAAATCTTGTGAAGATAAGGACCGCATGAAGTTGATTCCATATGCTTCGGCAATTGGGTCAATCATGTATGCAATGTTATGTACTCGACCCGATGTCTCTTTTGCTTTGAGCATGACTAGCAGGTATCAGTCTGATCCCGGTGAATGTCACTGGATAGCCGTAAAGAATATCCTGAAGTACTTGAGAAGGACTAAGGATGTATTCTTGGTGTATGGTGGAAAGGAAGAGCTCGTTGTAAGTGGTTACACGGATGCCAGCTTCCAAACTGATAGGGATGATTCAAAGTCTCAGTCAGGGTTTGTGTTTTGCCTGAATGGAGGAGCTGTGAGCTGGAAGAGTTCCAAGCAAGAGACAGTTGCTGATTCTACAACTGAGGCCGAGTATATCGCTGCAGCTAATGCAGCGAAGGAGGCTGTATGGATTAGGAAATTCATCGGCGAGCTAGATGTAGTTCCTAGCATTGTTGGTCCCGTAGTTCTCTACTGTGATAACAATGGTGCAATTGCACAATCTAAGGAACCTAGATCCCATCAGCGCTCCAAGCACATACTTCGGCGGTTCCATCTTATTCGTGAGATTGTCGAACGAGGAGATGTGAACATTTGCAGAGTGCCGACTGAGGAGAATATTGCAGATCCACTGACAAAGCCTCTCGCGCAGAGAAAGCATGATGGTCATACTAGATCAATGGGTATACGATACCTGAATGATCAACTCTAGTGGGAATCTTGTGGGTTGCATGTAAAATAAATATTCTGTTGGCTGTTTAAAATTTATTCATATGATGAATTGTGTACCAATTATTTCTTTTTACGATTAATGGCAAGTTCTTTTATTACGATATACTGTTTCTATATGATAGAATAAAATTCGTGATAAATACCCTTAGAATGTTCGCTTCCATAGGACATCAAGTACGAGACTTGAATGTGAGAGCCTATGATTTCGAAGCTTCATTCTTAAAAGGTCCCTGGTCGAGGTATCATCATAGAAGCTAAGGGTGATGATGATACATTAAGACTAGCATGTGTGTTGACTGATGACCGGTTCTCACAGGTCATGATATTGTGATATCAAGTCATCACGTGGGTACTTGTTAGTGAACAAGTTGTACTGGACAGACCCAACCTGAGACTACTTTGTGGATTGTTACTTAAAAGTGTCACAAGTAGGTCTCATTTGACAATGGTGTTGTGGTACTTTGACCTGAAGTCACAGCATTCACCGAGTGAGGAAGAGCGTGCTTTGATGTCATCTAAAGTCTTCCTTGAAGAAGGTTGATGATAAGGGTGGTCGTTGGGTACGTTACGAATCATTTGGGTGTTTGGGTGTGAGCAGATATGGGATTTGTCCTCCTATATAACAGGAGTTGCATCCATGGGCCCCTTGATGGAATTGGACTGGGAAATGCATGGCCATGCTTGGTTGAGTCAATATGTGATATTGAGCTCACCATTCTCTGGAAGTCCGTTCTAGATCAAGAAACTTGGACTGAGCTATTATGAGGGTGACACGGTCCATACCTCTAGTTCTTTCCGGATGTAAGGGACAAAGGGACAAAGACAACGCTGGAACATTGGTCATAAAGGCTTATGAGTTATGAACTCTTATTGCTTGGGAAGCAATGATGCATTGCTAGATGCTGCTCATTGTTTGTGAGGTTTTTGGTTTGATACTTTCAAGATCAAGTGGGAGACTGTTGGAGTTGCCATTGTGATCTAGAAGTGGTCAAACATGTAATCTCACTGCCAACGCGATATGAGCCTACAGGGTCGCACATAAGAGCATGTGGAGAAGTTGGAAGATTGACTGTGTTGGTAAAGGTTACCAATCACCATATAGAATGGGGAAGTCCAGCAAATGTTGCTGTCTGAATTCGTCGGATATGATTCGTCGGAATTCGTCGGGTTTACACGGATAGGATTCGTCGGATATGATTCGTCGGAATTCGTCGGGTTTACACGGATTGGATTCGTCGGATTCGTCGGGATTCGTCGGGTCATTCCGTGGAAACTCGACGAACTGTGACAGAGATCCTTCACTCGACAAAGTGTTGTCGTCTGTCTGGATTCGTCGGAATTCGTCGGGATTCGTCGGGTCATTCCGTGGAATCTCGACGAATTATCACAGAGAGCCTTGACTAGGCAATTGTTGCCGTCTGTTGTGATTCGTCGGAATTCGTCGGATTGTCCCGTGAAATCTCGACGAATGGTGTCCCGTGGAATCCCGACGAATTGTAACAGAATCCCTAATTCTACTGTGTGGTCTGCGGATAGCGATTCTTCTAGAAGCCTGTTTATGCTTTGAGTATAAATAGATCTTCTTTAGGGTTCTTATTAACACACGAAAAGAAGAGCCGACGGAAGGGTTCCGCTCGCCCTCGACGGAAGAAGTTCCGATAGAACCCTAGACGGAAGTGTTCCGTCGTTCGTTCGCCTCCGCCGACCCCTTCTCCGGCGATCGTCGCCGTCATTGTTCTTCCTGGAGCGAACCTAGCAGTTCGTGGAAGTGCAAGGTGCAGCCGTTCTTCCTTCCGAGTTGCGTGCGACGTGATTTGGCGTTCTCCCGGCTCGTGTGGACTTCTGTAGAGACGTAGACATAATTCTACGTGAGAACTCTTCTTGCCACCGACAGGAATCAACTCTTGGAGCATCTTGGTTGGATTTGATCCAACCCCATTGAGGTAATTTTTACCTAGTATTTTATTAACTTCTTGATTCAACATTCATGGCCGATCCAAGCATTTTTGGGTTGTTTCTGTTTATTTCCGCTGCGCCTACATCTGATGTATGGTTCTAGAAAAACCCAACAGTTAAGCCTTTGATTATATAAGGCTCTCGTTTAAAGATTCTTAATCAATAATTCTGATAAACCCTAATTCTCCTTTCATTCCAAGAACGAGAAAGTGTCGGCTCCTGTCGAAAAAATTGGAGATCGATCTGTTGTTCTAAATTAGTTGTCTCCTGTGGATGAAAAGGTTCGATTGATCATTGCTCCTTCCTCTACTGCATCTATTGGATCAAGTCGAATCGAAGAAGGTCAGATTTAAGTTTGTATCGTTCTTACTCATCGACATCAAGTCAAAGTTTTCAAGTCTCAAGAAGGAAGAAGATCTATCAGTGCTTTCAGATCTGATTATGTATTGATAAGTTTCTATCAAACCTTAATTGCATTTGATTGTAGGAGAAGTTTTCTCTGAGTTGTAGGAGAGGTTTTTCTCCGAGTTGTAAGAGAGATTTTCTCTGAGATTGTAGGAGTGTTGACTCCGAGATTGTAGGATCATTCTTGATCCGAGTTATAGTGAAGTAGTCAAGTCTAGCTATGGTGCTAGATTGGCGAGGCCATCAAGTGGAGCACCCAAGAATGGGGAACCACTATAAATTGCTTGTGTTATCTGTGATTGTGATTTGCTTTCTGTGCGTTCTATTTCATAAAGTTTTTAATTCCGCAAAAGACGCAGTTATCACTTATTCACCCCCCACTCTAGGTGATTTAGGTAGGCAACTAGATACTTCAGAGGCTGAAAGCCAAAAGAAACCATACCCCACACTTCTTGCTAAGAACCGTGAAGAAGGTCTTACTTTAGGCAAACTACCCTTTTCTAGGATTTGAGGCATTTTAGGTGAAGCTGCGAACAAGATGATACATCTGAGAAGATTAGCTTCTAAGCTAACAGCAGATACACAGCGAAGAGGACGACGGTTCTATATTCATACCGATTCTCGGCGAACTGTATTTGAACTTGAGAAGTTCATGCGGTTAGAACAAAGAAAATTGATCTCGGCTTAGATTCGTGTCATACTGGTCTTTTTCGACGTCAACATTGAAATCAACATCACCGAGTTCAAAAGGCTCAGTGTCATTTAGGTGCCACATGATCATTTCTAAGGCAACAGACTTCTTTGCAAACAACAACTAAGCGAGCGAGTCAAATACCTTAGAGAAAAAAGGAAACAGGGCGCTATGTCTTTCATTCTGATAGCTTCACTGGCCCTAGCATAAGGTTACTCTGTGAAGGAAGCTACATTTGCTATTCACTTTGCCCGCTGAAGCGAAGAAGAAGACTTGGGAAAAGTGGTTGGTCGAGTTGGATAGAGTGATTTTTCACGCCTCTTCGCTTCCTATCTTCGGGGTAGGCGCAAGGGCTTCGCTTTCTATCTTCTACCCTCTCAACTCATACCGAGGGAAACTATGACATTAACCGAGGTTGAAAGTGCGCTTTCAAATACCCACATTGCCAACATACCAACAAAGGCTCGAGAGACCTAGATCCGATTCAAATATGCCATCAACCTAGACATCGCGATTTCGTATATAGAAAACCCTAGTGATGGTTATGATCTTGGCATCAAAGAACACAACGATTAGTGCCCGTAACATCTACCATCCTCTCCTACCTCAGCCATGGACATCGTCAAGCATTCAAATATTCTCTTCTTAACGAACTCCTCTTCACATCAAAACAAACGAGAAGACGAAGTGAAGGAACATCGAAGCTACGAAGTGACCGGAGGAAGGCCGTTAAGCTACACTTGTCTTTATTCATAAGATAAAAGCTTATAGTCTTTCGACAAAGTCAAAGTTTTTGAAGAAAGAAGATGTGCTAAATCATTCTCTATCGAAAAGTCGTCTGGAAAATCCACTTGAGCAAGTGATCAAATCTCACACACCGCTATAGGCGATAGCTAGACTGCGACACGAAACGGCAGTGTACCGATCGTTCAAGTAATATAAAATGAGGAGCAAATCCCCGAGTATCGATCTCGAAGGAACACAGTAAGGTGGAGTTAGGTTTTGAGGAAGGACTTGAGATCGAAGTCCTTGGGTCGGGATGGAATGCGGACGAAAGGGATTTTGGTTTTGTAAATAAAATAAAATACTATAACTACTCCTATGCAGGCCTTGAGCGCACAACTTTGCTAGGCGGGATGGAAACTACATAGGCCTTGAACACACTACTTAGCTAGGCGGATTGACGAGTAGTCAAGCAGATGAGATGGATAAGTGCGGAATCAAACTGTGCAGGCCTTGAGCGCGCTGCTTCGTGAGGCGAATGGATTACACGGGCTGCTATGCCATGCTTTGCTAGGCGGATGGACGAGTAGACAGGCAGAATGAGGAGTAGGCTAGCGTAATGGAGTGGAGGGTGATGACGGATGTGGATGGAAAATGGATGGGGGCACACCTCATACACACCTATGAATAATATGAACTCATAAATATGAATTAAACATTACAAAGCAAGATTCATAGTGCACATCATCAAAAGATTGAAGAATGTAGCTTATACAATCATCAAAAAAAAGGGGAGAAAGCAAGGAATCGACCCAATACGAAGTCTTGTGGAAGATTCACGGTTGGAATCACTGGGTTGTAAATCCGCGTCCAAGCTCGGTCCTCAACTGCGTCCGGGGTAGAGAAGGCTGTCACTACCTTCCAATGGCCCATCTTCTTCGTGTCACGATCCAGCCGTACGACCTAGCTTCCTTCTCCTTGGATGATGATGGATGTAGGGCTAGATGCCTCTCCTTGGAAGCTCTTGGATGATGGAGGCGGCCTAGGGCAAAGACCTCATGGAAGGGTGGAGGAAAACAGAGCTGGAGATCTCCTTGCGGTGAAAATGGCGAAACTGAATCGGGTCACAAAACCTAACAAAATCAAAGTTTAAATAGAAAAGTTGCAGAATTTTGTTCATGCACGACCAAACGCACGACCGTGCGTAAAAATGCACGACCAAATTCAGAATGCTATTTTGGGTCGCAAATGAATGCACACGATCGCAGCCGACCGTGCGTCAAGAAAACGCACGACCGTGCGATTGATGCAGAGATGAAATCTGGGTATAATGGATGATCTACCCACCTGTACAACATCAAAAAGCAATCACACAGCTGGGAAAATACCTCCAGCAACATCATAATATCATAAAAAGAATGGGGAGCACAATGTGCTTACCCCCAACAATAAAGCGTGCAATTGCACATCGAAATGGGCCTAAAAGTGCACTTAGCATGGAATGAAGTATATAGAGCAAATATGTGTGATTATGGATCTAATATGTAGTGCATTGACTATAATACCGGCCCAGATGAGTCCAAAAATGTGTATAAAAATGGGACTCATCAGTCCCCCAGACTTAACTGTTTGCGCGTCCCGAGCAAACAAATCCCTCAAGCGGATGAGAAAAAAAACAAAGCTGGCATAGAAATTGCAAGGGCGGAGTACCATGCGAAGTCGCAAGCTCACACTCGTAGAAATACAGTAGACAAAATTTCTAATTATACATATTAGTTTATACTTTTCTAGGGGCGTATTTATATATTACATTTACTCAAAAAGTGAATCACGGTGAATCATAAGGTCGTACATAGGATGAAAGTAAACTGAACGTTGAGGCAAGCATTGCTAAAGATCGGGGCTCGAGACAACCTCCATTGAAATCCATCAATGTCGGTGACCATATGCTTGCCTGTTCACACGCTGTCCACGACACAGGTTTGACTCAAATGAGTGAATCAATAGGACTTTAGGTTTTAGATGAGGCTTGGGTTTAGGTGAGGTATACAATGATAAAAACGTCAGCTCAAGCACTAAACCCAAATGAGCTAGCACAGAAAACTATCCTCAAGTACCACAACAAGACACGCGGTACACCACACCCCCAGACTTGGACTTGACTACATGGGTGTGTGGACCGCCTACTCCCAATCATAAATCTATAAAAAAATTCAATTAAACACTTCTTCTCTTTTCTTTTCTCTTTTTACTTCTTTTCTTTTTTTTTCTCATTTTTTTCTTTTCTTTTCAAAACACTTTCAGCAAGATGAGTAATGAAGCGCATCCACATTTTCACAAAAAAAATCACAACATCAACACCCCAATCATGAAAATAATAAACAACTTGCGCTCAAATTTGGGCGTGCGACTAGGATTGGCTTTTAGGCTTTGGTGAGATAAAAGTGGGGCTGAATCAAAGAACGGGTAGGCACAACTGGGCTAACGAGGATAGAGCGATAGGAATGGGCACAAAAGCTCAACCGGGCCAAAATGATGGCCTATATCACATTCACGCGATTGGCTAACCATATACCCATGCTTCAAGAGTCGCTTGGGGCATGTTCTTAGCCACCGAGAAAGATAATCCTTTCTCCCGACTCAGGCAATACGAGGCTAACAAACGTCTACACACATTCCTATGCTACCATTTGATTCAGAGAGGATTCACCAATTTCTGAGTAAAGTAAACAATATCTACGCTAATAGAAAAAAATATAATCTAAAAGCATAAACAGAAATTGAATCTACATGAATTTCTATTCGAGACATGAGCAC
Organism: Dactylorhiza incarnata; assembly: GCA_033032865.1. Taxonomy (NCBI): domain Eukaryota; kingdom Viridiplantae; phylum Streptophyta; class Magnoliopsida; order Asparagales; family Orchidaceae; genus Dactylorhiza; species Dactylorhiza incarnata. The sequence continues at coordinate 11,274,325 of JAWHQI010000033.1, read as the reverse complement.
TTGACTAGGAGCACTATAGAAGTCAACATTTTAATCCGACTCACAACCCTAAGCCAGCACAACCATTTTCCAAATCACACAAATGAAATGAGTTGAACTCGTAACGCGCCTACGGCTAATTGCGCGCTCAAGTGGGTGTTGTGGTGTGCGATGAAGATGAACATATAAAATAACTGAAAATAAAATACTTCTAGCATGCACTGAGATGTTCACGTGCAGTGGGTAACACATAGTGGCTCTCCCCCAGACTTAATCTAAGCAATAGACAAAAATGAGGTAACCATGAAAATTGAGTAGAGGACTAGGGTAAGAAAAGTTACCCATGCTCAGAAATGAGCATACCAGAAGATTGGCGTTAATACTGCGATGGAAATCCAAGTCCACCACCAAAAGATCACCACCCTACAAAAATGACGCACCAAGCAATAGCAAAAATAAAATATCAAGGCATTAACGGATTAGAAAAAGCAACACAAGCAAAATTGGGTTGTCTCCCATCAGCGGTTTTGTTTACCGTCATTAAGCTGGACTTAATACATGTATTATGCAGTTTAAATAATAATGTCTAATCATAAAGAGAAAACTAATAAATCCTAATTATTACATGCATGCCAAAATGATCAACTGTAAGTTGATTTAAAGTAGTAACTAAAAATGAAAGGAATGGGTCCGAATACCTAAAAGCAGCTCTCAAGAGGATCAGGAGCCTTCCATCTCCATATTTCATCCTTCTTCATCCTCTTCCTCTCCTCCAATCGGCGGTCATGGATGAAGTAACATTTACCGCCCTGCACCCAGTCTTTCAAGGAGAGCGCAGACAATGATGATGAGGTGGAATAGGCAATTGATTTCATCATTGCCATCTGCTTTCCCATCCAAGACTGTCACTCAAAATCACCAAAAAATGGGTCCACGAATTCATAGACCTGCAGGGGAGTAAACAAAATATTAGCAGCATTAACAGGAGGGGAAGTAGGAAGAATGAACTTATCAATATCACCATTAAAAGAAGGATGATTAGGAAATAAAATAGAAGAACTAAAAGATTCAAACACAGGAGGAGTGGTCCCAGTGTCACTCCCATCAGGCTTCATAGAAGGATTATTGCCGATCGCAATAACATCACTGCAGGAAGAATATGAGCAGCTAGGAACTTCGGTGATGAGTTGGACCTTCTCCTCCGGTGATGAGGTAGAAACCTCCTCACTAAAGATAAAATCCTCCTCATTGCAACTTGGCACAGCTTCGGGCTCCTTAGGCTCATACTGCACATCTAGAAATTCGGCAATAAGAGATGAAGATACATGCATACTGATACAAGAAAATATCTGAGTGGAAACAGGACTCAAGATAGAGTCCGATAGGAGTGAAGAAATATCATCAGATACAGAATCCACAGGAAATGATGGCACAATGGAGGAAGGAAACTCCACAATGTCGTCGTAGTGATCAACAACGGCGCTGATCGACACATTCATTGTGCTCCCAAGATGACCCGGAGGCCTAACGTATGTCTCATCAGCGATGGAAGGAGCGGTGGAATAGGAAGGCAGTGGAATGGAGATAAGTGTTGGCTCATCATCCTCTCCCAATTGCAATTTCCATTGCTCACTGTCTTTCAACGCGTGATCAAAACTCTGACAACACAAGCAGCGCTTCCCGGTAGGTTTTGACTGTGGAAAAGTCAAACCACCCGGTGAAGGCGATGCTCGCGATGGGGACACATACTTATAATACGTAAGTTCATTGTATGAAGTTCTAGATTCTCCATACGATGAACTACACGGATTATAATTATGGCTTCCTAAATAACACTCATCACTAGAGTGATTATACGCTCTACACCACCTACATTGTTGATAAGTATACATATTGTTGTAAAGAAGGATTAACAACTAATATAAACAGAAATTAATCTCAATATGCATGTAATAAAGTTTAAAACGGCGAAACCTGATTTTTGAAATACTTAAAAACAGATAAAAAGAGAATTTACAAACACTAAATTAAAACACATGCAAAATACAAATGGAAAAGAACTTCTATCTCACAGCTCTCCCTCTCCATAAAACTCACACGACTGTGTTCCCCGACAACGGCGCCAAAAACTTGATGCGCAAATCTCACACACGGCTATAGGCGGTAGCTAGACTGCGACACGAAATGGCAGTGTACCGATCGTTCAAGTAATATAAAATGAGGAGCAAATCCCCGAGTATCGATCTCGAAGGAACACAGTAAGGTGGAGTTAGGTTTCGAGGAAGGACTTGAGATTGAAGTCCTTGGGTCGGGATGGAATGCAGACGAAAGGGATTTTGGTTTTGTAAATAAAATAAAATACTACAACTACTCCTATGCAAGCCTTGAGCGCACTGATTTGCTAGGCGGGATGGAAACTATGTAGGCCTTGAACTCACTACTTCGCTAGGAGGATGGACGAGTAGTCAAGCGGATGAGGTGGATAAGTGCGGAATCAAACTGTGCAGGCCTTGAGCGTGCCGCTTCGTGAGGATAATGGATTACACGGGCCGCTATGCCACGCTTCGCTAGGCGGATGGACGAGTAGGCATGCCGAATGAGGAGTAGGCTAGCGTAATGGAGTGGAGGGTGATGACGGATGTGGATGGAAAATGGACGGGGGCACACCTCATACACACATATGAATAATATGAACTCATAAATATGAATTAAACATTACAAAGCAAGATTCATAGTGCACATCATCAAAAGATTGAAGAATGTAGCTTATACAATCATCAAAATAAAAGGGGAGAAAGCAAGGAATCGACCCAATCCGAAGTCTTGTCGAAGATTCACGGTTGGAATCGCTAGGTTGTCAATCCACGTCCAAGCTGGGTCCTCAACTGCGTCCGGGGTAGAGAAGGCTGTCACTACATTCCAATGGCCCGTCTTCTTCGTGTCACGATCCGGCCGCACGACCTAGCTTCCTTATCCTTGGATGATGATGGATGTAGGGCTAAATCCCTCTCCTTGGAAGAACTTGGATGATGGAGGCGGCCAAGGGCAAAGCCCTCATGGAAGGGTGGAGGAAAACATAGCTGGTGCTCTCCTTGCGGTGAAAATGGCGGAACTGAATCGGGTCTCAAAACCTAAAAAATCGCAGTTTAAATAGAAAAGTTGCAGAATTTTGTTCATGCACGACCAAACGCACGACCGTGCGTAAAAATGCACGACCAAATTCAGAATGCTATTTTGGGCCGCAAATGAACGCGCACAATCGCAGTCGACCATGCGTCAAGAAAACGCACGATCGTGCGATTGATGCAGACATGAAATCTGGGCATATTGGATGATCTACCCACCTGCACAACATCAAAAAGAAATCACACAGCTGGGATAACACCTCGAACAACATCATAATATCATAAAAAGAATGGGGAGCACAATGTGCTTACCCCCAACAATAAAGCGTGCAATTGCACATCGAAATGGGCCTAAAAGTGCACTTAGCATGGAATGAAGTATATAGAGCAAATATGTGTGATTATGGATCTAATATGTAGTGCATTGACTATAATACCGGCCCAGATGATTCCAAAAATGAGTATAAAAATGGGACTCATCAGCAAGAAAAGAAGATGACTCTCAGTATGCTGACCATGGATAAGAAGTCCCTAGCTCGTCGTATCGGTCCTAAATTACACGATGGGAACTCCTACTACTAAGATTTAGTCTACCTACGTCATTCTTTCATTAGAAAATTGACCACGGTCAAGCCTAGTAGAGCCCCTAGTCCGACAAGACTCGCAAAGATCGTTCACCATGCTATCTTTCTCACAACTAAAATGATAGCTACCACAGAAAGAAAGGGAAGGGAAAGCGAACCACAGAGAAAGTCAAAAGTCAACTCTTCCTGATTGTTTCAAAATGAATAGAATATGTAAATGACAACACCACTTCACTTTCCTGTTCAATTTATGCCCGTGGGCATCTTCCTGCTACTAGTGATTCACTTTGCATTCAATCCATGGCTCGCGCACGATATGCTCTTGCAAGACAGAAAGGGAAATAACGCTATTACATTGACTTTCTTCTTGATTCTTGCAAAGATAACATCATATTCTGGGCAAGAAAACCTACAGACTAGCAGGTCGCTACGCGCCTCCACTTCCACCATGGCAGCTAAAGCTAGAGTCTATAGAAAGTGTTTGGCTTCCTCGCCTCTCTTGGCTTTGCATAAGTTCACATTCTTCCCTTAGCTGTAAGTCTATTCAATTTCACTTGCCCCTAAGAGCGTATTCTAGATTAGTGAGAGTCGTCAGCCTTTTCATGTGCAACATAGAAGAATCTCTGTATTCTATTCCATCACTTCACTTCTAATTCTAGGAATCAAGACCGACCCTTGAAAAGATCACGTAGTTGCCCAAGTTTTTTACTTTAGTAACATCTAAGACATCAGAAAGAACTATTGTGCCAGCACCTGCATTTTGAAGAACTACTTTCCCAAGATAATTGACAATGGAGAGTACCCGTATACAAAAAAGTCCTGAGTTTGGAGCAAATGAAACAAAGGCATGGGGATCCTGGTTACTTGCTGCTGTATCAGAGTACCTTTTTTTAGCATACATTTCATTTTGAAGAGGCAGATTAGGAGCCGGTCAAAGCAAGATGAAAGAGAAATGAACAATGTTGAGCTGTATATCCTTGCTTAATGAAAAATGAAAAAAAGATTTGATTATGATGAAAAGGAAAAGACCAATTTGAGGTTCTTGGTTCACCATAAGATCTTCGATCCCTGTGCTAAAAAATGATGTAGGCGCGTAGCGGCAAGCCTGACAATTTTTTTGGGGTGGAAAAGCTGCTTTCTTTGGAGCCCGGTTCTCTTTATCTTTGAGCTTTCATTCCACCCTTGACCCTTTCCAAGGGCCTACTAATTAAGGCGAGCTATTGCTCCGCACCACAATCCACTTTTTTTTTCATATACCTCCCACCAATAGATAGAGACAAATGGGAATAACCAAACCACGTCTACAAAATGCGAGTACCATGCAAATGCTTCAAAGCCAACGTGATGCTCCTTGGTCAGATGACCAAGATATTGGCGAATACAACATATGATCAAGAAGAGAGTACCTATAATCACATGAAAAGCATGAAATCCAGTTGCTAAGAAAAAGGTAGACCCATAAAGACTATCCGAAATAGTGGAGGGTGCTTGGTAATATTCCATTCCTTGAAAGCCAGTGAATACTAGAGCCAGTGAAACAGTAGTTACTAAAGCGTAAACTACTCGTTTTTCCTTCCCCGCGAGTAGAGTATGATGAGCCCAAGTTATGGCAGCTCCGTTCCCCTACACTAATCTCTTCGAAAAAGAAGTGAACACTTTGCTGAGGAGCAAAGCGAAGCGAAGTTAGTACTCTAAGCTCAGCTTAGAGTACTAAGACGAGTAGGAAAGGGGCTCGTAGCTTAGTGAGCGGGGCTGAAAAATGAAAAATAAAAATAAATCAGATGTTCGTTACTCGTTAGCATAAGATCTTAGGATCTCTTTTAGATAGATAGAGTTGGGGCTGTTCTTTTTTCAATCTACACCTACTCTCTCAAGAAATTTGATTTCCATAAAATCCCTTTCCGGGTGAGTGTTGTCAATTTCTTCCCGCTTCTCATTTCAAAAGTAGAAAAATGCTTCTTTTTCTTTTTGAAACGACCGGTATCACTTTTTCCAAGTCCGGATCAGAATCAAGCACACTCTGAAAAAGAGCAAAAATGTTGTGTTTCAGCCTATTCTCGAACTCGAGTAATCTAGAATCTTCTTTCTGAGAGGGAGCTTGATCCAGTTCTTTTTTTATCTCCACGCCTTTTTCATCTTTCAGAAGAACCACGCTATTTTCTTGAGTCTTCTAATACGCTGAATCAGTGAAGACTCCAAGCTTTTCTTTTTCTTGTGCTGTATTTCATATGTAAAAAAACAACGTAAACTTCACTATCACTTGCCTTCTCTTTACTCTATCTTTGTATATTAATCTCTTAGCCATATATGATATCCCTAGAAAGAATCCTATTACCTTCTCACTCTACTTCCCGCCCTACCAAGAGTACGACCAACGCATTAGCGAGGGCTTCCCTCCATCTTCTCCCGGATACCGATGGAATACTTCAGTTTTTCAATCTATGTATAGACTTGCCTATACGATTTTGTTTTTTGTTTGAAAGGCAAAGGCTTATAGGTGGTTACTCATTTCCCACGGTTGAGCTAGTAGACTTCTACCGAGAAGAGGAAGAAAGACCTCCGGACCCTTCTGATCGAGTTGAGTTCTTCTCTTGAGAATTATGTCCGAGAAAACCACGCTTTCATTTTGATCCGGGAAGGAATTTGCTTTCCTGGAAAGTCAACTGCCCCTCTTTTAGTTGAAAAACTTCACCTGGAAAGGTCCTAACCACTTAGTCTTCCACTTTCTTGGTAAATGAAGAAGCAAACAAGCCCTCCACACCAATCTTTTCTCGTCATTGTTGATCGTGCTAGGCTTTCCCTTGTTGCTGGCGGACTAGTCCATTCAACATGAAGTGAAGTCTATCTTATGAAAGAAGAATTGATGCAGACAATGTGAAAGAATTCAATCATGGTCTTAAGCCGGAGAGAGACCGGATGAACATTCCTTAATTCAAGCCCTGACAACTACTTCGAGAGTCTTTCCTTCCCCTATATGGAGATACTCTTCTCTTGGGTAAAAGTGACTTTCCAGAAGAGGCAAGGAGCAGTAAGAGGTGCGAAGCGAAGAGACTAAGACTTTGTTTGAAAAAAGCACCGGGGGAATGGGCAACAACAAGACGATGCTTGAATCTTCTTCTTTTATCAATGGAGATAAGATAAAGCCGACCTAGCTAATCAACTAGGAAAGTCGATCAGAATGTTGCGGGTGATAAGAAAAGACAATGGAAAGAGATGTGCATTTGTAGAATTCTCATAAGAAGAAGTTTGCTCCTCACCTAGAAAGCTCTGCATGGATTGGTCTCCTTATCAGTTGACCCCTTGGATGATTTATGAATTGTTTCAGAGAGCCATGTCTACTCAAGCCGCAAGTTCATCTCGAACAATGGGCCATGTGCCAGCCCACGAACCCCGTGCATCAAAGCACTTCATTTAGAAAGCCCACGGAGCAGAGTAACCACATATGGTCTCTGAGTGTGAATAAGATTCTTCAGAAAATTCACTTTGTCAATGCCACCTTATAGAATTCAAAATGAAACAACTAGTAATTGGAAACCTGGGATTGAAATTCTGGCCTTAGCCGACTGATCTGGTCACCCTTTTCTCAACATTCCAATCTTGAAATGTTGAGAAAAGAGTGATAACTAGCTATGACAGGGTCAGGGAGAATATTCAGAGAACTAGTCTGGAAAGACTGAAGTGAATCGTCATACCTTGGAGACTGCCAGAAGAGATGCTCTGAGCTCTTGTTGAGCTTTCCTAGACTCAACAAAAGCTCAGCAGAAGCCTCAGCCTTCAGATTTCAATCATAAATGACTCATCTGTAGCAAGCCCTTGAGTAGTAGAGCACTCATGAATTGCCATAGGAAATCACCAACTTGCTTCAATTTTCCTTGCCTGATCCTGTAGCCTTTGATGCCACATGCACATTAGGATCACCCTAAATATCAGACATATTAGAAGTCCTGTTAGGATAGATATTGCATTGCTAGGATCCTCTAGAGAGCCTTCATCTGAAATACCAATAGAGCACCTTCAGAACTGTTATTGAAACCTTGGTGAACCTCTACTAATTCATCACCAGCGGTAGCATTGGTAGAATGATCTGCGCCATCAAGCTTCGTTACCTTGGCTTTGTTACTTGTTCTACTAAGAAACCAAGTAGGTCTAATAGTCAGCCTATACTTCAGAACCTCCTTCTTACCCACCAAGCTTTTTCAATTGATGACTAGCAGTGGCCTGATTGGCTTGAGCAAGGATTCTGAACAAAATCCCTTTCGCAGGAGCATAAAATCCATACTGAAAGATCCAGCGAGGGAAACGAGGGATTTTGAGCAAGAAAGAATTGGATGCATTGCTCAGGAGTTGATCGATGGAGCGAAGAAGGCCAACTCAAATCAAAGGGAGAAGAGATCAGAAAAGATTGATTGGATGAAAGATGAAGCCAACTGCGAAGATCCTTACCTCTCCCCGGTTCCTGTCGCCCAGTGGTACTGACTTTCTTTCTGGTTTGACTGTTTGAAAGCTTTCATCTGAATTACCATTTCGGAAAGCAGAATCACAAGAATTTCTCAAGCCGTGCAGCCGGTGAGAACTTGTTTTTTTCATACAAGACTTGGATGCCTTTCAACAATCATCCTACTTTTTCCCGTCTTCCATTGGAAGGGATGCACTGACCTGAATGAATCGGCCTCCTCTCACGCCGTCAATCGCTACCCGGGTGAAGACTAATTGGGCGAAAAGAAGGGGGCTCCGTCCCAGTCAATCCGTTGATCTCCCCGATGGTCGAGTTTTGTACCAGACAGAAGAAAGGAGAAACCTACAATCGAGATAGATTCTCTCTGGGATTGGGGGACTCACTTGAGGTTGGAAGCCTGAAAGCTCAGAAAAGTCCGAATCTGGGAGACCTTGAAAGCGAAAGAAAACATCAGCCGCTCTTCATCGTTAGCCGTTACGCTATCCCTCCCAGAGCAACCACTGGTTGAGATGAATACTGCAGGGGCCGAAAAAAGAAAGGTCGAAGCTCTGAAAGCCGCCAATGTCAATCGGGTAGGACAAGCTACTTCAATGCTGCAGCCAACACTACAACGTAATTACGCATAATTGAAATGTTCACCGACTTCGCTCCGCTCGCCTCTCACTACGCCTGACTACGAGCAGATTCAAGAATGTTTTTTTGCGCGTTAGATCAACGATCCTCTTTAGTCTGAACGAAGAGGCTGGTCCAATAGGGCCAGGAGCGAGAGACCTTATGACACCGACCATTCGTTATCTAGCTGAAAAGAGTTCTCAGTTCTTGTTGTCTATTCCTACTTCCCAGATATCTTCTTTCTTTCAAGTCCTCATTCCTATGCTCTTACTTTTTTAGGATGTGGACTCCATATGAAACTACTGGAGTAGGAAAACAGGGAGAAAAGAAAGGAACCTGATCGAGGCTTTCTTAGAAAATGTTGTATTTGAGTTTTCCTGCTTGGTAATAAGATTCTTCAAAGGAAGAAGAGACTGCGATCTTCTCATCGGTAAGGAGAGTTGGCAGAGAGCTGCTCTTTTGTGGGCCGGAAACGAATCAATCAAAGTCGTTGGGAAGTCAACCAGCTATCTAATAAGAGCTAACTAGATATCTTGGTAATGCTCTAAATCGTAGAATGACATAAGCATAGATCATATAGGGTACGTAAAGGGAAAGAAGACGTTGAGGTCGAGCACGGCCTTTTCTATGGGCAAAGGCCAATTTCCATATAGGGGGCTTCCCTCTGCTCTGGTATCTCCTCCATGGCACCTACGCTTTCTGATGAGAGACCGAAAAAATGACCAGCGGAGCAACTCATTCTTCCTATACGAGATTCTTATGATTTTGTAGCTTGATTTGATCAGAAATGAAAGAGAAAAAAGAAATGCACGAAATCATTCACCTCATGAAAAGCTTGTAGTTTATGCAATCCACCTCGGCGTTGCCGGCTTCGCGATACCATTTCGGTCTACTCAAGGCTCAGCACTACTGGTCAGAGCTTTCTCGGTGCAAGACTGCTAACTCAGAGACTGAAAATAGTGGTACCCGAAGGGAAAGGAAGGGAAGAGGTCGGTGAGCTTACTTATCTTATATGAGCGATGAAGTGAAAAAGAAAATGAGTTTTTTCTCAAATTTCATCAAACCCTAAAGAAAATGCTTCTTGGCTGTGATGAAATTGGCAATGCTATGAACCTCCCAGTCGTCTCCCATCATGATGAGTGCTGATGCCACCTTCTCTACCTCCTCTTGTTGGTGCATAGGCTGGTCGGTGGATAATTGCAACCTAAAAATTACAGTGGATATGGCTGTGAAGCTTGAAAAAGGGGAGCAGGTGGCAACGGTGATAGACAAAGGGAAACAAGTGGCGTTGTCGGCCGCCACCACTGGTCACTCAAAGATTACACCGCCGGGCCCGCCGATTATGGAAAGTTCCGAGTCCTACGGACATTGGTTGCTTGTTCAACGGAGAACTAGGAGGACCAATGTTGGAAAAGGAATGGAGAAATTCTCTTCCCGAAAGAAGGGGGAGGAGATTTTATGCCCTTCATTAATCTAGTAACCCGAAAAAATCTTTCTCTCAGAATGAGAAGCAGACTAAAAAAGAGATTGCGGACGCAGGGAAAGCTAATATTACGGAGAAGCCAAGGTCAGCTAGCTCTGTAGGGGGACGAGGTGCGTAGCAATCAAATTGACCAAAGGGAGGTGTGGAATCTATCGGGCCCAGTACACGTTTGGCTCCTTATGTGCGGCCCAATGCTAAGCTTGGATTAGTTAATAATGCCTTGGGTGGGCCTTTGAAAGCCTGGAACCCTTTGGCCAGTGCCTCATATGCTCTCTATTCTAATGTTCTACCATCTACTGCCCTTCCTTCTCCAACTCTCTCTTCGCAAGCTCATGGTTCTACTCTGAATGAATCAAGTACAACAATGGGAAATTCCTCACTTGATATGGATTGACAAAGTATCAAGACCCCCCACCTTTCTTCTCCGCCTTCGTCCTCTATGGCAATAGATAGTGGTCAGGCGGGTGTTAGTCCTTTGGACGAGTTTGGTCAGCCTGCTCAGCTCTGACGTCATTGTCGTGATATGTTATTCAGGGAGCGGCCTGATATTCTTTGAACTCAGGGGAGTCAGAAACAAACTTGCTAGGAAATTTCGATAGCATTTTTGAAGCAGGCTGATTTTGTTTTCTCAGTCAATTCATTTCACTATTTCCTCTTGCCATGATCAAGCAATACATACCGAGGTGAAAGACCTTGATGATGTGGTGGCTTGCTCTTTTGTCTATGTTCAACCAAATGCCTCGGCTAAAGAGGTCTTTTGGTTCCATTTGGCTCTTGTCATGGAGAAGCGTTATGGGAGACTTTCATGACTTCGCTTCAGTTGGGGAAATAAAAGGCATTTCTTGACGGATTTTGTTTGTTGCTAAAAAGATGATTCCTACAGTGATGGTTAGAAAATGTATTGCAGTTCTAAGAAGTAGATTGATGGAGTTGCGGCATGCTATTATGATTTTTGCTTTCTAAGAAGAGATAGGCCTTTACAAACCCTAACCCCAATACGATAGTGACTTGATCTAATCTAATAAAATAAGCTCTTGCTTAGAATCTGCGCATCCAATCCAAGGAAAAACCTGTATGTTATGCTAGCTCAGACCGAGATCAACACGAATCTTCAGTGTGTTGCATAACATTGGTTGTTGTCCCATCGAAAGAGGCAAGCATTTGGGCTGGGTAGGCTTGTTGTGCTTTCTCGTCTAGGCTTGGCTAAGAAGCGAGAACCTCTGGAGTTGTGGACCAGCAGCTGAGCTAACCCTTGTAATTGACAATCTCTTGCGATGTGGAAAGTGTATTTTGGTGCTAAAAAGTTTCCTTTCAGGATTCTGTAAGACCTAATAGAGAGCAGATACTTTTGACAATACATCACTGCGCATGAGTAGAGTAGTTGAGCCTGTTATTTTTCATAATAACTCTCAGAACGGATGTTCTTGAGCTCGGAAGTGTGAACTGCACTTGACCCAGACATGACAGACAGAGAAAAGCTGGAGTGTTTCTCTTTGTTGCCCAGGTGTATGACTTGAGTTGAGAGGGTGTTATGAGTTTCTATCCCGGGTGTTTCATTTCTGTCTGTTTTTACCCGGTGTATATGGCTAGATAAGGAGAGACCAGACAAGGGGTTGAGTTCTGCACTTGAGCTCTTTGTTTCAGAACCTTCATTATACATGGTGTTTTGTATGTGTTGTTCTAACTGATTCACTAGGAGCTCTTTCTTCATTGCCGAGGAGTCTCTCTCCTTTTTCTGTGAGTTTAGTCCCGGAGTATGGAGTTTCTAAAGGTTGTTGCTGTATACTTCATATACTACACTTGACAAGTAGGATCAGACTAACTACACTAACTATGATCTACTAACTTCCTAGGAGTACAAAGGACCGAATTTGACGAATGCGCTTGAGCTAGGAGCCGGGCAAGGAACGGATGAACGAACTAACTAGATAAGGAGCGGGGTTATTGATGGGGCAAAACTATATCCGCAAACGACAACGGCAAGTGTACCGTATCGAATGTTGTATAGGTTTTAAAAACCAAGGTCGTATTAGACTTGGGGCGGTTGAGTACTCTTACTTCAAGAAAATCTCTATTATTTTATCAATTAAAACTTGAGGGTTGGTTTTGCAAAAAGAAAATAAGAAAATAAGAAGGAAGAATAGAATGAGAAAATAAAACTATTTTATTGATTGAGACAAAAGAAATTACAAACTATGAAAAGGAAATTACAACTATCAAATTGAAAACAACAAGTTGCATAAAGAAAGAGGATTACAAGAACTACTAAAACATGAAAATAAAACATAAAATGAAAGTTCTAATCCTAAAAATCGGTACAAAAATTCCTCCCAAACATCTGGAAAAGCTCCCTTTAAATAGGCAGAATTTTGATGTTACACGCCCTCGGTCACGCCCGTGACCAAGGGTGTGTAAGGGCGTGATCGGTGCTGGTGCGGAGAGGGTGCATTCTGGCTTCAATGCAGGCGTTTCGGGTGCGTCATGCCCTAGGTCACACCCTTAACCTGGGGCGTGCAATCTTTGAATGTGCTGCTGGCGGGAAATCTTTGGCGGGAAGGCGCGCGGGTTGAGTCACGCCCGTGACTGGGTGTCACGCCCAATGGTCACGCCCGTGACCTAGGGCGTGTAACTTTAAATGACGTGGAAGGCGTGCTGGCAGTTGTTGGCGGGGTCCCGGCCGTGACTGGATGTCACGCCCTTGGTCACGCCCATTACCTGGGGCGTGTACTTGAACATTCGTCGAACTCTCTCCTGTTCGTCGATCTCCTGAATTTTCGTCGAACGCAGCAGCCAGGGTCACGCCCTTGGTCACGCCCGTGACCTGGGGCGTGTACTTGGCAAATTCTTCACAAAACGAGCCCGAAGTGGCGGAATTGGGTCTCGAACACATCTAGGCTGTCACGCCCTTGGTCACGCCCGTGACCTTGGGCGTGCAGTTGACATTTTTACTCAAAGTGCCCAAAAAACCTGCAAAACATAAACTAAGCTTAAATTAGTTGAAGAAATTAAAAAGGAACAGATTAAATAAGAAAATACATATAAACTATATAAATTCAATTTAAAACTATATTAAAATTATACTAAAAGATGAGTACAAAAAGTACTCATCAAACACCCCCATACTTGAGTTTTTGCTATTCCAGAGCAAAGCAATGAGGAAAGAATTACAAGACATCGATATTATTTTTTAATTAACTAAAATTTCATTAAACCAAGAGTAAGTTAAAAGTAAATTCTAGAAATTCAAGAATTAAGTCATAAGTTATGTTGATAATTTAAAAAGAGAATTTTTTTTAGCTAACTACTTCTCAAGATAACTATTTAGCATCCGAAATTATAGAAATTTTCAAACAAAATTAGATTGAAATTATAGTCACTCTAACATAAAAGAATCTTAAGGAAAAGACACCTACCAAAATATTGCTCTGTTAATAATTTAGTTTAGGACTAGAAACAATGAAATTGGCTAGGGATGGGTTTAAACGGAATGACAAAATGAAGACAAAGGATATGAAGAGGTTTTTGATTGGGGTGATGAATTTTATCCTCTCAACCCCATTTTTTTAGTATATGTAATACCAGAGAATGATAGACTATTATTCTATCATTTCCACGACATATACACATTTTTTCTCTCTTCATTTTATTTTTGGGTTGCATATGTTTACCAGAGAATAAAGAACTAACATCTCCTTATTCCCATGACATATGATCTAACAATAGGGGAAAAGAAAAAATACATATGTTTACCAAGGGTAAAGAATACTTCTAGTTTATAAATTAAACTATTTTGAGAGCAACTTTTTAGTGGAATGAAATTTCCTAAGATCTTAAAGTTAATAGCGAATATAATAAAAAAATCTAGAGATGTTTAGCCAATTTACCACAAAGTGAAGCTATTTAAAATTAAAAGGAGAAGTAGTGCTAAATAGATTCTCTAATCAAATTAAAAACATAAAATATTTCTTAAAACTAAATTACTTCAAATTTAAATTTAACAAATTCTGATAAAACAAAAAATTAGCTAAATTAAAAATGTAAGAATACTTATAATCAAACCTCAAACTAAATTTCTAGAACAATAAAAACAACAAGGCTAGGAATATTTATTATTATTATTATTATTATTATTATTATTATTATTATTATTATTTATATAATATATTTCTTGGACTTCCCGAGGGCTACCCGGTGAAGGGTTCACAAGGTACTAGGAGCTGTGATGGGAGTTCAAGCCCAAAGCGCCCTTTCCAAGAAATTAGATTTTTATAATTTTTATAATTTTTTTTTCAAATAAAGATACATTGAATGCGAAGCTACACCCCCATACTTAAAATTAAACATTGTCCCCAATGTTTAAAACTAAGTATGAAGAACATTTGAAAGAAAACAAGCTTTAAAAGAAAAAAACTAAAAATTATGGATAAGCAAGGGGTGCCTCCCAAGAGCGCTTTCTTTTTCCCATCTTTAAGCTAGACAGTTAGTGTTAGGAAAAAGGAAATTTAAAAGAGAGGTGGACAGGCAACTCCCTTAATTCGCGCTGAGGCAAATGTGCTGGCATCAGTCACCCGGCTACTCCTCCGCTGTAGTCTTGATTCTTTTGCTGTCGGTGAGCTTGAAATTGTGAATCCAAATTACCTAAACAAACCGTAGGTGATTTGGAAAGCTGGAGATGAGCGGCAAATGGATCTCTGAAGATGTTTGGTTGCAACGACTCATCATTTACAAGGAAATTATTAGTATCAAAAGAATCAGAACTAAATGATTCAGATAATTTTTCGCAAGGAGGAGGCGCTTGCGAAAATATATGATTAAGCTCAGGTTATTTTTTTGTTAAAATTAAATTTTCATTAGGAAAATCTAGTGTATTACCAAGCGGAATAAAATTTTCAGACACAAGATTTTCATCAATTTTTGGTTTGATAGAAGAAATTCGCGAATATTTATGACAAAGAAAATAAAATCCCGGTGAAGTAGAGGAAGAAACTTGTTCTTCTTCTATTTCATCCAGGGTGCCCATAACTTTAAGAAATTCCTGGTAAAGTAATATTTCTTCATCTTTGGTAAAAGAAGTTATGGGATTACATGAAACCACATGTTCCTCCATAACTAAATTATCCAAAGATGGAGAAAAAAATACCAGAAGAAATAAAAATTTCCTCTAAATTTGGGGGGGGGGGGGAGTATCTATTTGAATCAGCGGACATTCCGCAAAATTAGAGTACGAAGGTTGCGGCGCAAAAGAATAAAAACAAGAATTTGGATCGAAAGATTTATCTTCATCGCTCTGAAAGCTATCCGGGTGACCTTGCCACCAAGAATAATTTACTTCAGGGCTAGAAGAAAAATTATTAGAAGTTGAAAAGTTATTCTCATGAAAATTAGAAAAAGCACTAGAAGAAATAAAATTTTCCTCTAAATTTTGGGGTTAGGTATCTATTTGGATCTACGAAATTTCCCCAAAATTAGAGAACGAAAATTGCGGTGTATAAGAAGAAAAACAAAAATTCGGATCTAAAGATTTTGTTGGACATGTGTGTCACATCCCTTTATTTGAGAATAACAAACCCCAAATTGTATTTGATCTTGCTTGTCGTGTGTTTATAGTGTGCATGAACTATAGGTGCAATACTCCACAGGTAGAAGCAGCTGAATTCAAACATCTGGAATAATGCACTACCGCCAGCTTTAGTGCTAACGCTCCGCGGTAGATCATTTCGTCTCAGCGGTTTAGTTTCATCTCAGGGTTCTTTAGCGCTACCGCCAGCGCTAGAGCTACTGCCTAGCGCTATCGCGAGTTCATGCACAGCGCCACACAACCGACAATTTCGCAACCGCTCCACACGAATGCTACCGCCAGCGCTAGCGCTACCGCCTGGCGCTAGCTCAAGTTCGTGCACAGTGCCACACCACCGACAGTTTCACAACCGCTCCATACGATCGATACCGCAGGCGCTAGGAGCTACCGAAGGCTCTATCTCCAAGTTCTATAAATTGGGGCTTTTGCTTCTCATTTTGCTGATCCATCCCAGAGAGATTGCTTGTGCCACAATTCTATTGTTGTTATGCTGCTGAAGATGGATCTCCCACAAAAAGCTTAAGGAGAATTCTGGAGGAGGACTACGTCACGCTACATCCGATAGACGATCGATTCGACCTCGCTCATACTACAGCGATCCTTCATCTCCAACTTTAGAAGATCTCATATAGGGAGTTTTATTATTGTTATCATTATTTTCATTCCATACTTTTTGTAATCGTTTAGTTAATTCGCCTTGTGTTGGCGACTAGGTCCGGGTAGGACTTAGGGAGGAATTCACCTTGTGTTGGCGACTAGTTCTAGGTGATTAGATCTAGGGGGTGCTCGAGGCCATATCTGGGGAAGGATTGGCTAGAGCGGGTTGAGGCCTTGTCCGGGGAAGGATAGGCTAAAGCCAACCGGTTTGTGGGGATACAAGTCGGTATAGAAAAGGAAAAGATATTTACATTTGTACGCCTATGATTTCTAGAGATATTGAAATCAAATTTATGTAAACACCTACTTTATATAGATACAATCATGTCTCTATTTGTGTTTACTTGATTTCTATCATTTGGCATAATCTCTAAATATTGGTTACAAAGTTTTCAATTCTAATTACTTTATCTAAATTGTTTAGTTCAATCTCTTTCATCATAAAACAATTTAGTACTTGCTTCTAAATTTGGTTATTATGATATTCTCACAAATTAGCTAAATTATTATTTTCCCTTTTTTCATATTATAAAACAATTTAGTAATTTTCATTTAATTATAAAGAAGAATTTTATTCCCTTATTCACCCCCCCTCTAAGGGCGCCTATCGATCCAAAAAGTTGTATAAGAGCACAGCCTATTCCAAACGGTTTAAAAACCAGGAATAATGGCATCTCATAATCTCGCCTCTACTAGTGGGGGAAATTTTCTTATAAGTGAAAAATCTTTGGCACCACCTTTATTTGAAGGCAAAAATTATAAAGGGTGGAAAATATTAATGATTTTTTTTAACTCAATGATATCAAAATTTGGAATATGGCAATTATAAGACCAGCGGATGAATCAAATAAATTGGAATGTCATTTAAATGCGAAGGCTATGAATACTTTATTTTGTGCTTTATCAAAAGACATTTCCAAATTGATTTATTGTTTTATTAATGCTTACATAGTTTGGAAATTTCTTGATGAAATGTTTGATCTTCCGTGTATAGGTTTGGAGCATGCACAACATTTGGAAAACATTCAAATTGGCACAAGCAATCGAGAAAGAATCTCTAAGGATGAAACCATGGAGAGAACATCAAGTGGAAGAGAAGAAGAAATGTTGTCTTTGGAAGAGGAGTGCCAAAAAGATGTTAAATGAACTTTATGTTCAAATCTTTCCTCTACCTATAGCAATGTAAGCAAATCAAATTCTTCTAACTTCGTGACTAATTCTATTTCCACATTACATATGCTACAAATTGCTAAACGTAAAATTAAGAAATTGAAAATTACAAATGATAAATTACATTTGGAAAATAAAAGGTTAAAAGCTAATGTTAGTGTAGAATCTAATTATGATATGGCTTCTCCATCTTGCTCTTTTATTACAATTTCAAAGCCTTATTTTAATTGCAATCTATTAAAAGAAAAATTCAAGGATATTGAAAAAGGGCTCTTAGTTTCTAAAAAGCATAATGAAAAATTGATATTTGAAAATGATGCTTTAACTTGTAAGTTAAAACAATTAAAATCTTTTGTTGAAAAAATTCTAATTTCTAGTAATGACTTTCATCATAAGATTTTGAATAACAAAGATAAAATAACTTACAAAATCATTTCTTAAAAGGATCATTTGCATACATCAACTCAAAAGGAGTTTAGTTTCAAAAAGAATTATGACCCTCACAAAATTCTTAAGAGTCACTATTATAAGTCTCAATATATTTTCAATCATGACTCAAATTTAAAAACTCATTTTCATGAAAATCAAACCATAAAATATTATCTTTCATATTTTAAGAGCATGTCTATAAGAAAGAGTGGAAATGAAAATCATCAAATTAAGAATCAATCATTTAAATTTTATTGTAACCCACTCTTTCAACATTCAATTCTAAAGAAAGACAATCACTCTTATAAACTTTCAGAGAATCCATATAATAAAATTCATTATGATTATCAACATCAATCTATTTTGAAAAATAATTTGAATAAACATAAATCACAAATGAATTATTTTTCAAACAAATATAATCATATAAAGATGTCACATAATCATAATATGAATTTAAAAGATAAACAACCAAGGTATGAATGGAGACCCTTAAAGAAAAATGACACATCAACTTTAATTGAAAGGGCCCATTTATCCTTGTCTCCTAAAAAGCCACCACGATGTATTTGGGTACCCAAAGGAACCATCCCACTTGGTCCCCTTTGGATACCTAAATCTCTCATTCATTAGTATCCAATCATTTGCATGAAGTAGAAACAATTAAAAATGAAATATCAATACTCTACTTCATGATGTGCTTTATTTCCTTTTCTTTTATTTATTTTGTATTTTTGATCCAAAATGTTTTTGGTTACTTTATATTTCATGGGATATGACTTACACATTTTAAGCCTAATATTTAACAAATCAAATTGAATTAAAATTGAACATTAGTCATATATTTTTCAAAGTGACCTATCTCTAATCTTCTTAGTTCTTTATCCTTTTAAATCCTTTACCCTTAATTGTCTTGAATTATCATGATATTGAATATTGAAATTATTATCAAGACTATTGAAACTATTTTAAAGATTGAATTTAAATGGTTTTTAAAGGGCTTAAACTAAAAATTAAAATGCGCAACGTTTTTTATTCTTTTCTATTTTTGTTTGCTGCATATGATAGCCCTTATAATGAAGAATATTATCTAGAAAAATTGAAAACATAAATTCACCTAAACACATGTTTAATCTTTCAAAAATGCGATTTTCGATCAAAACTTCAAACAACCATATCTTTTGACCCGCTCGTCCGATTTTTGCGTTTAATATATTTTCGGAAAGAGCACAGAAATCTCAATCCAACGGCGAACTAGGCTTGCCAATTTGAGTTCGTTTGGTGCTGTCAATTTGCCCAATTTCAACTCCATTTTAAAAGCTATCTTAGTTTGTTTGATTTGGAAATTTCTGTGTTTATGGATTTTTCATCACATGCTATCCTTAGTATAATTGTTTCATATATTAATTTAGATATTATGTGTGTGATGTGTGTCACCGTTGTTTGCATGCAATTTAGACCTTAGAATCATCTTATATCATTAAGATCAAATCAAAATTTTAATCATTTCATTCTAGGTCTAAAGAAAATTAATTTGAAACCTTCTAATATTACATGCAACATTATCTCCATTAATCCTATGTAATAACATTGCATTCAAACTCATCATCCTAGCATCACTTCTTGGTCTATGCTTATATATTTATGCTAGGTATAATATTTACAATGTTATTCAAATTTCATGATATCTATGTGATTTTGAAAGTATAATAGAATACCAAAATTCCAAACAAACGCATAGTTTATGGATTAATCATTAGAATATATATGAATTGTGTATCATAAATCATATATTATCATGCAAAACCAAAGATCAATAAAGTCAATTATTGAGTGCAATTTTATTATAAATTTCAAAATGTTATATTTGTGATCTTTGTCTTTGATATGATTTCATGATCATCATGTTGTAGACTTACAAATTAAACTTGCTTATTCAAAAGAAAATCATCAAATCATAATTGCCATAAGTCTGGAAGGAATAGAATTCACATACATTCTATGCAAAATTCTCTATAATCATAATTCATAATTCATGTTCTATCAACAAATATCTCAAATCAATGATGTCTATCACCTAGGAATTATGAATCTTATGATAAAAATATGAATTATGTATTTCTTTCCATTATTTGGTGTATTGATATACTTTGCTATTAATTGCATGTATCTTACATATATGTAGACTATAGAATCAACTTTGTAATAATAAGAATAAATCAAACTAAATCATCACTCTATTCTAGATCTATAATTTGAAACTCTATTTTGGAATACATGCAATATTGATGTTAATTTATGATGTGATAATAACCCAAAACTCATCATACTAGCATTATCACTTATTGAATATTAGTAATTGTGCTAGTTATCACATATCGTCATCTCATAAAATAAAGAAATTATGCGACTATGTATTGTTCTTCTCTTTAAACAAAAACCCATAGTTTATATATCAACCCATAGATTTAAAAGCATAGGTTGTCCAAAAGATTATTTCACCTATGACTTCACATCTTACAATAGCGGGGGCGTAGGGTTGTATGCATTAGAGACCTAACCTCTAAGTCATGTCTTGTCCTTAACCGGGGAGGGTTCCAGTGGTGCCTTGCGAGGCACTGAGGAAAAGAGTGCTAGGCTAAGCATTCTCTAGTGTGTGCACATGGGACTAACACCCCAACCTACGACATTTGTGCACCTCCTCATGCCCATCCGTCACTTAGTACGGAGCTAGGGTGTAGACATTTAGTCCCGGTAGTTTTTAATCTTAGGACATACTTATATTACTTTCTGCATGAACATTTTATTTACTTATCACTTAAATCATGCATATTTGGGGTTGTTTAATAAAAAAATGTGTCCTATTGTGTTTGCATAATTTATATTTTTGAGCTTAAATGTTTTTGTAAAACAAATGTATTTGAAAATGCTAATGTTTTATGCAATTTGAGCAATCAAGACATCTCCAAAAATTACAAAATTTTTGCATAAGACTACTCTAAGGACACTTAATAAATATCAAAAATCAGATATTTAAAATTCTAAAAAAATCAAGTACTATTTGCCGTGCTAGCACTAGCGCCGGCGCTAGCGTGGGTGTTTGATTTTTCTGATTTTTAAAATTTCTAAAAATCCTTAAAAATATGTTTGTTTATATTAACTAATTTATTTTTTGAATTTCTAAGATTTATTATCTTTGTTTTAATTTATATTTAAGAAAATCAACTACAAAAATTCAAAATTCAAAAATACAAAAATATGTTTTTGAGATTTGTGTTTTATTCATATTATTAAAAATCAACTATAAAAGTTCAAAATTAAAAAATTCAAAAATATGTTCTTGAGATTTGCGTTTTATTCCTATTATGAAAAATCAACTACAAAAGTTCAAAATTCAAAATTATAAAAATATGTTATTGTGTTTTTCTATTTTTATCTCATTAAAAATGCTAAAACTACAAAAAAACTATATGATCTTTATTGCTAATATCAAGCATGAATGAATTCCGTTGTTTAGAATTATTTATAATGTTAAAATTTATCCCTTCAAATTACTATGAACATTTTTTTGTTTATTATGCTTTGATATATCTATTTAAAGTGCATCAATTGTATTGACAAATATGTGTAGAACCAAGCTTATCATGCCTCTAAGTATGAGTAAATGTTTTATGATTGATAATGATACATTTCACTCACTTATTTTGGTAATCAACTTGTGTGTTTAAATCTATAAATGCTTGTTTGTGTATTGTATTTGTACAATAACTTAAAACTTGCATAAGTTTATTACCTACACTACATTTGAATTGCACTTATGAAATTTTGAAAAGTGGTTAAGTTTCAAAAATTGTGGGTTTGCAAAATAAGTGTATTCGGAGAATGTTGTCTCACAAATGTGAACAAAAAAAATTATATATGTAGACAAATATAACTCCACCAAGCACTACTTGAACCTCCTGATAAGTCTTCATAAGCATTGTGAGGTTGAGCACCTTGGAAAGAATAGTAAAGTGTCTTGTGCAAACCTTGGTTATTACACCACTTTGTTAAAATTTATGTGCATTAAAAGTGTGTGAAAGTTGATATACTTGTGTTTTATTGTGCACTTTACTCTACATATGTCTTATATTTTGTGATTTAAATCAATTGGTAACATTTCCCAAAATACACTTATGTGCACATCATTAACTTACATAGCACTTCTTCTCATGAGTATTGGATTCTAATGTTTTATCTATACTACTCTTTATATAAGAAATGCACTAGATAAGCTAGCATGATCTCCATAATGTTTTGGTATCTATTGAACTTAAAATTAAGTAACATTGTAGTATAATCTCTCTTTGATATGTTCATTTCATGCTTGGTATCTTTATGAAAAAAATTTGAGATTTCAAAAAGGTTAAAACATCTTTCAATTTAGAACAAAAACTCATATTTTTACTTATGCTTTTCATGCTTACAAAAAGATGTTTCTTATAATATTCCGCTTGCTTACAACTCTTATTTTTTTGAAATCTCTTATATATACTATGCTTAAAATCTTTATCATTATCTATATTACAAAAGCTCGATCATGCTTTATCATTTATAAGAAACGCCTCCTTACTACCCTCACCCTACCTTCTTTTGATAATACCAAAAGGGGGAGATTAATTGAAGAAATCTATATAGGAGAAATATAGAAGATTAAGGGGAGAATAATTCATGTAATCTATTATTTAGGGGGAGTAAAACTTAAATTGCATTTATGTAGGGGGAGCATTAAGATAGGAGGAGTATGCACATTTCTCATGCTTATAGTAGCACTATTTATCATGCTTATCATACACTATAAACACTAATGTTGATTTTTTGCTAAGAGGATTTGTTATTATCAAAAGGGGGAGATTGTTGGACATGTATGTCACATCCCTTTGTTTGAGAATAACAAACCCCAAATTGTATTTGTTCTTGCTTGTCGTGTGTTTATAGTGTGCAGGAACTATATGTGCAATACTCCATAGGTAGAAAGCAGCTGAACTCAAACATCTGGAATAATGCACTACCGCCAGCGTTAGTACTAACGCTCCGCGGTAGATCATTTCGTCTCAGCGGTTCCTTAGCACTACCGCCAGCACTAGCGCTACCGCCTGGCGCAATCGCGAGTTCATGCACAACGCCATACAGCCGATGGTTTCACAACCGCTCCACACGAACGCTACCGCCAGCGCTAGTGCTACCGCCTGGCGCTAGCTCAAGTTCGTGCATAATGCCACATCGCCGACGGTTTCACAATCGCTCCATACGATCGATACCGCAGGCGCTAGGAGCTATCGCAGGCGCTAGCGAGAAGTTCTATAAATTGGGGTTTTTTCTTCTCGTTTTGCTGATCCATCCCAGAGAGATTGCTTGTGCCACAATTCTATTGTTGTTATGCTGCCGAAGATGGATCTCCCATAAAAAGCTTAAGGAGAATTCTGGAGGAGGACTACGTCACGCTACATCTGAAGGACGATCGATTCGACCCCGCTCATACTACAACGATCCTTCATCTCCGACTTCAGAAGATCTCATATAGGGAGTTTTATTATTGTTATCATTATTTTCATTCCATGCCATTTGTAATTGTTTAGTTAATTCGCCTTGTGTTGGCGACTAGGTCTGGGTAGGACTTAGGGAGTAATTCACCTTGTGTTGGCGACTAGTTCTAGGTGATTAGATCTAGGGGGTGCTCGAAGCCATATCTGGGGAAGGATTGGCTAGAGCGGCTTGAGGCCTTGTCCGGGGAAGGATAGTCTAAAGCCAACCAGTTTGTGGGAATACAAGTCGGTATAGAAAAGGAAAAGATATTTACATTTGTACGCCTCCGATTTCTAGCGATATTGAAATAAAATTTTTGTAAACAACTTTTTTATATAACTACAATCATGTCTCTATTTGTGTTTACTTGATTTTTATCATTTGGCATAATCTCTAAATATTGGTTACAAAGTTTTCAATTCCAATTACTTTATCTAAATTGTTTAGTTCAATCTCTTTCATCATAAAACAATTTAGTACTTGTTTCTAAATTTGGTTATTATGATATTCTCACAAATTAGCTAAATTGTTATTTTCCCTTTTTTCATATTATAAAACAATTTAGTAATTTTCATAAAATTATAAAGAAGAATTTTATTCCCTTATTCACTCCCCCTCTAAGGGCGCCTATCGATCCAACATATTTATCTTCATTGCTCCGAGAACTATCCGGGTGAGCTTGCCACGAGGAATAATCTACTTCGGAGCTAGAAGAACTATTATTAAATGCCGAAAATTTATTCTCATTAAAATTAGAAAAATTATTTTCATCAAAGTTTGAAAAATTATTTTCATTAAAAGACGAAAAATAATGATCATAATTATTATCAAAATTATTTGCATAATATTGAGGATAATTATTTTCATAATAATTATTTTGAGAATAAGAATGTAAATAACATTCCTCACTTTGATGAGGCGCACCACAATAATAACAACTAAACTGGTGCCTTCGTGCGGATTGCAAGAGTTCAATTTGGTTTCGAAGCACGATAATTTTAACGACCGCTTCTACTAATTTCATAATAAGAAAAAAAAGAAACAACTTTCACTTAAATGAATGGAATTTTTAAAAATATTTTTATTATATATATTTTTTTATCAAAAAGCGGATTAAATTTGTCCCGGACTTCCCAAGGTCAACCCGGTGAAGGGCTCGTAAGGTACTAGAGGCTATGATGGGAATTCAAGCCCAAAGCGTGCTTTCCGAGAATTTAGATTACACTTTTTAAGATTTTTTAAAATTTTAAAGAGAAGGGGGAGAAGAAAGAGAACGATAAAATTAATAAATATTTCTATTTTCGAAATATCAACCGTGTCCCCAGCAACGGCGCCAAAAACTTGATGGGCAAAACTATATCCGCAAACGACAACGGCAAGTGTACAATATCGAATATAGTATAGGTTATAAAAACTAAGGTCGTATTAGACTCGGGGCAGTTGAGTACTCTTACTTCAAGAAAATCTCTATTATTTTATCAATTAAAACTTGAGGGTTGGTTTTGCAAGAAGAAAATAACAAAATAAGAAGAAAGAATAGAATGAGAAAATAAAACTATTTTATTGATTGAGACAAAAGAAATTACAAATTATGAAAAGGAAATTACAACTATCAAATTGAAAACTACAAGTTGCATAAAGAAAGAGGATTACAAGAACTACTAAAACATGAAAATAAAACATAAAATGAAAGTTCTAATCCTAAAAATTGGTACAAAAAATTCCTCCCAAACATCTGGAAAAGTTCCCTTTAAATAGGCAGAATTTTGATGTTACACGCCCTCGGTCACGCCCGTGACCAAGGGCGTGTAAGGAGCGTGATCGGTGCTGGTGCGGAGAGGGGGCATTCTGGCTTCAATGCAGGCGTTTCAGGCGCGTCACGCCCTAGGTCACGCCCTAGGTCATGCCCGTGACCTGGGGCGTGTAATCTTTAAATGTGCTGCTGGCAGGAAATCTTTGGCGGGAAGGCACGCAGGGCGAGTCACCCCCGTGACTGGATGTCACGCCCAATGGTCACGCCCGTGACCTGGGGCGTGTAACTTTAAATGATGTGGCAGGCGTGCTGGCAGCTAGTGGCGGGGTCCCGGCCGTGACTGGATGTCATGCCCTTGGTCACGCCCGTGACCTGGGGCGTGTACTTGAACATTTGTCGAACTCTCGCCTGTTCATCGATCTCCTGAATTTTCGTCGAACGCAGCAGCCAGGGTCACGCCCTTGGTCACGCCCGTGACCTGGGGCGTGTACTTGGCGAATTCTTCACGGAACAAGCCCGAAGTGGCGGAATTGGGTCTGGAACACATCTAGGCTGTCACACCCTTGGTCACGCTCGTGACCTTGGGCGTGTAGTTGACATTTTTACTCAAAGTGCCCAGAAAACCTGCAAAACATAAACTAAGCTTAAATTAGTTGAAGAAATTATAAAGGAACAGATTAAATAAGAAAATACATATAAACTATATAAATTCAATTTAAAACTATATTAAAATTATACTAAAAGATGAGTACAAAAAGTACTCATCAGTTATACTCTCACTGTTGTACACTTGAGCCGGACAAGGAGCCCAGGGTATGTTGTATGTGTTTCTTAGCGAAAAGAAAGAAAAGCTAGCTTTTCTCATGTGGGAGTTAGGAGTTCATCCATGTTGTGTCGGGTGTTCAACGAGAGAAATAACATAACAACTCAGGCTGGTATAACTAACATCTCTGTCATACATACTCGTATACTACACACTATGATATTACACACTAGACTAGGACGAACTCACAACTGACTAAGGAGCGGATGAGCTAGAGTTATTCTCTCAGAGATATGCAAGAGTACAAGAGTATGTAGGAAGCAGATAGACTTGAGTAAGAAGAGAAGCTGAAGCTCTTTGTTACTGTACGTGTGAAAAAAAAAGCGAAGCTAATAACACAAGTACTATAAGTACACTAGAAGCGAGAACTACCCTAACTCGACTAGTATCGGAGTGGGAGAACAACTACACTAGATAGGGAATGGAGCTAACAGTACTTGACACATTATTTAGCTACTCACTTACTAGACAAGGAACAGACTCACTTGTAAAGGTAGCTTGGGGAAGTGGACTTGATTGAGTTGTAGAGTTTATCCAGTAGGGTGTTAATGAGCGAAAGCTGAAGAGAGCTAGATAACAACAAGATAAGGAGCTGAGTCAGAGCGAGTGCCTTGCTTTTCATAGCTTGAGGGAGTGGTTATCCTAGGTGTGTTGCTGAAAGAGAGCTAGAGCTACTACTACATTGCTACACTAACTACACTTATGAGCTAGGGAACGGACTCACAGAACTAGACTATATGCTACACATGAGCTTATTGATAACATGACAGGGAGACTCGGATCGGAGCTATGCCTTGAGCTTGAGTTGAGCTAGGAACGGACTAACTCACAACTGACTAAGGATGAACTCTTAATACACACTAGACTATGGAGCTATTTCTCTTTTCTTTGTGTTGTTGCCCAGGTGTATGACTAAAGCTAGGAGCGGAGTCTCTCTCTTTTACGTTGCCCCGGGTGAGCTAGATATATAACTAGACTCGGAATGATAGCTACTGCTACACTAACTACACTAGACAAGGTAGCTTGGGAGCAGACTAAGATTAGGATTTGAGCTAATACTACACTCCTACACTATATAACAGCACATGGAGCTATGAGCAACTCTCCTAACTAGACTTGGACTCCCACTAACAACATAAGGCTTGAGCTACTCTCACCGCACTCAGAACTAGTAGACTTGAGAACTAAACTAGATCGGGATGGAGCTCAGCTCACTACCTGCACTGGGAGCTTCTTTTCTTCAGGAGTAGTTGATCCCTTGTCTCTGTATTCTGTATGTTCCGAGTCTTGAGTTGAGACTTGGACCAGACAAGGTGCAAGATACCTAGGGAACCCTCGGGTTCGAATAGAGCAAGAGTAGTTGAGTGTTTAGACATGCCTTGTTGTTCAACAACTTGACAAGGAAACATGATTGGAGAAAGAGAACTACTTTCTTGAGTAGGGGTTGAGAACTCTTAGGGCAAGGGGTTGGGTTGAGAACTCTGACTTCAGTAGTTGTGTTTCTGGTTCTCTTATTTTGGACACTCTCTCCTTCTCCCTCTTTTCCTCCTAAGTGCAAAAGAGCTCTCACACTTCTTCAAGTTTTCCTCCATGCAGGATCACGCAGTGGTCATCGCAGGCAAGGAGACGCTAGACTCCGTGTCCCACCAAATGAATGGTGAAGGTGCTCGAGCGCTCAGAACACTAAGCTCCAGACAACCATTGTGTACAGAAGATCATCCGGACTCCAGAACCTAGTGCTCCCCACTACGGCCGAAAAAAGTAAACTTCGCGAGGCCTGTCACCCTCCGAGCATTTCTCGCTCTCCCCCGTTGTAGTGAGGCGCGGCCTATCGCCCTCGATTCCTCAAGCAAGCTCTGTAAGGAAACATTTGATAGTGCATTTAGGTCGACTCTGATCCAACCGCATAATTTTTTACCTCTTTCTGGGGTTTTCCACGATAAAAAAGATCTCTTGCCAACCGTCTCGCTTTTGTGACTGTTTGCGTGCTCGTCCGCTCCCGGGATAAGACGGTCGATTCTCAGACCGATTCAAGGAGCCTCTAGTAGACCGCAACAAACGTTTAAGCTCCTAAAAGAACAACGAAATTAGAATTAGTCCTATAATTTTAATTCCAGAATTTCAATTTTGTCCAAACGAATGAACATCAGTGCTTCTGAATTTTCCAAGGCCAAGGAAATTGATGGAATGAACATTCTAGAGATTTAAAATCCTATGAAATTTATTTATTTTAATGGAAACTATTTTAATTCATTAATATTAGTGGTTGTGCCTTTGTTTTTGTTGATTGCCTTGTGCAATGAATACAATATCATATAGTACTTGTTGCTGGTTGCTCAACCCTTTCATAGTTCAGTCAACTTGAATCGTCTCAGCTCTAGAGTGATCCGAACACACACAATCAAAGTAGAGAATTGACAGCTGATAAGAAGACTTTTTAGCGTGAAAACTCGATAAGAGTGAAAAACCACGCGCCGGATCGATATCAGCCAAATTGCGCAATATCTTGGTGTGTTACAAGTAAAAGTAGATGTAAAGAACTCGAGGGAGATATGCCGCCTCTCATTACAGTTGTAGAAAAACATGTGAGGGTGACAAACCACAGCTCGCAATGCCATGTATTTGGTGGAGGAAGAAGTGAGATCGTCGAGTCGCCTCTAGAGTGAGATCTTCAAGTCGTCTTCGAAGGAGATCTTTGAAGGGGAAGGAGATCTTCAAGTCCTGAATTTGATCTTCGAGGGAGTCTTCGAGCACCGAAGGAGACCTCTAAAGTATTCTTCGAAGAAGCTCTCTCTAGTGCTGAAGGCTCCATTCCTTCAAATGAAGACTCAGAGCTCCTTTTATAGCATCTGACAGGGGTAGTCTGGTAATTTTATTGCTGCAAACACCGTAACTTCCTGACGGGCTAATCACTCGTCGATCTGGAGCACACAGATCGCAATTTTTCAAATATGACTGTTTTGCCCCCCCCGATCAGTTCGGGCTGCGATGAAGGCGATATCGTTGAACGTGGAAAAAATTGCAATCTTTGTGGACAAGATAGGAAAAGAAGGCAAAATGCAGCACGTACATAGAAGGAAGCTGACGTTCTCGTGTGAATGCGAAAGAGTTCCGCGCTATCTCATGAACGTGGAAGAGTTTTACATTTTCGTGTGAGCGTGGAGGCTTCATATGTGTAGCGTATGCTAAGGGGCTCACCTAGGGTAATGCAGCCTAGGAGACGATGGAGGCATGAAGAGGAAGGGCGCGGGGCGAAGCGACTGGAGCTGGGGGCGACTAGGGCCATGCGCCAAGGGGGCGCGGGGGTGGCTGAGGCCATGCACCAAGGGGGGCGCGGGGGCGGCCGCACGCTGAAGGGGCACACACACCAAAGGTTGAGCGCGACAGGGCGCGCACGACTTTTTCCGCGGGGCTGCGCAATTTTTTTGGCGAGACCGGGGCAAGCCACTCGAACGGTCGGCAGCCTGTCCGCAAGCGGCCGTGCACCAGCGAGGGCGCATGGCGGTCGTCGATTTGGGCGAGGTGCGGCCCAGGGCATGAGTACGTGCGCATGCGCCCCCACGATAGTGGGCAGTTTTTGAGGTCGTGGTAGGTTGCCCACTCCTCCATTATCAACACTTCTCGTAATGGAGGTTGTATGACTATCCACAGCTGAGACTTGCGCTATTCATAGCCTGCCTTCAATTATAAATATTAGAGGTACCTATCAATACTTGATGCTAAATCTTATGATGAAATAGAAGCGCATAATTAAACTGCTGGTTGAATTGATCATTTCGACATGGAATTCGACATTAGTTGGTACCATACTATTAAAAAAACCAAATGTCATGTGTTTTTAGTGAATAAAAGATAGATAGTTGGGGATGGAGCCTTGGGTCCAGATGTCATGTGTTTTTGGCGAATAAAAGATAGATAGTTGGGGATGGAGCCTTGGGTCTTGTTTGACGCTATGGATTTGTTGCGGCGCGGATCTAGAAATTGTGCAGTTGAGACCACTACTAGTTTGATGTGGGCAATGAGAAGAGATTGCATTAGAGCTGTTATTTAAAATCAAAAATTGTAAGCCGAGCCGAATCCACAAAGAATCAGATCAATCCGCTCGCGAATTATTCGGGTTTCAGTTTGAATTTTGAATTCGTAAACAAGAATGATCAGGGTGCGATTCTTTCATTTTATTATCCGGACCGAAACCACAACATACAAGTCTCAACAGGATTCAGGATTTTTTGACTGGATCCGAACTAGACCGAAGTACTATCGAACTGCAAGTTGTTTGTTATTATTATATTTTTATAATATAATTTAATTCTTATAATAAATCTTATATATTTTTTTATAATATATTTATAATATATATACATTATATTATACAAAAAATTACACCCTTTGTGTAACATCATCGGACCGCACAAACCATCCTGGCCATAGTTTTTCAATCATCTCGATCTCGACAAATTAGGGCTCTACGTGTTCCATATTCTCCTCTTCTTTACCAGCCGTTCTGCTCATCGCTAGAGGCCTCCTTGTCGACCCCTTATCGACAGAGCGACACAATCTTCCACGACAGTAGTCTTTCGATGAAGAAATCTAGAGCCATCGCCGAGATCTGATATTTGTATCGACCATCACAAATGATCTTTCTGCCTTCAACTCCTCCAAGTATCTCTATATTTTTTCTTTATGGACGCCCTCCTTTCAAGTTTCCTCAATGTCCATTGCTGCCACTTCGCCTCACTCCCCCTCTCTGTGGGATCTTTAGACGCCCTTAGAGGGGGGGGGGGGGGGGGTGAATAAGGATTTTATGGAATTTAAAAACTTAATAAAAATATCAGAGTTAATTAAAGAAGTTTGAGAATATTTTATAGAAAACTTACTTTTAATAATTTAGAAAAGATTACATTGAAGATTAATTGTAGAAAATGACATAATTCAATAATTTTTCAATATCGCTGGCGGTAAGTGCTACCGCCGGGCGCTAGCTCACAGAGAATGAATTCCTTAAATTATTCCACACAAAAGAACCTTTCAATATATTTTGCAATAAAACTTCAGGACAATATTATTTAAATTATTTTATAACATGAAAATAAAATTAAGATATTATGATAAAAAGAGTCATGATTTTATTTCTTTAGAAATTGAATACAAAAATATTTGATATCAATGACGCTTGAAATCAAGGCGAATAGAAAAATCATTTTCGTTTTCTAGATCAACCCTTGCTAAAAGACAGATTGGCTATAACCTATCTTACCCCAGATAAGGCCTCTAACCGCCCCTAGATCTAACCTAAACCTAGTCGCCACAACACGCAATGAATTCCCCCTAAGTCTCACAAGACTTAGTCGCCAACAACTACGACAAATTTCCCATGAAATCCTTCCCAGAATCCGATGTTCTCCCTGAACGATTTCTCCACTTCAATTACAAAAAGATAAAACAAAATAGATTACAAAATATAAAATATGTAAGAGAAAACTCCCCAAGTATTACTGAAGGTGAAGACGAAGGCGATGAACGAATCGACGTTCTTGTTGCGTTCATCTTTCGTGTTGAATATGCGTGTTAACAATTCCCCTCACTACACCATATCATGCATACGGTAACGCTTAATTTGTAGCGGTTAAGTAAACGCGCCAAAAGATATTTATGGTAGCATTTATAACCGTAACTGTAGATAAATAAACGCTACTATACACTTAAGGATTAAGTTTGCCTTTGGCATGACCTGTGGGTTAAACCCTTCCAGAGTTCCAGTTAATTGATTTATTTATTGCTAAAAGAAAGTTCTTTTGGGAGGCCTTTGAGCTTTCTAGGATCCTCTACATAAATCTGAACCCTCCAATAAATACCTCCCCTTTCATCGAAGCCACCCAAAAAACTTTATTTTGAATCCCGTAATTTCAAAGCTCACAAGTAATTGGCGGCAGAAGAGGCGCACTCCCGCATTACTTTCACGCTCTGGCTTATTTTGTAATGTCTCAATTTATTTAAAATTGGTTTTAGGGTGCGAATAGAGGTTATGGGGTGCGAATAGAGGTTATGGTCTGCGGATAGTGCTTTGCTAGGTTTAGAATAAAACCTAAAACACTAAGCAACCCTCTGTCTCCCCGATCTCCCTCCCTCTAAGATCACGTGAAATGGCCGCATCCCTCCCTCTCCCTCTCGTCGCACAGAGCAGCCCCCCGATCCCTCTCTCCTGCCGCCTCTCCCTCTCCCCTCTCCCGTCGCCCCTCCTCCCCGTCGGCCTGGAGCAGGGAAAACACTGCCCCGAGCCCTCTCCTCCCTCCTCCCCATTAGCCTGGAGCAAGGAGGAGCCGAGCCACTCTGATTCAAAGACTCAAAAGGAATGTTGAGCATCGACCGATCATCTTCAAATTTCTCGATTTCTCCTCCGTGGTTCCGCATTTCCGCTAAATCTGATGGCTAAGGGGCAAAAAGGTTCATTTCTTTCTCTCTATCCCTAATCCAAATTTACTATATTTTCTTGTCTATCTGATGGATAGATATTGTCAAGAAATGCTATGAGATTTTTTCGACTTTTTCTTGATTATTTTCAATTTTTTCATGATTTCTTGTATTCTTGTCTAGAAATCCTGATGTAGAGTTTGTTCTGTCTGATGATGTAGCTAGACCAATCCGATAGGCTAAGGTAATAGAATGGTGGTTTACTACCAAAAACCTTGTTCTATCTCACGAAGGTTTACATTGTGTAAGCGCCGATTAGGTTCAAGTTTTTCCCACTTTTCAGATCTGTTTAATTTCCTGTCTGCTCTATTTGTCTGAGATTTCCTATGTGTGATTTGATTGCGGATGAGTTGGAACAAATAGTCTTTCAATTGACTTCCGATTCCAATCACTGTTATCTAATTTTGTATATCACCAGTTGTTGATGTTACTGCATGCAAAGTATTTGTGACATTGCATAAACAAGATTTAATCGTGTCGGTTTTCTCCATGGAGGTTCTTTGGATCTGCCATATTTTTTTACTAAAATAGTTGAAATATCCCTAATGACAATGATGATATTACTAACAAAGAAAATTTCTTCCACCTCAATTTCAGATACTTTATGATATTGATGAGATATGATATACATTTTCTATTTATGGGCATGTTGAGAAGCTTGCTCATGAATTCTCACAGCTTTTCTTCAGGTAGTACTCCACTTATGGGCATGTTGAGAAGCTTGCTCATGAGATATTTATGAGTTCCTCAACAGTTGAATGTGTAGAAGCTTTACTTATCATTTTGTTAAATTAGATACAATTCTATGTATCCTGATACTACGATCACCATTTCAAATATGGAAATAAATTATACACTGTGAGAAAATATTTGTATAAGTCAACATTTTACTTTGGTTGATTTGAACTTCAAGGTGCCCTCCTATGCAATCAATGCCTCTGAAATTTTAAAATAAATTAGTGCACGCCATTGATCTGTAATATCTTAGTTTCTCGGATGTGTATTAATAACATGTTATAGATTGATGAGTTTGAGACTTTGTTATCACTGTCCGGTGCAACTTAGAATTTCTCGAACACAAGACATAACAGTAGATACAAAGAGAGCAAAATATTAAGAAACTCTTATTTGGTAAAATTTCATGTTAGAGTTTATCTAATATTTTAAGATATACTTGAATCTCCTGTTCATACACAATCATAATGTGGTATTATTGTACTTATAGAGAAAATAGAGTTTTTCTAGCAGGTTGGAGGGTAATTTTGAGCTGCATCTGACATGTATTTCACTTAAGTTAGGTGAGGTCGGGTGTTCACGAACGATGGTTCATACCCACAGCGTTCACGACCGCCACCGCCGCCCTAAGTTTGTAAAACTACAGTTGCACCCTTCTATCTTTTGAAATTACAAAAACCTCTTTTGTAAGTTTATTTTGTGCATGCATTGTAAGTTACAGGGGAGGTTTTTGTAATTTCAAAAGACACAGGGGTGCAATCTGTAATTATGCTAGCTCCTATGGGAGATTTGGGTAATTAATAGTTTAATTTTATGAGACCAACTTCTTCAAAACATAAAAGTATCTTGTAGGATCATGGTAGAATATATTTTATGATTCATATGTATATTTTTCTTATATATATATATATATATTTGAGTTGCCCCATATGGTATCTGTGTATCATCCCTCTCCCCGATCGAGTTGTTCACCTTGCCAATTGGCTGTTATTATTTTTTTACAAGTGATCCATGCATTATATTGATGTTGTAGTTGGCTGTCATTTGTGCTGGTGTTGATTGCCATTTTTGGTCTGCTGCAGATGGATACTATTGGCTCTTGAAGGTTGTGGTTGGCTGCCCATTTATTGATGCAAATAGTGGCGGAATAATGATTTCATAAGTGGCTGAATTTCCTATATTCCTACAGGGCTTGTTATTCATGGAATGCAAATTCTAACCAATGCTCATGTAGTAGCCGAAAACACATTTGATCTTGTAAGAAAGCATGGTTCGCCGACGAAGTATAAAGCAGAAGTTCAAGATGTAGGACATGAATGTTATTTAGCACTTCTCATGGTCCAATCTGAAGAATTTTGGGATGGTATGAGTTCTAATGATTTTAATCTTAATAGTTTTATTTATGAATTTGTCCCATAGAAAAATTAATGTTGTAAATTATGTTCCATGTTGATATGAGTCCTAATAGTTTATTGCTTATAATTTATATGTCCTTTATTTTGTTTTAGGTATATATGAGAAAATGAGGCACCAAGTGAGGCTTCGAAGAAGGAAGATGGCAAGAAGGATGAGCCCGTGAAGAAGAAATTAAGAGAATAATTTTCATGTATTAATTATATATGTTTACTCATGTATTGAGTTTATTAAAGAAAATTAAGTGATCTATATATTGATTGTATTCATGAAGGGTTTGGGCTATCTCCCACCTTCTTTTTACTATTAATAAAAAAAATTTATTTGTATTCTTTTACACAATGGATATTATCTCCATTATTTTAATTTATTAAAATGAATTTTGTGCATTATTATACAAGAATTCAATTTAATATGTTAAAATGCATTTTATACAAATAAATGCCTGGCGATGAAGAATCGTAGTCATTGCTGTAGAATGGTAGTGCTCAATAACTGCTACCATTGAAAACAATAAATATTATAATAGATGTACCTATGGTAGCGGTTTCAGGACGCTACAATACATTGCGTAACCGGTACCATACCCTATGACCACGGCGGCAGATAAAACACACACGCAACCGCTACCGTAGCTCTACAGTAGCGGTTTTTTAATATATAGTAGCGGTTTTTGAGTGCGACCATATGCATGATATGGTGTAGTGCCTTCAAAAACTCCTTTCAATCTTCTTATTCGCCCAAGGGAGTTCTCTTAATTTCTGGAGACGATCCTCTCTCAATTATTCAGAGTTGTGGCTTTAGAGGTTATGAAAATAATCTCCATAGAAGGAGAGAAGCCTCTTTTTAAATAGACCTCAGGAGCTACCGCCAGCGGTATCGATATCGCCGATGATATCATATCATGTAGAAATGTGGCTGATTTTGCGCAACTGTGATTGTCATTGCAGAATGTGGCTGAACGTGTCCTTACCGCGCCGTAGAAAGTACTAAATCGCCGCATTATTTCAATGTGTGACACTTCATCTCGTCGACATTCCCTTCTCGCTGACATTCTATAACGACCCCTCCCGATAATTGGTCGCAACCGAGGGGATCATTAAGCCCAGAGCAGTTGCTATACGATAGTGTTAGCTAAAGCGCTAACCTCCACTGTATGTCACTTGCTCTGTAAGGCAAGTTATCATTACATCACAGTAATACCAATCTATAACAGAAAGAGAATAAAAAAGGATGAAGTCCAAAACACATTATATATATATATACATTTATATATACATATATATACAAGTGACAGTGCACGGGTCCCCCCATGCCCCGCGCGATAGTATCATTCCCTCCCACGACGGGCTTCCCCCGTCACCTGGGGGCCCCCTTGCGGGCGACATTTTGCATAGGGACATCATTTGTCGTGGGGGCATAATTTATCGTGGGGGCGACATTTGTTGTTAGGGTGACATTTGTCGTGAGGGCGACATTTGTCTTGGGTGCGACAAATTTCGTGAGGGGCTTCATTTTGCGTGGGCGACGACATATGTCGTGGTGGCTAATTTAATCATGTATATAAACTGATCATGAATGAGAGAATGTTATAAACTTTGTGAAAATACCGTGAACAAAGCTTCCTAAAAGTATATCTTTTTCAAGTTTGCCATTTTGGGTGACTTTTAAGTCCTAGGCTAATTAGTACAATTCTGTCATTTCACTTATCTTCTATTGGAGTAATACTGTCAAACAATTATCAAATTTTCCTAAATTTTTTGAAAGTGCAAGTGCGGGATCTAATGCGATGATTCCAAGTGTTCCTTCAAGTATTTATATTCTCTCCTGGGAACTTTCATCAGGTTCATTTGGATTCAACCAAAAAATTTTGTAAGATCGGTGCAACATTCCAGCCCTTCAAACCTTGTGGAGTAAGGTTTGACTTTTTTTTTATAAAAAATCGTTTGCCATAGATGGGAAATATGAGAAACATATGCAACATCTGAAAAAGCTGTGGAAAATAAATGTAAAGAATTTAGGATTAGTTCGGTATGCTTCAAACCCGCTCGAAATAGAGTTGATGCTGCTGATCTGGTAGGAGTGCAGTTGATCCGCAAGGAATCCCTATGATCTGCTGAGATGGTACAATGGCAGCGGCAGTAGCAGCGGAGGGGGCTTCAGCGATAGCGGAAGCAGTAGCGGCAGCGGCAACCGAGGGGTCTTCAGCGGCAGCGGCAGCGGAGGGGGCTTCAGCGATAGCGGCAGTGGCAGCGGAGGGGGCTTCAGCGGCAGCGGAAGGGGTTTCAGCGGTAGGGGCATTCAGCGGGATGGAGCGGTAGGGGAGGGGAAGGCGGGGAGCTTCAGCGGGAGGAAGCTTCAGCGAGTTTAGAAGAGAGGGAGCGGCAGGGAGGGAGCTTCAGCGGGAGGGAGCTTCAGCTGGAGGGTTCTTCAGTGGGAGGGTTTATCGGCGGGATTAGAGGCTGCAGAGGAGCGAAGGGTTGCGGGTAATGAAGGGCAAGAATGGCGATGGAGTTTTGCGGGCATTTAAGAGGAGCGTGTTAGGGTTATTTGATCGAACGGCTGGGGTGTGATACTTTTAAATGGAGGGCTGTAATTGAATTCTTGGACATAATTCAGCTTCATTTGGTCTCTTATGTATTTCTTTATATAATATAGATATATACATATATATGCATATATATACATATATATATGTATATATATATATATGTATATATAGATATGTGTACATATATATATGTATATGTATATATATATCTATACATATATATATACATATATATACATATATATATATACATATACATATATATACATACATATATATATACATTATATATATATATACATATATACATATATATATACATAGATATATACATAAATATGTACATATATATATATACATAGACATATATATGTACACATATATATGTACAAATATATGTATATAATATGTATATATCTATGTATATATATATGTATATATATATGTATATATATATGTATATATATATATATATGTATATATATATGTATATATCTATATATATATATCAAGGTTTGGAGTACATCGGAAGACTAGGGCTAAAACATGCCCGGATAACTAGGGCTAACATGTGCCCTTAACTCAAAATTGGGCTACTATATGCTTCGATAAATTATAACTACAACATGGCTTATCTAGAACATGTTGAGATACATAGAACAAAGACACGAGCTCACTTTTGTCCGTACTTCCTCTACTGCAGGAGCTGGGGCTGGGTCCATGACATCGGGCAACTCCATCTCCATCTTTATTTCAAAGATCTCCGGTTGGGGCAGGTATTGCGAAAGATGCTGTGACTGGGTTCTTAAAGGGGGTTGTCACGAACCATTAGTCTATTAGACTAAGTGGATTCCCTTCCTTTCCCTAGATGCATCTGAAAGCATTGCAGAGGGAGAAGGGGTAAAAGAGCACAAGCGATAATATGAGTGAACCGAGTGATGAGGGGAAGAGAGTGTTGTGTTATGAATAAGGTAGTATGTGAAATATAAATGACTCAGCTTATAAGAATGCCCATACAAACTTATAACTTGAGGGTCTTCTTCTGATATAAGTAATAAATCTAGCAAGTAATTTGATAAAATATACAGTAGGAATACGAAACAATTATGGTACAAAAATAACTTAACTTATATGATGCACATACTAACTTATAAGTTAAGGGTCTTGAAATTATCATAACACATACTTATCTTACAGGAGTGCCCCTACAAACTTGTAGTATAAGGTTAAATGTGTTGGAACATGGTATTCCGCATCTCCTAGGTTTGAGAATAATAAATCCTATTTGTTTTTGATTTTGTGTGCTTAAGTGTGCAGGAATCAAGTCCATATGACTCTAGGATAACATAAGAAGGTTGCCTCCAGATTTGAACCCAAAATTCCAACATGCCCACTAGCGCTGGTGGTAGAACCTAGCGCAGGCTCTAGCCATGATTAGCATAATTCTTGGAGCATACTTAGAAGGCGATAGCACCAGGCGATAGCGGATAGCGCAAGCGGTAGTGCGGAGAACAAGAGGTAAGGCGACAGAGTTTCCCTAGAATGAAAGATATGCACACGCAAAATAATTCTATACTAGGATAGCGCCGACGGTAGTGCTAGCGCAGGCGCTAGCGCTCACTCCTATAAAAGGAGGCCTCTTCTCTTGTTTTCAACACACAAGTTTGAGAGAGGTTGAATGCTGGATTTCAAGATCCTTATTCTACCGAAAAGTGATCTCCCACCAAAGTTCTGTGAATTTCTGAAGGAGGATTTCTTCACGCCGAATCCGACCGAAGATCGCTTCGTCAATGCTCATACTACATCGGTCCTTCGTCTCCAACTTCAGAAGTTCTTCAAGAGTGAGATTTTAATATTATTGTCATTTAATTTCACATCTTTTCTTATAATCATTTAGTGAATTCGCCTTGTGTTGGCGACTAGGTCTGGGTAGGACTTAGGGCAGAAATTCGCCTCGTGTTGGCGACTAGATCTAGGTTAGGTTTAGGGGGTGCTCGAGGCCATATCCAGGGAAGGATTGGCTAGAGTGGCTTGAGGTCGTATCCGAGAAAGGATAGGCTAGGGCCACCGGTTCGTGGGGATACGAGTCGGGATAGAAAATGAAAAAGAGTTTTATTATTATTCGCCTCCGATTTCTAGCATTATATGAAATCAAGTGATGTAAACTCTTCTTTTCATATTAATAAAATGATGTCTCCTTTTTATGGGTTTGATTTCTTATCTTAATCTCTTATATTTTCAAATATAACAAAATATAATATAAGTTTTTAAAAACCCTTATTCACCCCTTCTCTAAGAGCGCCTACCGATCCAACAAGTGGTATCAGAGCGGTTTTATTCCAATTGGCTTAACAACCGGGAATAATGGCGTCTCATGATCTCACTTTTCCAGAGGGTCAGGGTATTAGTATACCACCTCTTTTACTGGGTCAGATTTTAACTACTAGAAAAATAGGATGATGTGTTTTCTTATGACCATGGATGTAGAGGTTTGGAATATGGTAGAAGTTCGGTACTCTCCTCCTACAATTGTATTAGGAGAGGCTAAGATTCAAAAACCTAAGGATAAATGGGACGACAACGATAAACAATGGTGCAAAAATAATACAAAAGCAATGAACGTTGTATATTATGCTTTAAATCGTACTGAATTTAATAGAATCTCTGCATGTGTAATTGCTTATGATATTTGGAACCAATTAGAAGTTACTCATGAAGGTACATCACAAGAAAAAGATGCAAAACTGTTCCAACTGGAATCGGAATATGAAAAATTTAGGATGGATACTGAAGAAGACATCAACTCAATGTACACACGCTTCACCAAGATGGTCAATGCTTCAAAAGCACTTGGAAAGACCTACTCGGACGAGGACTTGGTCAGAAAAATTCTTCGCTCTCTACCTCTGAGGTTCAACCCAATGGTGACGACCATCTCCTAGTCATACAACCTAAGAACACTTCAGATCGAGAACATTATTGGGAATCTCAAAACCCATGAGGTAGAACTCCAAATTCAACGTGATGAATACAACAAAGAACCAAAGAAAAATGCGCTGACACTAAAGTCAAAGAAGGAGAGCATTGAAAATGATGATGAAGATGAAGAAGGTCTCCTGGTGAAAAACTTCAGGAAATTCATTAGATATCTGGAAAGAAGGAACACCTTCCGAAAATACTTCCAGAAAGATGCTCGACGAAAAGGGTCTTACTCTTCATCAAAGAAAGAAAAAGGAAGTGAAGACGAAGAAGAAAGACCACTAGTACATTCGGAGCCAGTGCCCGAAGTATCAAAAGGAGCAAAAAGAATGATACAAAGTGAAGGAGAAAAAAGTGTTGAAAGCTGCAACTTGGGATGATTCATCCTCTGAAGAATCAAGTGGATATGAGTCAAGCAGCAAGGAGGAAGCAAACTTATGTTTAATGGCAAAACGCAACGATGATGACACCAGTGTTCTTAGTGACACTAAGGTATCTCCTCACACCTTTGATGTAATTTATGATGAATTTGTTCTAACTTGCAAAGCCTATGATAAAAGTATAGAAGATAATATTATTTTAAATCATGAAAATGAATCTATCATCAAAGAAAATCATAAGGTTACAAAAAAATTAATTTCTTTTGAAAAGAGAAAGGTTTCATGTCAAGATTGTGAGCACTCCCTATGTAAGACAAAAGAACTTGAAGATTCTCTTTCTAAGGCCCTCTCACAAATCAAAACTCTTACAAAAGAAAAGGGGGACTTAGAGAGAAAACAAAAAACCTCTCTCTTACAAATTGAAAATAACAAAAAGGGCTTTGAAAATAAATGTGTCATGCTTGTTAAAGAAAATTCATCGCTTAAAAACAAACTCATGACCTAAATATGGCCATCAAATTTTTTGGAATTGGTCAAAAATCCCTGGATATGATTTTGGGAAACCAATGTTATGGTTTTGGAAAATTTGGGCTTGGATATCAAAGTGACCACTACCACCCGACGCTAGCCACTAACGCCGGCGGTAGCCCATCATTTAAAAATTATTCTATTTTTTCAAAAAATCAAACCTCATTTAGTAAGAGCAGTGTAGAATTTCAGAAAAGGGTCTCAACCCCCTTTATTTTGTGTGCAAACTGTCATAGGTTTGGTCACACGTCTAGCTCTTGAAGGAAAATAAAATAGGGATCTTTAAAGCAAATCTGGGTACCTAAGACATCCACCTATTCTATGGGTGGTACCTCTTGGGTATCCGGATCTTTACTCTCATCTTCTTTCTAGATTTGCAGGAAGGCTAAGGAAACGGAGGACGTGTGGTACTTGGACTCGGGCTGCTCCAAGCACATGACGGGCAACAAAGCAAAGTTCCTTAGCCTAGAAAAGAAGAAAGGAGGGATCGTAACCTTTGGAGATAACGGTACAGGAAGGATCATGGGAGTATGTACAGTGGGTAACGAATCCTTTCTTATATCTAATGTTCTCTATGTAAAAGGATTAAAACATAACTTACTATCTATTAGTCCATTGTGTGATAAAGGATTAGATGTCTTATTTGAGTCATCAATAGATCTTTGCAAAATATTTAATCCTAACACAAAAGATGTTTTACTAACTACACCTAGAATTCATAATGTTTATTTAGTTTCCTTTCATGATCTTTCCAAATCATCTATAAAATGTTTTATAACTAAAAATGACGAGTTAGAACTATGGCATAAACGTTTAGGTCACACTAGTACAAAGCTCATTTTAAAACTAGCCAAAAAGTAATTGATTAGAGGATTGCCTAAATTGAATGGAAATTTATCTTCACTATGTTCTCCATGTCAAAAAGGAAAATTTACAAAATCCTCTCTTAAAAGCAAAAACGAAAATTCTACTTCAAAATCTTTGCAATTAATTCATATGGATCTCTTTGGTCCCGTTATCACCGCAAGTCTTGGTGGTAGAATATATACTTTTGTTCTAATCGATGATTTCTCTAGATATTGTTGGACTTTATTTCTCTCTTCCAAATCTGATGCGTTTTGCGAATTTTCAAAATTATGTACTCGTATTCAAAATGAACTAGATTTAAAAATAAAACGCATTCGCTCAGATCATGGAGGAGAATATGAAAAATGAAAATTTTAAATCTTTTTGTGAAATTTTAGGTATTAAGCATGAGTTCTCCGCTCCACACACACCTCAACAAAATAGTGTTGTAGAAAGAAAGAATAAGACTATCCAAGAACTAGCACGTACCATGCTATCTGAATATAAATTACCTAAGTCCTTTTGGGCCGAAGCCGTAAGCACATCATGTTATGTAATGAATAGAGTCATGCTTCGTCCATCTTTAAAACTCACACCATATGAACTATATTATCAAAAGAAACCTAACATATCATATTTTAAAGTATTTGGTTGTAAATGTTTTATTCTAAATACAAAAGATGCCTTAGGAAAGTTTGATGAAAAATGTGATGAAGGAATATTTCTTGGATACTTTTCAACTAGTAAAGCTTATAGAATATTTAACAAAAGAATGAGTAAGGGTGAAGAGTCTATTAATGTAAAATTTGATGAATTTATTCCTTGTGTAGAATGACTTCCTACAGGTACAGATGATGAACCGTTGCCATCTTTGGAGCACAACGAAGAGGAACCTTCCAAAGAAGAGGAGGAGGAGGCCAAGGAAGATGAATATGTGCCCCCAAGCATCTTAAACTTCTCAAAAAATCATCCAAAGGAGCTAGTTATTAGGGAACCATCTATTGGGGTAAGAACTCGATCTTCTCTTCATGAAACATTTTCAAATATTTGCTTTGTTTTCGAAATTGAACCAAAAAATGTTTCAACCGCTTTAAATGCCAAATTTTGGTTGATCTTTAAAAATAAATTAGATGGTGAATCTAGGATTACAAGAAATAAAGCTCGCTTAGTCACTCAAGGCTTTTCTCAAATCAAGGGGGTAGATTTTGAAGAAACTTTTGCACCCATTGCTCGCTTAGAATCTATACGAATATTTTTGGCATTTGCGAGTTTTAAAAGGATAAAACTATTTCAAATGGATGTTAAAAGTGCGTTTTAAACGAGTTTATAAAAGAAGAAGTTTATGTAGAACAACCACCTGGTTTTATAAACGAAATTTTTTAAAATCATGTTTATAAATTAGAAAAAGCGCTTTATGTTTTAAAACAAGTGCCCCGTGCATGGTATGATAGACTTACATCATTTTTGTTAAAGCACGGTTATGTTATGGGAAATGCCGACAATACACTCTTCATTAAGCATAATAATAACGATTTAATTATCTTATAAATATATGCCGATGATACCATCTTTGGAGCCACTAATGAAGAGTTGTGTAATGAAGTAGTCTTAGTAATGAAAAATGAATTTGAAATGAGTCTTGCAGGAGAACTATCTTATTTTCTTAGTTTTCAAATTTCACAACAAGATGATGGTATCTTTATTTGCCAAACAAAATATGTTCACGATATGCTTAAACGATTTGGATTTGAAAACCTTAAACAAGCTTCTACACCTATGAGTGCTTCTTTAAAACTAGGAAAAGATGAATTTGGAATTTCTATTGATCAAACTTTATATAGAGGTATGATTGGATCTCTTCTTTACTTAAGTGCATCTAGACCAGATATAATGTTTGCCATATGTTTATGTGCTCACTTTCAAGCCAATCCAAAAGAATCTCATTTAAAAGCGATAAAATGTATTTTTCGTTATCTAGTAGGGTCATCTAAATTAGGATTATGGTACCCACACAATGGTT
Source organism: Dactylorhiza incarnata (assembly GCA_033032865.1). NCBI lineage: Eukaryota > Viridiplantae > Streptophyta > Magnoliopsida > Asparagales > Orchidaceae > Dactylorhiza > Dactylorhiza incarnata. Next base: position 11,230,188 of record JAWHQI010000033.1, on the reverse strand, counting down.
CGTTTACACTTCACGACTATTCTGATTCAGATTACATCGGATGTTCACTAGATCGAAAAAGCACTAGCGGTACTTGTCACTTTTTAGGACCCTCATTAGTTGCATGGTCTAGTAGGAAATAATCTTAGGTTGCACTCTCCACCGCGGAGGCTGCATACATCGCTCTTGGGAGTTGTTGTGCACAAGCTTTATGGATGAGCCAATCTCTAGAGGATTTTGGTTTCCATCTCAAAAATATTGATCTCAAGTGTGACAACAAAAGTGCCATAGATCTTACAAATAATCCCGTACACCACTCTAGATCCAAACATATAGATGTTCGCCCTCATTTCATTAGGGATCATATTAAGAAAGAGCATGTAAAAGTAAGTTTCATTGGTACGGACTCTCAACTTGCTGACATATTCACTAAACCTCTCCCCGATGCAAGATTTCGATTATTATGACTTGCATTAGGTGTCCTAGATCTTTTGGGTTAAAGCACATTCTTAAACACAATGATTTTATGCAATTTTTACATATCTAAATATCTTCAAATCTTCTGAAATTTCTGCATAAAACTAAACTTTGGACACTTACCTAATATCAAAAATTAGAATTTTCAAAATTCTAAAATTTAGTGTACTGTTACCCGCGCTACCGCACCTGTCAATTTTCTGTATTTTTAAAATTTTAAAAAATCCCTAAAAATATGCTCTATTATATGTACTATTTATTTTTTCATTTCTGTTTTAATTGTTTTTTAAAAAATTAAAACAAAAAAAATTACAAAAGCCAAATTAAAAAAAATATTTGTTTCACTCCATTTCTTTGTTTATGTGTCTGATTTCTATTCCTATATGCAAAAATTAAATACAAAAATTTAAAACATAAAAATTATCAAAAATATTTTTTTGAACTTAACTTTTCTATTTACCTGTATCTTGCGAAAGGGAGATTTGGGCTATCATCCCATCCCATCTCCTAGTTCTGGGCAAATCTCTCACAGGGTAGACCTTGGGAAGTCCAAGATCAATTATAAGAGTTCAAACTTTACAACAAATTTGGTTATCAAAAAAATGGTATGAATTGTATTGGTCATATCAAACATGGTCTAATATATCATTTAGTCCTTCAGTGTTGAAATTTATCATTTCAAACTACCTTGAACAATGTTTTTATCATGCTTTGATATATCTAATCTTATGTGCATCAAATTATAATGAAATAGTTGTGTAGAACTAAGCTTAACATGCCTCTAAGTATGAGTAAATGTTTTATGGTTGATAATGATACTCATTCACTCACTTATTTTGGCAAAGTTTACATGTGCTTTTAATCTAAGAATGCTTGCTTGTGTATTGTAAGTGCACAATGAATTAAATTTGGACAAGTATCTTACCTACACTACTTTTATTTGAACTCTTAAAATTAAGAAAAGTGGCTGTGCTTTCAAAATTTCATTTGGTTTGCAAAACAAGTGTATTCGCAGAACTTTGTACAAAACAAAAAAAATGAATAAAAGAAAATGACAAAGATAACTCCACCAAACACTACTTGAACGTCCTGATAAGTCTTAATGAGCATTGTGAGGTTGAGCACCTTGGAAAGAATAGTAAAGTGTCTTGTGCAAACCATAAACTTTTCTTTACACCACTTGTTCTTTTCTTTGTGCGTTGAAGGGTACGGAAGTAAAATTATTTGTGTTTTATTGTGCAATTTACTCTACATTTTGATGTAGGCTTGGATGTTCGGGACGCTCTCACTTGTGCGATCGATTGGGTCTCGAGATCATTTCTAAAAAACACCTAATCGGATGAACAAACGCAGCCACCTACGGGTGGGTCCTTCACAACTATCACGCAAAGACAACCACAAGAAGATCCTCCGAAAAAGCAAAACTACAGAAATAGGAGGATCTTCCCCAACAAAGGCAAAATAGAATCGCCACTCCTCGTCGACTAAAAATAATTCAAGATCGTTCAACTATCACAAATGAGAAGGATCGTGAAAAGATTAATGTCAGAAAATTCGTCACAATTCCTATCCACCACAAATAACTATTGAAGAATCGCTCAAGAGGTAGAAAGCGTTACCCTCCCGGAATAGTAGATCCAGGTTGTAGAAAGTCCTACGTTATTCACGGAGGTTGTCGTCGGAGGGGAGTCCTTAAAGATGTGCACCGTCGCCTTCAAATCCAGCCGCTACGAACAAGCCCAAGACCGCCTTGATGCGTGAGAGAATGCAGAGGGAGAAATGGTAGAGAGAGAGAAGGGTGGGCGGACTTCCACGAGGAGGGGGGCGGCCGGCGGCTAGAAGGAGGAGGAGAGGAGGGGGGTCAGCCTAGCCGAACTTGGAGAGGGGGAGAAGGTAGGGAGCGACCAAGGAAGAGGGAGAGGGAAAATCAAGAGGAGAGAATTAGGGCTTTCAATTTCTTATTTCATTCCTTGTTAAACCAAATCCTCCAAAACATAGCCTTATATAGGCTTTACAATCACAATGGTTAAACGCAGTCCAAATTTAAACAATAAAACAAACATGACAAGTTCTAATAAAATAAAATAAAACATGACAATTTTAATTAATAATTATAAGGATAATTATTAATTAAAATATTCTTATTTTAAAAGCATGATAAAATTAATTAATAATTATAATTAAATTATTATAATTATTAATTAATGTTCTTGTGTCGCGGACGAAGGTTGTAGCGGCGATGGCGAAGAACGTCGCGATGTTGGCATAGAACGTTGCGGCGAAGGCGAAGAAACGACGTGTCTTCGAACTTGCGGCAACGACCGTCCCAATCTACGAACTCTCTATGTTGGGGATCAACGACCTCCATCAAGATCATCAGGCCAGCAACAGTATCATTAGTATCCCCAACCAAGTGGATGTGGGGGTCTTCATCAGCAACATCCCCTACCAAATGAGGCTCGGTGAAGGGGTCTTCATCATCTGGGGTGGGCAAAAGAGAGGGGCTGAAGGGATGGTCCCCATCAATTCTCCCCCACTCAAAAACACTCATCACCGATGAGTGGGCTCGAAGGAGCCAGCGTGGCAGAGCAACAACCTGGAGGAGTACATCCGAGGGAGTGGGCCATGAAGGTGGCCCATCCGGCCATGGGGGCAGGAAGCAGCAAAGGGCCCAGCATGGCCCAAATGAGTCCTCAACCTGTGGCATCCTGTCAAGCAAAAAGTTGGCCCCGGGGACCTTGATCATAGCTTATGAAAAAGAAGGGGAAAGTGCTACAATATCAAAAGACATCTTACCTCCGGACATCACCATGGGAGTGAACAACATGCTACCACACTCACCTCTCAACCCAATAGAAATTTTTGTGGAGGGGAACGAAGGGGGAGCTAGATGTAGTGGAGCTAGAAAGAGTGAAAAATATTTTGAGTCATTGAAAATGGGGTTTGGGCCCCTCTCAGCAAAAACTCTTAAATGTAAAGCAAAACTTTCTAGAACGACAACTATTCGACGAATAGTGGAGACAATACTGACATTGCTTTCTAAGTTTCCAATTGGCAACTGTCCAGGGGAATGATCTACTAATACTGAGTCTTCCTTATTGCGGGATTCTCCAATGGGTGCGGTGACTACAAAGTGAATGGACCCAGATGAGTCGGCTAGCACCAATTCATCATGTTTGGGTGGATTAAGACCTCTTGATACACCTACTAATTCATTATATGAAATTAAATTCAGGTTCATCCTAGGGCGATCCCAACAATTAAGATCAGCTAGCATGGGAAAGAAAATTCAACGAAACCACTCAACCCGCCCCGCGGCGGTAATAGGCTCCATGTCATACTTCCAGATCGGGGCTGAAGTAGGGGAAACCCAAGCAACCTTAAATGGGTGAAGGTTCAGTGGGGGCGTTAACACTAGCCTAGGGTCCACTAGTGCAGAGAATGTGCCCACACAACTACTACCCACAGATAATGGATTGGACCATTTGTCCTCCCCACTAGAAGACACAGGAAATTCACTAGCCCTAATCCCGCTATCAAGAACGGCGTTGGGTTCGTCGAACATTCCTGCGTTCGACGAATGGTCTGTTGTTCGTCGAACGAGCGTTCGACGAATGACCTATTTTTTTTTCTTTTTTTTCTGATGCTTCCTGTCTTTATCTATTCTCGAGAAGTGATGCTCGTTCCCTTTAATTTCTCGAGAACTGATCGACCTTGCCTTTGACTTCTCGAGAGCCTGTCCTTCGTTTCTTTCTTCCTGCATTTAAGTTCTCGAGAACTTTTAACCCGAGAAGCTTAGACCTGCTTGATTCTCTCGGGAAACTTTTTCCCTTGATTTAGTTTCTCGAGATCAACTCTCCCATGACTTTAATCTCTCGAGAAATTTTTGTCCCTGCCCTTGGACCTCTCTAGAACCTCTTGTTCTTTGTCTTTGACTTCTCTTGAAACCCTTGTATTTTGACCATTGGGTTCTCAAGAATTTCTCTCTACTTCTTGGTACTGGAGTTATGTCTCCGATTACTTCTCCTCTTTGAAACCTCGTACCCGTTGTGGTTTTATAATTTATGTCTTCTCTTATGCATCGTCTTATGCAGTGTTTACTCCATTTGTGGCCCTATCCTTAGGGTATCCTGGTGAGTGTTTTCTCGGGCTTCGTCCCATGCCATAATTAAAGAAGATAATTAATAAGACCATTGCCTTTGTCCTTGCACAGTGGGTCGTGTTTTTTTGGGGGGGGGGGGGGGGGGGGGGGGGCAGTGGGGAGTGTTGTAGCCTTGCACGGTGGCTATTTTAGTGGTGAACCGCAGGCTTGGCCTGTGGTCCCCTGGGCCGTGTTTGGGTGGTTGGGGATAGAAACCCCCACCCGTTTTTGGCTTTGGGTGGCAGAGGATAAAGGACCGCCCCCGTTTAATTGGAGCTGATCAGTCTCTTTAACTAATGTAACAAGATAAATGAACTTTGTTTATTCCTCTTTATGGCATTTTTTGGTGCACTTGGTGCTTTGTTTAGTTCTTTGTTTGGAGCTTTTCTTTCGGTAAATTTGGCTTGGGTTGGTACCCCTTGCGCCTTATTTACTTTCCTGCTTGTTTTTCTGGCACTTGTAATTCCTTGCTGAGGCGTTCTTTGTTTTATAGAATGCCTCAGGTTCAGATCCTTAGCTGCTAGTGGTGTAGCCCGGAGTCTCCGGGAGTTGTAGTTGCTGTTTTACCCCGCTGCTGCGAGGTATTTTTGGTTAGTTTCTTCTTGTGTTCAGACATGCTAGTTGGAGCCAATGGGTTAGTGTCAGGTTGTTGACGCCCGTTATGACCTTTTTGATACTTTATAGTTTACTTGTCAGTTCATTGCTACTACTTTTTAGACCTTGTGTAACTTGCTCTCTGGAAATGATTTATGTCTAGGTGCATTATAGTTATAAAAATAGCTTTTCTTTCATCCTCATTGCATTCTTTTAACAGAAATCCTTATCTTTAAAGTCTCCTAAAAGATATTTTCTATACTTATACTATGCCTAAATATGTGCATATCATTTACTTTATGTCCGGTCATCATATGCATCTAGGACCTTAAGTGAACTAAATCAAGTATTTTCCGCTGCAATTACATATATTTTCTCGGTGGACTAGTTGATCCATGAACTAAGAGACACAGTTCTTCCCCAAACTCAAATAAATGATTTCAATGATGACCTATCATGTAAACATGTTTTGATTAATTAAGTAATAGGTTCCCTCCTGAGCGTCTGCAGTTGTCTCCTGCATGACGTGGCATCATGACACGTATTTTCTCTTACTCTGATATTCCTAAATTCGGAGAAAATGCAGGTTGTGACAATTCACATAGGGGGAGCATGTATTTAGGGGGAGCAATTCTAAATACTAAAATCGAGAATTATCCTAAGTCATCACTCTCTCTCACACACAAATAGGTTTCATCATGCTTATATATTAATGCTCTGATTTATCATTAATGGATTTGTTATTATCAAAAGGGGGAGTTTATTGGAACATGGTCTTCCGCATCTCCTTGGTTTGAGAATAACAAATCCTATGTGTATTTGATCTTGTGTGCTTCAGTGTGCAGGAAATAAGTCCATATGACTCAAGGATAACATAAGAAGGTTGCCCCCAGATTTGAACCCAAAATTCTAACATGCCCACTAGCGCCGGTAGTAGCACCTAGCGCAGGCGCAAGAGATGATTAGCGCAATTCTGGGAGCATATTTAGAAGGCGCTAGCACCAGACGACAGTGGATAGCACAGGCAGTAGCGCGGAGCACAAGAGGCAAGGCCACAGAGTTTCCCTGGAATTAAAGATACGCACACGCATAATAATTCTATACTGGGATAGCGTCGGCGGTAGCGCTAGCACCGGAGCTAGCGCTCACTCCTATAAAAGGAGGCCTCTTCTCTCGTTTTCAACACACAAGTTTGAGAGAGGTTGAGTGCTAGATTTCCAGAGCCTTATTCTGCCGAAAAGTGATCTCCCACCAAAGTTTCGTGAATTTCTGAAGGAGGATTTCTTCATGTCGGATCTGACCGAAGATTGCTTCATCAATGCTCATACTACAGCGGCCCTACGTCTCCAACTTCAGAAGTTCTTTAAGAGGGAGATTTTAATATTATTGTCATTTAATTTCACATCTTTTCTTGTAATCCTTTATTGAATTCACCTCGTGTTGGCAATAGGTTTGGGTAGGACTTAGGCTAGAAATTTGCCTCATGTTGGCGACTAGATCTAGGTTAGGTCTAGGGGGTGCTCGAGGCCATATCCGGGGAAGGATTGGTTAGAGCAGCTTGAGGCCGTATCCGAAGAAGGATATGCTAGGGCCACCGGTTCGTGGGGATATGAGTCGGGATAGAAAACGAAAAAGAGTTTTATTAATATTCGCCTCCGATTTCTTGCGTTATAAGAAATCAAGTTATGTAAACTCTTCTTTTCATATTAATAAAATGATGTCTCCTTTTTATGTGCTTGATTTCTTATCTTAATCTCTTATATTTTCAAATATAACAAAATATAATATAAGTTTTAAAAAACCCTTATTCACCCCCCTCTAAGGGCGCATACCGCTCCAACAAAAATATGCAAGGTATGCAAAAGTAGAGTTTACACATAGGCCTCATCACCGTGGCAGATGATAACAACAAATAAGATATCTCTGCTTCTAGGTAGGTGACACAACTATCCTAGGCCTTAATGTAATGCCCCTGATTTTCGTTAATTATTTTACGTGCCCGCTGTGACGTAATTTTGGCATAAGGGCGTTACGTCAGCTCGTCTAGTAGTGTGTTGAGCCTTAGCTTAGTTAAAGTATGTCTTGTAGATCGAGCGTGCGAGATTTCGCATCGTTTCGAGTTAAAGTAAAGATTTTGGGTGGATTTCAAGATTTTAGCTTCGGGAGGCTTTAGCCCGAGTTTGGCCCGTCGGAATTGAATTCTGACTTTGCCGTTGGATTCGCAGCGCCGTGTTTTAGTTAAGGTGCGAATTTCGTAGAAATCCGAGGTAATCTGGTCGCCCTCGCAGTTTAAGTAAATTGGGGAATTAATTAATTAATTAATAAATCAGGTCTTATATAAAGCCTAAAATCCCTTTCCCCTATTCATCTTCTTCCTCCCTCGATCAAATCAGCCGCCGAGCGAAAGGGCGAGTGCGGAGCTTCGAGGAGCGTTCGATCGGCGATTTCTAGGGCTGTAGTAGTCGGAATCGCGTTTGGAGAGAAGATTTGGAAAGCTCTCGGCGAGATCTTCGTTCTAGCGGTAAGCTTTTCCCGTTTTATGGAATTTTTGGAGTTAGGATAGTGACCTAACCCCTTCTTTCGACACGAAAAGTTTCAGGAATCTGTGCTCGTGTGTTTCCCTAGCCGATCCATAGCTTTCGGAGCGGAGATCTTCGAGTTTGCAAGGTTTAAGGCAAGTGGCTTCCTCCTTCTCTTTGTTTGGTTAAGTCGTGGTTTTTCTTTCTCCTGATAGATGCTTGGTGAACTGTGGGCTCGTGTTTCGAGCATCTTGTTTGATAGATAGAAAACCCTAATTTTGCCCCATCCTTAGTGTCAGAAATTTCCTCCCGGAAGGCACCACCGTTCCCTAATTTATCCGTTGATTTGTCCCTCTCGAGAAGTCCTAGTAGTTTTCGAGAAGTTGTTTTAGCCAAGTTTTCGAGAAGACCCCTCTACCTTTCGAGAAATGCTTGATTTCTCGAGAAATCCCCCGCTGGAACCCCTCGACCTTTCGAGAAATGCTTGATTTCTCGAGAAATCCCCCGATGGAACCCCTCGACCTCTCGAGAAATGCTTGATTTCTCGAGAACTTTCCTCGCTGGAACCCCTATACTTCTCGAGAAAACCCTTGTCCTCTCTCGAGAAATACCTTGAGCTCTCGAGAAATCCCCTGATCCCTCTCGAGAAATCCCTTGTCCTCTCTCGAGAAATCCCTGCCTTCCTCTCGAGAAATCAAATTCCATCTCTCGAGAAATCCTTTTATCTCTCGAGAAGTTCCTTGTAGTTTTCGAGAAGTCCTAAATCCCTTGAGCTCTGGAGAAGTCCTAAATTTTGATCAGCGAGACCACCGCCAGGGGCGCTGCCCCTTGGACCCCGTTAGGGGCTCTGCCCCTAAGACCCCGCCAGGGGCGCGGCCCCTTGGAACCCCGCCCGGAACGCATGTGATTTCGTTGAGTTCTCGTGTTTGAATCTCGTGTCCCCTCGGGTGTACTTGGATGATTGCTAGTGACCCTTCAGTTCTTCTGATCTCGAATCCCTCTCGTTTGAAACTCTTTTTACTCGTTGTGGTCTGTTAACATTTGAGTCACTCTTATGATTCATATTGATCGATGTGTACTTCATCTTGACCCTATTTCTTAGGGCCTTCCAGTTATTATCCTTTCGGGCAGCGTCCCGTGTTTAATTAAAATTTAAGTAATAAGAACTACTGTCTTTAGCCTTACACAGTAGTTGTGTTTGGGGGACAGTGGGGGAAAATGTTATAGCCTTGCACGGTAGTCGTGTTTGGGTGGTTGGGTCTAGTGGTACCCCCACCTGGTTTTGGGCTGTGGGTAGCGGAGGTAGTTAACCGCTCCCGTATAATTTGAGCTGATCAGTCTCTTTAATTGATGAAACTAAATAAATGAACGTGTTGTTCCTCTTTTGATATTTAGTGCACTTGATGCTTGTTGGTTCTTTGTTCAGAGCTCTCTTTCGGTAAATTTGGCTTGGGTTGGTACCCCTTATGCCTTGCTTGTTTTTCTGTTAGTTTTCTGCCACTTGTAATTCCTTGCTGAGGCGTTCTTTGTTTTATTGAATGCCTCAGGTTCAGAGCCGTAACGGCTAGTGGTGTAGCCTGAAGTTCAGAGTTTTAGTAGCTGTTCACCCCGCTGCTGCGAGGTAGTTGTTTTTAGTTACTTCTTGTGCTCAGACATACTAGTTGGTGCCAATGGGTTAGTGTCATGTTGTTGACGCCCATTGTGCCCCTTTTTATACTTTATAGTTTATTTGCCAGATTATGCCACTATTTTTAGATCTTGTGTACCTTACCCTCTGGGAATGATTTATGTTAGGTGCACTATAGTTATAAAATGGTTTTTCTTCATCCTCATTGCATTCTTTCTAACTAAAACCCTTAACTTTAAAGTCGCCTAAAGGTATTTTCTACTCTTACAGTACGCCTAGTTATGTGCATATCACTTACGTCATGCTCCGTCGTTTGCATACATGTAGGACTTTAAGTAAACCAAATCAAGTATTTTCCGCTGCAATTATATATACTTTCTCGGTGGACTAGTTGATCCACGAACTGAGAGACACAGTTCTTATCTCAAAACCCCTAATAAATGATTTCAAATGATGACTTATCATATAATCATGTTTGTTTAGTTAAGTAATAGGTTCCCGCCTGAGCGTCTACAGTTGTCTCCTGTATGACGTGGCATCATGACGTGTATTTTCTCTTACTCTGAGATTCTTAAATTCGGAGAAAATGCGTGTTGTGACACTTAATGTACATTACGAGTTCATACTTGCACTACTATCCGAGGTCTTGCCAACAGTAGAGGGCAGATACAAAGTCCAGGGATTTACCCACCGAGATTATATCCATAAGTCAAATTGCCCCAGAAGCCAAAAAGATCTAACACTTGAGTCCCTCCAACAGTGTGTTCTGTTCAGTAGAGTGGTTAGATCCACCACAGTTTTATAGGATTAGACATTTCACCAATGTCATTCCTGTTGGATCGGGTGACCAACTTTAGAGGGGGGGGGGGGGTGAATAAGGTTTTTATACAATTCTTGGACTTTTAAATAAAACACTACAGGAATGCGCGCACTGGGGCTAGCACTGGACGGTAACCCTACCACGCGGCGTTAGCTCTAGAAATAACACAATTACTGTAGGATAATATTTTGGGAAAGACACTACAACAACCAATATTTCACCAGGAAAACACAGCAGGATATATATTAAAATATAAACTCAAGATATCATTGAATAATAAGATATTGTTTATACAAAACTAAGATCTACATAACGCTGGAGATCGAAGGCGGTGAATTTGACAACCTTGGGGTTTCTATACCGACCCTAAACTAAGGACCGGTTGGCTCTCTCCCTTTCCTCCCAGGAAAGGTCTTCGAGCTGCTCTTCACCTTCCTCCCAAAAAGGTTCTTAGAGCCCCGCTAGATCTCCCAGATTTAGACATCCTCCCAAGACGATTTCCTACAGAATCCTCCCCGGACTCCGACGACCTCCCCAGTCAATTTTCCTTCACACAAACAAAGAGAAAAATGAAAGAATGAATAAGAAAGAGATAAAAACTATTGCTCACTTAAAAACCAAGATCCTCCGTAGAGCGGTGAGCGATCGATGCTTCTAAATATTGTTTCTCTTGCACTCGATCAGCAGCGGATGGTCGTTGTAGGCTTTGCTCTTCGGAGATCATCAAACTTGTGCGGGAGGGAGATAACTTTCTTTTCCTAGCATGGAGACGACGGTTCTCTGCACCAGAGGCAGCCGAGGAACCCTATTCTTGTAAGTGCTTGTCTCTCCAATTCAGGAAAAGAATCAGGACCTTTTATAGCTTGCTCTTTAAAGTTACCGCCGACGGTGGAGTTACCGCGCGGGAGTAGCGTCTTTACGCACTTTTGCCAGCTGTCCATCACCAAATCAGGAAGGTGCTGGAGAACATTCTCTTACTGTCTTTGGATAGCGCATCGCGGTAGGTTTAGCACTTCGCGGTAGTATTCACATCGAATCCTTCTCGACGACAGCGTCGAACCCCTGTCGACGGCAGTGTCGAATCCTTCAAGTCGACGTAATCTTCTCGTCGGTAGAGCTAGCGCACGATGGTAGGCTAGCACGCGGCGATAGTCTTCTTGATGAATCCATCGAGATAATAAGTCTTCTCGACGAAACCGTTGAGACAACATTCATCTCGACGCAATGGTTAGCGCCCGCGATAGGTTATCACGCAGCGATAGTCTTTTCAACGGTATCATCTCGACGCACAAGTCTTCACATCGATAACAAGTCCCATCGACGTCGATAGCTAGTCCCGTCGACTTCGATAGCAAGTACCATCAAAATGCTAGCGCTGACGGTAGGACTATCGCCCGACGGTAGGTCAGAAAGAGTAGAATTCGCGACGTCTTCACACCTATAAACCTGCACACTATACCCAAGATATGTATGATCAAATACAGTATGGGATTTGATATTGTCAAACTAAGGAGATGCAGAATGCATGTTTCAACAAACTCCCCCTTTTAATAATATCAAATCCCATTCATGAGATATAATCAATACTTATCATTAAGAAGAGCATGGTATAGTGTAATCAATAATACTCATGAAACATGAACAGTTTATATATCAAGATAAATCATAAAGTGTGAACTTGCACTAAAGTAGTATGTCTCCCCTACATACGTGCTCCCCCTATCGATGTGCACTCTATAAGAGTTTCTCTCCCTATAAGTGATCTTCCTTATATGACTAGCACATGACTAGCTCATGAATGTTCTCTATTCTCCCCTTTGATGTTAGCAAAAGGGGTGGTCTAGATCAAACTAACATATGTATATGAGAGATGCAGCGGAATTGAAGAATAATGCACACACATAAAGTAAATCATGATAGGAATAAGGGTTGACCGAAATATAATCAGAAAATTAAAAAAGACATGGGTTAAAACGCACGGGGAAATCATAAATACCACTTTAAAATTAAATAGTTTTGCTTTTAAAGACTTGGTATACATTAAAAATAATCAGACACATGACACGAGACTAAATACACATGAGTTTGCACACAATGTTAAAAGATTTAAGAAAATAGTTCAAGGAACATCGTATGTGTCATGAATTGCAATTGTGTATTAGTACAAGCGTGCAAGAAATAGATAATGCAGTTCAAGTTCAATTCTTATGCATGGAAGTGTTAGACTAAACAATGATAAGTGTTTGTGTAACATCAATTGAAATAGCATCAAGTGAAATTAAGTTTAGTACAAGCTATATCTCAATAATTCTATATGCTAACACAAGAGTAATGAAGTGATAAATCATGTCATGTTTTTTAATCTTACACAGATACCAAGTATAGAACTAGGGCACTAATTTATGTTCTGGGATGGCACAAGATCGTAATGATTCTTTTGACCAAGGTGCTCATCCTCACAATGCTCATGAAGACTTATCAGGAGGAGTGAGTAGTGCTTGGGGGAAATCCTTGTTAGCAAGATTGATAGTATATAATTGTCATTATTTGTAGCACTATCAAATTTATCATTTTAATTTTCTTTCTTTTAGACAAGGTTCCCGAATCAAATGAAATCTACCCACATAGATAGATACACTTTAACTAGTATACACAACCCATTTACCAATATAATTTTGGCCACGGTTCTATGCAAATATTGCTAAGATGAGTATCGTGATATTGATTTATCAAGTCATTACTAGATTGTTAGACACAATATCATGAGTTATAGCATGTAAGCATTTGCATTTCTACTTGAGTGCATTCTCAAAGGATGTGTGGATGTGCAAAATCATTGTCTAGCCTAAATCCTCACATATACCCAGAGGCATATTAAACATACATTTCTAATCCATTAGCACTCAGTAGTAGCTACCTTTAGATTAGGACATATCATGATGAATACAGACAATGTATACAAGAACTAGAAATCATAAAACAAACAATGTATGCAATCATGAGGATTCAATTTCATGTCATGTATGCCCCTTTAACATGAGCATTTTTTAGTTTTTGTAAGTTTTTCAAAAGATAAACACACAACAACGAACAAAAGAAAAGAAAAACATGTTTTTGTGATTTTGGGGGTTTTCAGGTTTTTATGTGTTTTTGGTTATATAAAAGACTGGAAAGAAACTACAAACAGACAAAAGTACATGAGAAATAAATAAAGGAAAATCATACGAGAAATCGGGCAAAGCATGAAAAACAGCTACTGCCGGCGGTAATACTAACGCATGGCGGTAAGTAACAGAACATGATTCCTCGAGAAAATAGTCCATATTTTGACAGTTTTTGCTTCTAATGATGTCCTAAGATGATTGAAAGCAAGCAAAAAAAAACACCACTTGCGGTACATGATAATTATGTTGAAAGATCCAAAACCCCCAATTCTAAGCGAAGAAGAGAAAATCGAGCGTCAGGAAGGGGTTCGGTAAATATATCCGCAAGCTGATCGTCAGTCCCAATTTAGATTACTCTGACGTTCTCCTTCTTAATGTGATCTCAAATAAAGTGATGACGTACATCAATATGTTTGGAATGAGAGTGGTGAACCAGATTGTTCGTCAACTTTATGACACTTTTGTTGTCACACCTGAGTTCAACATTCTTAAAGCTTAGATCGAAGTCTTCTAATGTTTGTGACATCCAAAGTACTTGTGCGCAACAACTTCCTAAGGCTATACACTCGTCCTTGGCATTAGAGAGGGCAACATAATTCTGTTTCCTACTCGACCTTGAAACTAATGATGGACCATATAAGTGACATGTGCCACTCGTGCTCTTACGATCAAGGGAACATCCGGCATAATCCGAGTCTGAATACCCTTGGAGCGAGATGTCGGTGTTGTGTGGATCCCAAAGACCTAGATTTCGGGTGCCTATGAGATACCTAAAGATATGTTTAACAGCTTTTAGATGAGATTCTTTAGGATTAGCTTGATATCTAGTACAAAGGCACACCGCAAACATAATATCGGGTCTAGACGCACTTTGATACATGAGTGATCCGATCATACCTCTAAAGATTGTTTGAACCACCGAAATGCTACTTTCATCCTTTCCCAGTTTGAGTGATGCCCTCATTGGAGTTTTTGCTTGTTTCAGATTTTCAAAACCAAATCGCTTAAGCATGTCTTGTATGTATTTCGATTGGCATATAAAAATTCCATCAGTCTTTTGAAAAATCTGAAAGCCTAAAAAATATGTTAATTCACCTACCATGCTCATTTCAAATTCAGTGTGCATCACTTGAACAATTTCATTACATAGAGTTTCATTGGTGGCACCAAATATTATATCATATACATAGATTTGCAATATAATTTAATCGAAATCACTATGCTTTACAAATATCGTCGAATCCACACTCTACATCCTAAAACCATGTTTTAAAAGGAAGGCCGTAAGTCTATCATACCAAGCATGGGGTGCTTGCTTTAGAACGTACAAGGCTTTCACTAGTTTGAAGACATGATTTGGGTGATCACCGCTCTTAAATCCAGGTGGATGCTTAACATACACCTCCTCCTTAATATAACCATATAGGAAGGCACTTTTGACGTCCATTTGATATAATTTTATTCGTTTAAAACTTGCAAATGCAAGAAACATCATAATGGACTCAAGACGTTCAACCGATTCGAAGGACTCTTCAAAGTCAACGCCATCGATTTATGAGTAGCCTTGAGCAACCAACCGTGCCTTATTTCTTGTTATCCTAAACTCACCATCAATGTTACTAGGACGCTCCACCAATATCCAAACTTTATTTCGCTCAAATTGGTATAATTCCTCGTTCATGGCTAAGAACTAAGATTCATCATTTAGTGCTTCCAAAATATTCTTGGGTTCTATTTCAGATATGAAACATAAGTTTGAGAAAGATTCATGCAAAGCTGAGCGAGTCCTAACCCCATGTGAAGGCTCTCCAATCATTAGTTCTTGTGGATGCTGTTTTAAAAAGTTTCGAGTGATTGAAGGCTTATATCCTTCAACATGAGTTTGATCATTTACTTCTTCCTCTTTCTCCACATCCTCATCTTCCAGATGTACAACATCTTCATCATTTTCTCTAATTAATTTAACTTCAGGATTTGGTGTATTTTCATTAAAGTGCACATGAATCGATTCTTCAACTATCGGGGTTCTTTTGTTGTAGACCCTATAGGCAGGACTCGTGGAAGAGTATCCTAAAAATATGCCTTGGTCAGATTTTTCATCGAATTTTCCTAAGTGATCCCTGGTGTTTAGAATGAAACATGGGCGACCAAAGACCTTATAATATGAGACATTCAGCTTTTTATCAAAATATAGCTCATATGGTGTATGCTTTAAGATAGGGCAAAGCATGGTCCAGTTCATCACATAGCATGCAGTGTTGACCGCTTTAGCCCAAAAATATCGGGGCAAACCGTACCCGGATAGCATCGCGCCAGCCAATTCTAGCAAAGTCTGGTTTTTCCTTTCCACTACTCCATTTTGCTGTGGAGTGCGTGGAGCGGAAAACTCGTGCCGAATTTTGAAGGTGTTACGAAAATTTGTAAAGTTTTCATTCTCAAATTCTCCCCCACGATCTGACCTTATGCGTTTTATTTTTAAATACATTTCGTTTTGAACTTTAGTGCATATGATAGAGAATTCATAAAATGCATCAGATTTGGAAGCCAAAAAGACAGTCCAAGATAATTGTGAATAGTCATCTATCAATACAAAAGTATACCATTTACCTCCTAGACTACACGTACTAATAGGACCAAAAAGATCCATGTGAATTAACTGTAGTGGCCTAGAAGTGGTAATATCAGGTTTATTTTTGAAAGATGATTTGGAGAACTTGCCCTTTTGGCACGGAGTACATAAATAAGTCAAACTACCATTTAATTGTGGAAGACAACGTATTGGCTTTTCTTTTGATAGTTTGACTATTAATTTGCTCTCGGAATGACCGAGCCTCCGATGACAAAGTTCTAGCTTCTCATTTTTCGCTACTAAGCAACGTAGATTAGAGGATGATAAGTCCTCAAATTTAATGGTGTAAACATTATGATTTCTAGGTGCTGTGAGCAACACGGTATTCATTTTAGTGTCTAGAATTTTGCATGAATTTGTAGAGGTTTCAAATACAACATTTAAGCCCTTATCATATAATTGACTAATAGAAATCAGATTATGCTTTAAACCATCTACAAAGAAGACATTTGAAATAGAAAATGCTTTATTACCTATGGTTCCAACGCATAGAATGCGTCTTTTGCTGTTGTCTCCAAAGGTCACCAGTCCTCCTTTCTTATTCTCCAGGCTAAGGAATTTGTCTTCATCTCCAGTCATGTGCTTGGAACACCCAGAGTCCAAGTACCATACGTTCTCCTTATCCTTCGCCTGCCAACATACCTAGAAAGAAGATGAGGGTAAAGATCTGGTTGCCCAACTTGTTCCACCCATAGTGTAGTTAGAAGACTTCGGTACCCAGACTTGCGTTGCTTTCTTTTGACCTTGCCTCAAACATGAGCTAGACGTGTGACCAAAATTTTCACATTTGGCACACAAGGTATAAGTGGTGGATGCGGCCCTTTTTGTTTTAGTAGAGCCCGTGCTGGAAGATGGTGAAGAACTTCCAGAACTTTCAGAAATATTTTTATTTTTCTTAAACATATTTTTATTCTTTGCTGGAGATGAACTACCATCGGCGCTAGTACTAGCGCTTCGATTACGTAGCCAAACCCAATTTTCCAGATCAAGAGCACTGTGCTCCTAGAAGCATATTCAATGATTTCTGGCCTATCCCGAATTTCTGGACAACACAGTTCAAGTCATGAATCCTTGCTTTCAAGGTGGTGTTTTCTGTGACGAGCATCACCCACCAATTCGCAAACTGCTTTCTATTTTCATCCACTTGCGTAAGAGAAATGTGAAGCCTTTTCTCCAGAAACATCTTCTCGTTTCTAAGACTTTCTACTTTTGAGGAAGTCTTGGAGCGGCTTTCTTTTAGTTCATTTATTGTTGCCACCGAGTGAAAACACTCCTGACACTCGACTTTCTCCTTTCCGCATTTGGTGAGTTCCATTTAAATACCTCAAAATTTTTTTTTTCAGATTTGAAGGAATTTTTCTCTAACAGTACTTCATCAAGTTTATTACATAATAATTCATATGTTTCATATAGCTCATCATATGAAGGAGGGATTACCTCAGTGTCGCTTTGAACACTGGATTAACTGTCAAATCCATTGTCGTGCGTCCCCATGAGACACAGATTTTCTTCATCCTCTCTACTTGAACCAGAAGTGCTTGACTCGTCTGAACTGGCATTGTCCCATGTTGACGGTTTTAGCACTTTCTTTCTTCCTTTGTCCCAATTTCGTTTCTCTTTTTCTTCTTTTGAAGCTTTGGGCATTCCCGTTTCATGTGCCCAGATCTATGGTAATGGAAGCATTCTAGAACCGACTTCTCTTCATCACTCTCCATCCCTTTTGATGATTTGTTCTAGCTCCTCTTCTCTTGCACACCTTTCTTCAGAAATTTCTTGAACTTCCCTTGCCTCTTGGAAATTTTCATGAATATTCTAAATTCCCGTACATATAAACTCTCTTCTGTTGGAATTTTTGAGGTGATCTCAAAGCAATCAACAGTTAGTCTTACTGCCAATGCAATATGAGCCTATAGGGTCACACATAAAAGTGCTTGGATAAATTGGAGGGAGAATTGAGTTGGCTTGGATTTCTCGAGAAGTCATTTATTTAAGGTTTGGTATTTCTCGAGAAATCATATTCCTGTATTGGGATTTCTCGAGAAATTAATTCCTTGGGATTTCTCGAGATATTGATTTCCAGGGATTTCTCGAGAAATTAAATCTTGAGATTTCTCGTGAAATCAGGCGTTCGTCGACCGCTGGGACGGCGAAGGGCTAGTGTAGCGCTTTCGTCGACCGCTGAGACGGCTAGAGGGCTAGTGTAGCGCGTTCGTCGAACGCACGCCTCTTGAGTTCGTCGAATGTAGGCTGCTTCAAGTTCGTCGAACGCAGGCCTTTCGAGTTCGTCGAACGCAGGCCTCTTGAGTTCGTCGAACGCAGGCTTCTTGAGTTCATCGAACGCAGGCTGCTTCGAGTTCGTCGAACGCAGGCCTCTTGAGTTTGTCGAACGCGGGCATTATATATTAGTTCACGATCTTAGGGTTCGGAGCGTGCGTGAAAATAGTTTTCGGCCCCGACCCTTTCGTGTTCTAAGAGAGTAGCGGCGGAAGCGTTCCGCTTAGGCTTCTCTGTTCTTCCGATAGTTGCCGCCTCCCCTGTCTCGGATCTAGCAATCCGTGGGGATGCTGAAGGGCTTTTCTTCTCCGACCTAGATCTTGTGTGACAAGAGGCTAGGGTTATCCAGTGCTGGTGTGGACTACTATAGAGGTGCAGATCCATTTCTGTGCAAGGAACTCAGCCACACCATCTTGAATCTGACATTGGAGCATCTTGGTTTGAGTATCCACTCAAATCCCCTTCAGGTATAATTTCTGCACTGTGTTGTGGATGTTGTTTTATTTATTGAATCAGTAAAATCGCAAGTTCCTTAACTCTTTGGGTTGTTCAAGTTATTTATTCCGCTGCGCATATGTGATATGCTTTATTATCATTTTTGAAATAGTATTAGAAAACCCAACAGTGGTATCAGAGGGAGGTTAGCAATCTAATGCATGTAAATCAGAAATTTAGAAGTGTTCTAAATGTCTGGATTTCTTCCTGGATGTTTGGATTTCGAAGAAATGTTCTAGATTTGAAAAACTCCCAGGAATGCATGTGATTGCGTTGCGATTTCATTGTTTTAAAAATTGTTTCTCCTTTGCAGTAACCGTCCCTCTAATTGGTTTGTGAAACCAAATGTTTTAGATTTTTAATCTGACATTGAGAGACGAGCTTGTCTACTGCATAAGTGGAGTTGTTTTGTCTGTGTCAAATGCATGTAAATCTAGAGATTTAGAAGTGTTCTAAATGCTCAGATTTAGCCCTTTTTTATCAAGCATTGATAATTTTGTTTTGTGCACTTCTGGGATGTATTTGGTTGTGAATGTTGTATTTTTAAGTGCACGTTGATTAATTGTTTTTCAATTTTATAAATAAAATCCCTTATCCAATATTAAGTATAGGGATGCCTTCCGATGGATGCCACTCATCCTGCCTCGGTCGATAAAGTGTGGGCTTGCCAAAGCAAGGTGCATTAATCTATCTTGGTAAGGGTGCGAGCGGATAATTTTGATATCCCACTGTCGTCATCGGGTATAACTTAACTGGGTGACCTCAAAAGTTGAGTGCCTAGAGGCATTGGGTTGGCATGCACCATATGATGGATGCGAATAAAGAGTTATTCACCAACCATATAAGAGTTGCATAGCAATGCAATTGACAAGTGTTGTCTACCTAAATAACCGCATTGCGAGAGAAACGCCAAAGCGGACTCGTTGTGTTGGTGAAATACGGATCTTGTACACAAAGAGAGTAGCTCGCATAAACTCTCCAAATTGCTATTAAGGGTTATCAATTTGAATAAAATAGTGGGAGTATTTAATTAAAGTCCTTATTAAAATAAAAATGTATTTTGAAACATAGTACTAAATAAACTTTGCATTATTTTGTAGAATTTTCATGGCAAATACATCACACTCCATGTTGTCCCTAAGAGCCATCCTTGAGAGGGATACGCTCAATGGGACGAATTTCCTAGACTAGTTCAGGAACCTGAGAATTGTTCTCAGGCAAGAGCGTAAGCTCTATGTCCTTGAAGAAGATCCCCCCGAGGAGACAGCCTCTACTACACCTCGTGCAGATAATGATGCTTATAAGAAGTATGGAGATGACTCCTTGGATGTTGAATGTCTCATGCTCGCAACCATGAACTCTGAGCTTTAGAAGCAACATGAGAACATGAGCTGTTACGAGATGGTGAAGCACCTAAAGAAAATGTTTCAAGGGCAAGCTCGCCAAGAGAGATTTGATATATCCAGGGCATTGTTTCAGTGTAAGATGGGATCTTGGGACCCAGTAGGAACTCATGTACTCAAGATGATTGGGTATATAGAGAACCTTGAAAGACTGGGGTTCCCGTTGGGCCAAGAGTTGGCCACCGATCTGATCCTGCAATCATTGCCGGACAGTTATGAGCAGTTTGTCTTAAATTACAATATTAATGAAATTGATAAGACACTGCCCAAGCTCCTAGGCATGTTGAGAACTGCCAAGATCAATATGAAGAAGGCCAAGCCTGCCAGCCCCATACTGATGGTGCATAAGAGCAAGGGCAAGGCCAAGGGATTCAAGAAGACGAAGATTGGATCTAAGTCTCCTCTTGATCCCAAGTCTTCTGCACTGAAAAAGAAAGGTCTGGCCAAGGAAGGGAAGTGCCACCATTATGGTAAGGCAGGGCACTGGAGGCGAAACTATCCCCTCTACATTGAGGATCTGCAAAAGAAGAAGGGAAGTATGACTTCCACTTCAGGTATATTTGTTATAGAAATAAACCTTTCTGCTCCTTCATCTTGGGTATTGGATACCGGATGTGGTTCTCACATTTGTACGAATGTGCAGGAACTAACAAGGAGAAGAATGCTGGGTAGAGGAGAGATAGACCTGCGTGTTGGAAATGGAGCATGAGTTGCTGCCGTTGCCGTTGGTGTTTATCATCTTTCATTGCCCACTGGGCTTGTAATAGAATTAGATAACTGTTATTTTGTTCCATCCATAACTCGAAACATTATATCTTTATCATGTTTAGACATGAGAAGAGAACAATAGTTGTTATATATTTATGAATGATGTTTGTTATGGTGTAGCCCAACTGTTTAATGGTATATATGTTTTGAACTTAGACCATCCGATCTATAACATAGAAAATACTAAAAGACTAAAAACAAATGACTTGAATCCTACGTATCTCTGGCATTGTCGTTTGGGCCATATAAATGAGAAACTCATATCTAAGCTCCATAAATATGGATTATTAGACACATTTGATTATGAATCATTTGAGAGATGCGAGTCTTGCTTATTGGGCAAAATGACTAAAGTCCCATTCACTGGTCACACTGAGAGGGTTGATGATCTTTTGGGTATAATACATAGTGATGTATGCGGACCCATTTGTTCTATAGCTAGAGGTGGGTACTACTACTTCGTTACATTTACTGATGATTTCAGTAGATACGGATATGTGTTTCTCATGAAGAACAAATCCGAAACCTTTGAAAAGTTCAAAGAGTTTAAAAATGAAGTAGAGAACCAACTGGGAAAAAGGATAAGAGCACTCCGATCTGATCGAGGTGGCAAATATCTAAGTCATGAGTTTCGTGATCATCTGAGAGAGTGTGGTATTGTATCACAGCTCACTCTGCCCGGAATACCACAACATAATGTTGTGTCTGAGAGTAGGAATCGTACATTGTTAGACATGGTACGGTCGATGATGAGTCATGCAGATTTGCCCGTTTCCTTTTGGGGATTTGCTTTAGAGACTGCTACTTTCACATTAAATCGTGCTCCATCGAAAACGGTTCTAAAGACACCATCTGAGATATGGACTCGGAAGCATCCTAGTATGTCTTTTATTAAGATTTGCGGCTGTGAGGCATACGTGCGACGTCAAATGCCTGACAAGCTGGAACCCAAGTCGGATAAGTGTATCTTGTGGGATATCCTAGGGAAACCAAAGGGTATTACTTCTACCCGCCGTCCGAGGGCAAAGTGTTTGTCGCAAGATTGGCATCTTTTTGGAGAAAGAGTTCTTATCCAGAAAACTGCAAAGGTGGAACTTGAAGAAGTTCAAAAACCACAAACAATAGCTGAACTGATTTTAGAACCTGAGCAAGGACTATAAGTTGTTGTAGCTAGAGAGCCTGCTCAAGAAATAGAAGTCCTGCGTAGATCTGATAGACCAAGATTTGAGCCTGAGAGATATGGATTTCTCGTGTCTCAAATAGGTAACATGTTGCTTATGGATCATGATGATGAGCCCGCAACCTATCAAGAGGCTATGTGTGGACCTGACTCCGAGAAGTGGCTTGAGGCAATGAAATCTGAAATGGACTCCATGTATACAAACCAAGTTTGGACCTTGGTGGAACCACCTGAAGGGGTACGACCCATAGGGTGCAAGTGGGTTTTCAAGAAGAAGACCGACATGGATGGGAATGTACAGACATTTAAAGGTCGGCTGGTGGCTAAAGGTTTCAGGCAAATTCATGGTGTTGACTATGATGAGACTTTTTCCCCTGTAGCCATGCTCAAGTCCATCAGAATTCTACTTGCTATTGCTACGTATTATGACTACGAGATCTGGCAAATGGATGTCAAAACGGCTTTCCTTAATGGAAACCTCCTTGAGGAAGTGTATATGACACAACCCGAGGGTTTTGTATCTCTAAGCGAAGCCACTAAAATATGGAAGTTGAATCGATCCATTTATGGATTGAACCAAGCTTCTCGAAGTTGGAATCTCCGTTTTGATGAGAAAATCAAAGAGTTTGGTTTTATCAAGAACGAGGATGAACTTTATGTTTACAAGAGGATTAGTGGGAGCATTGTCGTTTTCCTGATTTTGTATGTGGATGACATACTATTAATCAGAAATGACATTTCGACCCTGCAAGCTGTTAAGAACAGGATAGGGGACTGCTTTTCTATAAAGGACTTGGGTGAAGCAACTTATATACTTTGTATTAGGATATATAGAGATAGATCGAAGAAGTAGCTGGGTTTGACCCAAAGTACATACATTGAAAAGGTGTTGAAACGGTTCAACATGCTTGAGTCCAAGAAAGGATTCTTACCCATGTCACATGGTGTGAGTCTCTCTAAGGACCAGTGTCCAAAATCATTGGAAGATAAGGACCGCATGAAGTTGATTCCATATGCTTCGGCAATTGGATCAATCATGTACGCAATGTTATGTACTCGACCCGATGTATCTTATGCTTTGAGCATGACTAGCAGATATCAGTCTGATCCTGGTGAGATTCACTGGATTGTAGTCAAGAATGTCTTAAAATACTTGAGAAGGACTAAAGATGAATTATTGGTGTATGGTGGAGAGGAAGAGCTCGTCGTAAAGGGTTACACAGATGCTAGCTTCCAGACTGATAGGGATGACTCAAAGTCCCAATCAGATTTTGTATTTTGCCTTAATGGAGGAGCTGTAAGCTGGAAGAGTTCCAAGCAAGAGACAATTGCTGATTATACAACTGAGGCAGAGTATTTAGCTGCAGCAAATGCGGTGAAGGAGGCTGTATGGATTAGGAAATTCATCGGCGAGCTAGATGTAGTTCCTAGCATTGTTGATCCCGTAGTTCTCTACTGTGACAACAACGGTGCTATTGCACAAGCTAAGGAACGTAGATCTCATCAGCGCTCTGATGCGATATTCGGCAAGTGCACCGGTCGCGCAAGTAATAATAATGGGGAAGATCCCCGAGTGTCGGTCTCTCAAGGAACACAGTAAGGTGGAGTTAGGTTTCGAGGAAGGACTTGAGATCGAAGTCCAGCGATAGGAGGAGTGCGGACGAAAGGGATTTGGTTTGTGAATAATAAAATAAAATATTACAACTACTCCTATGCAATGCTGCTATGCAAAGCTTCGCTCGGCAGGATGGAGACTACGTAGGCCTTGAACGCACTACTTCGTTGGGCGGATGGACGAGTAGGCTAGCGGAATCGAACTATGCAGGCCTTGAGCGCGCTGCTTCGTTAGGCGGGATGGATTACACGGGCCGTGATGCCACGCTTCGGTAGGCGGATGGATGAGTAGGCTAACGGAATGAGGGTCGCAAGCACCTCTTCGACAAGCACGCCACTAGCAATTGCTAGTGCGGCACCGAACACGATGGTGGAATGGAAATTAGATGGGGGCGCACCTCATAAACACATGAATAATATAATCTCAAATAAATGAAATAGACATTACATAACAGGATTCATTGTGCACATCATCAAAATATAGAAGAATCTAACCTAAACAATCATCAACATAAAGAAGGAAAAAGAGAGTAAAGGAGTCGACCACATCCGAAGCCTTGCCGAAGATTTACGGTTGGAATCGCCGGGTTGTCAATCCGCGTCCAAGCTCGGTCTTCAACTGCGTCCGGGGTAGAGAAGGCTGTCACTACCTTCCAATGGACCCGTCTTCTTCGTATCACGATCTGGTCTCCTTCGATACACGATCTCCTTGCTTGATGTTGACAATCTTTTGGCGAGAAACCTCTCCTTGGAGCTCAAGGATGTTGGAGGAGGCCTAGGGGGCGGAGAACCAGCGAGAGGGGCGAAAACGGCGGACTGGCGGAGTTGGAAATGAGCGATCCCGACCTAATTCGCGAGCAGGTCAATTTATAGGAGCTGGAATAAATAGTGCGCACGATCAGTGGCGCACGACCAGTGGTCGTGCGCACTAGAATCCTGTGATCGTGCGCCTGCCTGGGCGGAGCCTGCAATGTAAGAAATTTATAAAATATAATGTTCGCACGACCAGTGGTCGTGCGCATTATCGTAAGTGGTCGTGCGCATTGGTCGAGACAGAACTCATAAAATGGGGGTTAAGTGCGCACGATCAGCGGTGCACGACCAATGGTCGTGCGCAATAGAACCAGTGATCGTGCGCAGTGTTCCTGTACAGAATTGTATCGGGAACACCTGCACAACTACTGTTCCTACAGAAATGCTAATCAGGCCACTGAAAGTGGCACTCAACAATACGATAAGGCTAACAAAAGAGAATAAACATAAAAGACACCAAATTAGGCCAAGAAGTGCACCTAGCATAGAATGACAAATATGAGCTAAAACAAGGCTAAAGTGCAGTGGAATGACTAGATAAACGGCCCAGATGAGTCCATATATGTGTATATAATTGGGACTCATCACACCCCCAGACTTAACTGTTTGCGCGTCCCGAGCAAACCATCTCTCGCGGACAAGAAAAACATAGCTGACAAAGAAATTATCAAGCGGAGTACCATGCGAAGTCGCATGCTCACACGCGTAGAACTACAATAGATAAGATTCCTAATTATGCATATTAGTTTATAATTTCCTAGGAGCGTATTTATATATTACATTTACTCAAAAATTGAATCACGGTGAATCATAAGGTCGCACATAGGAAGAAAGTAAACTGAACGCTAAAACAAGCATTGCCAAAGATCGGGGCTCGAGACAACTCCATTGAAATCCATCAATGTCGGTGACCATAAGCTTGCCCGTTCGCACTCTCTCCACAGCACTGGTTTGACTCAAATGCGTGAATCAATAGGACTTTAGGTTTTAAATGGGGCTTGGGCTTAGGTGAGGTGTACAATGATAAAGACGATGGCTCAAACACTAAACCCAAATGAGCTAGTGCAGAAATTCTCCTCATTCACCACACAAATATGCAGGTACACCACACCCCCAGACTTGGATTTGACTACATGGGTGTGTGCACCGCCTACTCCCAAACATACATTTATACACAGATTTTTTTCAATAAAGCTCATATCTTCTTCTTTTCTTCTCACTTGTCTTCTTTTTCTTATTTTCTTTTTCTTTTCACATATTTTCAGCAATTTAAACAATGATGCATATCCGCATTTTCACAAACATATCACTACATCAACAACCCAATCATGAAAGTAATATACTAGAGCTCAAATTTGGGTGTGCGACTAGGATTGGCTTTTGGGCTTTGGTGAAATAAAAGTGGGGCTGAATCAAAGAACGGGTAGGCACAACTGGGCTAGCGAGGATAAAGCGATAGGAATGGGTAAAAAGGCTCAACCAGGCCAAAATGATGGCCTACATCACATTCACACAAATGAGTAACCGTATACCCATGCTTTAAGAATCGCTTGGGGCAAGTTCTAGCCATCGAAAAAGATAATCCTTCCTCCCAACTCGGGCAATACAAGGCTAACGAACGCCTACACACATTCCTATGCTACCGTCTGATTCACACCGGTTTCACCACTTTTTGAGTAAAGTAAACAATATCTACGCTAATAGAAAAACATAATCTAAAAACCTAAAAAGAAATTGAATCTACACGAATTTCTAAGCGAGACATGAGCACTCAACTAGGAGCACTACATGAGTCAACATTTTACTCCGCCTCATAATCCTAAGCCAGCAGAGTGATTTTCCAAATCACACGAAAAGAAATGAGTTCGGCTCAAGACGTGCCGACAGCTAAGTGCACGCTCAAGTGGGTGCAGTGGTGTGC
Source organism: Dactylorhiza incarnata (assembly GCA_033032865.1). Lineage (NCBI taxonomy): Eukaryota > Viridiplantae > Streptophyta > Magnoliopsida > Asparagales > Orchidaceae > Dactylorhiza > Dactylorhiza incarnata. The sequence goes on along the minus strand of JAWHQI010000033.1, from coordinate 11,203,770 downwards.
AATGCAATTGAACATAACTAAATAACTGAAATTAAAATACTTCTAGTATGCAAATGAGATGTGCACGTGCAGTGGGTAACATATAGCGGCTCTCCCCCAGACTAAATCTAAGCAATAGACATAAATGATGTAACCATGAAAATTGAAAATGAAGTCTAGGGAAAGAGATTACCCAATGCTCAGAAGTGAGCATACCAGAAGACGCGTGAAAAACTGAAGCAAACCCGCCATTCAGAATTTGCAATAAGTACCTGCAGGGGTGAGCTCCACAAAAACAAAAGAAAATAGAAAACTGAAAAAGAAATACTACTAACTAAACATGATTAGGTGAAATGAAAATGCAGAAAAGAAAGATAACTACTGGGGTTATTGTCATCCCAGCACGACTTATTCAAAAACTAAAGGTTCTAGCTAATGGGCTTATGAAAAAGGAAATGAAGAGGTAACTTTTCTAATACGCGTGTCGGTAGTGGGTACCGATACGGAGACAGAACAGTTACTCCTCTACCCAAATAATAATACCTACATAACGCAGGTAGAGGAAACAGAAAGTAAGAAGAGGAGGAGATATCCTCACTCAACTCACCAAACACATCGTTGCCTAGCAAGGTGTCATCAACAGGGAGGTGGCAGGAGGAAAAGGCAATGAGTGGAGCTTCCTCTACGGAGGGGGAATCAACCTCCTCACATAAGAGGATGCTCTCATCATTGACTTGGGCAGTATGCACCAAGTCCTCCTGGGGTACCTGTGAAGACTCAACCTGCACAGGCTCGGATGAAGAGGGGGGATCGAGAAATAAACAAGGCGAAGAACATAAATAATCAAAAATCGGGGGAGTGGTCCCGGTCTCACTCCCATCAGGTTGGGTAAGTAAAATAATGTTTGCATTGTCATCAATGCTACAAGGTTCGGCGAGATCAACAGTGGCCATGCCTAAGATTTGGACTTCCTCCACCGGTGCTGAAGAAAATTCCTCTTCACCTAGAAGGTTGTCCTCCTCCATTGGAGTAGGCACAATACTAAGATCAACCGCCTCCTCTTGTGACACATCATCGACAATGTCGTCAGAGACGAATGTAGTATGCACAACAGGGGGAAGAATAGTGCTCGGATAAAAGTCGAGCACCGATTCCTCACAAAGAATCGAATCCACTAGGGGTGGTGGATGCACCGGGAGAATAGGCTCAGTAATGTCGGTGCCCAGATCAGCCACACATCTGGTGACTGTGTCAACGCCATACCCTTCAAGATGTGAAGGTGGCAAAGACACATAACCAGATGTTGAAGGTCTGCCGCCAGAGTTAGGATTCGGGACGATCCGGATATCCGGCTCGTCATCCTCGTCCAATTGGCGAAGATACTTGGCACAGTCCTTCAAGACATGATCAGTGCTCCGACAAAACCGGCACTGCCTAGCGGGCTTCTTTGGCACAGCGGGTGCTGAAGCCGAAAAGAAGTAAGACGGTAAAGGCTCAGCAGAGTAGCCATAAGACTTACACGCACCATATGGAGTACCAAACGAAGTCGGTGCTCTATATGCTGGGCGAGAAGAATTATGCCCACCATTCTCCGTAGGGCATTCATCACTAGAGTGGGAGGTAGCTCTACACCAACGGCAACGGATATTAAGATTTGCCCACATAGTGTGAAGATAAAACGATTCAAAAAGAAAAACCCTATTGTGCGAAATACCACACCTAACAAAAATTACTAATGCAACCTAATTAAAAACAGGAAACAAAATACGAGGAAATAAAACAAAGGAATGCAATTTACAAATGGAAGGGCTTCTCCCTCAGGTTCTCCCTCTCCAGAAAACTCACACGACTGTGTTCCCCGGCAACGGCGCCAAAAACTTGATGCGATATTCGGCAAGTGCACCGGTCGCGCAAGTAATAATAATGGGGAAGATCCTCGAGTGTCGGTCTCTCAAGGAACACAGTAAGGTGGAGTTAGGTTTCGAGGAAGGACTTGAGATCGAAGTCCAGCGATAGGAGGAGTGCGGACGAAAGGGATTTGGTTTTTGAATAATAAAATAAAATATTACAACTACTCCTATGCAATGCCGCTATGCAAAGCTTCGCTCAGCGGGATGGAGACTACGTAGGCCTTGAACGCACTACTTCGTTGGGCGGATGGATGAGTAGGCTAGCGGAATCGAACTATGCAGGCCTTGAGCGCACTGCTTCGTTAGGCGGCATGGATTACATGGGCCGCGATGCCACGCTTCGGTAGGCGGATGGACGAGTAGGCTAACGGAATGAGGGTCGCAAGCACCTCTTCGACAAGCACGCCACTAGCAATTGCTAGTGCGGCACCGAACACGATTGTGGAATGGAAATTAGATGGGGGCGCACCTCATAAACACATATGAATAATATAATCTCAAATAAATGAAATAGACATTACATAACAGGATTCATTGTGCACATCATCAAAATATAGAAGAATCTAACCTAAACAATCATCAACATAAAGAAGGAAAAAGAGAGTAAAGGAGTCGACCACATCCGAAGCCTTGCCGAAGATTCACGGTTGGAATTGCCGGGTTGTCAATCCGCGTCCAAGCTCGGTCTTCAACTGCGTCCGGGGTAGAGAAGGATGTCACTACCTTCCAATGGACCCGTCTTCTTCGTGTCACGATCTGGTCTCCTCCGATACACGATCTCCTTGCTTGATGTTGGCGATCTTTGGGCGAGAAACCTCTCCTTGGAGCTCAAGGATGATGGAGGAGGACTAGGGGGGCGGAGAACCAGCGAGAGGCGCGAAAACGACGAACTGGCGGAGTTGGAAATGAGCGATCCCGACCTAATTCGCGAGCAGGTCAATTTAAAGGCACTGGAATAAACAGTGCGCACGATCAGTGGCGCACGACCAGTGGTCGTGCGCACTAGAATCCTGTGATCGTGTGCCTACCTGGGCGGAGCCTGCAATGTAAGAAATCTATAAAATATAATGTTCGCACGACCAGTGGCGCATGACCAGTGGTCGTGCGCATTATCGTAAGTGGTCGTGCGCATTGGTCGAGACAGAACTCATAAAATGGGGGTTAAGTGCGCACGATCAGCGGCGCACGACCAGTGGTCGTGCGCAATAGAACCAGTGATCGTGCGTATTATTCCTGTATAGAATTGTACCGGGAACACCTGCACGACTACTGTTCCTACAGAAATGCTAATCAGGCCACTAAAAGTGGCACTCAACAATACGATAAGGCTAACAAAAGAGAATAAACATAAAAACACACCAAATTAGGCCAAGAAGTGCACCTAGCATAGAATGACCAATATGAGCTAAAACAAGGCTAAAGTGCAGTGGAATGACTAGATAAACGGCCCAGATGAGTCCATATATGTGTATATAATTGGGACTCATCACGCTCCAAGCACATACTTCGGTGGTTCCATCTTATTCTAGAGATTGTCGATCGAGGAGATGTGAGCATTTGCAGAGTACCAACTGAAGAAAACATAGCGAATCCACTGACGAAGCCTCTTGCGTAAAGGAAGCATGATGGTCATGTTAGATCAATGGGTATTAGATCCCTGAATGATCGTCTTTAGTGGGAGCCTTGTGGATTGTATGTTTGCTGGTTGTTTATTCATATGATGAATTGTGATATGTACTATGGTTTTTCATTTTACATTTATGGCAAGTTCTTTTATTATGTCAACTGTTTCTATATGATAGACTAATTAGCATAATGAATGCCCTTAGAATATTTGCTTCCATAGGAATTCAAGTACGTGACTTGAATGTGAGGGCCTATGTTTAAATGAAGCTTCATTCTTAAATGGTCCCTGGTTGAGATATCATCCTAGAAATTAGGGCGAGGATGAGACCATAAGACTAGCATGTGCGTTGATTGATGACCGTTTCTCACATGTCATGATATTGTGATATCAAGTCATCACATGTGTACTTGTTAGGAACAAGTTGTACTAGATAGACCCACCATGAGGCTACTTTGTGGATTGTTATAAGAACGTGTCACAAGTAGGTCTCAATTGACAATGGTGTTTGTGGTCCTTTGACATGAAGTCACAACATTCATTAGGTGAGGAAGAGCGTACTTTGATGCCATCTAAAGTCTTCTCTTGAGAAAGGTTGACGATAAGGGTGGTTGTTGGGTATGTTACGAATCATTTGGATGTTAGTGTGTGAGCAGAAATGGGATTTGTCCTCCTTTATGATGGGAGTTACATCCATGGTCCCCTTGATGGAATGAGACTGAGAAATGCATGGCCATGCTTGGTTGAGTCAATATATGATATTGAGCTCACCATTTTTGTCAGTCTATTCTAGATCAGGAAACTAGGATTGAACAATTATGAGGGTGACACGGTCCATGCTTCTAGTTCTATCCGAATGTATTGGACAAAGGGACATGACAACACTGATACATTGGTCATGACAGGCTTGTTGAGTTATGAACTCTTATTGCTTGGGTAGCAATGATGTATTGCTAGATCTCGCTCATTGTTTGTGAGACTTTTGTTGACAATTTGTGTTCAAGTGGGAGACTATTGGAGTTTCTGAGGTGATCTCAAAGCAATCAACAGTTAGTCTTACTGCCAACGCAATATGAGCCTATAGGGTCGCACATAAAAGTGCTTGGAGAAATTGGAGGGAGAATTGAGTTGGCTTGGATTTCTCGAGAAGTCATTTTTTTAAGGTTTGGTATTTCTCGAGAAATCATATTCCTGTATTGGGATTTCTCGAGAAATCAATTCCTTGGGATTTCTCGAGATATTGATTTCCAGGGATTTCTCGAGAAATTAAATCTTGAGATTTCTCGTGAAATCAGGTGTTCGTCGACCGCTGGGACGACGAAGGGCTAGTGTAGCGCTTTCATCGACCGCTGAGACAGCTAGAGGGCTAGTGTAGCGCGTTCATCGAACGCAGGCCTCTTGAGTTCATCGAACGCAGGCTGCTTTGAGATCGTCGAACGTAGGCCTTTCGAGTTCGTCGAACGCAGGCCTCTTGAGTTTGTCGAACGCAGGCCTCTTGAGTTCGTCGAACGCAGGCTACTTCGAGTTCGTCGAACGCAGGCCTCTCGAGTTCATCGAACGCAGGCCTCTTGAGTTCATCGAATGCAGGCATTATATATTAGTTCACGATCTTAGGGTTCGGAGCGTGCGTGAAAACAGTTTTCGGCCCCGACCCTTTCATGTTCTGAGAGAGTAGCGGCGGAAGCATTCCGCTAGGGATTCTCTATTCTTCCGATAGTTGCCGCCTCCCCTGTCTCGGATCTAGCAATCCGTGGGGATGCTGAAGGGCTTTTCTTCTATGACCTAGATCATGTGTGACAAGAGGTTAGGGTTCTCCAGTGCTCGTGTAGACTACTATAGAGGTGCAGATCCATTTCTGTGCAAGGAACTCAGCCGCACCATCTTGAATCTGACATTGGAGCATCTTGGTTTGAGTATCGACTCAAAACCCTAGCATGGAGACGGTGGTTCTCTACACCAGAGGCGTCTGAGGAACCCTATTCTCGTGAGTGTGTGTCTCCCCAATTCAGGAAAAGAATCGAGAACTACTATAGCTTGTTCTTTAAAGTTACCGCCAGCGGTAGAGTTACCGCGCGATGGTAGCGTCTTTCGGTGCTTTCGCCAGCTTTCTAGTGCCAAATCAGGAAGGTGCTGGAGAATATTCTCTTGCTGTCTTTGGATAGCGCGACGCGATAGGCTTAGCGCTTCGCGGTAGTATTCATGTCGAATCCTTCTCGACGACAACGTTGAATCCTTCTCAACGGCAGCGTCGAATCCTTCAAGTTGACATAATCTTCTCGTCGGTAGAGGTAGTGCATGGCGGTAGTCTTCTCGATGAATTCATCGAGACAATAAATCTTCTCGATGGCGCCATTGAGATGGGATTCATCTCGACGCAATGGTTAGCGCCCGCAGTAGGTGATCGCACGACGATAGTCTTTTCAATGGTATCATCTCGACGCACAAGTCTTCACGTCGATAGCAAGTCCCGTCGTCGTCGATAGAAAGTCTCGTCGACGCCGATAGCAAGTGTCACAACCTGCATTTTCTCAATATAAAAAAAAGTTATCAGAGTAAGTGAAAACACACGTCATGATGTCACGCCGTGCAGGGGACAACTGCAGACGCTCATGCAATTTTATCTTCACACCTTTCTTTATAAAAGACATAAACTTTATTTTTTAAAACATAATTTAAGTTTGAAGGTTTCAAACTCTGCGTCCCTCAGTTTAGTGGATCATCTAGTCCACAACCAAGAAAGTATAATTATACGCAGCGAAAAATACACATTTTACTTTAAGACGTCCTACATGAACCTGAGAACTCACCTAGCAACCTAATGACATGCACTTTCTAGATTTAGTATAGATATAAATGGAACTTTTATGCGTTTCAAAATAGAGTGTTATTAGCTTGAAAAGATGTAATGCATGAACAAATATGCAGCTTTACTTATATAAAAATGTCTATTATGCAACCTAGCAAAATCCTTCCCAGAGAGCATTGCACTAACATCAAATTAATAGTGGTAGCATAAATGACAAGTACAGTCTAACACAAGAAGATGATCATGCTGTGGGTGTCAACAAACTGATAGTAACCCATAGTAATAAACAAAGTCAGAAAGTCATCAACAACTACCTCTACGAAGAGGGAGAAAAATATAGCTAAAAAGGCTGCAAGGTCCTGCCTTGCTTTGATCAACTGCTACTGGTCCAAACCCGAGGCATTCAAAGGAAAAGAATACCTCAGCACAAGGTCAAATCAACAAAAGTGAAAATAGGAGAACTTAGTAAGCTCAAATAGGGTTACCAACCCAACAGAAAGGAAATAACTGTGAAACAAAAACAAATAAGTAAAGAATAATTAGTATCCAAACAGGGAAAAACTTGCATGAAATGCAGTCAAAGATATATGATATCATCCAAGAAGAAAGAAGAGTGATGGATTGGCTCAAGAAGTGAATCATTAACCCATCCAAAAAAATGGTACTGAGGCGGTGGCTATCCTTCCAACACAAACCATCAGACCAAACATCCAGAGAACAAAAGCACTGTGGCGGTAGTTATAACCACACAACCAACAATCTACACATCCATGGAAGAAAAAAAAAAGACACTGTGGTGGTGTCCACTTGTCCAACTCAACCAACAGTCTAAAAAAAATCAACTGGGTGTAGTGATTCACAAACATCTTGACCAAACCTGGCACCACAGAAAACCCAGAACATGTTGGGGAAATGATTTATCTTAACCCCTAAAAATGAGTAGAATAGAAATTCTAAGAATGAAAAATTAGTCTAAGTAAATATGCGTCGAATAGTATTCGACGCAACGTCGAAGTATAGTCGACGTTCCTCTCAGAATGAGTCGAAGTAGTTCTACACAGAATTCGACGTAACCTATGTCGACGTAACTCTGACTTCTAGTCGACGTATCTAGTGAAGTCGATGTATCTTAGTCGACACACCTTCCATATTCTCCTCTCGACGTCCAGTCAGTCTGAAATCGACGCTTCCATCGAATAGTAATCGATGTACGTCGATTTCTATGTCAAATTCAAAACACGCCAGATTTCTTTCCTTCTATCTGTAGATCTGAATTTTATGGAATGATATTATTCTTTTCTAGCCATTTTGAATCAGTCTTTCCTTCTAAATGATTCTTGGCTAAATTTATTAAGTTTATTATGGATATTATTTGAAATCAGAATGATCTTTTTCCTTCTACAGAAATATTGATTATGGAATCTTTTCTCTCTTACAATTTCTCTAACTGTTAATTGATTATTCTCCTATAGTATTCTTTGAATAAACAGAGCTATAAATAAGAGGGAGGTCGGCAGAGAAAAAGTAGAAGTGATCCACTCCATCCATTTGAAATAGAGGAAAAGCTCCCAAGAGAAAAGTGAGAAAAAGCAGAGAGAAGTGATAGTGTGCTGAAGCAAACAACAAGCCTTCTTCATCCTCTCTTTCTGAAGCCATGCTGTTGCAATCTCTGATAGCTCTCTTTGAAAGAGAAAAGGCCTATAATCTCATTCTCACTATAGAAGAGAGATTTCATTCACTATTTCTTGTGCTTCTAATCTTCTTGCTAGGAAGAAGATTCTTCCTTGTTTTAATTATTTCTTCTACTTCTTCTTCTTATCTCCATTTCATTTTCAAACAGTGTAAAAGAGTTTTTAGAATCTCTCTTCAAAAAATTCAGTTGTACTGGTTCTAAGAGTCTCCTTATCAAAAGACTCAGGCTGGTTCTAAGAGTCTCCTTATCAAAAGACTGTACAAGATAGTGAATTCCTACCAAGGGGGTAGAAGAGTGGACTACCCAAAGTTTGGGGAACCACTATATTTCTTTGTGTTGTGCTGTGATTTTCATTTTGCTATTTCTTTCTCTATTTACTTAATTCTTGTTGGTGTGTGTGGTAAGCTTAAATCTGAGATTATTACACATATATATATATATTTGTTAATTTTGCACAAAGTACTTTTAAATCTCTATTCACCCCCCTCTAGAGAATTCTAGTGAGGTTAACTGTACACTTTCAATTGGTATCAAAGCGAGGTTGATCTAAAAAGGGCAACTCCTTGATAAAAAAGATCCTACCTCATACATATAAACTACAAGACGATAAGTAAACTAGCAAGGAATAACCTAGTCAGAGGCCTACCTAAGGGGAGGTACTCTAAGGATTCTCCATGTAGACCTTGCCAACTAGGAAAACAGACCAAATCATCCTTCAAACCAATTTGTAAGAATGAATCCCCCAGGATTCTCTACCTACTGCACATGGATCTCTTTGGTCCCATATCCACTCAGAGCTTAGGTGGAAAGCCTTATACCCTAGTCATTGTGGATGACTATTATAGATTTAGTTGGGTATTCTTTCTAAGGGCTAAGTCTGAAACCCACAAGATTTTCTCAAGATTCATAAGACAGATTCAATCTGAATTCAATACTCATGTTTCCATAATCAGAAGTGATCATGGGACTGAATTTGAAAATCAGTTAATCTGTAGTTTCTGTGAGGATGTAGGTATCAAACAAAGCTTCTCAGCACCTAGAACTCCTCAACAAAATGGAGTTGCTGAAAGAAAGAATAGAACCTTAATTGAATTAGGAAGGACCTTGCTTGCAGAATCAGGATTACCAAAAACCTTCTGGGCTGAAGCAGTCAACACTGCAAACTATGTTCTAAATAGAAGCCTTATACATACAACTAAGTGAAAAACTCCATATGAGCTCCTGAAGGGAAAAACACCCATTGTTAAATACTTTAAAATCTTTGGATGTGCTTGCTTTATCCTAAATAATGGGAAAGATCATCTTGCCAAGTTTGTCAAGAAGTCTGATGATGGAATATTTCTAGGGTACTCATCATCCAGTAAAGCTTATAGATGCTATAACAGGAGAACTCTCAAAATTGAAGAATCCATGCATATTATATTTGATGAAACTAACATGCTGTTTAAGGGGAAGGAAACTTCCACCAGTACTTTTCCACAGGAAAACAACAGCATAGATACTCAGCTTGAACATCTGACTCTAAAGAACATAGACACTGGGAAAGAAAACCAGCTACAGGAACCAAGTGAGGAGTCTGAACAAGAAGAAGAAGAAGGTTCAGAAAAGAGAAATCAAAACCAACTCTCACAAGAGAACATGGTTCAGGAGGAACAGTTGGACAATGATCCCATTGTTAATGAGGAAGAAGAACATCTGACAAATCCAAGCAGGACAGGGATCAATATGAAAAATCATCCTCAATCCCAAGTAATTGGAGACCCCAATACTGGAAGTTTCTGTGGGATGATGATCCAATGCTTCTTATCACAAATTGAACCAAAGAAGTTTGAAGAAGCAAATTGTGATCCTCACTGGATCATAGCCATGCAAGAAGAACTAAGCCAATTTGAGAGAAACAAAGTATGGAACTTAGTTGAGAGACCAAGAAACTACCCAGTTATTGGTACAAAGTGGGTATACAGAAACAAACTGGATTCCACTAGAGTAATTGTCAGGAACAAGGCAAGACTTGTAGCACAAGGATACAGACAAGAAGAAGGAATAGACTACAATCAAACCTTTGCTCCAGTAGCTAGATTGGAAGCAATCAGACTCTTTCTTGCCTATGCTGCTTTCATGAAGATGAAAGTCTACCAGATGGATGTCAAAAGTGCTTTTCTGAATGGTGACCTTTAAGAAGAGGTATATGTAGAGCAACCAACAGGTTTTACAATCCCTCCTCTCCTAACTTTGTTTATAAACTTAACAAAGCTCTTTATGGTCTTAAGCAAGCACCTAGAGCTTGGTATGAAACTCTCTCCAACTTCCTGATAGAAAATTCTTTTGAAAGAGGTAAAGTAGATAAAACACTTTTTACTAGAACCCACAAGAATAAACTTCTGCTTGTTCAAATCTATGTAGATGACATCATCTTTGGCACAACCCATCCCAAACTCTGTAAAAGATTTGCTAATCTAATGCAATCTAAATTTGAAATGAGTAATATAGGAGAACTCTCTTATTTCTTAGGGCTACAAGTAAAACAAAGCAGCGAGGGGATCTTTATCTCACAATCTAAATACACTAAAGAGTTAATCAAAAAGTTTGGTATGGAATCAACATCTACCATGAAAACACCTATGGCAACAAATGCCATCATAGAAAAGGATGATAAGGGAAAATCAGTAGATAAAAAGACCTATAGGGCAATCATAGGTTCCCTTCTCTATCTAACAGCTAGCAGACCTGACATTATGTTTGCCACCTGCATATGTGCTAGATTTCAGGTTGATCCAAAAGAATCCCATCTCTCCTCTGTAAAAAGAATTCTTAGATACCTAAAGGGAACACCTGAACTAGGTTTATGGTACTCAGCAGAAACCAACTTTGAATTAACAGGTTTCTCAGATGCAGACTATGCTGGTTGTAGAGTTGATAGAAAAAGCACATCTGGTACTTGCCAATTCTTAGGTGACAGATTAATATCATGGTTCAGTAAGAAACAATCCTCAGTCTCAACCTCAACAGCTGAAGCTGAATATATAGCTGCTGGGAGCTGTTGTTCACAAATCATATGGATGCAAAATCAGCTTCTTGACTATAAACTGGAAGTCAATAACTCTAAAATCTATTGTGATAGTTCCAGTGCTATATCCATATCATCCAACCCAGTACTTCATAGTAGAACCAAGCATATAGAAATCAGACATCACTTTCTTAGAGACAATGTTGAAAAAGGTAAGATAACCTTCGAATATATCCCTACTGATAGCCAAAGAGCAGACATTTTCACCAAACCCTTGGATGAAACTAAGCATACTTACTTCATCAACACCTTAGGAATGCTTGATGGAAGCTTGTAAACATCATTGTTGGGTAAATCTAAAAGAAGTCAGAAAGACAAAGAGAGCACTTGAAGATACGTCGATTACCTATCGACGCACCGTCGAAAAGAACTCAACGCTAGCATTAGTTTCTTAACAGACAAAGATACGTCGATCCCTTCTCGACGTACTGTTGACTTGTTATCGACGCAAATCTGCGAACACGTCGACAAGTCACTAGGCTGACAAAAATTCGACGGAGCTCGACTCCATATCGACGCATGCGTTGACTTCATGATAAAACTGGAAACAAATCTTTCCTTCCTCTTTTGACGATTGGATTACCTAATATACCTCGATTTCTGTTTCCTTTTCGACGTCTCACCTCCTTTAAATAATACCTCATATTTCATAACTCCTACTCTCCCAAACCGCCAAAAACTTTGTCTTCTACCTTTCTACATGCATCAATTGCGCTGACTCCTGTTCAATCTGCCGTCATCCAAGCAATAAAGATGCTTTGGAACAACTCGTGAATGAATTTCAGACACTACTGAACAACTTCTCAAACGAATGTGCCACCATGTTAACTACCTGTGAAGCCAAACTGGCCAACCTGTCAGCTTCTCTTCCTAAGCTTCATGTTCTTCTTAAAGAACAACCTATGTCGCCAAAAGGGTTTACATCCTTTCTGCAGGATATAAACCAGGGGGAGAGTTGCTCCAGAAACCCCCCTATTCAGGTTCTATATTTTCTTAAAGCTCAGGGCTAACTCTTCTCCAATCTCTAAATACTATCTCTAACTATTAAACCAACTTCATTTTTTCTTTTACCATAGGCTCAAATCTTCTCCAATCACTCTGATTACACCTTCAACAAACACTTTGGTGAATCCTCCTCCTACCATACAGAAGGAGACCATGCTGTGGATTCAGCATTCAGAGTAGATGCCCCATATGTTCAGGGGGAGATTGTTGCAGTACACAATATAGAAATCCAGGGGGAGGAAGAAACAGCTATTTCTGATGACCTAAAAGTGCAAGTCTGGATTGAGGCACCCTCGTGTGTGGAAGAATATCATCATCACTCTCCTGGCTTCTCTGCTAGCTATATCAAACTCAAGACATCCTACTTGAGGATATTCCTCCAGAAGAGGTTGAAGGAGAAAAACATTCCTCAGCACAGTCCACTCCACCAAAGGACATTCTGCCTCCTGTTACAGAACAAATTCCCTCTCCTACAAAAGTTCCTTCTCTACATTCTCCTTCTAAAGAGAAAACTACATCTCCACCTCTGCCTCTACCACCACTTCAACCTTCCTTTCTACCTCCTCTACTACCTTTACCTCCACAAATGCTACCTAGGGAAAGACCAAGAGAACAAATGAAAAGAAGAAGAGAAGCCATCCCTCATTGGCAAAAATTCTCCAAAGAAGAAAGGAAAGACTATGCAAAGGAAAAGAAATACAGAAAGGATGTTGAGGAAATAAAAAGGTTTGAAAGAATGCCTAATATCACTCCTACCAGTCCTATAAAGGAGTACCATGATCCGGACATGGAAAAGAGGCATGATGAAATAAGAGAAAGAGAGTTGTATGAATTTGAAGAAGCAATGAAAGAGACAGAGGATAAGAGGAATATCTGGATGGAAAAGATCAAGAAGGGGACGACCAGAGAACAAATTCTTGCTGAATCTTCCATTAAACTTCCAAAGAAGTTATTTGATGTTGAAGCATATCAGAAGAAAAATCCTTAGGCAGGGCTTATCCTAGACAAAGGATAGAAGCACAAAAGGGGTGTAGGGTGTTCAGAAGATATCTACATTCCCTATAAAAAGCCTAACAAGCCAGTAGGATTAGACAAATGGCATAGTTCACCCTGGAAAGGGAAAGGAAAAGTGTCTGAGATTCCTGAGAAACAATTATCAGAGAAGAAGAGAAAATATAGGCCGAAGGTTGAGAACAAGGGACCATCTGAGCTCAAATATACACAAAAGAAACCTCATAGCATTACAATTGAAATGATTGATGAAAAGGCAGCAATTATCATTAGTAAGGGCTATTCCATAAATGACACCCTTCCTGATGCTGAAATGATCCTGACAAAGCTGCATACAATTATCAGAAATGTTCAGGAGCATCCTGATAAAGCCAGGCCCTACATTTTTGAAGCTATTGAAAATTTATCCAAGATACTTTACTCTGCCTTTGTCAACTTCATGTATAACAAGAAGTTCTTAGTTTAATTCTTGTGAAAGATACTTACATGTTACATGATTTCTTTCTCTACTTTCTTCTGAGTACTTAACATATTTCTTTCCTCTATATAAATGCCTTGCTGTGTTGATTAAAACCTAATACAATTTCTCCCTGAATAGGGTTAAGACAAATAGGGGGAGAATGTTGGGGAAATGATTTATCTTAACCCCTAAAAATAAGTAGAATAGAAATTCTAGGAATGAAAAATTAGTCTAAGTAAATATGCGTCGAATAGTATTCGACGCAACGTCGAAGTATAGTCGACGTTCCTCTCAGAATGAGTCGAAGTAGCTCTAAATAGAATTTGACGTAACCTATGTCGACGTAACACTGACTTCTAGTCGACGTATCTAGTGAAGTCGACGTATCTTAGTCGACACACCTTCCATATTCTCCTCTCGACGTCCAGTCAGTCTGAAATCGACGCTTCCGTCGAATAGTAATCGACGTACGTCGATTTATATGTCAAATTCAAAACACGCCAGATTCCTTTCCTTCTATCTGTAGATCTGAATTTTATGGAATGATATTATTCTTTTCTAGCCGTTTTGAATCAGTCTTTCCTTCTAAATGATTCTTGGCTAAATTGATTAAGTTTTTTATGGATATTATTTGAAACCAGAATGATCTCTTTCCTTCTACAGAAATATTGATTATGGAATCTTTTCTCTCTTACCATTTATCTAACTGTTAATTGATTATTCTCCTATAGTATTCTTTGAATAAACAGAGCTATAAATAAGAGGGAGGTCGGCAGAGAAAAAGTAGAAGTGATCCACTCCATCCATTTGAAATAGAGGAAAAGCTCCCAAGAGAAAAGTGAGAAAAAGCAGAGAGAAGTGATAGTGTGCTGAAGCAAACAACAAGCCTTCTTCATCCTCTCTTTCTGAAGCCAAACTGCTGCAATCTCTGATAGCTCTCTTTGAAAGAGAAAAGGCCTATAATCTCCTTCTCACTATAGAAGAGAGATTTCATTCACTATTTCTTGTGCTTCTAATCTTCTTGCTAGGAAGAAGATTCTTTCATGTTTTAATTATTTCTTCTACTTCTTCTTCTTATCTTCATTTCATTTTCAAACAGTGTAAAAGAGTTTTTAGAATCTCTCTTCAAAAAATTCAGTTGTACTGGTTCTAAGAGTCTCCTTATCAAAAGACTCAGGCTGGTTCTAAGAGTCTCCTTATCAAAAGACTCAGTACAAGATAGTGAATTCCTACCAAGGGGGTAGAAGAGTGGACTACCCAAAGTTTGGGGAACCACTATATTTCTGTGTGTTGTGTGCTGTGATTTTCATTTTGCTATTTCTTTCTCTATTTACTTAATTCTTGTTGGTGTGTGTGGGAAGCTTAAATCTGAGATTATTACACACACACACACACATATATATATATATATATATATATATTTGTTAATTTTGCACAAAGTACTTTTAAATCTCTATTCACCCCCCTCTAGAGAATTCTAGTGAGGTTAACTGTGCACTTTCAATTGGTATCAAAGCGAGGTTGATGTAAAAAGGGTAACTCCTTGATCAAAAAGATCCTACCTCATACATATATAGATTTCTAAAAACTATTTCTCACATGGCACAAATCAAAGATTATGCTTCCACCAGACCACCAATTTGCAACCTTGAAAAGTTTGCACTTTGGAAAACAAGAATTAAAATTTATCTAAACTCTATTGATGGAGAATTATTTGATGTTATTATGACAGGTCCTCCCAAGCCATTCAAGAAGGACTCAAGTGGAAAGGTCACACAAACACTTGCTCCAAAGGCTGAATGGACAGATGAAGAAAAGAGAGCTCATGCATGTGATGCCAAGGCTATGAATATCTTAGTCTCAACCCTCTCAGATGAAACCTTCCAAAAGATGGCTGAATGTGAGTCAGCTAAGGAAATATGGGAAGCTCTCACTAAAATGGTAGAAGGGAGTGCTGATGAGAGAAAAGATAGAAAGGCATTACTCATCTCTCAATATGAAAACTTCCAGAAGAAAGACAGTGAAAGTGTTACTGACATGTATGCCAGATTAAGCCTCATAAAAAAAGAGTTAAGAACACTTGAGAAGGACATATCTCTCACTGAGATAACTGACAAATTGCTAACCTGCTTCCCTAGTTCTTGGGACTCAAGAATTTGGCCAATTAAAGACTCCAGAAGCCAAAATGAAATCTCAACAGATGTTCTGTTGGGTAAATTAAGATCCTATGAATAGTTGTTGAAAACAAGAGCTGAGAAAGAACTGAAAGAAAAGACTCCTTCACCCTCAAAGGAAAAGAGTATTGCCTAAAGGCCACTGCTGATGAACCCTCTACAAGTGGTGAGGAGCTGATCAGTCTACTGGCCAAAAGGTTCATAAAGTGGATCAAAACAGAAGGGTCCAGAAGGAGAGATTCAAAAACCAGGTATAACAAAACCCCTACTAAAGAGATTATATGTTACTCTTGCAGGAAACCTGGACACATTGAACCTGAATGTCCTAAAGAACTCAGTTATAAGAAAGATCTGATAAGAACAGATCTAAAGAAAAAGAAGAAAGAGAAAGGATTCATTGCTCAATCAAGGAGTGATTCAGAATCTGAAGAAAGTACCTCATCTGAAAATGACCAAGAAGAGGCTAAGCAAAAGGAAACTGGTTTGATGGCCACTGAGAAGCATGATGAATCTCTGGTAAATATATCTGATGATATAGATTTTTCTTCTACTGATTTTAAAAATAGTTTCAAAGAATTTTGTTTAGATAAAGTCAAATCTGAGAAAGAAATAAAAAGGCTAAGAAATGAATTAAACAATCTCAAACAAATGAATACACAATATAAAAACTATGAGCTCAGTCAAGAACTCTCTAGATCAGAGGAGCAGCTAGATAAAATAAATGCTGAAAATCAAACACTGAAAAATGAGCTAGCAAAGGCAAAAGCCTTTGAAGAGTCTCTAAATGGCAGAAGTCAAAACTCAAGAAAATCTCTGAAAATCTCACTAATAGATTTAGACAACTAGAGTTTAATACTGACTTAGAACCCAAGCCTCAGTCACCCAACAAACTTGTCTGGAGACATCCTATCCACTTCGCTAGGAAGAATAATCTCATAGGAGAAGAATCACAAGAAAATCCAGAAACAACTACTGTTTTCAATAAAAATAATTTCACTATGTATGAAGGAATCCTAGGTAAATATCCTCTGAAAAGAAACAAATTTGTGTCGAATCAGTATCAACGTGCGTCGAATTCTACTCAACGCAACTCAAATAATACGTCGACTCCCAATCAACGCAACTTCTCCTATGCTTCGACTAAAAGAGAACACAGAATGAAGGAAGCGTCGACTTCGACTCGACGCAACCTTAAACATACGTCGAATTCATATCGACTCAACCAATTTAACAGAAATATCTCCTTTTCCAAAAAGTCTTCTAAATCCATTTCTTTTTATTATGAATACTATTTCTGCAATATTACTAATGACTGTTGGTATGATAAGCCAACACTCCTAAAGAAGAAAGGTTACTCTGAAAAACCAACTTACTCTTTCATTGAACCTTTTTATGTTGGGAGGAAGGGACCCCAGCTTAGCAGGGTCCAAACTAATGTTTAACATCTTATGTGCAGATGTATCACACATTCAGGCTGGTGTGGTACTTGGATAGTGGATGCTCCATGCACATGACAGGGTACGACAATCTACTAACCAACTTTGAAGATCGACATGGACCATCAGTGACCCTTGGAGATTCTAGCTATGGGCAAACCAAGGGCTTTGGAGATTTCAAAGAAGGGAAAGTTACCTTCAAGAATGTGGCAGTAGTTAAAGGACTGAAGCTCAATTTGATAAGTATAAGTCAGATATGTGACAGTGGTAAGTATGAGGTAAAATTCACCACACTGTTCTGCCATATTATTGATGTCAAGACTGGTGCCATAGTACTCAGTGGAATTCGAAAAGGGAAAGTATATATAGTAGACTTTACCTCCACACCAACAGAAGTTTGTTTGTTCAACAATATTATTGATAAAAGTGAATTATGGCATAGGAGACTGGGTCATCTAAACTACAAGACCATTAGTAAACTAGCAAGGAATACCCTAGTCAGAGGCCTACCAAAGGGGAGGTACTCTAAGGATTCTCCATGTAGACCTTGCCAACTAGGAAAACAGACCAAATCATCCTTCAAACAAATTTGTAAGAATGACTCCCCCAGGATTCTCTACCTACTGCACATGGATCTCTTTGGTCCCATATCCACTCAGAGCTTAGGTGGAAAGTCTTATACCCTAGTCATTGTGGATGACTATTCTAGATTTAGTTGGGTATTCTTTCTAAGGGCTAAGTCTGAAACCCACAAGATTCTCTCAAGATTCATAAGACAGATTCAATCTGAATTCAATACTCATGTTTCCATAATCAGAAGTGATCATGGGACTGAATTTGAAAATCAGTTAATCTGTAGTTTCTGTGAGGATGTAGGTATCAAACAAAACTTCTCAGCACCTAGAACTCCTCAACAAAATGGAGTTGTTGAAAGAAAGAATAGAACCTAAATTGAATTAGGAAGGACCTTGCTTGCAGAATCAGTATTACCAAAAACCTTCTGGGCTGAAGCAGTCAACACTGCAAGCTATGTTCTAAATAGAAGCCTTATACATAAAACTAAGTCAAATACTCCATATGAGCTCCTGAAGGAAAAAAAACCCATTGTTAAATACTTTAAAATCTTTGGATGTTCTTGTTTTATCCTAAATAATGGGAAAGATCATCTTGCCAAGTTTGTCTAGAAGTCTGATGATGGAATATTTCTGGGGTACTCATCATCCAGTAAAGCTTATAGATGCTATAACAGGAGAACTCTCAAAATTGAAGAATCCATGCACATTATGTTTGATGAAACTAACATGCTGTTTAAGGGGAAGGAAACTTCCACCAGTCCTTTTCCACAGGAAAACAGCAGCATAGAGACTCAGCTTGAACATCTGACTCTAAAGAACATAGACACTGGGAAAGAAAACCAGTTACAGGAACCAAGTGAGGAGTCTGAACCAGAAGATGAAGAAGGTTCAGAAAAGAGAAATCAAAACCAACTCTCACAAGAGAACATGGTTCAGGAGGAACAGTTGGACAATGATCCCATTGTTAATGAGGAAGAAGAACATCTGACAAATCCAAGCAGGATAGGGATCAATATGAAAAATCATCCTCAATCCCAAGTAATTGGAGACCCCAATACTGGAGTAAAAACAAGACACCAAGTCTCCAGTGGGATGATGATCCAATGCTTCTTATCACAAATTGAACCAAAGAAGTTTGAAGAAGCAAATTGTGATCCTCACTGGATCATAGCCATGCAAGAAGAACTAAGCCAATTTGAGAGAAACAAAGTATGGAACTTAGTTGAGAGACCAAGAAACTACCCAGTTATTGGTACAAAGTGGGTATACAGAAACAAACTGGATTCCACTGGAGTAATTGTCAGGAACAAGGCAAGACTTGTAGCACAAGGATACAGACAAGAAGAAGGAATAGACTGCAATCAAACCTTTGCTCCAGTAGACAAATTGGAAGCAATCAGACTCTTTCTTGCCTATGCTGCTTTCATGAAGATGAAAGTCTACCAGATGGATGTCAAAAGTGCTTTTCTGAATGGTGACCTTCAAGAAGAGGTATATGTAAAGCAACCAACAGGTTTTATCAATCCCTCCTCTCCTAACTTTGTTTATAAACTTAACAAAGCTCTTTATGGTCTTAAGCAAGCACCTAGAGCTTGGTATGAAACTCTCTCCAACTTCCTGATAGAAAATTCTTTTGAAAGTGGTAAAGTAGATAAAACACTTTTTACTAGAACCCACAAGAATAAACTTCTGCTTGTTCAAATCTATGTAGATGACATCATCTTTGGCTCATCCCATCCCAAACTCTGTAAAAGATTTTCTAATCTAATGCAATCTAAATTTGAAATGAGTAATATAGGAGAACTCTCTTATTTCTTAGGGCTACAAGTAAAACAAAGCAGCGAGGGGATCTTTATCTCACAATCTAAATACACTAAAGAGTTAATCAAAAGATTTGGTATGGAATCAACATCTACCATGAAAACACCTATGGCAACAAATGCCATCATAGAAAAGGATGATAAGGGAAAATCAGTAGATCAAAAGACCTATAGGGCAATCATAGGTTCCCTTCTCTATCTAACAGCTAGCAGACCTGACATTATGTTTGCCACCTGCATATATGCTAGATTTTAGGTTGATCCAAAAGAATCCCATCTCTCCTCTGTAAAAAGAATTCTTAGATACCTAAAGGGAACACCTGAACTAGGTTTATGGTACTCAGCAGAAACCAACTTTGAATTAACAGGTTTCTCAGATGCAGACTATGCTGGTTGTAGAGTTGATAGAAAAAGCACATCTGGTACTTGCCAATTCCTAGGTGACAGATTAATATCATGGTTCAGTAAGAAACAAACCTCAGTCTCAACCTTAATAGCTGAAGCTGAATATATAGCTGTTGGGAGTTGTTGTTCACATATCATATGGATGCAAAATCAGCTTCTTGACTATAAACTGGAAGTCAATAACTCTAAAATCTATTGTGATAGTTCCAGTGCTATATCCATAGCATCCAACCCAGTCCTTCATAGTAGAACCAAGCATATAGAAATCGGACATCACTTTCTTAGAGACAATGTGGAAAAAGGTAAGATAACCTTAGAATATATCCCTACTGATAGCCAAAGAGCAGACATTTTCACCAAACCCTTGGATGAATCTAAGCATACTTACTTCATCAACACCTTAGGAATGCTTGATGGAAGCTTGTAAACATCATTGTTGGCTAAATCTAAAAGAAGTCAGAAAGACAAAGAGAGCACTTGAAGATACGTCGATTACCTATCGACACACCGTCAAAAAGAACTCAACGCTAGCATTAGTTTCTTAACAGAAAAAGATACGCCGATCCCTTCTCGACGTACCGTCGACTTGTTATTGATGCAAATCTGTGAACACGTCGACAAGTCACTAGGCTGACAAAAATTCGATGGAGCGTCGACTCCATATCGACGCATGCGTTGACTTCATGATAAAATTGGAAACAAATCTTTCCTTCCTCTTTTGACGATTGGATTACCTAATATACCTCGATTTCTGTTTCCTTTTCGACGTCTCACCTCCTTTAAATAATACCTCATATTTCATAACTCCTACTCTCCCAAACCGCCAAAAACTTTGTCTTCTACCTTTCTACCTGCATCAATGGCGCCGACTCCAGTTCAATCTGCCGTCATCCAAGCAATAAACGATGCTCTGGAACAACTCGTGAATGAATTTCAGACACGACTGAACAACTTCTCAAACGAATGTGCCGCCATGCTAACTACCTGTGAAGCCACAACTGGCCAACCTGTCTGCTTCTCTTCCTGAGCTTCATGTTCTTCTTAAAGAACAACCTATGTCGCCAAAAGGGTTTACATCCTTTCTGCATGATATAAACCAGGGGGAGAGTTGCTCCAGAAACCCCCCTATTCATGTTCTATATTTTTTTAAGGCTCAGCGCTAACTTTTCTCCAATCTCTAAATACTATCTCTAAGTATTAAACCAACTTCATTTTTTCTTTTACCATAGGCTCAAATCTTCTCCAATCACTCTGATTACACCTTCAACAAACACTTTGGTGAATCCTCCTCCTACCATACAGAAGGAGACCATGCTGTGGATTCAGCATTCAGAGTAGATGCCCCATATGTTCAGGTGGAGATTGTTGCAGTACACAATATAGAAGTCCAGGGGGAGGAAGAAACAGCTATTTCTGATGACCTAAAAGGGTAAGTCTGGATTGAGGCACCCTTGTGAGTGGAAGAATATCATCATCACTCTCCTGGCTTCTCTGCTAGCTATATCAAACTCAAGACACCCCTACTTGAGGATATTCCTCCAGAAGAGGTTGAAGGAGAAAAACATTCCTCAGCACAGTCTACTCCACCAAAGGACATTCTGCCTCCTGTTACAGAACAAATTCCCTCTCCTACAAAAGTTCCTTCTCCACCTTCTCCTTCTAAAGAGAAAACTACATCTCCACCTCTGCCTCTACCACCACTTCAACCTTCCTTTCTACCTCCTCTACTACCTTTAACTCCACAAATGCTACCTAGGGAAAGACCAAGAGAACAAATGAAAAGAAGAAGAGAAGCCATCCCTCATTGGCAAAAATTCTCCAAAGAAGAAAGGAAAGACTATGCAAAGGAAAAGAAATACAGAAAGGCTGTTGAGGAAATAAAAAGGTTTGAAAGAATGCCTAATATCACTCCTACCAGTCCTATAAAGGAGTACCATGATCTTGACATGGAAAAGAGGCATGATGAAATAAGAGAAAGAGAGTTGAATGAATTTGAAGCAGCAATAAAAGAGACAAAGGATAAGAGGAATATCTGGGTGGAAAATATCAAGAAGGGGATGACCAGAGAATAGATTCTTGCTGAATCTTCCATCAAACTTCTAAAGAAGTTATTTGATGTTGAAGCATATCAGAAGAAAAATCCTTAGGCAGGGCTTATCCTAGACAAAGGACAGAAACACAAAAGGGATGTAGGGTGTTCAGAAGATATCCACATTCCCTATAAAAAGCCTAACAAGCCAGTAGGATTAGACAAATGGCATAGTTCACCCTGGAAAGGGAAAGGAAAAGTGTCTGAGATTCCTGAGAAACAAGAATCAGAGAAGAAGAGAAAATATAGGCCCAAGGTTGACAACAAGGGACCATCTGAGCCCAAATCTACACAAAAGAAACCTCATAGCATTACAATTGAAATGATTGATGAAAAGGCAGCAATTATCATTAGTAAGGGCTATTCCATAAATGACACCCTTCCTGATGCTGAAAAGATCCTGACAAAGCTGCATACAATTATCAGAAATGTTCAGGAGCATCCTGATAAAGCCAGGCCCTGCATTTTTGAAGCTATTGAAAATTTATCCAAGAAACTTTACTCTGCCTTTGTCAACTTCATGTATAACAAGAAGTTCTTAGTTTAAATCTTGTGAAAGATACTTACATGTTACATGATTTCTTTCTCTACTTTCTTCTGAGTACTTCACATATTTCTTTCCTCTATATAAATACCTTGTTGTGTTGATTAAAAACTAATACAATTTCTCCCTGAATAGGGTTAAGACAAATAGGGGGAGAATGTTGGGGAAATGATTTATCTTAACCCCTAAAAATGAGTAGAATAGAAATTCTAGGAATGAAAAATTAGTCTAAGTAAATATGCGTCGAATAGTATTCGACGCAACGTCGAAGTATAATCGACGTTCCTCACAGAATGAGTCGAAGTAGCTCTAAACAGAATTCGACGTAACCTATGTCGACGTAACTCTGACTTCTAGTCGACGTATCTAGTGAAGTCGACGTATCTTAGTCGACGCACCTTCCATATTCTCCTCTCGACGACCAGTCAGTCTGAAATCGACGCTTCCGTCGAATAGTAATCGATGTACGTCGATTTCTATGTCAAATTCAAAACACGCCAGATTTCTTTCCTTCTATCTGTAGATCTGAATTTTATGGAAAAATATTATTCTTTTCTAGCCGTTTTGAATCAGCCTTTCCTTCTAAATAATTCTTGGCTAAATTGATTAAGTTTATTATGGATATTATTTGAAATCAGAATGATCTCTTTCCTTCTACAGAAATATTGATTATGGAATCTTTTCTCTCTTACCATTTCTCTAACTGTTAATTGATTATTCTCCTATAATATTCTTTGAATAAACAGAGCTATAAATAAGAGGGAGGTCGACAGAGAAAAAGTAGAAGTGATCCACTCCATCCATTTGAAATAGAGGAAAAGCTCCCAAGAGAAAAGTGAGAAAAAGCAGAGAGAAGTGATAGTGTGCTGAAGCAAACAACAAGCCTTCTTCATCCTCTCTTTCTGAAGCCATACTGCTGCAATCTCTGATAGCTCTCTTTGAAAGAGAAAAGGCCTGTAATCTCCTTCTCACTATAGAAGAGAGATTTTATTCACTATTTCTTGTGCTTCTAATCTTCTTGCTAGGAAGAAGATTCTTCCTTGTTTTAATTATTTCTTCTACTTCTTCTTCTTATCTTCATTTCATTTTCAAACAGTGTAAAAGAGTTTTTAGAATCTCTCTTCAAAAAATTCAGTTGTACTGGTTCTAAGAGTCTCCTTATCAAAAGACTCAGGCTGGTTCTAAGAGTCTCCTTATCAAAAGACTCAGTACAAGATAGTGAATTTCTACCAAGGGGGTAGAAGAGTGGACTACCCAAAGTTTGGGGAACCACTATATTTCTTTGTGTTGTGCTGTGATTTTCATTTTGCTATTTCTTTCTCTATTTACTTAATTCTTGTTGGTGTGTGTGGGAAGCTTAAATCTGAGATTATTACACACACATATATATATATATTTGTTAATTTTGCACAAAGTACTTTTAAATCTCTATTCATCCCCCTCTAGAGAATTCTAGTGAGGTTAACTGTGCACTTTCAATTGGTATCAAAGCGAGGTTGATGTAAAAAGGGTAACTCCTTGATCAAAAAGATCCTACCTCATACATATATAGATTTCTAAAAACTATTTCTCACATGGCACAAATCAAAGATTATGCTTCCACTAGACCACCAATTTGCAACCTTGAAAAGTTTGCACTTTGGAAAACAAGAATTTAAATTTAGCTAAACTCTATTGATGGAGAATTATTTGATGTTATTATGACAGGTCCTCCCAAGCCATTCAAGAAGGACTCAAGTGTAAAGGTCACACAAACACTTGCTCCAAAGGCTGAATGGATAGATGAAGAAAAGAGAGCTCATGCATGTGATGCCAAGGCTATGAATATCTTAGTCTCAACCCTCTCAGATGAAACCTTCCAAAAGATTGCTGAATGTGAGTCAGCTAAGGAAATATGGGAATCTCTCACTTAAATGGTAGAAGGGAGTGCTGATGAGAGAAAAGATAGAAAGGCGTTACTCATCTCACAATATGAAAACTTCCAGAAGAAAGACAGTGAAAGTGTTGCTGACATGTATGCCAGATTAAGCCTCATAACAAATGAGTTAAGAACACTTGAGAAGGACTTATCTCTCACTGAGATAAATGACAAATTGCTAACCTGCTTCCCTAGTTCTTGGAACTCAAGAATTTGGCCAATTAGAGACTCCAGAATCCAAAATGAAATCTCATGAGATGTTCTGTTGGGTAAATTAAGATCCTATGAACAGTTGTTGAAAACAAGAGCTGAGAAAGAAGTGAAAGAAAAGACTCCTTCACCCTCAAAGGAAAAGAGTATTGCCTTAAAGGCCACTGCTGATGAACCCTCTACAAGTGATGAGGAGCTGATCAGTCTACTGGCCAAAAGGTATAAAAAGTGGATCAAAACAGAAGGGTCCAGATGGAGAGATTCAAAAACCAGGTATAACAAAACCCCTACTAAAGAGATTATATGTTACTCTTGCAGGAAACCTGGACACATTGCACCTGAATGTCCTAAAGAACTCAGCTATAAGAAAGATCTGAAAAGAACAGATCTAAAGAAAAAGAAGAAAGAGAAAGGATTCATTGCTCAATAATGGAGTGATTCAGAATCTGAAGAAAGTACCTCATCTGAAAATGACCAAGAAGAGGCTAAGCAAAAGGAAACTGGTTTGATGGCCACTGAGAAGCATGTTGAATCTCTGGTAAATATATCTGATGATATAGATTTTTCTTCTACTGATTTTAAAAATAGTTTCAAAGAATTTTATTTAGATCAAGTCAAATCTGAGAAAGAAATAAAAAGGCTAAGAAATGAATTAAACAATCTCAAACAAATGGATACACAATATAAAAACTATGAGCTCAGTCAAGAACTCTCTAGATCAGAGGAGCAGCTAGATAAAATAAATGCTGAAAATCAAACACTGAAAAATGAGCTAGCAAAGGCAAAAGCCTTTGAAGATTCTCTAAATGGCCGAAGTCAAAAACTCAAGAAAATCTCTGAAAATCTCACTGATAGATTTAGACAACTAGAGTTTAATACTGACTTAGAAACCAAGCCTCAGTCACCCAGCAAACTTGTCTGGAGACATCCTATCCACTTCACTAGGAAGAATAATCTCATAGGAGAAGAATCACAAGAAAATCCAGAAACAACTACTGTTTTCAATAAAAATAATTTCACAATGTATGGAGGAATCCTAGGTAAATATCCTCTGAAAAGAAACAAATTTGTGTCGAATCAGTATCGACGTGCGTCGAATTCTACTCAACGCAACTCAAATAATACGTCGACTCCCAATCAATGCAACCTCTCCTATGCTTCGACTAAAAGAGAACACAGAATGAAGGAAGCATCAACTTCGACTCGAACCTTAAACATACGTCGAATTCATATCGACGCAACCAATTTAACAGAAATATCTCCTTTTCCAAAAAGTCTTCTCAATCCATTTCTTTTTATTATGAATATTATTTCTGCAATATTACTAATGATTGTTGGTATGATAAGCCAACACTCCTAAAGAAGAAAGGGTACTATGAAAAACCAACTTACTCTTTCATTGAACCTTTTTCTGTTGGGAGGAAGGGACCCCAGCTTAGCAGGGTCCAAACTAATGTTTAACATCTTATGTGCAGATGTATCACACGTTTAGGCTGGTGTGGTACTTAGATAGTGGATGCTCCATGCACATGACAGGGTACAACAATCTACTAACCAACTTTGAAGATCGACATGGACCATCAGTGACCTTTGGAGACTCTAGCTGTGGGCAAACCAGGGGCTTTGGAGATTTCAAAGGAGGGAAAGTTACCTTCAAGAATGTGGCAGTAGTCAAAGGACTGAAGCACAATCTGATAAGTATAAGTCAGATATGTGACAGTGGTAAGTATGAGGTAAAATTCACCACACTGTTCTGCCATATTATTGATGTCAAGACTGGTGCCATAGTACTCAGTGGAATTCGAAAAGGGAAAGTATATATAGTAGACTTTAGCTCCACACCCATAGAAGTTTGTTTGTTCAACAGTATTATTGATAAAAGTGAATTACGGCATAGGAGACTGGGTCATCTAAACTACAATACCATTAGTAAACTAGCAAGGAATAACCTAGTCAGAGGCCTACCAAAGGGGAGGTACTCTAAGGATTCTCCATGTAGACCTTGCCAACTAGGAAAACAGACCAAATCATCCTTCAAACCAATTTGTAAGAATGACTCCCCCAGGATTCTCTACCTACTGCACTTGGATCTCTTTGGTCCCATATCCACTAAGAGCTTAGGTGGAATGTCTTATACCCTAGTCATTGTGGATGACTATTCTAGATTTAGTTGGGTATTCTTTCTAAGGGCTAAGTCTGAAACCCACAAGATTCTCTCAAGATTCATAAGACAGATTCAATCTGAATTCAATACTCATGTTTCCATAATCAGAAGTGATCATGAGACTGAATTTGAAAATCAGTTAATCTGTAGTTTCTGTGAGGATGTAGGTATCAAACAAAGCTTCTCATCACCTAGAACTCCTCAACAAAATGGAGTTGCTGAAAGAAAGAATAGAACCTTAATTGAATTAGGAAGGACCTTGCTTGCAGAATCAGGATTACCAAAAACCTTCTGGGCTGAAGCAGTCAACAATGCAAACTATGTTCTAAATAGAAGCCTTATACATAAAACTAAGTCAAAAACTCCAAATGACCTCCTGAAGGGAAAAACACCCATTGTTAAATACTTTAAAATCTTTGGATGTGCTTGCTTTATCCTAAATAATGGGAAAGATCATCTTGCCAAGTTTGTCAAGAAGTCTGATGATGGAATATTTCCGGGGTACTCATCATCCAGTAAAGCTTATAGATGCTATAATAGGAGAACTCTCAAAATTGAAGAATCCATGCACATTATATTTGATGAAACTAACATGCTGTTTATGGGGAAGGAAACTTCCACCAGTCCTTTTCCACAGGAAAACAACAGCATAGAGACTCAGCTTGAACATCTGACTCTAAAGAACACAGACACTGGGAAAGAAAACCAGCTACAGGAACCAAGTGAGGAGTCTGAACAAGAAGATGAAGAAGGTTCAGAAAAGAGAAATCAAAACCAACTCTCACAAGAGAACATGGTTCAGGAGGAACAGTTGGACAATGATCCCATTGTTAATGAGGAAGAAGAACATCTGAAAAATCCAAGCAGGACAGGGATCAATATGAAAAATCATCCTCAATCCCAAGTAATTGGAGACCCCAATACTGGAGTAAAAATAAGACACCCAGTCTCCAGTGGGATGATGATCCAATGCTTCTTATCACAAATTGAACCAAAGAAGTTTGAAGAAGCAAATTGTGATCCTCACTGGATCATAGCCATGCAAGAAGAACTAAGCCAATTTGAGAGAAACAAAGTATGGAACTTAGTTGAGAGACCAAGAAACTACCCAGTTATTGGTACAATGTGGGTATACAGAAACAAACTGGATTCCACTGGAGTAATTGTCAGGAACAAGGCAAGACTTGTAGCACAAGGATACAGACAAGAAGAAGGAATATACTACAATCAAACCTTTGCTCCAGTAGCCAGATTGGAAGCAATCGGACTCTTTCTTGCCTATGCTGCTTTCATGAAGATGAAAGTCTACCAGATGGATGTCAAAAGTGCTTTTCTGTATGGTGGCCTTCAAGAAGAGGTATATGTAGAGCAACCCATAGGTTTTATCAATCCCTCCTCTCCTAACTTTGTTTATTTACTTAACAAAGCTCTTTATGGTCTTAAGCAAGCACCTAGAGCTTGGTATGAAACTCTCTCCAACTTCCTGATAGAAAATTCTTTTGAAAGAGGTAAAGTAGATAAAACACTTTTTACTAGAACCCACAAGAATAAACTTCTGCTTGTTCAAATCTATGTAGATGACATCATCTTTGGCTCAAGCCATCCCAAACTCTGTAAAAGATTTGCTAATCTAATGCAATCTAAATTTGAAATGAGTAATATAGGAGAACTCTCTTATTTCTTAGGGCTACAAGTAAAACAAAGCAGCGAGGGGATCTTTATCTCACAATCTAAATACACTAAAGAGTTAATCAAAAAGTTTGGTATGGAATCAACATCTACCACGAAAACACCTATGGCAACAAATGCCATCATAGAAAAGGATGATAAGGGAAAATCAGTAGATCAAAAGACCTATAGGGCAATCATAGGTTCCCTTCTCTATCTAACAGCTAGCAGACCTGACATTATATTTGCCACCTGCATATGTGCTATATTTCAGGTTGATCCAAAAGAATCCCATCTCTCCTCTGTAAAAAGAATTCTTAGATACCTAAAGGGAACACCTGAACTAGGTTTATGGTACTCAACAGAAACCAACTTTGAATTAACAGGTTTCTCAGATGCAGACTATGCTGGTTGTAGAGTTGATAGAAAAAGCACATCTGGTACTTACCAATTCCTAGGTGACAGATTAATATCATGGTTCAGTAAGAAACAAACCTAATTCTCAACCTCAACAGCTGAAGCTTAATATATAGCTGCTGGGAGCTGTTGTTCACAAATCATATGGATGCAAAATCAGCTTCTTGACTATAAACTGGAAGTCAATAACTCTAAAATCTATTGTGATAGTTCCAGTGCTATATACATAGCATCCAACCCAGTCCTTCATAGTAGAACCAAGCATATAGAAATCATACATCACTTTCTTAGAGACAATGTGGAAAAATGTAAGATAACCTTAGAATATATACCTACTGATAGCCAAAGAGCAGACATTTTCACCAAACCCTTGGATGAAACTAAGCATACTTACTTCATCAACACCTTAGGAATGCTTGATGGAAGCTTGTAAACATCATTGTTGGGTAAATCTACAAGATGTCAGAAAGACAAAGAGAGCACTTGAAGATACGTCGATTACCTATCGACGCACCATCGAAAAGAACTCAACGCTAACATTAGTTTCTTAACAGACAAAGATACGCCGATCCCTTCTCGAAGTACCGTCGACTTGTTATCGACGCAAATCTGCGAACACATCGACAAGTCACTAGGCTGACAAAAATTCGATGGAGCGTCGACTCCATATCGACGCATGCGTTGACTTCATGATAAAACTGGAAACAAATCTTTCCTTCCTCTTTTGACGATTGGATTACCTAATATACCTCGATTTCTATTTCCTTTTTGACGTCTCACCTCCTTTAAATAATACCTCATATTTCATAACTCCTACTCTCCCAAACCGCCAAAAACTTCGTCTTCTACCTTTCTACATGCATCAATGGCGCCGACTCCTGCTCGATCAGCCGTCATCCAAGCAATAAACGATGCTCTAGAACAACTCGTGAATGAATTTTAGACACGACTGAACAACTTCTCAAACGAATGTGCTGCCATGCTAACTACCTGTGAAGCCAAACTGGCCAACCTGTCTGCTTATCTTCCTGAGCTTCATGTTCTTCTTAAAGAACAACCTATGTCGCCAAAAGGGTTTACATCCTTTCTGCAGGAAATAAACCAGGGGGAGAGTTGCTCCAGAAACCCCCTAGCAGGTTCTATATTTTCTTAAAGCTCAGGGCTAACTCTTCTCCAATCTCTAAATACTATCTCTAAGTATTAAACCAACTTCATTTTTTTCTTTTACCATAGGCTCAAATCTTCTCCAATCACTCTGATTACACCTTCAACAAACACTTTGGTGAATCCTCCTCCTACCATACAGAAGGAGACCATGCTGTGGATTCAGCATTCAGAGTAGATGCCCCATATGTTCAGGGGGAGATTGTTGCAGTACACAATATAGAAGTCCAGGGGGAGGAAGAAATAGCTATTTCTGATGACCTAAAAGGGCAAGTCTGGATTGAGGCACCCTTGTGTGTGGAAGAATATCATCATCACTCTCATGGCTTCTCTGCTAGCTATATCAAACTCAAGACACCCCTACTTGAGGATATTCCTCCAGAAGAGGTTGAAGGAGAAAAACATTCCTCAGCACAGTCTACTCCACCAAAGAACATTCTGCCTCCTGTTACAGAACAAATTCCCTCTCCTACAAAAGTTCCTTCTCCACCTTCTCCTTCTAAAGAGAAAACTACATCTCCACCTCTGCTTCTACCACCACTTCAACCTTCCTTTCTACCTCCTCTACTACCTTTACCTCCACAAATGCTACCTAGGGAAAGACCAAGAGAACAAATGAAAAGAAGAAGAGAAGCCATCCCTCATTGGCAAAAATTCTTCAAAGAAGAAAGGAAAGACTATGCAAAGGAAAAGAAATACAGAAAGGCTGTTGAGGAAATAAAAAGGTTTGAAAGAATGCCTAATATCACTCCTACCAGTCCTGTAAAGGAGTACCATGATCCTGACATGGAAAAGAGGCATGATGAAATAAGAGAAAGAGAGTTGTATGAATTTGAAGCAGCAATGAAAGAGACAGAGGATAAGAGGAATATCTGGATGAAAAAGATCAAGAAGGGGATGACCAGAGAACAGATTCTTGCTGAATCTTCCATCAAACTTCCAAAGAAGTTATTTGATGTTGAAGCATATCAGAAGAAAAATCCTTAGGCAGGGCTTATCCTAGACAAAGGACAGAAACACAAAAGGGGTGTAGGGTGTTCAGAAGATATCTACATTCCCTATAAAAAGCCTAACAAGCCAGTAGGATTAGACAAATGGCATAGTTCACCCTGGAAAGGGAAAGGAAAAGTGTCTGAGATTCCTGAGAAACAAGAATCAGAGAAGAAGAGAAAATATAGGCCCAAAGTTGACAACAAGGGACCATCTGAGCCCAAATCTACACAAAAGAAACCTCATAGCATTACAATTGAAATGATTGATGAAAAGGCAGCAATTATCATTAGTAAGGGCTATTCCATAAAAGACACCCTTCCTGATGCTGAAAAGATCCTGGCAAAGCTGCATACAATTATTAGAAATGTTCAAGAGCATCCTGATAAAGCTAGGCCCTACATTTTTGAAGCTATTGAAAATTTATTCAAGAAACTTTACCCTGCCTTTGTCAACTTCATGTATAACAAGAAGTTCTTAGTTTAAATCTTATGAAAGATACTTACATGTTACATGATTTCTTTCTCTACTTTCTTCTGAGTACTTAACATATTTCTTTCCTCAATATAAATGCCTTGCTGTGTTGATTAAAAACTAATACAATTTCTCCCTGAATAGGGTTAAGACAAATTGGGGGAGAATGTTGGGGAAATGATTTATCTTAACCCCTAAAAATGAGTAGAATAGAAATTCTAGGAATGAAAAATTAATCTAAGTAAATATGCGTCGAATAGTATTCGACGCAACGTCGAAGTATAGTCGACGTTCCTCTTAGAATGAGTCGAAGTAGCTCTAAACAGAATTCGACGTAACCTATGTCGACGTAACTCTGACTTCTAGTCGACGTATCTAGTGAAGTCGACGCACCTTCCATATTCTCCTCTCGACGTTCAGTCAGTCTGAAATCGACGCTTCCATCGAATAGTAATCGACGTACGTCGATTTCTATGTCAAATTCAAAACACGCCAGATTTCTTTCCATCTATCTGTAGATCTGAATTTTATGGAATGATATTATTCTTTTCTAGCCATTTTGAATCAGTCTTTCCTTCTAAATGATTCTTGGCTAAATTGATTAAGTTTATTATGGATATTATTTGAAATCAGAATGATCTCTTTCCTTCTACAGAAATATTGATTATGGAATCTTTTCTCTCTTACCATTTCTCTAACTGTTAATTGATTATTCTCCTATAGTATTCTTTGAATAAACAGAGCTATAAATAAGAGGGAGGTCGACAGAGAAAAAGTAGAAGTGATCCACTCCATCCATTTGAAATAGAGGAAAAGCTCCCAAGAGAAGAGTGAGAAAAAGCAGAGAGAAGTGATAGTGTGCTGAAGCAAACAACAAGCCTTGTTCATCCTCTCTTTCTGAAGCCATACTGCTGCAATCTCCGATAGCTCTCTTTGAAAGAGAAAAGGCCTATAATCTCCTTCTCACTATAGAAGAGAGATTTCATTCACTATTTCTTGTGCTTCTAATCTTCTTGCTATGAAGAAGATTCTTCCTTGTTTTAATTATTTCTTCTACTTCTTCTTCTTATCTTTATTTCATTTTCAAACAGTGTAAAAGAGTTTTTAGAATCTCTCTTCAAAAAATTTAGTTGTACTGGTTCTAAGAGTCTCCTTATCAAGAGACTCAGGTTGGTTCTAAGAGTCTCCTTATCAAAAGACTCAGTACAAGATATTGAATTCCTACCAAGGGGGTAGAAGAGTGGACTACCCAAAGTTTTGGAAACCACTATATTTCTTTGTGTTGTGCTGTGATTTTCATTTTGCTATTTCTTTCTCTATTTACTTAATTCTTGTTGGTTTGTGTGGGAAGCTCAAATCTGAGATTATTACACATATATATATATTTGTTAATTTTGCACAAAGTACTTTTAAATCTCTATTCACCCCCCCCCCCCTCTAGAGAATTCTAGTGAGGTTAACTGTGCACTTTCAGAACTTTTCCAAGAACAACCCTTACGACAACTGTCTCGATGAATTCTAACTCGTACTCAACGACAACACTGATCACTCGACGAATTTTGTCGAAATTACCCGACGAAAATATCGCTTATTCGATGAATTCCCATCACACCACGAATTCTCAATCACTCGATGAAATCTCTGAGTCTCGGCAGATTCATCGAAATCATTCGACGAATCTAGGATCACTCGACGACATTTCTATGTCTCGATGATTTAGTCTCAGCGGTTAAGTCTCGACGGTTCTCTAAGGTCTCGATGAATTTCTCTAAGGAAAGCCATTCGACGAATCCCTAACTTAACGTTAAAGTGAAATTTTGCTTGATTACTCAATGAATCACTCAGCGAATCACTAAGCGAATCACTCGACGAATTGCCAAAACAACACTCGACGAAATCCCATCACTCGATGAATGTCGACGATACTCGACGAATCATCTAAGTACTCGATGAATTTTTATATAAACAACTGAAATTTCATAAAAAACAAAGGCGTTCAACACCAGAAAGTTTGCTAATCTAAAAATAACAGGAAGGAAAATAAAAACTTGAAGGAAGCATGGCAAGGGGGAAATAGTCCACCACTTGCCTCAAACCTCTTCGAAACTGGCCTCTCAAACCCTCCACGTCCAAGATCGGCCAAAAGAAAGCTCCTACTAAGAATTTCTGAAGTATTAGAGAGTAAAACACGGCTTAAGGCCAAACACTCCAACACCAAAACCTCACGAAATAGAAAATACTCACCGCACAAATGAATATCACGACGAGAGCTTTCCGAATCTATGCTTAGATAAGGATCCACTAGAACTGTCACGATGACCGATGAAAGCTTCACGAAAGTAGCGACTTTCTCGATCTATCGGCTCTGGTTCGGCGAAAACAGGAAGAAGAACACAAGGATTTAACCCTAAATGTCCAGGATTTGCCCTTTTTATACTAGGATTTAAAAGTCTTTATTTAATATTAAATTATAATGATTTTAGCCTTATACTTACGATTTGGATAAGACTAACACGGATTTTCATGAAAATTGCTCCGAAGGCAAATACTGGTCCTCCGAAACCAACGATGAAGTCAAAATCAAAGTTCGACGAGCCGATTATGAGTTATAGTTTAATTTTCATGATTTACAACAACGAAACTTGACAATTTCGCTTAAATTAATTATTTTAAATTTTTTAATCTCTGAAATTTCTACACTTTGGCAAACACCGCTAACTTCACGTTGCCGTAATGCCCCGACGTTATTATTACACTGAAATATTATTTAATTAAATTATCAAAAATTCAGGGGCGTTATAGCCACCCCGCTAAAAAGAAGTTTCGTCCCGAAACTTGAAACGCAAACCAAACTTAAGAGATAAACGAGTAACATATTCTAGTTCCCAAGTCGCGCTCTCGATGTCTTTATTTCGCCAAGGACTTTGACCATAAGAATCATCTTCTTTCGCAACACTTTGTCTTGCATCTACAGAATATGAACATGCTCTTCAACATAAGACAGATTAGGTTGCAACTGGGGCACCGAGTTAAGGACATGGCTATCACTATGCACACACTTCCTCAACTGGCTCACATGAAAAACATCATGAACACATATGAAAGATGCAGGCAAATCCAGCCTATAAGCTGACAATCTGATGCGCTCAACAACCTGGAAAGGTCCCACATACCGGGGATCCAACTTGCGGTTCATTCCAAATCTCTTAACACCTGGCATCCGAGAAACTTTCAAGAATACCATGTCCCCAACTGCGAACTCCAGATCAACCTTTCTCTGATTAGCATACTTCTCGTAATGCTCTTGAGCAACTTGAAGCTTCTCGCAGATATGCATCACGACAACACTCATGTCTTCCAAAGCTTCTGTACCTAACAATGGTCTCTCACCAACTTCAGCCCAAAATAGGGGAGTTCGACAATGTCTCCCATATAAAGCTTCGAAGGGGGCCATCTGCAAGCTCTCCTGATATCTGTTATTATACACAAACTCCATGAGTCTAAGACGCTTATCCCATGCCCCACCATGGTCCTAGATATAACATCTAATCATATCTTTTAAAATTTGATTCACTCTCTTTGTCTGACCATTCATCTGCGGATGATAAGCGGTAGAATATCTAAGGTCAGTGCCCAAAGCTCCCTGCAAGCTCTGCCAGAAACAAGACATAGGTAACATCACCCAAACTATTGGACCCCTAGGAAATTTTTGTCCTGATAAATTCATGACAAAAATAGGATAAGAGACCAAAGGTACCTTGGTAACAAGTTGAATGAGTGGAGAACACCATGGTGTGCACTTAGCCACCAAGGGTCTTTCTATTTTAAGGAAGATTCAAGGGTAACTCAGGAGGACTAAAAGCACCATATGCATCACCTGTAACCATGGGGAAACCCCTAGGCTGAATTAGAGCATGATAGGTGACATAAATGGTTCCATGAACCAAAAAGGGGACCCCTTAATCATTATAGGAGCCTTTGACCTGACTAGGTCAAGTTACACATAAAAGCCCAACTTAACATACTTCACCCTAGTATAGGTCAATTTGCCCAAGTATGGTGAAATTGACCACACCACACCCTACCTAAACATTAGGGTAGACTAATGAGATAAAATAGACCCAATAGGATTGATCAATTTTGGGAAATTAGGTCAATTACCCAAAAAGCCCCAATTTGACCTAAATGTACTAACCCCCTCAATTGACATTCAATTGGCCCAATGTGAAACAATTGATCACACCAAACCATGTATGATCATTAGGAGATACTAGTGGGGCAACTTTGATCCATTGGGGTGGACCAATTTTGGGAATTTGGGTCAATTACCAAAAAACCCCAAATTGGCCTAAATGAACTAATTCCCTCAATTAACCTTCAATTGACTCAATGTAAAAAAATTGATCACCCCTAACACTCCAAGATCACTTAAGGAGTCTAATGGGTCCACATTGGACCCTTGGGACCAGCCAATTTTGGTAAATTAGGCAAAATTACCAAATTGCCCCAAATTATAATTTATGCCCTTTATGGTTCAATTGGCCCTCAATTGGCCAAATTGACCTAGCACAACCATTCTTAAACCCTACGGGGAGTATATGCGACCTAAATGAACCAAGGTGCACATTCAATTTTGGAGGATTAGGGCAAAATCACCAAAATGCCCAAATTACCCCTATAAGCAATTAGGTGCAATTAAGCCCCATATGACCCCCCACCATGACTTAATTCCTCTTGGAATGGGCCCATAGGTTCTAAGAAGACAATGTGGGTCAGTCACAATGGTTGGGTTGAGCTTGGGTCAAGCCCAAACCCAAAAGCGCCAATTTGGCCTATTTGGGTTAAGTGAGCCCAAACCTAAACCCAAGCTCCAAAATCAATTGGACTCAACCCATTTAATCCAGCCCATAAGGGTGCAGAGGGGACTGAATTGCCTAAGAAACAAAGGGCCTTGAAGGAGGCCCAAAAATGGTGGTGGACGGCCACCACCAAGAAGGAATTTAAGGAGAATTCATGGAGAGGTGGCCACTTGGCCACCACTCCCTCTTTTTTGGACTACTCTTGTAAGACCCCATTTTTTTCTTTACAAAACCCGGGTCGTATGCCCAGAACCGCCGCTTTGCGGTGAAATCCTCGCTCGGGAAGGTCGCCACTACAAAGAGCCAATCCTGCCAGCCATATCAATCACAAAGAAATAAAGCTTAAACTATCTTATAAAAGCCAAGTTTGTTGAATCCGAAATCGCACCTCTGAAGGAAATCGGAGGTTGCGGGCTGTCGGTTACTTTTTAGGTGGAAATAACGAGACCGCTGGCAGCGGTCAAGGCCAGACTTCGCCCGTAACGGCGAATGCCACTCCTGTTACGGGCTTTCCTTTGATTAATAAGAAGCGGTTACAGCGGGTTACAGATGCAGGAAAGCAGAACCCGGCTGGTCAGACATGTCGCAAGACGGGAAACTAGAGACCGCAGCTCAAACAAGCGATCTCTTGGATTCGAGTGTGTGTATCTTGGGAATGCCGCCTCCCACTATTTATAGGCTCAGGGGCCTGCCCGAACGGGCAGGAATAAAATAACCGCCTGCCCGGGTACAGGATAATCGTGCAGGCGGTGAAGGGATACAGAGAGAAGATAACAAAAGAAGTCGCGCGGCTTGGCGTCTTGAGCTCCCGGTATGCCCTGGCCTGAGACTGAAGATGCTACGGTCAAGGCGATGATGCAGCCCTGGCGGTCTCTATCTTAAGACCGCGGCCTGTCTCCTGGACTTGAGCCTTGATAACCTTCATGACGCAACCCGAGCGGTCTCCAGCGTAAGACCGCGGGTTGCCTTTTGGACCTGGACCCTGATAGCCTTCATGGCGCAACCCGAGCGGTCTCCATCTTGAGACCGCAGGTTGCCTTCTGAACTTGGACCCTGATAACCTTCATGGCGCAACCAGAGCGGTCTCCATCTTGAGACCGCGGGTTGCCTTCTGGACTTTGCCTTGGTGATCTTCAATCTCTGGAGGCAATCTGAATCATGTCAGACCGCCCAGTTTGGCTGGTTGGTGATGATGGACCTTTACTGAACCTGGACTGTGCGACCTTCATCCTCAGGCCGCCCAGTCTGCGAGAAGGCTTACTCGGAAGCGGTCTTTTGGGTAAACATAATCCCCGCATATTTTCAAACTCCGAAGAGATTTCAAAAATATTAGTTCTAGCCGCAAGACCGCGCCCGACTTGTGCTCATGCCTATAAAATTGCCTGAGAGCTCTCTACTTTGCATAATTCCTCTGAAATCACGGGACGTTACTCGCCAATTGCGGTTAGGATTTTTCAGGTCAGCACCTCTTTGATCAGAATGGATTCCCTTGATTCCCTTCAAACTCGTGTGGATAAGGGTAGTGACCGGAAGAAGGATGAAGAACGGAAGGAGAAGGATGCCCGGTAAAGAAAAAAGATTCACCGATCTGATAAGACCAGGCGGTCTCCAATGGTGGAACCTTCTAGATCTAAGAAGAATACCAGGGAGAAAACTGCAGGGGAGAAGAAGGCCACCGAAGAGTTGTCGGCAAGGAAGAGAGCTGTGGAGGAAGGGGCGGCCAAGGTTAAAGCCGCGAAGGAAGAGGCGGCCAAGGCTAAAGCCGTAGAGGAATTGGCGGCCAAGGCTAAAGCCGCCGTGGAGGAGGTGGCCAAGGCTAAAGCCGCCGAGGAAGAGGCTGCCAAGGCTAAAGCCGCAGAGGAATTGACAGCCAAGGCTAAAGCCGCCGAGGAAGAGACGACCAAGGCTAAAGCCGCAGAGGTTACACTACCTGAGGAGAAGACCCCAGAGAAGAGGTTGGCAGAACATCGTGCGGACCATTCTACCCCTTCCTTTGACATGGAGTTTACTCTGTCGGGGACTCCTCATATGAAACTGAATGTTTAAGAAGGGGAAGTCGTTTCTTCCAAGCTGGACGGGTTATCTACCTCGCCGGTGCTGATTCTTGATGACTCCAGCCCTTCAAAGCGGATCAACCCGGAGTCGGGGAAGAAGAAGAGGAAAAGAGGCTATTCGTCGGCAGAGCGAATTGCCAAGAAGCTTCAGATATTGAAGGCCATGAATAGAACCTTTAAGAAACCAACAACGGCTTGTCTTCAGAGCAATCCGCATGTGAAGGAGGAGATCAACGCCCCTAGTACCCCTCTTGTCAAGTCGGACGACCTTGTCCCGGATTCCACGGATAGTGTGTCGATTGGCAGCATCCTTAAAGGAATGGATAATTTTCTGAACCAAGATAAGTTACTCGATAGTCCTGCGACTTCGAGCCAAGCTGTCTCCCCTGACGAGAATACAGGTGACTCCGAAAGAGCTGTACGAGAAGAAAAAGACCAGACCCTGGCCGGGCTACGTTTAATGGGTATAAAGGCGGAAAAGATACGGGCTCAGGGAAAGCCGCAACTACCCGACTTATTTGCCCCAGGTAAGCTTGACGCGGGTTATGAAACTATCTGCTTCTTCGTTCCGCGTCCTCGGAAAAAGCAAAATAAATTGTTATTGAATCCGCCGCCGAGCTTCTTCCCGCCCATGACTCAGACCTTAGCCATTAGACGAAGGAACAATGAAATAATCTGGCGAGAACAACGTCGGAGAATGGACCCAGAACAGTTGAAGCAGCCTGGTCATTCAGGCATTTAATCTTATAATCCCTTAGTTGCTCTATTCCCCTTTGGCTGTGCTAATTATAACTTTTATTTGTAGACAAACCGAAAGACATAGCAAGGCCGGGCGACCTTGTATCTAGCCTTCCGCCTCTGCCCCAAGTGCCTGGTCTCGTGCTGAGATTAAATTCTGGACAGGAGGAGCTAGATAACTTTCAACTCCTTCTGAATAACTTGGAGGTGAAGATAAGAGAGATGGAAGGGAAAGAAGAGGCCATTGTAGATCGGTCTGATTTGCCTAAGCGCAAGCCATTGTATATTCCTGTTGTCTGTATTACTTGAGCTAGTGTTGCGATATAGTCCGCGCGGCTTGATGCTATATCTGCCACACAATTTTACTATTTGCAGATCGCTGTCTCTATAAGTAGTAGCTATTACGGAGACTCACTCATGCTTTTTGAAATGGCGTGAGCTAAGAGAAAGTCATCGCGGTCTGAGAAGATCCATGCGGTCCGAACTGACACGGCCTCCGCTTTCCGAACAGCCAATCACAAAGAGTGTCATTTAACTCAAGGCGAGTTGGACAACTTCATTAAAGAGTACATGGTTGGGAGTAACATAACCTCTTGGCTTCCTTTACGCGACGAACGGATAAACTCCCTGTCTTCCACTAAAATTGCCATCACCATTGACCATTTTAAGTACGGCTTTAGATTCCCTCCGCCACTCGAGGTCATTGCTATTTTTGACCACTACAGAGTTGTGCCCGGTCAACTCCCGCCGAATTCCATTGCTTCTATCTACAGTTTTATCTCGTATCTACGGTAAGAGCGAGTCAGGTTTTCGATTTCTTTGTTCCGAAGATTTTTCTCTGTACGGTCCATTCAGGAAACCGGAACCTCCATCTTTATAAGGCACGTTTATTTTGGATGCAGGGGGATGAAAGTCGTCAATCTCGCGAATAAGGTAGCGAGTTGGTCTGAATGATATACAATGTTTGAAGCCCCCCTCGGGCTACTGCAAGTCAACCCGCAGACGAGGAGTGCGGCGGATTTTAAGTCGGTTAAACTTGGAGAGGCCGAGAAAGAGATCTTTGAATCCCTTGAGAACGAGCGGCTCGATGCGAATCATTACATTCCGCTGTTCGCGGAGCTGGCAGACGTCCGCCCTGAAGATAGTAAGCTTTCCTCAACTCGTAACTTTATGACCGCGCGGACTGTCTTTCTAAGTTTTCAGTTTTTGCAGCTGCTACTGTCGTTCCTTTGAATAAGCTGGTTACTCCGGCTGCTCCGGTTCTGACTCAAAGAGAAAAGCGACAGAGGAAACCGACCCGCAGCGGTCTGATGAGGAGGGCCCGACTTCCTTGGGCGAGTTCGAGCTGCTTCGCTCTTGTAGCAACCCGCGCGACTTGAGGGGCAAACCGACAGTCCTTTGGCACAAAGATGGTGAATGCGTGCAAGTATCTACCGCACTCCCATTCTGGGGGGGGGGGGGGGGGGGGGGGGGGCGATAAGATTAGCCTACATGCACTAGCCGCTGGAGCTGCTATGTATGGTCGGAAGACTTTAAAAAGGCTGAAGAAGATCCCTGAAGAGGAGCTTTCCCCGGTAGCTGCGCAGGCCGGCACATGGGGTTTTGTGGCCAACCATTTCATGACGCTTGCCTATAAACAACTAGTCTCCACTCATACTTTCTTGGAGAAGAGATCCACCGACCATGCCGACGAAATCGCCCGACTGAAGGAGATCATAGCGGTAAGCGGATTGTTGAATACTTCGGGTTTTTCATTTTCAGGCTGACCGATCTGACCCTTATTTCTTTTTACAGCATCAATATAATATGGACAACCCGGACTTTCAGGACGAGGTCTTCCCCCACGTTGCCAAAGGGATTAATGGTGCCTTGGATCGCCTGAGAGATCGGGACGGCCTGGCTGAGGCTTTTGAAGATATAACCTTCTCTGACCTCTATCCTGGCCTGAAAGACAAACTCGACGAAATAACCCGCCGGAACAAGGGGAAAGACAAAGCCGAGTACAGCAGTTTCGAGGAAGAGAGTGATGACGAAGAGGTCGAAAAAGAAACCGTCGCGGTTGTCGAAAAGAAAGAAGATGGCTCGGATGCAGATTCCAGTGATTCTGATGAAACTGGGCGGTCTAGGTCCCACAAGTCGGGCGGCTCAGATAGTTCGAGTAGCTCGGGTAGCAGCTACTCGGGTTCCTCTTCATCCAGCAAAGGGTATTCGCCTGATGTAGACATTGATGGAAATGAAGGCTCAAGCTCTCCTGCGACCAAAAAACTGAAACTGGACGAATAGTGGAGATTGCTTTTTTGAATTTTGCTTTCTTTATTTTGTATAGCCGATGGCTTAGTTTTGTTAGCCGGTCGGTCACAAAACAATGTAGAGATATTTTGATGATGAAATGAAATATTTTACCTGTTTAATTGTTCATTTTCCTGTGACTTACTTGCGTTTACTGCGGCCTCCTTTCTTTTAACCAGGTCGTGCGATTTAATATTAACTCGATCGGTCAGAACGTTGATCTCCATAGAACTCCAGTTAAGTAGCTATTAGGAAACCTGTTCGCACAGCTTGTTTCTTCGATCCGGATTAAGCGGATTTGATACATCCCGAAAAAAGTGTCAACTATAATTGAGCGGATTGAAATCCAAGCTCTGCCTTATATTATTATGAATGCCTTGTAATAACCAGGAAACCAAAACATAACTTCAGGCCACTGCAGAATCATGACCATGCAATTTGGACATGTCCTGTATGATTAGATGACTCCATATATTCGATATCAAGCCGCACGGTCATTAACCGGCCTTACATAATTGCTTTGCGAGATGTACCAAGTCACAAGAAAACAATCAATACGTTGAGCGGTTAGTATTTTGATTCAATCGGCTTATAATTTGCAAATCCCATCACTGTGAATATAATCAATAACCGATACGCCCGCGCGGTTTGTATATAACTCGGGCTGATAGAAATTCGAACTTTCTGGATTCTTAATATGAGTACCCTGAGTTAACCGAATGTAAATTTAAGCCGCTGCAATAATTATATTCTGACTGCAAGTCGTGCGACTTGAATGTATTTCATGTGATTAGGCCTCTGTATATGTATATTCAAGCCGCGCGATTACTTTCCGGCCTTGCATAATCACTTCGCAAAAATAGAGAATACCGAGTCAGAAGAAAACAATCAACAGGTCGTGAATTCAATATTGAGTTCGGGCAACTTATAATTCAGTTTTTTGAAAGTACAATCCTTGAGCATAAAATTTAACTGATAAATCCGTGCGACCTATATATAACTCGGGCGGTTAAGGTAATGATCTCTATCTTGCAAGAATCATAATTACTTTCCATGTGAAGAGCCCATTTCTACCCGAACGGATAGAGCTAATACCCATAAGGATGATAGATTTACGAATCGAACGATGAGACCGACCGGTCATGATTATGCTTGATATCCCGATACCTGCCTTGTGGAATTTTTAATATCCTGCTTATTTTAAACCGATTGGTTTAATAATCAAACCGTCCGATAATTATGGTACCTGCTGATTTCAAACCGTCCGGTTTAAAAACCAGGCGGCCTGATATCTTTGATACCTACTTATTTCAAACCGCCCGGTTTAAAAAACCAGGCCGCCTGATATATTTGATACCTGCTTACTTCAAACCGCCTTGTTTAGGCGTCAAGCCGACCGGTTTGTGATGTACCTATAAAAATCCCATTTTCAACCAAATGGTCTAGAGTGACCATATAAGATGAGATAATTCCCTGCAATGTAACAAGAAATGGATACAGACTCAGATGACCAAGTGGGCAGGTGGGCCTAGGCGGCGAATATTGCTTTCCTCAAGTGGTCATAAGAGATGTAGAGATAAAGAAAAAGACAAGTACAGACCCAGATGACCAAGTGGGCAGGTGGGCCTAGGCGGCTAACATTGGTTTCCTCAAGTGGTCATAAGGGCTGTAAGCGACTCAACTGCTCTCTTGCCTAGGGTTACAAGCCGAGTTGATCAATTGGGCAGGTGGGCCTAGGCGGCGAACATTGCTTTCCTCAGAGAGATCAATTCAGTTGTGGGTCCCGCTTAGGCATCGCTTGAGAGTACCTAGGAGTATTCGATGGTCACAGACTAAGATGATCAGTTGGGCAGGTGTGGTTATGCCGCGGGGGCTATACCGACATTGCTTTCCTCAGAAAGATCATCAAAGCTGTAACTATATCCCTCTCGGGGCATGATAGAGCCAACATTCACCTAGACCTCCCTTGATGCAAGGGTGTGTCGGATGTCAGCCGGGATCCAAGGTTCCGAAGACTGCCGCACGGGAATTGGCAAGCTACCACTACACGTGTGCAAAAACTCCCCGCTACACATGATCTTCGTGGTTTTACGCTAATGACTACAATCCGAGGGGGTTCGAGCAGAACTTGGTGATGTCTCCGCGGTCCAGTGAGGATGATATATAAAAGATATAAAAAAGAATCACCAGACATGGAGTAGTGTCAATATGGGGATTCTAATTAAAATATCCAGAAAATGCAAGAAAGTAAAGAAGACACTTTTAAGGATAGAACCGTTTAAGGTCGTCACCGCTCCAGGTGCATGAGATGTCTTCTCCTTCGCTTGTCAGAAGGCGATAGGCCCCGCTTTTTAGCACCTCCTTGATAATGAAAGGTCCAGCCCAGTTGGGATTTAGCTTTTCGACGTTGCCTGTTCTGGCCGCTGCGTCAACTTTCTTTAATACAACGTCACCAACTGCGAAGTGTTTAATCCTGACATTTCTGTCAAAGTACTTCGCCATTCTCCTCTTTACTTCCTCTTGTCTGCTTGTTGCCTCATCCTGAAGCTCTTCAATCAAATCCAAACTATACTTGATGGCTTCATCATTATATTCTATCCAGGCTTCTCCTCCCTCCATTGCATACACAACTATTGGAGTGACCACCTCAAATTCTACCGGAACAACAGCCTCTGAGCCATGAGATAATTTGAATGGTGTCTCCCCCGTAGCTGAAGATGGAGTAGTACGAAGAGTCCAAAGGATGGAAGGAAGTTGGTCTGCCCAATTTCCTCTTTGATTCAAGACCCTCTTCATCAGAAGCTGTTGGATTTGCTTATTCGCGGCTTCTACCTGGTCATTCGTTCTCGGATGATGCACAAAAGAGAACCGAAGGTCAATCCCAACCTGATCACAGAAGGTTATCATCTCTGAATTGTTAAACTGCGGACAATTGTCAGTGACAATTGCTAGAGGAATTCCATGCCGACAAACTATCTCTCCCCAGATGAAGTTTCTGATAACTTGGGTTGTAGTTTTTGCCAATGCCTTTGCCTCAATCCACTTGCTGAAGTAGTCAATCATCACAATGATAAAGTGACGCTGGCCGCTGGCCATTGGGAAGGGTCCGATAAGATCCATCCCCCAAACTGCGAAGGGCC
Source organism: Dactylorhiza incarnata (assembly GCA_033032865.1). Classification (NCBI taxonomy): domain Eukaryota; kingdom Viridiplantae; phylum Streptophyta; class Magnoliopsida; order Asparagales; family Orchidaceae; genus Dactylorhiza; species Dactylorhiza incarnata. Next base: position 11,159,087 of record JAWHQI010000033.1, on the reverse strand, counting down.
ACGACGCAGTTATTGATCTGAGTGACTGAGCGGGCAGATGTTGAAGAGGAGCAAACTTTTGACACTGAACACATCGCTTGGCAAATGCTTCGGCGTCCTTCCTCATGGTTGGCCAGAAATATACCTGCCTTAAGATTCTCTTTTCTAGAGTCTTTGCTCCTGAATGGCTACCACATTCCCCGGAATGAACTTCCTGAAGTATGGTTGGAATTTCATCCTCGGAAACACACCGTGCGGAGGGAGTGATCAAAGTCTTCCTGTAGAGAACTCCCTCTATCAGATAATAATATGCCGCTTTCCTTCTAAATCTTCTTGTATCTTTGATGGAATGATGGAACTCCCCTTTTTGACAAAAATAGCTCATAAGGGTCCTTCCACGAAGGATTCTGATCAATTTGCATAAGTTCCGCCTCATCTGTTGCCGGATGGAAAAGTTCAAAGGTCACTCCCTCTGATGGAAGATCGAACTTTGACAACTCATCTGCTTCCTCATTTTGCGTTCTTGGAATATGCTCGATAATGAACGACTTGAATCTTCCGATTTCCTTTTTGGCTAACAACAGATACTTCCTTAGAATTGGCTCCCTTGTCTCATAATTCCCCAAGACCTGAGAGGCCATTACTAATGAATCAGTTTTAGCGTGTACGTGTTCTATGCCCAGCTCTTTTGCAAGCCTCAGCCCAGCCAGAAGCGCCTCATATTCTGCCTGATTATTTGTAACTGGAAAGAAGAATTTGATAGCTTGCTCCAGCTTGATTCCATTTGGACTGATTAAAACTACCCCGACTCCCACAGAGTTTTTACCAGAAGCCCCATCCACATAAATGACCCAAGTCAAAGGGGATTTCACCAACTGTTCAAGACTAGATTCTGCTGTGTCAACCAGGAAATCTGCTAAGACCTGTGCTTTGATCACTGTCCTCGGAACATAGGATATTTCGAACTCGCTTAATTCAATAACCCATTTAGCCAGCCTCCCTGAATGATCTGGTTTTTCAAGAATGCTTCTCAAAGGATGATCTATAATTATTTGAATAGGGTGAGCCTGAAAGTAAGGGCGGAGCCTTCGCGAGGACATAACCAAAGCCAAAGCTAGCTTATCCAAGATCGTATATCTGGTTTCCGCATCCTTGAGGATATGGCTGACATAGTAGATTGGAAATTGTTTCTTCTTTTCTTCCCGAACAAGGACGGAACTTACTGCATCTGGGCCGGCCCCCAAGTATAAGAACAATATCTCCCCCTCATGAGGACTTTGAAGTAGAGGAGTTGAAGTTAACTGTACTTTTAACTGTTCAAAAGCCTTGCTGCATTCTTCGTTCCATTCAAACTTTGATCCTCCACGCAGTATTTTAAAGAATGGGCACTTTTATCTCCTGATTTGGAGATAAACCTGCTCAATCCTGCCAATATTCCTCCAAGTTGCCGGACCTCCTTGGTACTACGAGGAGGGGCCATATCAAGGATGGCCTTCACCTTATCTGGGTTTGGTGCAAGGCCATTAGGAGTTAAGAGATGCCCGAGAAACTTTCCCTTGTTTTCCCCAAACACACATTTCAATGGGTTCAATTTTAATTTAAACCTCCGTAGAGTAGCGAACGTCTCAACGAGGTCTTTCAAATGTATTGAAAACGTTTTACTTTTCAGGAGTAGATCGTCAACATAAACTTCGAGGTTCCTGCCTTTTTGATGCTTGAAGACGGTATCCATCATTCTTTGATATGTTGCACCCGCATTTTTGAGACCAAAGGGCATTACGAGATAGCAGTAACACCCATCATTTGTGATAAATGAGGTGTACGGGATATCGGGTTTGTGCATTTTAATTTGATGGTACCCAGAGAAAGCATCGAGAAAGCTCATAAAATCATAACCAACCGCGAAATCTACTAAGACATCTATCCGAGGCAAAGGGTAGCAATCTTTGGGACATGCTTTATTAAGTTTGGTAAATTCCACACACATGCGCCACTTACCACTGGATTTTTTAACCATTACAACATTCAACATCCACGTGGGATACTGAATTTCAGAAATAAAGCCCGCTTTCAGGAGTTTGGCAACCTCCTCTCTGATGAGCACCGCCTGCTTGGTCGCCACTTCTCTTTTCTTTTGTTGGACTGGCTTGAACTCGGGAGATATGTTCAGGTGATGACAAGCCACGTCCGGACCCACTCCTGGCATATCCTCCGCTGACCAGACGAAGATATCCAGGTTCTCCAAAAGACGGGAGATCAGCTCCACTTTCTGCTCATCCAACAATTCAGCATTGATGACCAGCTTCTTGTCTTCCCCTTCAGCAATAGGGACTTCTTGGGTCGCCTGGGCGGGTTCTAGGTGAGCCTGTTCTCGATCTTCCCTCTCCTCAACAGCCTTTGAGGATTCAGCAATTTCCAGAACTTCAGCCATAGCCTCGGGAAATGGGATGTTGGTGATCATGTTGATAGTTCGCACGTAACACTCCCGAGTTACCTTTGGGTTGCTTCTAACCCGATACTGCCTTCCCTCGGCAGCAAACTTAAGAGCAAGGTGGAAGGTGGATACTACTGCCCTGTAGGAATTAAGAATTGGCCTCCCGAAGATGGCGCAGTAGTTGTTTGGGGCATCCACCACCACGAAGTTGATCAGCTTTATTACTCCCCCAAGAGAGACCAGGAGCTTCACTGAACCCTCCACTTCTTTCTTCTCCCTAGAAAAACCGTAGAGGGGCCCATCGGTGGAAAGCAGAGGCTTTCCAGTTTTCAGGGCTTCAAAGGTTGGGCGAAATAGGAGATTGACAGAGCTGCCTGTGTCAATCAAGATCTTGTGAACAGTATAATTCTCGATGACGGCTTTGATGACCACCGCATCGTCGAAGGGATTGGCATTTGGAGGAAGATCGTCGTGACCAAAGGTGACAATGGTGCTTTCAGGGGGAGAACTTGTAGTTGCTGCCACTTCTTGCTTTAGAACTCTCGCGATGCTGGATTTGCGAGACGACTCTGCTCCAGCCCCTCCATGAATACAATAGATGTCCCCCAAGGGGCCCACATCATTGACTTCGATGCATTCAGCGTAAGGATGGATGTCTCCATAGCAGCCGACATCTTCAACGTCGGCGCATTCCCAGGTTACCTCCACTATTTCTTTTTTCTTCTCAGTGGCCGGCTCAGCAGTTGCCTCCTTCCGAACTAGGCCCCGGAGCTTTCCGTCTCCCAAGAGCCTCTCTATCAGCAAGCGAAGGGCCCGACAGTCTTCGGTCAGATGCCCTCCCTCTTTATGATATTCACAATAAAGATTCAGATTTCGATTGCGAATATCTGACTTCAGAGGAGCAGGCCTTTTGAAATCTGGCCTCTTTTGGAGGATTTGGACCACTTCGTCCATGGTAACATTTAGAGGAGTAAACGACTCTTGTGATTCGTCATACTGAGTGGATGGAATGACTGGAGGTGGCTGCGTGGTATATTGTGGCAAGTATACCAGTATTATTTGCGGAAGAGGAACGGATTTAGCGGATGCGATGGCCAACGGCGGTTTCTGATCCTGAAACCGTTGGTGGCCAATAAAGGGTTGTTTATTTTTGTAATTTCTTCCCCTCTGAGAACGAGGTTCAAAGTGGGGTTGGTTTGATGGTGGATGATGAAAGGATGGATTAGACTGCTCCTTGTCGCTTACTAACTTCGCGACGTAGCCCGGGTTACTCTTTTCTCCTCTGATGAACATATTTGCCAAACTTATCATTTCCTGATAAGTTCTTGGCTCCCTTAAATTCGCTTCAAATTTAAGGGGGCCCTCTCTAAAGCCATGAGTGAGGGAAACCCTGTATAGCTCTGGATCCACGTTCTGAACTTCCATGATCTCCTTCTGGAAGCGGTCTACGAAATGGGCCCACGTTTCGTCTTCCCGCTGCTTTATATCAAAAAGGGCCGCCGAGCCAATTTTCCTTTTTCTCGAGGTAGAGAATCTCAGCAGAAATTCCCTGCGCAGCTCCGCAAAACAACTGATTGACCTGGGGTGCAACCCGTAAAACCACTCCCTTGCTTGTCCTTCGAAGGATGTTACAAGGAGCTTACACTTAGTTGCATCCGAGAGTGTTCTCAGGGCAACGACCGACTCGAAGGCTTGCAAATGAACAGTGGGATCAGTTTCTCCATTGAAAGCTGGCATACGAGGTTCTCTGAAATTATTTGGGGCTGGCTCCCCTCGGACTTCGTCCACGAAGGGAGAAGTTTCTTCAACATCTTCATATAGAGGAGCAGGATAGTAAGCCGCCGAAGCTGCGGCTACTCGCGGACAAGCCGCCTGGAAGGAAGACCGGATAGCAGCTTCTGACGGGTAGGAGTGATGAACAACAACCTCAGGCGGGTAGGAGAGACGGGCCGCCCCTGGAAATCAAGGACTCGAGCCAGCATGCTGTGCGCGGCTTCCTGGTAGAAGTTTTGCCTGGCCGCAAAACCTTCTTGCAGTGGTTGGAAGTTGGCGGCTTGTGGTAGCGGGTAAGGAGGAGGTGGAGGAGGGACTGGAGTGACCGCTTGATTAACCGTGGCTTGCTGTGGAACTAACCGCTCGGTTAATAGAGCTAAAGTCTGACTGATTGCGTCCAAACGCTGATCAGTCGCCTTCTGAGCCCGCTCGGCTTCTCTTCTGGATTGCTCCAAGGCTTCCCATAAAGAGTCTTCACTGTGATCGGACATTGTAGCAAGGATTTCACCGACAATCCATGATCTGAAGGTCGCGTGTTTCTGTTGAATCCGAAATCGCACCTCCGAAGGAAATCGGAGGCTGCGGGCTGCCGGTTACTTTTTAGGTGGTGAAAACGAGACCGCTGGCAGCGGTCAAGGCCAAACTTCGCCCATCACGGCGAATGCCACTCCTGTGATGGGCTTTCCTTTGATTAATAAGAAGCGGTTACAGCGGGTTACAGATGCAGGAAAGCAGAAGCCGGCCGGTCAGGTAGGTCGCAAGACGGGAAACTCAAGACCGCAACTCAAACAAGCGAGCTCCTGGATTCGAGTGTTCGTATCTTGGGAATGTTGCCGCCCCCTATTTATAGGCTCGGGGGCCTGCCCAAACGGGTAGGGATAAAATAACCGCCTCCCGGGTATAGGAGAATCGGGAAGGCGGTGACGGGGTATAGAGAGAAGAAAACAAAAGAAGCCGCGCGACTTGGCGGCTTGAGCTCCTGGTATGCCCTAGCCGGAGACTAAAGATGCTGCGGTCAAGGCGATGATGTAGCCCAGGCGGTCTTCGTCTTAAGACCGCAGCCTGTCTGCTGGACTTGAGCCTTGATAACCTTCATGACGCAACCCGAGCGGTCTCCAGCGTAAGACCGCGGGTTGCCTTCTGGACCTGGACCCTGATAGCCTTCATGGCGCAACCCGAGCGGTCTCCATCTTAAGACCGTGGGTTGCCTTCTGAACTTGGACCCTAATAGCCTTCATGGCGCAACCCGAGCGATCTCCATCTTGAGACTGTGGGTTGCCTTCTGGTTTTGCCTTGGTGATCTTCAATCTCTGGAGGCAATCTGAATCATGTCAGACCGCCCGGTTTGGCTGGTTGGTGCTGATGGACCTTTGCTGAACCTGGACTGGGCGACCTTTATCCTCAGGCCGCCTGGTCTGTGAGAAGGGTTACTCGGAAGCGGTCTTTTGGGTAAACAAAGTCCACATCACATAGAAAGTAAAAACCATCATAAAGAGATGTCCACATTAGATATCTGAATAAAAGGTATGATAATAATAATGGGCTCATGCCCTGTACATCAATTCCTCACTACATTTTCTCTCACAGAAGCGAAAATACTAAAGCTAAACGATGCTCACGGATCCTGCTAATGGTGCTCCCGTGCTAGACTGCCCTGTCTCCATCTGCACAGGCCTCTGGTGCTGCAGCATCTCCTCGGTCCCCTAAAATGATAAGGTCCACCGACCGTCAGTCAAACTTGACTCAACCAATCCCCCACCCCTCCCCCGGTGACTCCTAGGCATCGAGCGGGAGGAACGAAGCAGAGGACAACAAGGGGTGTAAACAATAGCAGATGACGGGAATGTATTCTATAAGGAATGTCTACCACTACGCAATATATATCATAACCGAAGCAGTAAGTAAAGTAGAGTAAGAACAAGTAAAGAAAACAAGTAGAGCAAATATATAAAGGTAAGTAAGGAAAAGTAACCGTTGATTTATAGGAATGCCCACACAAACCTATAGACCAAGGGGTCGTTTAGCAAGGCCTATCGTATAAAATGTCCCATAACCAATTTATACGATAGGGGTAAGGGTAGAAATGCAATTATATGCTATGTCATGCAAGTATGCAGTTTAATGTTATGTTCATACAAGTGTAACTCACACACTACGAGTCTATGCACACAGACCTTTAGTTCCCCCTTTTTGGAGCTAGCAAAACTCCCAGGATACTCCCGTAGTGGCAAACAGAAGTGGTGGGTTGGGCCTCACCCACCTCTAGGTTGGTATTTGCACTACCTAACCTAGACCTAACGTATGCCTCAACGTTAAGAACACAACAGCGGAGCTCCTGCGTACTCTTGCTGGTTAGACCACCAGACTTGTCTTGGTAAAGGGTTGTCCACACTTACCGAGCCCAAGTATTAATGTCGGTGCAACGACCATCAACACTAAGGACCCACCACCTTATGCACATGCAAACATGTTTACCATCTATCTCCGAGCCATAAGCTCCGTGGGCAAACCCGTCCGTTACAATAAATATTGCTGAGTCACAAACTCACCAGACTAATGAGTCTACTACCCGAGGATTACCTGGTAAGGGGCTCACTACGGTACTAGGAACTATAATGAGATGACACCCCAAGGCTCCCTTTCTCAAGACACTTAAGGTTATTAGTATCTACCCATATGCACAACCCTCTTACCGTTTCACTTGTATTAACCCTAGGGGGTTTATGACACTCCCAGGGGAAAAGGTGATCTTTCGTCAATCCCAAGCACGACCTTACCCTTAAACCACCTAGCACTCCAGTCACATAAATACCTTTTGGTGGCCTCAACCTCTTCAAGCTGACCAGTCCTACCAAAATGGCTCTACAGGGGGATAATGTGCCCCTATTGACCTGAAACAAATTTTCAATTATTCTACACACCAAGGGCTACAAATTTATTGTTAGGCACTGTTTCATCAGAGGTAGTCTAGTAATTTTAATAATTAAAAGAAAACTCTGCAAAAAGTGTGACAGAAATGAAATATATCTTTTTAATCATATGAAATGATTCTGCATGAATCTTGGTGCAGATCTGATGACTCCTGGTCGTCTTCTTCCTCTAGCCAAGGGCTGGGATTAGCCCGTCGAGTGCTCACTTCCTCCTCACTTTCCCGACCACCTGAGCGCCGCCCTGGCCGACCAATGCCACCGCCACCTTCATTGAGGTGGTGGCCGACGATTAGGGGTGGTTGGCCGGCCGGAGGTGGCCGGAGTGAGGGGTTTTTGTGGGGGAAAGAGGGATCGAAACGAGCCATATTAGAAGCTTGATTCGAGCCCGATTTGACTCGAATCAAGCCCCAATCTAGATGAAGATCTAGCACTAGAGGAGAGGAAGCAGATCGGACCTGTGTGGGGGCCTGGTGGCGCGTATTCCAGCGAGTCACCATTGCCAGTGGTGGAGCTTCTGGTTCCATGCTGATCTAGGCCTCCTCTGCATGATTCTCACTGGAAGGTTGGGGGTTTTCCTCCTCTCTGATCACTGAAGGTAATGGGGGTCTCAATTCGAGCTTGGGTGGCCTTATTCCTGAAAGCCATTAATGACCATTAACTAAGATTCCGGTTACACTTGAGGGGGGAATGAATTGGCCATCAATTAGGTCAGGAAGAGGCTGAAAACTTCTCCTCTCCCCAAGGGGAGATGATTGGTGCCATCAATTGCTCTGATTGGGGGTTTCTTCTTCCTCCCCATTAACTCCCCTTTCTTTCTCTCTCTTTCAAATTGGGCTTTCTCTCTCCTGGTCGATTCTCTTCAAATTGAATGGCCAACTTAGCAGCATTCAACCCCCATTAGGTGGTGGACCACATCAATTAGGTCTAGCTCAAGTGGGTTGGGTTCAATTTGGGCAAAATAGGTCATTTTGACCCAAATTTAGGATAAGGTTGACTTTGGTCAAATTGACCATTTGGGTTGACCCCAATGGGTGGCTTATGACCCATTGGCCTCCCTTGAGGGTTAAGAAGGTCTAGCTGGAGTCAATTTGTCAAGGTGAGGGTGAATTGCCCCTTAATAGGGCACTTTGACCAAAATAGGGCTAGAGTTGACTTTGGCAAAAATTGGCCAAATTGGAGGTCCCATGATGGGGATTTTTGGTCCATTAGGTCTCTAATGTTCTTATAAGGGTAAGGGCAGGGTCAATTTGGCATGGTGGAGGCCAATTGACCCTAATTGAGTTAGTTTGACTAATTTAGGGTTAGAGTTGACTTTCGTCAAATTGGCCCCTTTGGTTGACCCCAGTGGGTCCCTAGTGCTCCAAGGAGACCCCTAATGGGTTAGTGATACTATGGTGGGGGTCAAGGTTCAAGGTGAGGCCCTAAAGTTCAACCCTAGGCTAGGTATCTAAAAACTGCTATATGCAGACCACTTGGGTTTTCTCCTTCTCACCCAAGCTCACATGATCTTACACTCTTCCTATGGGTTTGTCATGGCCTAGTCATGAAAAAACCAACTTGTGGGTCTAACTATTTGGGGGATGTTACAAATCCCAATACATAAAAATAAAAATTTCGTCCTCGAAATTCTGGTTAAGCCTGTGGGATTTCTACTACAAGTAAGAAAATGTAACATCCCAAAAATTAAATTATACATGCTGCAAAGAGCTCCGGGTACTTTCGCTGCATCAGGTCCAATGGCTCCCAGGTATGATCCTCTTGTCCAAGATTCCTCCATAGGACCTAGACCAGCGGAACCTTCTTGCGCCGCAAGACTCGCAACTCCGAGTCGTTTATCCGAACCGGCTCCAGGTGAACCGATCTATCAGTAGCTACTGGCCCCTCCGTAATAGATATATGTTGCTCTGGCTGAAGTAGAGCCTTCCTAAGTGAGGAGACATGGAAAATGTCGTGCAGTCCCTCTAACTCTGGCGGTATCTCCAGTCAATAATCCAAGGGTCTGTTCCGCTCCAGGATCCTGTAAAGCCCCATATATCTTGGACTGAGCTTCTTCCACCCGCGAACCCGCGAGACTCCATGAATCAGACGTATCTTCAAGAAAACCTGATCTCCCACCTGGAACTCTACCATACGATGTCGTGCATCGTAGTACTTGGCCTGCCTGCTTTGGGCCTCCAACATCCTATCTCGAATCAGTCGCACCTGAGCCTCAGTGTCTTCCACGAACTCTGAGCCGAGTGCCTTGGGGTCCTCATCTTGAATCCAAGACAGTGGTGTCCTGCACCTCCGTCCGTATAAAGCCTCATAGAGTGCCCTGCCTATACTAGCCTGGTGACTGTTGTTTTATGAGAACTCGACTAATGGCAACAGTCTCTCTCATGGCTCCCTGCGGTCCAGAATGCAAAGACGTAGAAGATCCTCCAGGGTCCGGTTGGTAGGCTCCGTTTTCCCGCCTGTCTGGGGGTGGAAAGCTGCACTAAAAGTCAACCAGGTGCCTAGGTAGGCCTGCATCCCTCTCCACTCCCTCGACATAAATTGTCCATCTCGATCCGACACGATTGTCTTAGGCACACCATGATAACAAACAAACTGCTCCACGGACCTCCGTACCAAAACACCGACCGGAGCGTCCTTACTGACTGGAATGAATCTGGCCACCTTCGTCAATCTGTTGACGATCACCCGGATCGAGTCATTCCTTGCATGAGATCGGGGAAGGCCGTGTATAAAGTCCATCGTGATGCCGTCAAACTTCCACTCCGATACCGGGAGTGGCTGCAATAATCCGGCTGGGTTTCGGCACTCCCCCTTCATGAGTTGACAAGACTCGCAGTGAGTCACAAAATAGGTGATGTCCTTCTTCATACCTGGCCAATACATGGTCCTCTTCAGATACGCTATCATCTTGGTGATACCCGGGTACACGAAATATCTACTGCAATGAGCCTCTGTCATAATATCCTCCCAAATCTGGCTCCCTGCCGGTATATACACTCGGCCTCTAAAACTCAACAAGCCGTCCTTCAACAAATAGTCTCCAGCTGAGCCTGCCTCCAAGGATCTGAATATTGGCTCTAGTTTGGCATCCTGCCTCTGCCCATCCCTGATACGGTCCCGAATGTCATGTGTGGTACTCATCGCCGCTAAGTACTCTTCGTATAGCTCCAGATCGTCCTCGTTTACTAAGGAGACCTGCATGTCTTCGAACATCCATACTAGTTCCATGGCCATCAACTTGGGCTCTACTCCCGACGTGGTAGCTCTCCTGCTTAGTGCGTCCGCTACTATATTCACCTTCCATGGGTGGTAATGCATCGTGTACTGATAATCTGATAAGAATTCCACCCATCGCCTCTGCCAGATGTTCAGCTCCTTCTACGTATCTACGTACTTCAGATTCTTGTGATCTGAGAATATGTCGCAGTGGACACCGTAGAGGTATTGTCGCCAGATCTGTAGAGCGAATACAACTGCTCCCATCTCCAAGTCAAGCACCGGGTAATTTCGCTCATGATTCTTCAACTGGAGGGAAGCGTATGCTATCACGTGCCCGTTCTGCATCAGAACGACACCCATCCCCTGGTATGGCGCATCCGTGTACACCTAGAATCCTTCCTTCCCCGATGGAAGGGCAAGGATGGGGGCCATAATAAGTCGACCCTTCAGCTCTTGGAAGGGTGCCTCACACTGCGGTGTCCATGTTATAGTAGCATCCTTTTTCGTCAGGGATGTGAGCGGGAGGGCTATCTGGGAAAACCCCTGCACGAACTTCCGGTAATAGCCGGCAAGTCCCAAGAAACTCCTCACGTCGGTGTCTGTCTTCAATGGAGGCCAATCCCGTACTGCCTGGATCTTTGCTGGATCCACTGCTAGACCAACTCCACTGATATTATGGCCTAGGAAGGCCACCTCCTTCAGCCAAAACTAGCACTTGCTGAACTTCGCATACAGACGGTGCTCCCGAAGCTTCTCCAATGTTAGTGCCAAATGACGTGCACGTTCCTCCTCCGTCCTCGAATAGATGAGGATGTCATCGATGAACACAATGACAAAATTGTCGAGATAAGGCTCGAACACCCGGTTCATCAGGCTCATAAATGCTGATGGTGCATTTGTGAGTCCGAACGATATCACTATGAACTCATATAATCCGTATTGGCTGCTGAAATCCATCTTTGGGATGTCCTCCTCCTGGATCCTCAGCTGATAATACCCCGACCTCAAATACAGCTTTGAGAAGCACTGGGCTCCCTCTAGCTGGTCAAAAAGCTCATCTATCCTCGGCAAAGGGTATGTGTTCCGCACTGTCAGCCTATTCAGTGCTCTGTAGTCGATGTACAATTGGAGCATCCCATCCTTCTTCTTTACGAATAGAACTGGAGCTCCCCAAGGTGAGGAACTCAGTCTAACGAACCCATCTTCCACCAACTCCTGAAGCTGGCTTTGGAAATCCACTAACTTCTTCGGGGCCATCCTATAAGGAGCTCTTGATACCCGCTTTGCCCCCGACACCAACTGGATCTGGAAATCCTTCTCGCGGTGCGGTGGCAGCCCTGCCAACTTCTCTGGGAATACGTCGGCAAAATCCCGCACTACTGGGATACTACCTACAGAATCCTTTGCCTCGATCGCCTCGAACAACACCTGGTATACCTCATCTCCCTGTAAGTGGGCCTTGATGGCCTGAACTGATGATAAAAAGATACGGGAGGGGGGTTTGATACCTTCGATTACTACTTCTGAGTCTTCGTCCTTCAGAATAATCCTTCTCGCCGGGCAGTCAGTCCTTGCCTGATTCCCGTGCAGCCCGTTCATGCCTAGGATCAGATCAAAGTCCTTTATCTTCAAAAGTGTCACCGGCGCTTTGAACAGCTTCCCTCCAATCTCCACATTCATGTTGAACTTTGCCTTCATTATTATCTCTGATCGGTCCGGGAACCACACCCTCCTTAGAATGCCCTTGAAGTGCTGGACTTGGTCCAGGTCATCCATGAATTCTTCCAAGATGAACGAGTGTGAGGCAACCGTATCGAATAAGGTGTATGATGGCTTGCCGCAGACAAGTACTATACCTGGGTGATTTTTGTTTGTTTTGGTTCAATGCTACGGTAAAACTAAGGTTTGCTAGGTACTAATTAACATAAACCCAAAATACATTAAAAAAAATCTGTAATGACCCTTGCGGGGTCCCGAGGCTGAGCTAGGTCCAGAGCATACATCTGGTCCCTGTTCTGCCTCCGATCTCCGCCCTGAAATCCATGACCTCGTCCCCGTCCCCGTCCCCCGAAATGTTGGGCCTGTGGGGAAGCCTGTAGTGCTATTGGTGAATTCCTCTGATGGCAGTTCCTCCGGATGTGGCCGGTCTGGTGATAGTGGTAGCACTCTGGAGGTGGCCCACCTCCTCCAATCCTCAGCATCTCCCACATCTGTAGAGGCTGAGGAGACAACACTACTGGCTTCCTCTGCTCCTTTCTCTCCTCCTGGCGGGGTCGGCCCTCCATCCTTCTTTCCCCAGCATCTCGACCTCTCGGCTGGTCCCTTCTGCTTCCCCATCCCTGGTCCTCCATCGGCCTCTTCCTTATCCGAACACTTTGCTGGTCTACCTCCATCTTCTTGGCCATTTCCAGGATCATAGTCATACTACCGTCCGAGACGAAGAGGAGGGCCTACCTCAGCTCATCATGAAGGCCCATGTAGAACCTCTTTGCGTATCTTGCGTCATCCAGCTGATACGATACTGCAAACCGGGATAGGTGGGTAAACTCCTGGTGATACTCCAGAACTGTCCTGCTCCCCTGCCTCAACTGTAAAAATCTGTCCTCCAGCTCGTCTCTTGCAGACTGTGGCACAAAATGCTCTAGCAGTGCTGCCTTGAAATCATCGCAAGAAACATCTGCAGCCTCCAGTACTGCATATGATTTGTCCAGGAACCTCTTCCACCATCTCTTTGCATGGGACTCCAAGCATGAGACCACCAGTGGTACCTCTATATCTGCCGGGCACTGAATCCTTGTTAGCATCTCTTCCATGATGTCCACCCACTCCTCAGTCCTCACAACTGCTTCCGTCCTGAGGTATGATGGAGGGGAGAGACCGTGGAAGACGCTCAGCCAGTAGGCCCCAGGGTTTTGCTGAGGAGCCGGTGCCTGCTGTGCCCTGAATGTCTCCAGTATGATTGTCAGTGTTTGTCCCATCTCCGTCTGCTGGAACGGAGTAGGAGTCGGTGGTGGTGGAATGAAATTTGGAGTCGGTGGAACTCCATGCTGCGGTGTAGGGTTTGTCGCGGGCTACACAAGAAAATTTCATTCTTGAGGGACTTAGCTATAGAATATTCAGTTAGAAGTGGACTCTTCATGTGATTTCCCTTATGGACACACCATTGCTTCTGTTGCTAGTTTGTCCTCAATCTAATCTCGCGGGGGGGGGGGGGGGGGGGGGGGGGGGGGGGGGGGGGGGGGGGGGCAGGGTTTGTGGACTTCTTTTCTTTTCTCTGGATCGAGGTTTCCCTCTGATACCACTTTTAAGACCCCATTTTTTTCTTTACAAAAACTGGGTCTTATGCCCAGAACCGCCGCTTTGCGGTGACACCCTCGCTCGGGAGGGTCTCCACTACAAAGCGCCGATCCTGTCGGCCATATCAATCACAAAGAAATAAAGCTTAAACGATCTTATAAAAGCGGAGTCCACATCACATAGAAAGTAAAAACTATCATAAAGAGATGTCCACATCAGATATCTGAATAAAATGTACGATAATAATAAAGGGCTCATGCCCTGTACATCAATTCCTCACTACATTTTCTCTCGCGGAAGAAAAAATACTAAAGCTAAATGATGCTCACAGATCCTGCCAATGGTGCTCCCGTGCTAGACTACCCCGTCTCCATCTACACCGGCCTCTGGTGTTGCAGCATCTCCTCGGTCCCCTAAAATGATAAGGTCCACCGACCATCAGTCAAACTTGACTCAGCCAATCCCCCACCCCTCGCCTGATGACTCCAAGGCACCGAGTGGGAGGAACAAAGCGGAGGACAACAAGGGGTGTAAACAATACCAGATGACGGAAATGTATTCTACAGGGAATGTCGACCACTACGCAATATATATCATAACTGAAGCAGTAAGTAAAGTAGAGTAAGAACAAGTAAAGTAAACAAGTAGAGCAAATATATAATGGTGAGTAAGGAAAAGTAACCGTTGATTTATAGGAATGCCCACACAAACCTATAGACCAAGGGGGCGTTTAGCAAGGCCTATCGAATAAAATGTCCCATAACCAATTTATATGATAGGGGTAAGGGTAGAAATGCAATGATATGCTATGTCATGCAAGTATGCAGTTTAATGTTATGTTCATACAAGTGCAACTCAGACACTACGACTCTATGCGCACAGACCTCTAGTTCCCCCTTTTTGGAGCTAGCAAAACTCCTAGGATACTCCCGTAGTGGCAAACGGAAGAGGTGGGTTGGGCCTCGCCCACCTCTAGGTTGGTATTTGCACTACCTAACCTAGACCTAACATACGCCCCAATGCTAAGAACACAACAACGGAGCTCCTGCGTACTCTTGATGGTTAGACCACCATACTTGTCTTGGTAAAGGGTTGTCCACACTTACTGAGCCCATGTATTAATGTCGGTGCAATGACCATCAACACTAAGGACCCACCACCTTATGCACATGCAAACAAGTTTACCATCTATCTCCGAGCCATAAGCTCCCCGTGCTAACCCGTCCATCACAATAAACATTGCTGAGTCACAAACTCACCAGACTAATGAGTCTAATGCTACAACCACCGAGCCTACCGCTCGTAAGACCAAACCGACTAATGTACCCATGACAATGGGGTGTAAGTGGGGATATTACTTAGTTAATCTTATATAACAACTTAGCCCTACAATTCATGGTTAACCATGGACTTCCCAAGGATTACCCAGTGAGGGGCTCGCTACGACACTAGGAACTATAATGGGATGACACCCCAAGGCTCCCTTTCTCAAGACACTTAATGTTATTGGAATCTACCCATATGCATAACCCTCTTACCATTTCACTTATATTAACCCTAGGTGGTTTATGACATTCCCAGGGGAAAAGACGATCTTTCGTCCATCCCAAGCACGACCTTACCCTTAACCCACCTAGCACTCCAGTCACATAAATTCCCTTTTGGTGGCCTCAACCTCTTCAAGCTGACCATATACACCAACTAAACCCCAATTCCTCTTAGTAGGTCACTAGTTACCCAAGTTTTGCCATTTTACTATACGCAGACAAAACAAACTATATAAACCTCATAAGTAGATGTACTCCAAATATTCACCCACATGACACAAGATTATCACTGGAGGACTATCTTGGTATTATAAGACTGAACCTAGAGATTCATATTTTTCCTTAACACTTTAGTATTTATTTTAATTTCTCCAATATTTGGCGGGTATAGAAATGAACATGAAGTGTACGGTCTTATGATATGGCTCCCATAAAATTAAGGTAAATCTATCATGTCAAATTAATAGTAATAACAGAATATCACAATTTTACAATCAGGAATTGTCCTCTATTTATAATATTTAGCATCTACCCAAAGTTGGAGGTTAATGAAGAAACCATCAAAAATACTTATCCAAAAATTATGGAAAAATTACTAGACCTTCACATTAGTTAGAAAAGTCTACTGGCCAAATTTCAGAATTTATAAAGGCAAATTAATTACACAAATGAATATTCCAAAGTAACCCTTTCTAGGGAAAATTGTGAAGGAACCTACTGTTAAAAAATTCCAAAAATTATGAAAGAAATATCAGATCTCTAAGATGATCAGAAAGGTTTATTGGCTGAGTTTCACAATTTATAGAAATCAATTTCTCATTTAATTAAATATTTTGTGAGAATCCCAATTAGGACATGTTGTGAAGTAGCCTACTGATAACAATCTACAAAAATTACATAAAAATTTACAAAGATTCCTAGTGCCATGAAATGTCCTATCACCAAGTTGAAATTTTTTCCAGATAGTATTGGACCCTCTTTTATTTTTCTTAAGACTGAGACAAAATAAATGCTTTGTGAATAAAGTACTGGTTAAATCATTTAATTAAATACACAAAAATTACCAGAGGTCCATCATATAATTATAAAGGCACCACCATGGTTTCATCATCATCCAAGACAGTATGAATATGTAAATCCCTTTAATAATTAAAAGACCTAGAAAGGTTATAACCAAATTTAGGGGGAATAAGGGTTCATAAACTCCTTCTAAAATTTCCAAGGGCATTATTACCACCTTTGAACTTGTACACCAAATTACATGACCATTCCATAACATTTGACCCCATGTCCTTCACAAAGCTCAAAATGCAACCCTAAGGGTAAAGCTAGGGTTTTGGGGCAAATCCACCCCACATCACCGCAACTCACTCATGGAGGTGTTTTAGGTGATCCTAAACCAGTGGCCAAGGTGTCTCCTCATGTTGATGAGATTTGACCACAATACCCCAAAATGAACACCATACCTTAATTTTGACCTAGTTTGACCCAACTTGGGTTAATAAATTACCCAACTAAATCAGTCCCAATTGGGCTGAAATTTTTACCAAGGTTATATAATAACCCTAAGGAGAACACACCAAAATTTGGAGGGGATTGGGGGTCATTAGACCAATTAAATAATTAACATTTGAATTATGAAATTATTATAAAAACCTTAGAAAAATGTTCTCCTAAAATTCCCATCTTTTGATATGATAAGGGGGTTGATACAAGTAGCCTAGGTTTCTATTTTCAAGTCAATCCCCTGACCCAATCAAAAGTTATTCAAGAAAAGGTGACTGTGTTGGATCTATAGGTGCCCTTAGAGGGGGGGGGGGGGCGAGCGAGTGAATAAGGGTTTTAAAATTTTTAGAGATTATGAGAGAAAATAATTCTCAGACACTACCGCCAGCGGTAGTGTTACCGCTCGACGTTAGTGACAGAGAAATTAGCTTTCAGGTTAAGACGGTGAAAATCAAAGAGCATGAATCATAGATGAAGAAATAAACATATTTTCATTAATCATCAAATCGAAATACATATGTTTACAAAAACTTTTCCAATAACGCTTGGAAAGAGGCGACAAATGAAGAACTCTTTTTCGTTTTCTATACCGACCCTTCTCCCATGGACCGGTTGGCTTTAGCCTATCTCTCCCCAGATAAGGCCTCAAGCCGCTCTAGCCAATCTATCACCAGAAAGGCCTCGAGCACCCCCTAGATCTACTCCCTAAACCTAGTCGCCAACACAAGGCGAATTACTCCCTAAGTCCTACCCAGACCTAGTCGCCAACACGAGGCGAATTTCTCTACCGAACAAAAGATATAAAAATATTACAAATGAAAAATAACAACTAAAGACAAACTCCCTCTTAGGTTGAACTCGAAGATCTTGTCAAAGGTGTGCTGAAGTAATCCTTTGAGTTGATGCATGCGACCTTCTTGTAGAATAAGCGTGTTGGTTCTTTCTTCGAGTTCCTTGCGTTCACGAACATTGACTGAGTTGTCTTGGCTGCTTCTGAAGGCACTCACGAGTGCTCTGAAATAAGGCTTCAATAACTTTTGTAACAGCAAGAAGTAATAGAGGAAGCACCACTCTTTAAATAGTTTCGATAGCTACCGCCTGCGCTAGTACTACCGCCCCGCGATAGTAACATGACGCGCACACAGATCGTGGCAGTTAAGGAAACTTCTGAGCGCAAACGGTTGTGACAGCCTAGCGCGCCGGGGGTAACACAATCGCCCCGCGATAGTGTGATTTCCTTCCTTCATCCAATATCTCTTTCCAAATTTGCCCTTCAATCAACTGCAGACGGGATGTTTCCAAAAGCTACCACCGGGCACTAGACCTAGCGCGCCGCCATAGTACTTGCCAAACATAGCGACCCGTCGACATTCCTTTTTCTCCATTTTACTTTATGTCAATAGTTTACAAATATGCTAGCGCCAGCGTCAGTGCTAGCGCTCCGCGGTAGATTATTTCATCGGGCGCATTTTCGTCGAGCTGACCTCAGCTTTCGTCGATCTCAATCTGGTTCGTCGAATGGAAACTTGTTTTCGTCGATCTCAATCTGGTTCGTCGAACGACATCATTTTCTTCGAACACCATTTCGTCTTTCGGACGCTAGCGCCAGCGTTAGTGCTAACGCTCCGCGGTAGAGCAGCAATTCGTCGATCGGCCCTCATCTCTCGTCGAACGCCCTGATATGAATTTCGTCAAATGGAACTAGCGCCAACAGTAGTATTACCGCTCTGCGGTATGTCATTCACTTCATCGAGCTCCGCGGTAGAGCTTGCAGTTCGTCGAACGGAGCACCGAGTTCGTCGAACCCAGTTCGTCGAACGCAGCATCCAGTTCATCGAACGCAGGTTTCCTTCTCAGCGGTTGTTAGCGCCAGCAGTAGGCTTAATGCGGTGCGGTAGAGCTTTCAAATCTTCTCAGCGGTTTCGACTCAGCGGTTTCATCTCAGTGGTTTCGTTTGTGCTAACGCCAGCGGTAAGGTTAGCGCGGTGCGGTAGCAACAACACACAGCACCATGGAGATTTGAAAGCACAGAATCCTGCATACTATAAACACAAAATAAGTATGATCAAATATAATAGGATTTGTTATTGTCAAACCAAAAGATGCGGAAAGCAAGTTCCAACAAACTCCCCCTTTTGATAATAACAAATCCCCTTAGAAAGAAATAATACAATTGATAGGAATTTGTGTTTATAATAGAGATAAGCATGAAATTTAAGACATGTGCATATGCTCCCTCTAAATGAATGCTCCCCCTACAATAAATCTTCCTATGAACTTAACTCCCCAAACATGTAAATTTCTTTCAAATTTATTCTCCCCCTTTTGGTTTTATCAAAAGAGGGTGGAGAGGAAGGCCAACGAAAAGTGTGAAATTACTGTGTATAAAGGGAATGAGCATGATAAAGAGTTTAAACACTTAAGAAAAAATACAATATATAGGAGAGAGAAAACAAGGAATGTGAAGAAATAGTCATAAAGAAACCACTTGTTGGGAAAATGTATTCATGATCGAGCGTACAAGTGGTAATGATGTGGAAAGCATGACGAAATAATTTTTGGTTGAAATGAACATTTAGATAGGAATTTAGAAGCATAGTATATAATTAAGCATTTTAAACATAACAAAATAGATGTTGTAGCATTTTGAGTAGACATAGCCATGCACTAGTTTTGAAAGATATGCAATATAGAGTATTCATGGCGTAGCGGAAAAAAATATGTAAGCATGATATAATATATCAAGACAAGATAGAAGACTACAATGCTCAAAAATTTAGAAATCAAGTACACTTATACATTGTAATGATCATGCAAGACTATCTAGTGCATTTACTTATGAATTTAAAGAATACATGTAGATATGACAATTGACTCCAATTCTCATGAGTAGAAGGCTTACAAGTGAAAATGATGTGTACAAAATAGTGTTTTTGATAAAAGTATACATATGAGTTAATTAAAACACAGGGCATGTATAATGAAATAAACACAATATTATTGAAGAAGCACTTTTAGAGTTACTTCTACCCACAAAGCTATATAAAATTTTCAATGCACATAGAAGAATAGTACAACTACCAAGGTGCTCTGCACACACAATGCTTATTAAGACTTATCTGGGTGCATAGTAGTGCTTGGGGAATCACAATTATTATTTTGAATTGTAGTTTTTTTGTGATTCGGTATACAAGAAGAAGTAGGGTAAAAGAAAAAAAATGTTTGCAACAAGGCACTTTACAATTCTCTCCAAGGTGCTCAACCTTACAATGCTCATTAAGACTTATCAGGAGGGTGAGTAGTGCTTGGTGGAGTTATCTTTGTCAATTTATTCATTTGAATTTTAGCTTAACGACAAAGGTCTCAGAATTAACTTGTATGTGCAAACAAAAGATTTTGAAAAAGACACACTTCTTCAAAAAATAGGTGCATGAAAAAGATTTTTACTTGTGGTGTAGATAAAACTAATCATGCCTAACAATAATATGACGTTGTTACACTACATAATCATGTAAGATAAGATTAAATGCAGATGTAGTTTGTCAAAAAGTGTGAGTGAAACAAAATCATTAACAAATATAAGCCATTTACTCATACATAGAGGCATGCTATGCAATACTACACATGATTTCTATCATCAATTTCAAAGCACACGTAAGATAATGGTCAAGGCATGATACAAAAAAAATAATGTTATTAAGATACTTGAACTAGAGAAAGAAACATTGTATACTAAGCTAGGCAAGATAAACAATATCATCCTTGAAACATTGAAAATCTACATCAGTTTTTATAAATTCTAAGTTTTTCAAAAAAACAAAAAGAAAACAAATAGAAAGCATGTTTTGATGTTTTAATTGGTTTTTCAACTTTGTAGTTTGTTTTGATATAAAAAAATGTTTTTGGTTGGATTTTGATTTGTTCCATTTTTTTTGTGTTTTTGGAATTTTAAAAGAAAATAACAAAAACTGAAAGATAAGAATGAAAAAAAATAATCAGAAGCAAAAAAAATGAAAGAAAAGGAAACTGGAAGGTCATAGAATATCCACTAAGGCCAGCGGTAACAAGATACAGCCGCACATTAGCGATAGAGCTTGATTTTTTGGGAAATTGAAATTTTTGATTTTTGATTTTGATTAAGTGTCCTTAGATAAGCTTAATGCAGAAATTTTAGAATTTTTGAAGATCTCTAGGTGGATCAAATTTGCATGAAACTATGGTTTTTTCAAATACTTGCGTTTTACAAAAACATTTAAGCACAAAAGGATGCAGACACAAGAGGACATTTTCAAACACTCCAAATATGCATGATATTAGTGATGAGTAATGGAATGTTCATGCAGTGAGTAATATAAGTATGTCCTAAGATTTAAAACAACCCGGACTAATTGTCTACACCCTAGCCCCATACTAAGTGACGGATGGGCATGAGGAGCTGCACACATGCCGTAAGTTGGTGTGTTAATCCCATATGCACACACTAAAGAACGCTCAACCTAGCACTCTTTCCCCCCAGTGCCTCACAAGGCCTCACTGGAACCCTGCCTGGTTAAGGATAAGACATGTCTTAGAGGTTAGGTTTCTAATGCATACAACCCTACGCCCCCGCTATTGTGAGATATAACATCATGGGTGAATAATCTTTTGGACAACCTATGCTTTTAACCTATGGGTTGCTTTATAAACTATGAGCTTTTATGCGTGATTAATTTCTTAGTATATTTGATTTTAAAGCAACATAGTTAATCTGAGTTTTAACTTTCAATTACTCTTATTTAAGATTGATTCATTATGGCAATACAAATATAACTAGCATGGATGATAATATTTATTAGTTGATATTGCTAGATACGACGAGTTTGAATGTTGTGTTATGCCATAAAGTTAATTGATATAATGTTGCATGTATTTAACAATAGTGATTCAAATTTTAGACATAGAATAGAGTGATGATTCAAATTTAATCATTCATATTGATATAAAGTTAATTCTATGATCTAAAACATAAAAGAGATACATACAAGACATAATAAATTCATATAATAATCATGATCACAAACAATGTGTTGGAAGCAATAAGATCTTTTGTAGTTCTACTTGATGTTTGAATTAAGAGATCTATTGAATTGGAAAGATTATTATACATGTCATGAATTTTAACATATAGGAATTATATACTCATAATCAATTGTTTCAGAAAATAATATTTTGGATAAATCAGAATTTAGGAAGATTATGCTACCGCCAGCGTTAGAACCTAACACCAGGCGCTAGCAATAGAGTTGAGATTCTCAAATGGTTTTTGCAATTTTTCAATTCTGATTTGGCATGATTATGATTAAACATACTAGGGGTAATCAAAATAATGCAAATATATTAGATACCTAAGCAAAACTTGCGCATTTTATAAATTTAGCCTAATACCCCTAAAATACCTTTTACATCCATTTCCACAATTATTTCATTTAGTCTTAGAAATATCATATGACAAATTTAGTTTTCAAATTTTATAAGACTTTTAGGAATGGATTTAGAGGGATAAAAATAAAAGGATAAATAGATCACTTAAAAAATAATATGACTTTTTATTCAATTTCATCCAATCTGATTTGTTAAAGAAGTTTCGCTTAATGTGTCAAAGTCATATCACATGTTATATAAAGTGACCATAAACATTTTGGATCAAAAATACAAAACAAACAAAAGAAAAAGAAATAAAGCACATCATGAAGTAGAGTATTGATATTTCATTTTTAATTGATTTCTACTTCATGCAAATGATATGGTACTATTGAATAAGAGATTTAGGTATCCAAAGAGGACCGAGTGAGACGGTTCCTTTGGGTACCCAAATACAACGTGTTTGCTTTTGGGGAGATAGAATTGAATGGGCCCTTTTGAATGGAGTTTGTGTTTCTTCTTTAGCTTTGGGTCTCCATTCAAATTTTGGTTTAACATTATCTTTAGTTTTCAAATTCCCATAATCATTTACTTGAATATTTGGATCAAAAGTATTTTTGAATTTATAATTTGAAGGAAATTTGATTGCATTTAATTTTAGGATGGGAGAAACATGATTTTGTAAATAATGGTGATTTTGATTTTGATTTACAAATCATTTATGTTCCTTACTCCCATTTTTAAACTTAGTTAAGATGTTCATATTCATATTCAACTTGTTTTTAGATATAGTTTGATATTATGAATTTATATTTACAATTTTCATAAGCAAGTTGATTTTTTATTTTAATTCATCATTCTTGATTTTTAGATTATGTCTAGCTTTATTATATGCGATTGTGCTATTTTTAAGAGTGAAGACAATTGAATCATTATGATTTTGATAATTATTTCTATATTCATCAAATGTTTCATCCATCTCTTTAATTTCAATTTTATAGTCTTTACACTTAGCACAATCATTTTTCAGAGAAGTGTTTTGTAAACATAATTTTTCATTTCGTTCTTTTACTAAAGTAAACTCTTTTTTCAAGTTCCTTGAATTTTTCTTTAATATTATTACAATCGAAATAAGATATAGAGTTTTCAAATGAAGAGCATGATGGAGATATAATCATTTCATTTTTGGATTCTACCTTCACATTTGCTTTCAAAGTTTTATTTTCTAAACGTAATTTTGCATTTGCCATTTTTAGTTTCTTAATCTTACGTTTAGTAATTTGTAGCAATTGTAATGTAGAAATAGAAGTACAGAAAATAGGAGATTTTGATTTCCTTACAGCGCTTGTGGATGAGGCAAGATTTGAACATATTGTTCCTTTGTCTTCTTCATCTTCCTCTTCCAAACAAGAGTTTCCATCATCCTTTCCGCTTGATGAGCATTCCATGGATCCGTCATGAGAGGAGAATTCTTGAAGACTTTTGCACGCTTGCATATTCTCTGGTTCTTGCGATTGTTCCATACCTGTAGAAGAAGAATCATAAGTTCTTTCAAGAAAATTCCCAATCTCATAGGCGGTAGGTAGAGTATAAATAAGTTTGAAAATATTTTGGTCTAACGCACAAAATATACTATTCATAGATTTTGCATTTAAAATAATTTCGTTTCTAGTTAGTACGCTAGGTGGCTTTTCAATAGTAATATTCCAAACTTTTTCATCCAAGTCCTTAAGAAAATTTTCATTAATATTTTCCACCCTTTATAATTTTTACCCATAAATAAAGGTGGCGATAATACTTTTTCATTTATATTAAAATTTTCCCCACTCGTAGAAGCGAGATCATGATCAAGAGACGCCATTATTGTAAGATCCCGACTTTTATTGGGCCACTAGACCCTAGTGAGCCCAATAAAAGTAGGCCCGAGCGGTAGAAAACTACCATTTTAAGTAATGTTGCGCGCCGCAATGAAGTCATTGGGGTGTAGTGACCAAATGAACCCCGAATTGACTTCCGTCAGTTCCGTTAGACTCGTAGGAACAATACGAGCGCAACGGAATTCGTTGCACTGCGATCCGAGATCGTTTGGAGAAAACGACCATTTCGGGTGTCGTAGCGCGCCACTACCTCATTATTATGAATAGTGACCGTACGAACCCCGAATTGACTTACGTCAGTTCCGTTAGACTCGTATGAACAATACGAGCGCAACGGAATTCGTTGCACTGCGATCCGAGATCGTTTGGAGAAAACGACCATTTCGGGTGTTGTAGCGCGCCACTACCTCATTATTATGAATAGTGACCGTACGAACCCCGAATTGACTTCCGTCAGTTCCGTTAGACTCGTATGAACAATACGAGCGCAACGGAATTCGTTGCACTTCGATCCGAGGTTGTTTGGAGAAAACGACCATTTCGGGTGTCGTAGCGCGCCACTACCTCATTATTATGAATAGTGACCGTACGAACCCCGAATTGACTTCCGTCAGTTCTGTTAGACTCGTATGAACAATACAAGCGCAACGGAATTCGTTGCACTGCGATCCGAGATCGTTTGGAGAAAATGACCACTTCGGGTGTCGTAGCGCGCCATTACCTCATTATTATGAATAGTGGCCGTACGAACCCAAAATTGACTTCCGTCAGTTCCGTTAGACTCGTATAAACAATACGAGCGCAACGGAATTCGTTGCACTTCGATCCGAGGTCGTTTGGAGAAAATGACCATTTCGGGTGTCGTAGCGCGCCACTACCTCATTATTATGAATAGTGACCGTACGAACCCCGAATTGACTCCCGTCAGTTCCGTTAGACTCGTATGAACAATGCGAGCGCAACGGAATTCGTTTCACCTCGATTCAAGGTCGTATGGAGAGTATGCCATTTTAGGGCTATGCAGACCACATCAATGCAACACACGAAATATAAAGCGCACGAACCCGGCATCAGCCCCGACAAATCATAATGGACTCCTGGATCATGGGAGACCCCGTCCTAGGTTAACCTTGGTCAACCCCCCCCCCCCCCCCCCCCCCCTCCGACTTGAAATTTATTGGGAAATGAAAAGAAAAGGGGGGGGGGGAGGAGAGAGAAAGCCCCCCCCCCCCCAAGAAAGGGGGCTGCCCATGAATAGGTAGCCCCTATTTGGGGCAAAGTGGGCAGGAGAGAGAGAAGGGAGGGGAGGGGGAGAAAATATCTTCCCCTCCCTTAACCCCATATGGGGGAAAAGGAGGATAGTGGTGGGGGGGGGGGGGGGGGGGGAGACCTCCCCCTTCCTATAAAAGGAGGGCAAAGCCCCTCCTTTCAAAAAAACCACCCTCCCCCTCTTAAGCTCTCCCCCCTGCCAGCAAACTCAGCCACCCCCTCCTCCTCCACCCTGCCGGAGCAAGCCCAGCCAGCCCAAGCCGCCGCCACCTCCCTCCTTCCTCATGGTCGGCCGCACCTCCAACACCCGAGCCCCCCATCCCCAGGTAGAACTCTCCCCCTCCTCCTTCCTACCTCCCGGCGAAGGCCACCCCTCTCCCCTTCGCCGGAGCGCCGCCGGCCGCCGCCCCGAGCCTTGCAAGGCTCGAGGAGAAAGCTGGCCGTGGAAACCCTCTTCCCCAGCGCCGGTGGTGGCGTTGGGGGAGGTAGGCCCCCTCCTAGGGGCCTCGACGCCAGCGCAGGGGAGGCAGTCGGTCCGTCGGAGGACGCAGCCCCGACGGCACCCGTGGCCTCCCCCTACTCTTCTTCCTGTAAGGGTTGAAACCCCTCCCCCGGTGGCGGCCGGCGGCGCCAGGACGCCGGACCCCCGACGGAGGTCTGCCCCCTCCCCGGCGCCCCGACCAGGGGCGGCAGGGAGGTCCCTCCCCGAGGAGACGGCGGCGCGGCCAGCTGCATGGCCCATGCAGGCTGCGCCGCGCCTCCCCCTCCCCTCCTGCTCAAGTTCCCGGTGGGGTCCGGCAGCGCCAGGCCGCCGGACCACCACCGGGGTGGCCGCCGACCCCCGACGCACTGACTGGGGGTGGCGCCGGTGCCCTCCCAGCGGAGGTGGCCGCGCGGCTGGCCTGCATGGCCCATGCAGGCCGCGCCCCCGCCTCCCGTATCCTTATTCGCCCTCCCCCGGCGGTGGCCGGTGGCAGCAGGCCGCCGGACCACCACCAGAGGAGTCGCCGGCCCCCAGCGCACCGAACGGGGACGGCGCCAACCCCTCCGACCGCTGCCCGGCGGCAGCTGGGGCCGCCTTCGGGCGGGGATGGCGGGAGCCGTCCGATCTCCCCCAGGAGATCGGGCGGCCTCCCGCACCTTAATTCCCGCCTTTCCCCCACCTCAGCATACGTGCCCCCACAGCAGATCCATCGCGGATCCGCTGCGGGGGCTGCGGGAGGGCGCAGGGTGCAAGACCCCTGCGCCTCCTCCCTTTCCCTATCCGCACCCCAAAACAGCCCCTCCCCCACTTTAATTTTTTAAGGGCAAATGGGGCATTTTCAGGGGAAACTTTCTAAATGGAAAATGTGCCCCACTCTAAGGGGCACCTCCAGTAATTTTTGGGGAATTTTAGGAAAAGATTTAATATTTTTATAACCCATTATAAAGTTTATTTTAAGAAAATAAACGCCCAAATAAGTTCGCAAAAATCACCAAAAATCTTGGGCTCTAATTAAAGGTATTTTTCAACTACTATCAAAGTTGGGATGTGTGACCAAGCTAAAGTACGAGCAGTACGAGACTGGCCTCCACTGAAGGCAGCAGCAGACATCTGGAGTTTCCTTCGCCTCACCGGTTACTACCGAAAGTTTGTTGAGGGCTTCTCTAAGATTGCATTACCACTTACCGCCCTAACCAAAAAGGACGTGACGTTACAGTGGTCTCCTGAATGCGAAGCAGCGTTCATAGAGCTAAAAAGCCGACTGATATCAGCCCCGATTCTGACACTTCCCTCAGGTACAGAGGGCTTCCAGATCTACGCCGACGCATCACTGAAGGGATTGGGAGCCGTACTAATGCAACACGGCAAAGTAATAGCATACGCCTCCCGGCAACTGAAGCCTCACGAACTAAACTACGCCACCCATGATCTAGAACTGGGTGCAGCAGTTTTCGCATTAAAAGTTGGAGGCACTACCTCTACGGAGTGCGATGCGAGATCTTCTCCGATCATAAAAGCCTCAAATACATCTTCACCCAGAAGAAGCTAAATCTTCGACAGCGCCGGTGCCTAGAGTTCTTATGCGATTACGACTTCGCTCTCCAATATCATCCCGGCAAGGCCAATAAGGTTGCAAATGCTTTAAGTAGGCAAACTTTGATGGCCAGTAGCTGGCTGGAGATGATACCAGAGGTGTTGATCAAGTCCTTGGCAGACTTGGATATCATCCTCGATACCCGCAGGAACCCGATGGAATATCAGGCCCACCTCTATTGGATGGAGATACAGTGTGACATCAGGGATAGAATACGAGAAGCCCAGAAGATCGATGTCGAAGCAGCCCCGATCATTCAAGCCTTGCAACACGGTGCGCAAGAAGACTACAACTTGTATGATAGAATCCTGCAGTACAGACACCGCATATTTTTTCCCGCTGCAGAGGGAATCCGGGAAGAGATCCTCCTTAAAGCACACCAAATGAGGTACTCCATACACCCGGGGGTAGTGAAGATGTACACGGACCTGCGAAGGACACTGTACTGGCCAGGAATGAAGAGGGACGTCACCGAATATGTAGCACACTGCCAAACCTGCCAAATGGTCAAGGCAGAATGTCGTAGCCCAGGAGGTCTACTACAACCCCTGCCGATTCCGGATTAGAAATTCGAAGATATCTCCATGGACTTCGTCCATGGCTTACCCCGATGTCGTGCAGGAAACGACTCAATATAGGTCGTAGTAGATCGCCTCACCAAAGTGGCTCGATTCATTCCGAACAGACAAGGCGACGGCGTCGACATATTAGCCCGGCTATTTATAGAGCAGGTGGTATGATTTCACGGGGTACCCAAGTCGATCGTGTCTGACCGCGATGGATGCTTCACGTCAAAAGAATGGAGGCGAGTGCAGGCTTATCTGGGAACCAGATTAGCTTTTAGTACCGCCTTCCATCCCCAGACCGACGGGCAAACGGAAAGGACGATGGAAGACCTCCTCCGATTATGCATAGTGGAACACAACGAGCCTTGGGAGCAGTTACTGCCCTTAGTGGAGTTCTCATACAATAACAGCTTCTAGGCGAGCATCAAAATGGCACCTTACGAAGCCCTTTACGAAAGACGTTGTCAAACACCACTATCATGGGCACAGGACGAGGACCCCGAAGCTTTAGGAGTCACCTATATAGATGATACCACGACAGCTATAAGGTTGATTCAAGAACGTATGCTGGAGGCATAGAGTCGTCAAGCCAAATATTATGATGCACGTCATCGGATGGTGGAATTCAACGTAGGAGATATGGTTTTCTTGAAAATTAAGCCTATGCACGGGATATCCCGAATAAAGAAGCAGAAAAAGCTGGACCCCCGCTATTTAGGCCCATATCAAGTCATCGAAAGAGTTGGCCCGGTGGCTTATAGGTTAGCTCTGCCAGCTGAACTGGGAAACCTTCACGACGTATTTCATGTCTCCTCCTTAAGACGTGTTCTACGCCAACCGGAGCAGCATCTACCCACACCACCAACATCAGTACAATCCGACTGATCCGTCCAACTCGAACCAGTGAAGATAGTGGACTCCAAGATCAAAGAACTGCGGAACAAAACCATCACAATGGTCAAGATCATGTGGTCAAACTGTGGACGCGAAGAGTTTACTTGGGAACCAGAAACGCTAGTTCGAGAAAAATACTCGGCACTCTTCCCCCAGGTATATCCTTTAAACCCCTACTTTGGCCAATTTTTGGGGACGATAATCTCTTTATTTTTATTGGATTGTAACATACCGACTTTTATTGGGCCACTAGACCCTAGTGAGCCCAATAAAAGTAGGCCCGAGCGGTAGAAAACTACCATTTTAAGTAATGTTGCGCGCTGCAATTAAGTCATTGGGGTGTAGTGACCAAATGAACCCTGAATTGACTTCCGTCAGTTCCGTTAGACTCGTAGGAAAAATACGAGCGCAACGGAATTCGTTGCACTGCGATCCGAGATCGTTTGGAAAAAAACGACCATTTCGGGTGTCGTAGC
The DNA here is from genome assembly GCA_033032865.1 of Dactylorhiza incarnata. Lineage (NCBI taxonomy): Eukaryota > Viridiplantae > Streptophyta > Magnoliopsida > Asparagales > Orchidaceae > Dactylorhiza > Dactylorhiza incarnata. Next base: position 11,129,845 of record JAWHQI010000033.1, on the reverse strand, counting down.
GCGCCACTACCTCATTATTATGAATAGTGACCGTATGAACCCCGAATTGACTTCCGCCAGTTCCGTTAGACTCGTATGAACAATACGAGCGCAACGGAATTCGTTGCACTGCGATCCGAGATCGTTTGGAGAAAATGACCATTTCGGGTGACGTAGCGCGCCACTACCTCATTATTATGAATAGTGACCGTATGAACCCCGAATTGACTTTCGTTAGTTCCGTTAGACTCGTATAAACAATACGAGCGCAACGAAACTCGTTGCACTTCGATCCGAGGTCGTTTGGAGAAAACGACCATTTCGGGTGTCGTAGCGCGCCACTACCTCATTATTATGAATAGTGACCGTACGAACCCCGAATTGACTTCCGTCAGTTCCGTTAGACTCGTATGAACAATACGAGTGCAACGGAATTCGTTGCACTGCGATCCGAGATCGTTTGGAGAAAACGACCATTTCGGGTGTCGTAGCGCGCCACTACCTCATTATTATGAATAGTGGTCGTACGAACCCCGAATTGACTTCCGTTAGTTTTGTTAGACTCGTATAAACAATACGAGCGCAACGGAATTCGTTGCACTTCGATACGAGGTCGTTTGGAGAAAACGACCATTTCGGGTGTCGTAGCGCGCCATTACCTCATTATTATGAATAGTGAACGTACGAACCCCGAATTGACTCCCGTCAGTTCCGTTAGACTCGTATGAACAATACGAGCGCAACGGAATTCGTTGCACCTCGATTCAAGATCGTATGGAGAGCATGACATTTTAGGGCTATGCAGACCACATCAGTGCAACGCACGAAATATAAAGCGCACGAACCCGACATCCGCCCCGGCAAATCATAATGGACCCCTGGATCATGGAAGACCCAGTCCTAGGTAAACCTCGGTCAACCCCCCCCCCCCCCCCCCCCCCCCCCCCGGCTTGAAATTTATTGGGAAATGAAAAGAAAAAGGGGGGAGGAGAGAGAAAGCCCCCCCCCCCCCCCCACCAAGAAAGGGGGCTTCCCATGAATAGGCAGGCCCTATTTGGGGCAAAGTGGGCAGGAGAGAGAGAAGGGAGGGGAGGGGGAGAAAATATCTTCCCCTCCCTTATCCCCATGTGGGGGAAAAGGAGGAGAGGGGGGGGGGGGGGGGAGACCTCCCCCTTCCTATAAAAGGAGGGCCAAGCCCCTCCTTTCAGAACACCACCCTCCCCCTCTCAAGCTCTCCCCCTGCCAGCAAACTCAGCCACCCCCTCCTCCTCCACCCTGCCGGAGCAAGCCCAGCCATCCCAAGCCGCCGCCACCTCCCTCCTCCCTCATGGCCGGTCGCACTTCCAACACCCGAGCCCCCCATCCCCAGGTAGAACTCTCCCCCTCCTCCTTCCTACCTCCCGGCAAAGGCTACCACTCTCCCCGTCGTCGGAGCTCCGCCGGCCGCCGCCCAGAGCCTTGCAAGGCTCGGGGAGAAAGCTGGCCGTGGAAACCCTCTTCCCCAGCGCCGGTGGTGGCGCTGGGGGAGGTAGGCCCCCTCCCAGGGGCCTCGACGCTGGCGCAGGGGAGGCGGTCGGGCCGCCGGAGGATGCAGCCCCGACGGCACCCGTGGCATCCCCCTCTTCTTCTTCCTGTAAGGGTTGAAACCCCTCCCCCGGCGGCGGCCAATGGCGCCAGGCCGCCGGACCCCCGCCGGAGGTCTGCCCCCTCCCCGAGGAGACGGCGGCGCGGCCAGCTGCATGGCCCATGCAGGCTGCGCCGCGCCTCCCCCTCCCCTCCTGCTCAAGTTCCCGGTGGGGTCCGGCGGTGCCAGGCCGCCGGACCACCACCGGGGTGGCCGCCGACCCCCGACGCACCGACTGGGGGTGGCGCCGGTGCCCTCCCAGCGGAGGCGGCGGCGCGGCTGGCCTGCAGGCCCATGCAGGCCGCGCCCCCGCCTCTCGTCTCCTTATTCGCTCTCCCCCGGCGGTGGCCGGCGGCAGCAGGCCGCCGGAACACCACCGGAGGAGTCGCCGGCCCCCAGCGCACTGACCGGGGGCGGCGCCGGCCCCTCCGACCGCTGCCCGGCGGCAGCTGGGGCCGCCTTCGGGCGGGGATGGCGGGAGCCGTCCGATCTCCCCTAGGAGATCGGGCGGCCTCCCGCACCTTAATTCCCTCCTTTCCCCCGCCTCAGCATACGTGCCACCATAGCAGATCCGCCGTGGATCCGCTGCGGGGGCCGCGGGAGGGCGCATGGTGCAAGACCCCTGCGCCTCCTCCCTTTCCCTATCCGCACCCCAAAACAGCCCCTCCCCCACTTTAATTTTTAAGGGCAAATGGGGCATTTTTAGGGGAAACATTCTAAATGGAAAATGTGCCCCACTCTAAGGGGCACCTCCAGTAATTTTTGGGGAATTTTAGGAAAAGATTTAATATATTTAAAACCCATTATAAAGTTTATTTTAAGAAAATAAACGCCCAAATAAGTTCGCAAAAATCACCAAAAATCATGGGCTCTAATTAAAGGTATTTTTCAACTACTATCAAAGTTGGGAGGTGTGACCTCTGGTTTTGGTCCTCCAAAAGCTTTTACAAGCAAAAATTAAACGCCCGAAAAAGAGCGAAATTCATCAAAATGAATCGGCGTCCCCTCGACGCATTTTTTTAAACGCTTAATAAAGATTACGCGTATCGATCTAAAGAATCGACTAAGTTCGGAATATCAACGCAAAATCGGAATGAAATCGCGGCGCGACGCTGAAACTCGATACCGCCGCGACAATAATAAAGGGACGAACTCGCGACAAAAGAATAAGAGCAGAATCTCCTCCTACGAACGGAGTCGACGAATGAAGCCTCCTCTTATGGAGTGATTGGACTACTAACCCTTTTTATATGCTTACTGCTTCCTGTACTTTCGTTTAAATCCTGTCTCGCACTGGTCCCCCGCATTTACATTTAGTACTTTCCTTTAAATCCAGTCTCGCACTGGTCCCCCGCATTTACATTCAGTACTTTCCTTTAAATCCAGTCTCGCACTGGTCCCCCGCATTTACATTCTGTACTTTCATTTAAGTCCAGTCTCGCACTGGTCCTGTCATTATGGCCTCTGCTTTCGTCCTAATTTTCTGCATATTATGGCCTCTGCTTTCGGCTTACTTTTCCGCTTAACATGGCCTCTGCTTTCGGCCTACTTTTCTGCTTAACATGGCCTCTGCTTTCGGCCTACTTTTCTGCTTAACATGGCCTCTGCTTTCGGCCTACTTCTCTGCTTAGTGTTATGGCCCCCTGCTTCCAGCCTAATTTACTTACTAAATGCAATGCTGTCGTGGCTATAATGCGGTGCTTATCCTCCCTTCTACGAGGCCTTAGTTGGGGAGAACCAGGAGTCGAGTCCCTCCTCCCAGGTTAGCCCCAAGCAAGGAGCCCTCATACCGCTAAGACTCCCGGTCAGAGGTTGTGGGACGGGTCGAGTAATCTGCCACGTACTTTAAGCGCTTGTTTTATTATTAAGCGGGTGAAGATTATTTGGAAGTGGCGGGTTGGTCATGCTCGCAGACCGTTCGTACCGGTGCGGGTGGGTTGACGACTCATGGCGACAGGGAGATGTGCACAGCAGGTTATCACCACTCCGAACCTGCAGTTTTTCCTCTGCTGGTCGGCCTATAAATCGGTTCGTCGGATGTCGCTCACATCCAGTTGGTACACCAAGTTGTACAGGAGGGCCTGAGTGATACGGTACGACTACATTTAGAAGTGGCAAGACTGGCCACTGTCACCGACGGCCACATCGGTGAGGCCCGCGGGGTTAGCTCCCCTGCTTGAAATAAAGCGGTCTAAATTGTGTCGACATAGGATCTTTTTGTGTGCGTACAGGTTTGAATACCTAGGTGTGTGTATGCGCGAAATAGTGTTGCGTATTTACCATACGACGCGATTACGGATATTAGGGCGGAAGGCCCTATCTATATATATGTAGATATATATATATATATATATATATATATATATATATATATATATGTTTACCTGCTGCTAACTCTCTTCCTTGCTTCGGTTATTTTATTTCCATCCTTTAGCCGCCCCCTGGATATGGATCCGGGGAGGGGATGTATTTTCTACTTAGCTCTGTGACTAACGGTTATTTCTTATAACCAATCACATGAGATGGGACAGCAAGGATCCCCCGCACCACAGGATGATATACCAGCCTTGGAGATGGCCCGTTCGATTACCCCAGCCTCGCCCCCTATCTTCCGCGACGTGAGTCCTAGATTATAGGACTAGACTAGGATCTTTTGTTTCGTCGATGTAGCCCCCGAGGCAAGTAGTTGTAAACATTAGGCTTCGACCCTGTTTCAATATGTGAATATAAGCTGTGTGCTTGTTTTTATGTCTTTCGATTGCTTCCGCTATGCGTTCTGATGTGATGTTATGATTCTGGTGCCTGACAAGGAGACCGCTCGGTGCTTGAAAAGGGTGGGACGTTGCCACCCAGAAAGCGCTAAGTGGTCATTCTTGGGCAGTAAGATCCCCCCTCCCTGAACCAGGTTCAGTTTGGGGGGGGGGGGGGGTCTTACAATTATTCCCAGTTGTTAAGCCGATTTTGGAATAACCTCGCTCTGATACCACTTGTTGGATCTGTAGGCGCCCTTAGAGGGGGGGGGGGGTGAATAAGGGTTTTAAACTTTTTAGAGATTATGAGAGAAAATAATTCTCAGACACTACAGCCAGCGGTAGTGTTACCGCTTGGAGTTAGTGACAGAGAAATTAGCTTTCAAGTTAAGACAGTGAAAATCAAAGAGCACGAATCATAGATGAAGAAATAAACATATTTTCATTAATCATCAAATCGAAATACATATGTTTACAAAAACTTTTCCAATAACGCTTGGAAAGAGGCGACAAATGAAGAACTCTTTTTCGTTTTCTATACCGACCCTTCTCCCAAGGACCGGTTGGCTTTAGCCTGTCTCTCCCCAAACAAGGACTCAAGCCGATCTAGCCAATCTATCACCAGAAAGGCCTCGAGCACCCCCTAGATCTACTCCCTAGACCTAGTCGCCAACACAAGGCGAATTACTCCCGAAGTCCTACCCAGACCTAGTCGCCAACATGAGGCGAATTTCTCTACCGAACAAAAGATATAAAAATATTACAAATGAAAAATAACAACTAAAGACAAACTCCCTCTTAGGTTGAACTCGAAAATCTTGTCGAAGGTGTGCTGAAGTAATCCTTTGAGTTGATGCATGCTACCTTCCCGTAGAATAAGCGTGTTGGTTCTTTCTTCGAGTTCCTTGCGTTCACGAATGTTGACAGTGTTGTCTTGGCTGCTTCTGAAGTCACTCACGAGTGCTCTGAAATAAGGCTTCAATAACTTCTGTAACAGCAAGCAGTAATGGAGGAAGCACTGCTCTTTAAATAGATTTGACAGCTACCACCTGCGCTAGTACTACCGCCCCGCGATAGTAACATGACGCGCACATGGATCGTGGCAGTTAAGGCAACTTCTGAGCGCAAACGGTTGTGACAGCCTAGCGCGCCGCGGTAACAATATTGCCCCGCTATAGTGTGATTTCCTTCCTTCAGCAAATATCTCTTTCCAAATTTGCCCCTCAATCAACTGCAGACGGGATGTTTCCAAAAGCTACCGCTGGGCGCTAGACCTAGCGCGCCACGATAGTACATGCCAAACATAGTGACCCATCGACATTCCTTTTTCTCCACTTTCCTTTATGTCAATAATTTACAAATATGCTAGCACCGACGTCAGTGCTAGCGCTCCGCGGTAGATCATTTCGTCGGGCGCATCTTCGTCGAGCTGACCTCAGCTTTCATCGATCTCAATCTGGTTCGTCGAACGGAAACTTGTTTTCGTCGATCTTATTCTGGTTCGTCGAACGACATCATTTTCTTCGAACACCATTTCGTCTTTCGGACGCTAGCGCTAGCGTTAGTGCTAACGCTCCGCGGTAGAGCAGCAATTCATCAATCGTCCCTCAGCTCTCGTCGAACGCCCTGATATGAATTTCGTCGAACAGAACTAGTGCCACGGTAGTATTACCGCTCCGCGGTATGTCATTCACTTCGCCGAGCTCCGCGGTAGAGCATGCAGTTCGTCGAACGAAGCATCGAGTTCGTCGAACCCAATTCATCGAACGCAACATCCAGTTCGTCGAACGCAGGATTCCTTCTTAATGGTTTCTTCTCAGCGGCGTCAGCGGTAGGCTTAACGCGGCGCAGTAGAGCTTTCAGATCTTCTCAGCGGTTTCATCTCAGCGGTTTCATTTGTGCTAGCGCAAGCAGTAAGGTTAGCGCGGCGCAGTAGCAACAACACACAGCACCATGGAGATTTGAAAGCACAGAATCCTGCATAATATAAATACAAAACAAGTATGATCAAATAAAATAGGATTTGTTATTGTCAAACCAAGAGATGCGGAAAGCATGTTCCAACAGACTACCCTACCCTAGGGATCAGTCCTACCAAAAAAGCTCTACAGGGGGCCCCTATTGACCTGAAACAAATTTTCAATTTTGCTACACACCAAGGGCTACAAGTTTTATGTTGTTCACTTTTTCATCAGAGGTAGTCTATTATTTTTAATAATTAAAAGAAAACTCTGCAAAAAGTGTGACATAAATGAAATATATCCTTTTAATCATATGAAATGATTGATATAGATTTCTCGGTTTTGAAATTTAGTGAAAGGTTGAGATTTTCTCCAAAACTATATCCGATAAAGGCAAGTGTACCTTATCGTCTATAGTATAGGATATTTGGAAATACCAAGGTCGTATTCCACGGGGCGCGTTGATTACTTCTACTTCGAGGAAAATCACTATTATCTTATCTAATGATATTTTGGAGGTTTTGATTACTTAGTTAAAAAGAGACATTTTGCAAACTTAGTGAATGATTAAAACGATAATAAAAAGACTTAATGCTCAACATAGTGGAGGGGAAAAAGGAAAGAAAACTTAACGTTGCATGAAAGGAGAAGTACTTAAGGAGAAAGAGCAAATGAAAGAGAGCAAGCTAATTTTTATTGAAAATCAAAACTATTACAATCTTAAAGAGAGATTACAAAGCTAGGGAAATGAAGATTACAAGCTTAAAAAGAGCTAGTACATGAAAGTTAAACTAAAACATTGCATGAATTGAAAAGGAAGACATGAAAGCTTAAGGACATGAACAATTGCATTGAAAAACTCACTAACAGCTCTAGCAGCACCTCCCCCACTCCAAAATTCTGAACCCTGGACTCAAGGAGAACCTCTGAATTTATAGGAAAAAATTTCAGATTACACGCCCTCGGTCACGGGCGTGACCGAGGGCGTGACTGCACTATTCACATCAGATCCGACAGCGGCGTGGGCTCAAATTCGGCGCGGCGAAAAGTGACATGTCACGGGCGTGACATGTCGGGTCACGACCGTGACTTTGGACGGCTGCCTTAAATGCGGCGTGGGCTGGAATTCGGCGTGGTGGCGAAGCAGAGATCACGCTGGAAAGTCACGGCCGTGACATATGGGTCACGGCCGTGACTTAGGTTGACTTCTCGACAACATCTCCACGTCTCGACGGCGGCTCCACGTGGAAGATTCTAAGTTTACACGCCCTTGGTCACGGGCATGACTTGGTGTGGGCTAGCTCAGACAGCGCGGCATCATTCTGGACTGATCTTTAGGTTACACGCCCTTGGTCACGGGCGTGACCGAGGGCGTGACATGCCATTTTTCCCGATTTGTCCCAAAATTCTGCAAATATTAAAATTAAGCTAAGTTAGAATCAAAATTACAAAAAGAACTACTTATAAACTAAAATTGTCATAAAAAGGAAAATTCATATTAAATATTTACAAAATTTTCTATTAAAAAGTTATAAAAATACTACTTATCAAATACCCCCATACTTGAGGTTTTGCTATTCCAGAGCAAAAGTGTGAGGCATAATTTATAAGACATCCTTAAGAAAATTTTTAATTTAAAACTAAAATTTCATTTAACCAAAAGTTAAGTTAAGAGTAAATTCAAGGGGGAGTTAAGTCCTAAATTATGATGATGATTTGAAAAGAGGGAAAAATGTTTAGGCAAGAACTTCTCAAGAAAATTAAGTAGTTTGACAAAATTGTAGAAATTATAAAACTAAATTAAATTAAAATTATAAGAACTCTATCTTAAAAGAATCTTAAGGAAAAGTAAATTACTAAATATTGCTCTCTCCATAATTTTCAACTAAAACTAGAACAATGATAATTGGCTAAGGGGGATTTCATAAAATTTGGCATAAGAAGAGAAATTTTTGAATGGAGGAAATGGAATTTATCATGAAATTTCCTTCTTTTTTTTCTCTTCTAATAAAAACCCAAAATGTATATGGTTTAGGAGTAATGAATTTTATCCTCTTACTCCATGCCATATAATCTTTTCAAATATTTTGGGTGCATATGTTTTAGGGAATAATGAATTTTATCCTCTTATTCCCATGACATATGATCTTTTAAAGTTCATTTTTTTTAGGCCACAAAGGGGGTAAGGAAGGGAAATAAATCTAGCTAGCTTTAAATTATATTGAGAGCAAATTCTAGTAACATTAAATTTCCTAAGATCTAAAAAGTTAGAAGAAAATATAATTGAAATCTAAAGAGGTTTAGGAAATTCACTACAAAATGAAGCCATTTAAAAATAAAAAGAGAAGTCATGCTAACAAAATTCTCTAATCAATTTAAAATCATAAGATGATTCTTAAATCATGATTACCTCAAATTTAAAATTAACAAACTATGATAAGCAAAATTTTAGCCAATTAAAAACTTAAACATGCTTATAAACATTCTCAACTAGATTTCTAAGAAATCACAAAAACAACAAGAAGGAGGGATATAAGAATTTTTGGAATTTTTGATATTATCTTCTTTTTTTTGAATTTTGATATTATCTTTTTTTTGAATTTTTGATATTATCTTTTTTTTTTTTTTGAATTTTTCTCATTAAAAACTATTTACAAAGAAAGGAAACTAGCTTTAAAACTTAACAATTTTTGTAAGTCTTGGACTTCCCAAGGGCTACCCGGTGAAGGGTTCGCAAGGTACTAGGAGGTGTGATGGGATGAAATCCCAAACGTCCCTTTTCAAGATTTAAATTTTCGATTTTCTAAATTTTTTTGAGTTTTTGGATTTTACAAGTGCTTAAATAAAGGAAATCATAGAAACAAAATTAAAATTTTCTTTTTGATGTTTTTTTTTTCTTTTCATTTTTTTTTTTTGAAAATTTTCTTTTTAAGACTATTTACAAATATTTACAAAGGGCTATTTACACCCCCATACTTAAAGTTAAACATTGTCCCCAATGTTTAAAAATAAGTATGAAGTAAGAAAAGGTAAAAAGAAATGCAAAAACGAAAGAAGAGAAGGAAAAAGGGCTTCCCTGATTTTTTTGAAGCTTTTGTGGGGAAGCCGCGATTACCTGCAAAAGTTGTTAAAGAAGAAAAGAAAAGACAAGAGAAAATAACAAAAGATAACTTTGGGGTGCCTCCCAACTGCACTTTGTTTAAGGTCGCGTAGCTTGACCCACTTGCCTATCATATTATAGGTTGAAATACAATCGAATCACTCTTTTCATTAGTTAACTCTCCCGGAAGATATAATTTAAGGCGGTGGCCATTTACTTTGAAGGTACCTTTTTCCGGGTGGGAAATTAAAATTGTCCCATAGGACCAAACCTCTTTAACAATAAAGGGTCCGGACCATCGAGATTTTAGTTTTCCCGGAAAAAGGCGAAGGCGGGAATTATAAAGGAGGACGAGATCGCCCGGCGAAAAAGTTTTTGGAAATTTTATATGTTTATCGTGATAAAACTTCGTTCGCTCCTTATATAGTTTATTGCTCTCATACGCATTCGCTCGCCACTTATCTAATTCGTTCATTTGGAATTTTCTTTGTTCTCCCGCTAGAGTGGAATCGAGGTTTAAAAATTTAAGCGCCCAAAATGCGCGGTGTTCTAATTCGACCGGAAGGTGGCAAGCCTTGCCATAAACCATTCGATACGGTGTACAACCGATAGCGGTCTTGTACGCCGTTCGATAGGCCCATAGCGCGTCATCGAGCTTTATTGCCCAATCCTTCCGATTGATAGAAACTGTTTTTTCTAAAATCTGTTTTAATTCTTGATTAACAACTTCGACTTGGCCGCTCGTTTGTGGGTGATATGCGGTGGATAATTTGTGAGTGACACCATATTTTGCTAAGATTTTTGTGAATTGAGTATTGCAAAAATGGGTGCCCCGATCACTCACAATAGCGCGCGGAGTGCCAAATCGAGAGAATAATTTTTTAAAAAAGTTAACGACGACTCGCGCATCGTTGGTTGGGAGAGCTTGCGCTTCCGCCCACCTCGACACGTAGTCGACCGCTACTAGAATATACTTATTTGAAAACGAAGGAGGGAGAGGACCAACGAAATCAATGCCCCAAAGATCGAAAATTTCGCATTCTAAGAAAATATTTTGGGGCATCTCATCCCGGCGAGAGATGTTCCCCGACCGCTGGTAGCTGTCGCAAGTACTCATAAGGGTGTGAGCATCTTTGAAGCGCGAGGGCCAATAAAAGCCCGCCTCCAGCGCCTTCCTCGCGGTTCAGTTTGAATGATAATGACCACCGGATGGTCCCTCGTGACAATGTCGTAAAATTTTAAGACCCTCCTCACTCGAGACGCATCGTCTCACCACTTGGTCTGCGCATACACGGAATAAAAAGGGGTCCTCCAAAAAGTAATTCTTTAAATCAGAAAAGAATTTCTTCTTTTGCTGACTCGAGAATTCTTTCGGCAGGACCCGGGCTACTAAATAGTTAGCCAGATCTGCAAACCAGGGGGTAGACGATGAATTAATATTTTCGAGAGCGAGGAGGCGCTCTTCAGGAAATTTATCATCGATGTCAGATTCTATCAATACTTCTGAGGCGGGGTTTTCTAGACGAGAAAGATGATCGGCCGCCAAGTTTTCGGCTCCTCTTTTGTCCCGGATCTCTAAGTCAAACTCCTGCAAGAGGAGGATCCATCGCAAAAGACGAGGCTTGGCGTACAATTTGCTTAAAAGATACCTAAGTGCGGAGTGATCCGTGAAGACGATAACTTTCGAGAGGGTGATGTATGACCTAAACTTATCGAAGGCAAAAATGATCACTAGAAGCTCTTTTTCGGTAGTGGTGTAATTCGCTTGTGCCGACCTGAGTGTTTTGCTCGCATAATAAATAGGGTGGAAATGCTTACTCACCCGTTGGCCTAAAATGGCACCAACCGCAATGTCACTCGCGTTGCACATGATTTCAAAAGGGAGCGACCAATCCGGCGCGACTAGAATCGGGGAGTTTATAAGTTTTTCTTTAATAAGTTTAAAGGCCAAATGACATTCATCGCTAAAAATAAATGAGGATTCCTTTTCAAGAAAATGGGTTAACAGCTTTGTGATTTTGGAAAAATTTTGTATAAAGCGCCGATAGAACCCTGCGCGCCCTAGGAAACTACGAATAGCTTTTACGTTTGTTGGAGGGGGGAGCTTTTCAATCACTTCAATCTTGGCCCTATCGACCTCGATCCCCATGCACGAAATTTTATGACCAAGGACTAATCCTTCCTTGACCATAAAATGGCATTTCTCCCAATTAAGTGCTAAATTCATTTCCTCGCATCGCTGCAACACACGCTCAAGATTTTTTAAACAATTTTGAAATGAGTTTCCGAATACGGAAAAGTCGTCCATAAACACTTCCATCACCTCCTCTACTAACTCGTCAAATATCGCCAGCATACATCTTTGAAATGTAGCTGGCGCGTTACAAAGACCAAATGGCATCCTTCGATAAGCGAAGGTGCCAAAGGGACAAGTGAAAGTGGTTTTCTCTTGGTCGTCGGGCAAAATTGGGATTTGAAAATATCCCGACAAACCATCGAGAAAACAGTAGTAGGAGTGACCTGAAAGGCGCTATAAGATTTGATCAATAAACGGTAGAGGGAAGTGATCCTTACGGGTGGCATCATTTAGTTTTCGGTAATCGATGCACATCCGCCAACCCGTAATAGTACGGGTTGGGATCAACTCGTTATTCTCGTTAGCTACTACCGTAACGCCACCTTTCTTCGGTACGACTTGTACTGGGCTAACCCAAGTACTATCCGATATTGGGTAGATAATTCCCGCGTCCAATAGTTTGATCACTTCGGCCTTAACGACTTCTTTCATGTTAGGGTTTAGCCGCCGTTGAGGCTGGATTGAATTTCGGGAATTATCTTCGAGAAATATTTTATGAGTGCAGAAAGATGGGTTTATACCCTTAATGTCCGATAATTGCCACGCAATTGTGTGGCGGTGCTTTCTTAAGACTATAGTCAACTCAGAAAGTTCTGAGTTGCTAAGATCGGATGAAATGATGACGGGTAGCTTAGACTCTTTTTCCAAAAACAAGTATTTAAGGTGAGGGGGGAGTTGTTTCAACTCCAATACGGGTGGTTCTTCATAAGAAGTCTTGATTTTTAATTTTTCTAAAAATAATGGTTCGGGTGGTGTGGGGTGAGAAACTTCTTCTTCATCACAAAAGAGCTCTACGGGCTCGGAATCACTACTCGCCGATGAAACTAACTCGAGGGATGAATCGAACTCACAACACTCTTCTAAGTAAAAACATGAATCGTCATTTTCTAGCGTGTTCCGCATCGAGGAATTTATGCCGAAAGTAACTTCATCGTCTCCAACCCGTAGGAGGAGCTTTCCGTTACTTACGTCGATAATAGTGCGGGAGGTGGCAAGGAAGGGGCGGCCGAGTATGAGGGGTACTTCGGCATCCTCTTCGATGTCAAGAATGACAAAATCCACCGGGAAGATGAATTTTTCAACCTTGACGAGCACGTCCTTCACTATTCCTATCGGATATTTTAAAGAACGATCCGCTAATTGGATACTCATTCGAGTGGGCCTTGGATTTCCTAGACCTAGCTTTTTGAACAAAGAAAACGACATAAGGTTGATGCTTGCTCCAAGATCCGCTAAGGCGTGTTTTATTAACGAATTGCCAAAAAGACATGGGATGGAAAACCGTCCCGGGTCATTTGCTTTTTTCGGCAATTTGTTGAGTACAACCGCGGAGCATTCTGCGTTTAAAGAAATATGCGAAATATCTTCTAACTTTTTCTTATTGGAGAGCAACTCCTTAAGATATTTCGCATATTTAGGCATTTGTGAGATAGCCTCGCAGAAAGGTACATTAATATGGATTTGTTTTAAAACATCTAAAAACTTTTTATAATTTTTTTCGGCGCTTTCATTTTTAAATTTCGATGGATACGAAATATTAGAAGTAGGAGCGCGCGGATTTAAAATAGAAGTGTGCGGAGCTATCGTAGCGGGCAAATTCAAAGATGAATTAAAAGTAGGAGGAGGAGAGGAAATTACCTTGGGTTCGTCTGTTTTTGAACCACCTCCTTCCCGCTTCGGAGTGTAATCGCGTGCGCGCTCTCCTTTGGATTTTGCTCGGTGTTCCCCGTAGTGCTCCTTGTTGACGCTCAGAAATCATCTTTGCAAAAACCTCTTCAATCGGAGAGAGTTTTTGCTGTTGCGGTGGAAAACCGGGTGGATTATAATTTTTAGAAATCAAATTTGGAGGTGGAGTTAAGTTAAGAAGTTGATTAGGGGGAGGTTGATTTAAATTCATAGGACGCTGAGCATTTCCTTGGTTGCTCCATGAGAAATTCGGATGATTCCTATAACCCGCATTGTAGGTGTTATTATACGGAGCGGTGTTCGGGTTATAGGAAGGCCGAGGTGGATTTCCCATGTAGTCAACATGTTCTTCAATTAAAACGTTATTAGCCCAATGAGGAGTGGCGGAGGAAGCAGACATCTCCGCCACTTGCTTTGTTAAGCGCTCAACTTGTAAAGCTAAATTTGCGTTTGCGTCTATTTCAAAAATTTCGGCCGGCTTATTAGGCCGTGCTCGGGGCATGTTCCATTGATATGCATTTGTGGCCATCTCTTCGAAAAGCTCTTGAGCGACGATCGGGGTTTTATTATTTAATGTCCCCCCGGCGGCCGCATCAATCATTTACCTCGTTTGGAGATTTAAGCCATTATAAAATATTTGCACTTGTTGCCAAGTGGCAAGTGCGTGGTGAGGGCATCGACGCAAAAGCTTCTTGAAGCGCTCCCATGTGTCATAGAGAGTCTCTGAGTCGATTTGCATGAACGATGCAATATCCGTGCACAATTTAGCGGTCTTTGAAGGCGGGAAATATATATTAAGAAATTTTTCCGCCATTTCGGCCCATGTAGTGATGGATCCCCTTGGTAGGGAGCCCAGCCACTGCTTGGCCTTAGACCGCAAAGAAAAAGGAAAAAGACGTAGCTGAATGGCATCATCGGTGACGCCATTGATCTTAAAAGTGTCGCAAATTTCAAGAAAGTAAGAGATATGTGAATTTGGATCTTCGTCCGGTTGACCATCAAAGGTCACCGATTGTTGCACCATTTGTATGATGCTGGACTTGATCTCAAAATTATTGTTCGCCACCGTAGGGCGAACAATACTCGATTGTGTGCCTTCCAAATTCGGCCGCGCATAATAGGACATGGTTCGTTGCGCGTCCTTATTAGGATTTGGCTCGTTAAGATTAGGAGGATTAAGATTATGATCCATATTTGTTGCGTTAGTGTCCCCGATCGACTCTTCAGATTCTACTTGATTTCCCTGATCACGAGAACGGCGGTGCCTCAAAAGGGTTCGCTCGATCTCCGGATCAAAAGGAAGAATCGAAGTGCTACCTCGGGTCATACACTAAAAAGAGAAGAAAGGAAGAAGAAAAACTAAAAAAAAAAATTTCTTTTTGAAATTTAGAAAAAACAAAATAAAATAAAAAGAAGCATGATAAAATTAATAGCTATCCTCTTTTCAAAATATCTACGCAAAGTTCCCCGGCAACGACGCCAAAAACTAGATATAAATTTCTCGGTTTTCAAATTTAGTGAAAGGTTGAGATTTTCTCCAAAATTATATCCGATAAAGGCAAGTGTACCTTATCGTTTATAGTATAGGATATTTGGAAATACCAAGGTCGTATTCCACGGGGCGCGTTGATTACTTCTACTTTGAGGAAAATCACTATTATCTTATCTAATGATATTTTGGAGGTTTTGATTACTTAGTTAAAAAGAGACATTTTGCAAACTTAGTGAATGATTAAAACAATAATAAAAAGACTTAATGCTCAACATAGTGGAGGGGAAAAAGGAAAGAAAACTTAACGTTGCATGAAAGGAGAAGTACTTAAGGAGAAAGAGCAAATGAAAGAGAGCAAGCTAATTTTTATTGAAAATCAAAACTATTACAATCTTAAAGAGAGATTACAAAGCTAGGGAAATGAAGATTACAAGCTTAAAAAGAACTAGTACATGAAAGTTAAACTAAAACATTGCATGAATTGAAAAGGAAGACATGAAAGCTTAAGGACATGAACAATTGCATTGAAAAACTCACTAACAGCTCTAGCTGCACCTCCCCCACTCCAAAATTCTGAACCCTGGACTCAAGGAGAACCTCTGAATTTATAGGAAAAAATTTCAGATTACACGCCCTCGGTCACGGGCGTGACCAAGGGCGTGACTGCACTATTCACATCAGATCCGACAGCGGCGTGGGCTCGAATTCGGCGCGGCGAAAAGTGACATGTCACGGGCATGACATGTCGAGTGACGACCGTGACTTTGGACGGCTGCATTAAATGCGGCGTGGGCTGGAATTCGGCGCGGTGGCGAAGCAGAGATCACGCTGGAAAGTCACGGCCATGACATATGGGTCACGGGCGTGACTTAGGTTGACTTCTCGACAACATCTCCATGTCTCGACGGCGGCTCCACGTGGAAGATTCTAAGTTTACACGCCCTTGGTCACGTGCGTGACTTGGTGTGGGCTTGCTCAGACAGCGCGACATCATTCTGGACTGATCTTTAGGTTACACGCCCTTGGTCACGGGCGTGACCGAGGGCGTGACATGCCATTTTTCCTGATTTGTCCCAAAATTCTGCAAATATTGAAATTAAGCTAAGTTAGAATCAAAATTACAAAAAGAACTACTTATAACCTAAAATTGTCATAAAAAGGAAAATTCATATTAAATATTTACAAAATTTTCTATTAAAAAGTTATAAAAATACTACTTATCAATGATTTTGCACGAATCTTTGCGCAGATTTGACGACTTCTGGTGGTCTTCTTCCTCCAGCCAAGGGCTGGGATTAGCCCGTCCTTGGCTCACTTCCTCCTCACTTTCCCGGCCACCTGAGCGCCGCCCCGGGCGACCAATGCCACCACCACCTTCGTTGAGATGGTGGTTGGCGATTAGGGGTGGTTGGCCGGCCGGAGGTGGCCGGAGTGAGGGGTTTTTGTGGGGGAAAGGGGGCTCGAAACAAGCCCTATAGGAAGGTTGATGCGAGCTTGATTTGGCTCTAATCAAGCCCCAATCTAGATGAAAATCTAGCACTAGAGGAGAAGAAGAGGATCGGACCTTTGTGGGGGCCTGGTGGCGCGTATTTCGGTGAGTCGCCATTGCCGGTTGTGGAGATTTTGGTGAAATGCCGATCTAGGCCTCCTCTACACGATTCTCATTGGAAGGTTGGGGGTTTTCCTCCTCTCTGATCACTGAAGGTAATGGGGGTCTCAATTCGAGCTTGGGTGGCTTTATTCCTGAAAGCCATTAATGGCCATTAACTAAGATTTCAGTAACACTTGAGGGGGAAGGAATTGGCCATCAATTAGGTCAGGAAGAGGCTGAAAACTTCTCCTCTCCCCAAGGGGAGATGAATGGTGCCATCAATTGCTCAGATTGGGGGTTTCTTCTTGCTCCCCATTAACTCCCCTTTCTTTCTCTCTCTTTCAAATTGGGCTTTCTCTCTCTTGGCCGATTCTCTTCAAATTGAATGGCCAAGTTAGTAGCATTCCACCCCCATTAGGTGGTGGACCACATCAATTGGGTCTAGCTCAAGTGGGTTGGGTTCAATTTGGGCAAAATAGGTCATTTTGACCCAAATTTAGGATAAGGTTGACTTCGGTAAAATTGACCATTTCCGTTGACTCCAATGGGTGGCTTATGACCCATTGGCCTCCCTTAAGGGTTAAGAAGGTCTAGGTGGAGTCAATTTGGCAAGGTGAGGGTGAATTGTCCCTTAATAGGGCACTCTGACCAAAATAGGGCTATAGTTGACTTTGGCAAAATTGTCCAAATTGGAGGTCCCATGATGGGGCTTTTTGGTCCATTAGGTCCCTAGTGTCCTTATAATGGTAGGGGCAGGGTCAATTTGGCATGGTGGAGGCCAATTGACACTAATTGAGTTAATTTAGGGTTAGGGTTGACTTTGGTCAAATTGGCCCCTTTGGTTGACCCCAGTGGGCCCCTGGTGCTCCAAGGAGACCCCTAATGGGTTATGGATACTATGGTGGGGTCAAAGTTCAAGGGGAGGCCCTAAAGTTCAACCCTAGGCTAGGTATCTGAAAACTACTCTTTGCAGACCACTTGTGTTTTATCCTTCTCACCCAAGCTCACGTGATCTTAAGCTCTTCCTATGGTTTTGTCATGACCTAGTCATGACAAAACCAACTTGGGGGTCTAGCTATTTGGGGGATGTTACAAATCCCAATACACAAAAATAAAAATTTCATCCTCAAAATTCAGGTTAAGCATGTGGGGTTTCTACTACAAGTAAGAAAATATAACATCCCAAAAATTAAATTATACCTGCTGCAAAGAGCTCCGGGTACTTTCGATGCATTAGGTCCAGTGGCTCCCAGGTATGCTCCTCTTGTGCATGATTCCTCCATAGGACCTTGACCAGTGGAACCTTCCTGCGCCGCAAGACTCGTAACTCTGAGTCGTCTATCCGAACAGGCTCCAGGTGAGCCGATCGATCAGTAGCTACTGGCCCCTTCGTAATAGATATCTGTTTCTCTGGCCGAAGTAGAGCCTTCCTAAGTGAGGAGACGTGGAAAACCTCGTGCTGTCTCTCTAACTCTGATGATAGCTCCAGTCTGTAAGCCAAGGGACCGATCCGCTCCATAATCCTGTAAGGCCCCATATATCTCGGACTGAGCTTCTTCCGCTCGCGAACCCACGAGACACCATGCATCAGACGTATCTTCAAGAAAACTCGATCTCCCACCTAGAACTCTACCATACGATGTCGTGCATCATAGTACTTGGCTTGCCAGCTCTGGGCCTCCAACATCCCATCTCGAATCAGTCGCACCTAAGCCTCGGTGTCTTCCACGAACTCTTAGCCGAGTGCCTTAGGGTCCTCATCCTGAAACCAAGACAGTGGTGTCCTGCACCTCCGTCCGTATAAAGCCTCATAGGGTGCCCTACCTATACTAGCCTGGTGACTATTGTTGTATGAGAACTCGAGTAATGGCAACAGTCTCTCCCATGGCTCCCCATGGTCCAGAATGCAAAGGAGTAGAAGATCCTCCAGGGTCCGGTTGGTACACTTCGTTTGCCCGTCTATATAGGGGTGGAAAGTTGTAATAAAAGTCAACCGAGTGCCTAGGTAGGCCTGCACCGCTCTCCATGTAACACCCCGGTTTTGCGGAGCGGAGAGTTAACATCGAGAAGGCGAATTTTTCTTGGCGCACGATCGTGCGTTTTCTTAGCGCACGATCGATCCGACCGTGCGTGCTCTCCGACAGGCAAAAATGGTGTCTCTGTCGTTAGTTGTGCGTTCTAACGCACGGTCGTGCGTTCGACCGTGCGTTCGGTAACAGATCCGTAAACAGCAATTTTTGGGCGTCCGATCGAATTAGATCTTGATCGGACGACCCAAATAATTCGCTGGGGGGACTTAGGGCGTGGATGAGGGTTATTCCCTCATTCTTTCAAGTCCTTTCTCTCTCTTAGGTTGGAGAAAGGAGAAGGGGGCAAGGAGGAAGAAGAAGTGAATCCGCCATTGTTGGAGCTTCAGAGCTCCGTTCGCCGATCCGAGACCGGCAGCGCGTAGAGGGCATCGAGGTGCTTCTTCTCCACCATTTGTTTGCAAGTTTCTCTTGGCTAGGAGGAGATCTCAAAAGGTAACGACATTTCTCCTCCCGGTCTTTAGGATGCGTGCATGGCATCTCTTATTTTCTGCATTTTTGGCACCGGATCCGTCGAGTGAGAGGGATCTGGGTCGCCTTGGTTCAAAAGGAACCATCGGGTTGATTGAGTCTGTCCCCGACATGATTTGCACTAGAGATCCGCTCTGTTAGCGGATTAAGCATTGTGGGTGAAGCCGGATTTGGGACCGTTGGTCCGATTCGGTGATGTTGAATGACGCACATATTAGGGGTTTTGTTAGAAATCCGATTACGGTGAACTCGTCGTTGTGATGCCCTTGTAGCTTCATGTGGTAACGAATGTTGGGTTTGGGCGGGGAAATTATGTGCGGAATGTGGGGCTTGTGATGCCTAGTGTTGTGCGAAGGCGTGATTGGTCTTTGTGGTCGGCTGGCTATCCCGTGGAGACTGAGATTCATGTGTGGAGAGTGTCCCGGCAAGATTAGTCCCTTCGGTGTTGACTGATGAGAATGTCTGTGCTACGAATGAGTCTGGTAACGGTCGCCAGGCGAGGCAGTCGGTGGATGTTGTCCCGAGTGTAAGTCCAGGGCCTTGGGGCGTTCTGATTAAGCCAGAATTCTTAGCATCGATTTGGTGTGCGGTTAGCGGCCCGAGCATGTGAGTTGTTAGACAAGCCCGATGGCATGGTGAGCCAGGCGAGGTGGGTCTCAGCGAGAGCTCTTGGCCTTGGGCTACGATGCCCCTGTGGGGGAAACAATGAGTACCCTTGTGTTTGTGATGTGTTGATGATGTATGATGACGTGCTAGATTCATATGCTTTAGGGTGCCTTGGGTGAAACCCGGGTTTGCATTCATTTTGCATTGGTAGGCCCCTTTTATTATTTGCTCAACATAGAAACGTGGATGATGTTTGTGACACTCATGCCTGTATTTATGTTGCTTTCCTTTATGTACATTTGCATACGAAGTGCTGACTTGCAGGGTGAAGTTGTTCCCCGCGGTCCGCTAGGACGGCCGGGAGGAGGGATGTTGTTACACCGTTTGTGGTCAGCCATAGCTGACCCTCGTTTACCGCTCTTTGTGATTTGGATGCAGGGCAAGAGTTGCAGGCTGGACCCAGCGCGCCGGCCAAAAAGGCCTAAAGCCTCATGAAGTGCTTAGTTGTTTTTCTGCATTACTTTCTTCGTACTTTGTTATATCCGGCTTGCATGCCGAGGTAGTTTAGGAAAAACTATCTTTCCCCTTTTGTTGGGATGTCTTATTAGCATTGAATGATTGATGATTTGGACGTTGGTTTTGTAAGTCCTTAAGGCCAGTTGGACTCCTTTGTACTGTGGACAATCTCTGTGGTTTTGGTTTGTTTCCACTGTGTTATCTGAGTTTTGAGATTGGGTAGTTAATATCATCTTTTAATACCAAAGCTGTGGCGGTTATATGCTGTGGGGTCCCGGCCGGACCCATATTATATGGTCATTACAGGGGAGGTGTTACAATTTGGTATCAGAGCTAGGTTGAGTATTCTTGCGAGGTCTAGTGTATTTGGATCGCGTAAGAGATTGTCCACATAGGAGTATTGTGCGGGATCATGAGTATCCCTGTGTTCGAGTCTTGCGATTAGAGCGTGATGAGTTTTTATTTTTCCTTGCTTATGCTAGGATGTTGGCGACGATGCGGGGACGTCGAGGAGGCAAGAGGAGCCTTCGGGGAGCTGTGCTACTGCTCCAGGCCTCATGAATGTGGGCTTGTCCCCGACTGATTTTTGTCGCATGTTAGCGGAAGCAATGGTAGCGGCTCAAGCTGGAGCGATGCAACGGGTTCCTACACGGCCGGTGCAAGTTGCAACTCCTGTGACTCCGGCGGCTACGCCGGATACACCGGATGTCGAAGTGAGGCAAACAGAGCCTTTAACGGAGAGAGCTATTCCGATGGGTGATCGATTCATGAAGTACTTCTTGAGTTTCCACCCTCTGACATTCAAGGGAGTTGTCACTCCAACGGATGCCGAGGATTGGCTTTCGAGGATCCAGGAACTCTTGAAGGCAGCTGAGACCCCAGAGGAGAGGCAGTCTCACTATGCGAGTTTCATGTTAGAGGGCGATGAAAAGTTGTGGTGGGTGAACCATAACGGTCGCCATTTTGTTGGGCGTGTTCCGTCCATGAAGGAGTTCGAGAACGCTTTCCTCAAGCGTTATATTCGGCCTCGACAAGGTTAGCACTGCAGCGGCAGTTTTTGCATTTAGTACAGTGTGAGAAGACAGTGGATGAATATCTGCAAGAGTTCACTCGGTTAGGTCGTTATGCGGGAACCACTATGGCAGATGATGAAGAGAGAGATAATCTCTTCTATCAAGGGTTGAGGGAAAATTTAAGGCAGCCACTCATAGCCTTGAAGAATGCAGGATTTAATGAGTTGGTCGAAGCCGCTCGCATATTGGAGAGCGACATGGAGCGAACCCAGCAGCGAAAGGGTTTTGCGGCAAAGCAGGGAGAAGGAAAGCCTTCTCAGTCTCAATCTCAGTGGAAGTCCGAGGGCAGTCGATGGAAGAAGAAGCCCCGTCCTAGTAGGCCTGGGGAGAGAAGTGGCGCACCTTTGGGAGATTTCCGCTCCAAAGGTCCGTTTACTTGTTACAAGTGCGGCAAGGTGGGTCACATAAGTCGGTTTTGTACCGAGGGCGGAGCTGAGCAGGAGCCGAGATAGGAATAATCGGTGCATTCCGGTCCCAGTGTTGCAGAGAAGGGGAAAGCAGCGGTGTCAAGTGCTTCGCGGTTCCCTCCAGTGCAGCCGAGAGCATATAATCTTGGGCAGCAGGAAGCGATACGTCAACCCGACGTGGTGACAGGTACGAAAAGTTTAAGTTTTCGTTTGTTACTATAATGTAGGTTGCGGCCTTTCATGTTTGTTGTGCACGTGGTTAGGTTTCGTGCTAGTTTCGGGCTATCCCTCTCGAGTGTTGTTCGACACGGGAGCGTCACACTCTTTTCTTCCGGAAAGCTTTATCCGGAAGATTGGTGATGAGTCCGTAGAGGCAGAGGTGGAGCTGAGTGTGCGCATGCCGAATGGGTCTTTCATGACTACCATGAAGAAAGGACGCATCGTGATGCAAATTGGCAATAGTGATTTCATGTTGGTAGCAGCGATTCTGCCACTAGCCAAATTCGATGTTATCTTGGGGTTGGACTGTCTTGCGGAGCAGCGAGCTAGTATCGACTGCCAGTTGAAGGTGGTAACCCTGAGAGGTGAAGGTAGAGTAGAGGTCAAGTTTGAAGGCCTAAGCGGAGTGGCTTGCTCCCTGATTTCCGCTATGCAAATGAGGCGTGCGGTAAACCAAGGAGGCGAGGCGTTTTTAGCTTTGTTGGAGACTCACTCCACAAAGTTGGCTATTAGAGAAGTTCCGGTGGTGGAAGAATTTGAGGATGTATTCCCCGAGGAGCTTCCGGGAGCACCTCCTCAGCGTGAAATTGATTTCTCCATAGAGTTGGTACCGGGTGCGAGGCCGGTGTCGCGCCCTCCGTTTAGGATGGCACCGAAGGAACTGGCCGAGCTAAAGGTTCAGTTGCAAGAGTTGTTAGAGCATGGGTACATTAGGCCCAGCTCTTCGCCGTGGAGCGCGCTGGTATTGTTTGTGAAGAAAAAGGACGGAAGTATGCGGTTGTGCATTGACTACCATGAGTTAAATAAGTTGACCGTCAAGAATAAATATCCGATTCCCCGAATCGATGATTTGTTCGACCAGTTAGTGGGGTCGGTGGTGTACTCCAAGTTGGATTTGAAATCGAGGTACTACCAGTTAAAGATTCGAGAAGAGGACGTTGCCAAGACAGCGTTTGGGACTCGGTATGGACACTACGAGTTTTCGGTGATGCCGTTCGGACTGACGAACGCGCCATCTGTGTTCATGGATTTGATGAACAGGGTTTTTCGCCCGTTCTTAGATTCGTTCGTGGTGGTGTTTATTGATGATATTTTGGTGTATTCAAAATCGGAGGCAGATCATGAGTCTCACTTGAGGCAAGTATTGCAGACTCTAAGGGAGAATCAGCTTTATGCTAAGTTCTCAAAATGCGAGTTTTGGATCGAGAAGGTGGCCTTCTTGGGTCACGTAATTAGTGGAGATGGGGTGGCTGTAGATCCAGCGAAGATTGAAGCCATTAGGGATTGGCCTGTATTGAGAACCATGGCGGAAGTCCGGAGTTTCCTTGGACTAGCCGGTTATTATAGAAGGTTCGTGGAGAACTTTTCGCGGATGGCGTTGCCCCTCACCACTCTCACTCGCAAGGACCAAAGGTTCGTATGGACACCGGAGTGTGCCCGTGCATTTGAGAATTTGAAGGAAAGGTTGATGTCTGCTCCAATCCTTAGTCTTCCTAGTGGGACGGAAGGATTTCAGATTTTCAGCGACGCGTCAGGTTGCGGGTTGGGTTGCGTGCTGGTGCAGCACGGCAAGGTGATCGCTTATGGGTCAAGGCAGTTAAAGACTCATGAGAGGAATTATCCCGTCCATGACCTGGAGTTGGCGGCGGTAATCTTTGCGCTAAAATTGTGGCGGCACTACGTTTATGGTGCGAAGGTGGAGATCTTCACGGATCATAAAAGCCTGAGGTATCTTCTAGACCAAAAGTATTTGAATATGCGGCAGCGTAGGTGGGTCGATTTCCTTGGGGACTACGACGTGGAGATTCAGTATACGCCGGGTAAAGCCAACGTGGTGGCAGATGCCTTGAGTAGGAAGTACTCCGGGCAAGGTAATTGGATGGAGGCGCATAACGAGCGTTTGATTCGAGACTTGGAGTCTCTTGACATTTCTTGTGTGGCTAGAGGTGAGTCTAGCGTAGCTCGTTTGAACTGGATTGAAATGCAGTGTGATATAACGGATCGAATCTAAGAGGCGACCAGTGCGGACGAGGAGTGCCAACAGTTGGTGTTGGAGGCTCAGCAAAGCGAAGGCACTGTTTTGGAGATGGTTGGTGGGATTTTAAAAAGAGACGGAAGGGTCTGTGTTCCGCGTTTTGGCAAGCTTCGCGAGGAGTTGATGTTCGAGGCTCACTTTACGAAGTACTCCGTTCATCCAGGAAGTACAAAGATGTACGCGGATTTGAAGAAATCTTTTTGGTGGCCTGGGATGAAGCGGGATGTAGCCGAGTACGTGAGCCGATGTCAGACTTGTGCCTTGGTGAAGGCTGAGTGTCAAAGGCCCGGTGGGTTCTTGAAGCCTCTTCCCATCCCCGAATGGAAGTTTGATGACATCTCTATGGATTTTGTGCATGGTTTGCCTCGATCGCAGCAGGGTAACGATGCGATTTGGGTGATAGTGGATCGCCTGACGAAGGTAGCCCACTTCATTCCGAATCAGAAGGGCGATGGCATGGAGAAGCTCGTGGAGCTTTATGTTGGAAACATTGTGTGGTTGCACGGGATTCCGAAGAGCATCGTTAGTGATCGCGATGGGCGGTTCACCTCGAAGGACTGGAGATTAGTGCAGAAAAGTCTAGGCACAAAGCTCAAGTTTAGTACCGCGTTCCATCCGCAGACCGATGGTCAGACGGAGCGAACGAACAGTACGTTGGAGGACATGTTGAGGATGTGTGCTCTCGACTTTGGCAAAGGTTGGGAAGACCACCTTTTCATGGTGGAGTTCGCCTATAATAATAGCTTCCAGGCGAGTATCAAGATGGCGCCATACGAAGCTTTGTATGGAAGGAAGTGTCGAACGCCGATGTCTTGGGCAGAGGTGGGAGACACTAAGATTTTGGGAAAGCAAGTGGTTGAAGATGCTTGCGAGATTGTGCGGACGATTCAGGAGCGCATGAAGGTTGCTCAGGATCGTCAAGCGAAGTATTTCACTGCGCGCCATAGAAACGTGGAGTTTATAGTGGGCGACATGGTCTACTTGAAGATCAAACCGTTCAAGGGTGTTTTGCGGGTGCGGCGACTCAAGAAGTTGAGTCCGCGATATTTGGGTCCGTTCGAGGTTACGGAACGTATAGGCGAAGCGGCCTATCGTTTGGCGTTGTCTGCAGAGCTGAGTGGATTACATGATGTTTTCCATGTCTCTGTGCTGAGGAAAGCTTTGGTGGAGCTGAGCGTCGTGGTTGAAGCGGCGGAGGTGCCGGTAATGGAGGATTTGGGGGCAAGGGTTCGCCCGGTTTGCGTGGAGGATTCGAAAGTCTGACAGTTGCGTAACAAGGAAGTCAAGCTTGTAAAGGTGCGGTGGGACAACTGCGGGCGAGACGAATTCTCTTGGGAGCGTGAGCAAGCGATGCAGGAGGATTTCCCGGAACTTTTTACATCAGGAATGCATCGCTGTTTTCTATTTCAGTTTTGAAATTTCGAGGACGAAATTCTTTTAAGGAGGGTGGAGTTGTAACACCCCGGTTTTGCGGAGCGGAGAGTTAACGTCGAGAAGGCAAATTTTTCTTGACGAACGATCGTGCGTTTTCTTAGCGCACAATCGATCCGACCGTGCGTGCTCTCCGACGGGCAAAAATGGTGTCTCTGTTGCTAGTCATGCGTTCTAACGCACGGTCGTGCGTTCGACCGTGCGTTCGGTAACATATCCGTAAACAGCGATTTTTGGGCGTCCGATCGAATTAGATCTTGATCGGACGACCCAAATAATTCGCTGGGGGGACTTAGGGCGTGGATGAGGGGCTATTCCCTCATTCTTTCAAGTCCTTTCTCTCTCTTAGGTTGGAGAAAAGAGAAGGGGGCAAGGAGGAAGAAGAAGTGAATCCGCCATTGTTAGAGCTTCGGAGCTCTGTTCGCCGATTCGAGACCGGCAGCGCGTAGAGGGCATCGAGGCGCTTCTTCTCCACCGTTTCTTTGCAAATTTCTCATGGCTTGGAGGATATCTCAAAAGGTAACGACATTTCTCCTCCCGGTCTTTAGGATGCGTGCATGGCATCCCTTACTTTCTGCATTTTTGGCACCGGATCCGTCGAGTGAGGGGGATCCAGGTCGCCTCGGTTCAAAAGGAACCATTGGGTTGATTGAGTCCATCCCCGACATGATTTTCACTAGAGATCCGCTCCGTTAGCGGATTAGGCATTGTGGGTGAAGCCGGATTTGCGACCGTTGGTCCGATTCGGTGATGTTGAATGACGCACATATTAGGGGTTTTGTCAGAAATCCGATTACGGCAAACTCGTCGTTGTGATGCCCTTGTATCTTTGTGTGGTAACGAATGTTGGGTTTGGGCGTGGAAATTATGTGCGGAATGTTGGGCTTGTGATGCCTAGTGTTGTGCGAAGGCGTGGTAGGTCTTTGTGGTCGGCTGGCTATCCCGTGGAGACTGAGATTCACGTGTGGAGAGTGTCCCGGCAAGATTAGTCCCTTCGGTGTTGACTGACGAGAATGTCTGTGCTACGGATGAGTCCAGTAACGGTCGCCAGGCGAGGCAGTCGGTGGACGTTGTCCCGAGTGTAAGTCCAGGGCCTTGGGGCGTTTTGATTAAGCCAGAATTCTTAGCATCGGTTTGGTGTGCGGTTAGCGGCCCGAGCATGTGAGCTGTTAGACAAGCCCGATGGCATGGTGAGCCAGGCGAGGTGGTTCTCAGCGAGCGCTCTTGGCCTTGGGCTACGATGCCCTTGTGGGGGAAACAATGAGTACCCTTGTGTTTGTGATGTGTTGATGATGTATGATGACGTGCTAGATTCATACGCTTTAGGGTGCCTTGGGTGAAACCCGGGTTTGCATTCATTTTGCATTGGTAGGCCCCTTTTATTATTTGCTCAACATAGAAACATGGATGATGTTTGTGACACTCATGCCTGTATTTATGTTGCTTTTCTTTATGTACATTTGCATACGAAGTGCTGACTTGCAGGGTGAAGTAGTTCCCCGGGGTCCGCTAGGACGGGCGGGAGGAGGGATGTTGTTACACCGTTTGTGGTCAGCCATAGCTGACCCTCGTTTACCGCTCTTTGTGATTTGGATGCAGGGCAAGAGTCGCAGGCTGGATCCAGCGCGCCGGCCAAAAAGGCCTAAAGCCTCATGAAGTGCTTAGTTGTTTTTCTGCATTACTTTCTTCATACTTTGTTATATCCGGCTTGCACGCCGAGGTAGTTTAGGAAAAACTATCTTTCCCCTTTTGTTGGGATGTCTTATTAGCATTGATTGTTTGATGATTTGGACGTTGGTTTTGTAAGGCCTTAAGGCCAGTTGGACTCCTTTGTACTATGGACAATATCTGTGGTTTTAGTTTATTTCCGCTGTGTTATCTGAGTTTTGAGATTGGGTAGTTAATATCATCTTTTAATACCAAAGCTGTGGCGGTTATATGCTGTGGGGTCCCAGCCGGACCCATATTATATGGTCATTACAGGGGAGGTGTTACACTCCACTCTCTCGACGTAAATCGTCCATCTCGATCCGACACAATTGTCCTAGGCACACCATGATAACGAACAAACTGCTCCACAAACCTCCATACCAAAACACCGACCGGAGCGTCCTTCCTGACTGGAATGAATCTGGCCACCTTCATCAATCTGTCGACGATCACCCAGATCGAGTCATTCCCCGCATGAGATCGGGGAAGATCGTTTATAAAGTCCATCGTAATGTCGTCGAACTTCCACTCCGGTACTGGGAGTGGCTGCAATAATCTGGCTGGGTTTCGGCACTCCGCCTTCACGAGTTGACAAGACTCGCAGTGAGTCACAAAATAGGTGATGTCCTTCTTCATACTCGGCCAATACATGGCCCTCTTCAGATTTGCTGTCATCTTGGTGATACTAAGGTGCACGGAATATCTACTGCAATGAGCCTCTGTCATAATATCCTCCCGAATCTGGCTCCCTACCGGTATATACACTTGGCCTCTAAAACTCAACAAGTCATCCTTCAACAAATAGTCTCCAGCTAAGCATGCCTCCAAGGCTCTGAATATCGACTCTAGTTTAGCATCCTGCCTCTGCCCATCCCTGATGCGGTCCCGAATGTCATGTGTGGTACTCATTGCCGCTAAGTACTCTTCGTATAGCTCCGAATCATCCTCGGATACTAAGGAGACCTGCATGTCTTCGACATCTGTACTAGCTCCGTGGCCATCAACTTGGGCTCTGCTCTTGACGTGGTAGCTCTCCTGCTCAGTGCGTCCGCTACTACATTCGGCTTCCCTAGGTGGTAAAGCATCGTGTACTGATAATCTGATTAGAATTCAACCCATCGCATCTGCCGGATGTTCAACTCCTTCTGAGTATCTACGTACTTCAGATTCTTGTGATCTATGCTACGGTGTCGCAGTGGACACCGTACAGGTAGTATTGCCAGATCTTTAGAGTGAATACAACTGCTCCCATCCCCAAGTCATGCACCGGGTAATTCCGCTCGTGATTCTTCAACTAGCGGGAAGCATATAATATCACGCACCCATCCCCTGGTATGATGCATCCATGTACACCTGGAATCCTTCAGCTCTTGGAAGGTTGCCTCATACTGCGGTGTCCATGTAAAAGTAGCATCCTTTTTCGTCAGGGATGTGAGTGGGAGGTCTATCTGGGAAAACCTCTGCACAAACTTCCGGTAATAGCCGGCAAGTCCCAAGAAACTCCCCACGTCGGTGGCCGTCTTCAATGGCGGTCAATCCCGTACTGCCTGGATCTTTGCTGGATCCAGAAGGCCACCTCCTTCAGGCAAAACTGGCACTTGCTGAACTACGCATACAGACGGTGCTCCCGAAGCTTCTCCAATGTTAGTGCCAAATGACCTGCATGTTCCTCCTCCGTCCTCGAATAGATGAGGATGTCATCGATGAACATGATGACAAAAATGTCGAGATAAGTCTCGAACACCCGATTCATCAGGCTCATAAATGCCGATGGTGCATTTGTGAGTCTGAAGGGCATCACCGTGAACACATATAATCCGCACCGGCTGCTGAAAGCCATCTTCGGGATGTCCTCCTCCTAGATCCTCAGCTGATAATACCCTGACCTCAAATCTAGCTTCGAGAAGCAGTGGGCTCCCTCTAGCTGGTCAAAAAGCTCATCTATCCTTGGCAAAGGGTACGTGTTCCGCATCGTTAGCCTATTCAGTGCTCTGTAATCGATGCACAATCAGAGCGTCCCATCCTTCTTCTTTATGAATAGCACCGGAGCTCCCCAAGGTGAGGAACTCGGTCTAACAAACCCAGCTTCCACCAGCTCCTATAGCTGGCTTCGGAACTACACTAACTCCTTCGGGGCCATCCAATAAGGAGCTCTAGATAACCACTTTGCCCCCGACACAAACTGGATCTTGAAATCCTTCTCGTGGTGCGGTGGCAGCCCTGTCAACTTCTCCGGGAATACGTCGGCCAAATCCCTCACTACTGGGATATTAGCTACATAATCCTTCACCTCGATCGCCTCGAATAGCACCTGGTATACCTCATCCCTATAGGCGGGCTACTTCTGAGTTGACACAAATATACGGGAGGGGGGTTTGATACCTTCGATTACTACTTCTGAGTCTTCGTGCTTCAGAACAATTCTTCTCGTCGGGCAGTCAATCCTTGCCTGATTCCCGTGCAGACAGTTCATGCCTAGGATCAGATCAAAGTCCTTAATCTTCAAAAGCATCGCCGGCGCTTCGAATAGCTTCCCATCCAATCTCCACATTCATGTTGCACTTTACATTCATTATTATCTGTGATCCGTCCGGGAACCGCACCCTCCTGAGAATGCCCTTAAAGTGCTGGACTTGGTCCAGGTTGTCCATGAATTCTTTCGAGATGAACGAGTGTGAGGCACCCATATCGAATAAGGTGTATGCGAGCTTGCTGCAGACGAGTACTATACCTGGGTGATTTTTGTTTGTTTTGGTTCAATGCTACGGTAAAACTAAGGTTTGCTAGGTACTAATGAACATAAAACCAAAAGACATTAAAAAAATACCTGTAATGACCCTTGCAGGGTCCCGGGGCTGAGCTAGGTCCAGAGCGTACATTTGGTCCCTGTTCTGCCTCCGATATCCGCCCTGAAATCCACGACCTCGTCCACGTCCCCAGCCCCCGATATGTCGGGCCTTTGGGGCATCCTGTAGTGCTGGTGGTGCATTCCTCTAAGGGCAGTTCCTCCGGATGTGGCCGGTCTGGTGACAGTGGTAGCACTCTGGAGATGGCCCACCTCCTCCAATCCTCGGCATCTCCCGCATCTGTAGAGGCTGAGGAGCCAACACTACCGTCTCCCTCTGCTCATGTCTCTCCTCCTGGCGGGGTCGGCCCTCCGTCCTTCTTTCCCCAGCATCTCGACCTCTCGGCTGGTCCCTTCTGCTTTCCCATCCCTGGTCCTCCATCAGTCTCTTCCTTCAAAGAACAATTTGCTGGTCTACCTCCATCTTCTTGGCCATCTCCAAGATCTTAGTCATACTTCCGTCGGAGACGAAGAGGAGGGCCTGCCTCAGCTCATCACGAAGGCCCTTATAGAACCTCTTTGCGTATCTTGCGTCATCCAGCTGATACAATACTGCAAACTGGGATAGGTGGGTAAACTCCCGGTGATACTCTAGAACTGTCCTGCTCCCCTGCCTCAACTGCAAAAATCTGTCCTCCAGCTCGTCTCTTGCAGACTCCGACACAAAATGCTCCAGCAGTGCTGCCTTGAAATTGTAACACCCCAAAAATAGTAGTTCAGCGAAGTAGGCGGAGTGGTAGTGTTGCGCTTGAAGCAGGCTAAATTTTCCGTGTCTGCTCTTAGCGCACGATCAATGGCCTCTTCGCGCACGACCAGTGATCGTGCGCCAGCAATCATGCGCATATTCGCAAGAAATCGGAGTTCTGTCTCCTCTTAACGCACGACCATTTCTCCTCTTAGCGCACGACCAGTGATCGTGCGCCTGTGATCGTGCGCCCTGTTTATTCTGCTCCGCGATTTTGAGCGGAGAAGCCGATCCGACCTATCAAATTTCTTGGAAATTGATCCAACGGCTGGGATTTGTTGCTGGGGGGTCTTAGGGCTTTGGAGAGGGATTAAACCCTCATAATTCCATAGCCTTTCTCTCTCCAACCCTAGATAAAGAAGAAGGAGCCAAGGAAGAAGAAGGAAGATCCCGCCATTGACGGAGCTCCGGAGCTCCGTTTCGCGAGCCGTTTCCAGATTTGGAGAGTGCAGCCCGGTGCGGTCGTTTCTCTCCGTGTAGAATCTCGGATCCATGGCGAAAAAGAACGCGTCTAGGGTAACGATTCTTCCTCCCGAACTTTGGACTTGTATTTTTCCTTTCATTCCTCTTTCTATGCTTGCATGAGGTATCTCTTTCACCAAATGGGTGAAGTGTAGGATTCCCTCAAGTTCTTCGGAACTCCGGGTAGATTGTGTCCATCCCCGGCATTATTGCATGTAGAAAATCCGGTAGTCGTGCGTATTTAGGCATTTTGTGTGAAGCCTATTCGTGGCCGCGAGCCCGAATCGGTGATGCTTGATTTGCGACGTTGCATTTAGGTTAGGCCAAGAATGCGTGCTAGAGAATGACTCAGTGAAATCATCTTTAGTATTGCGGGAATTAAGTGTAGGCGTCTTGTGAAGATCCTAACGAAAGCCCCATGCTTTGAGATTTGGATGAAGGCAAACCTTCACCACGAAATTGATGCGGAGCGTATGTACCTCCCTTGTTGAGTATTCGTGAAGCCTAGATCCTTGTGAAGGGGGTTAGGTGCGTAGCGTATATTTAGTGTAGCACTTGAAAGTGCTAAATCCTTACGGGCCGAGGTGAAGCCGTACCTGCGTCGTGCGATAGATCGCGACGATTAGAGCACGGGCAAAGCTAAACCGAACCTGTTTCCATGCAGATCGGTATGAGGTCCCTACCTCATGAGAGCCGTGTGATCATGGGAGAGGTCGTGGAAGGTGTCTTACCTAGTCCGACCAAAAGCTCTATTCCCCACCTAAGGCGATGGCCCTTACGGTGGAGTGTTTTGTGAAATGGATGTTATGTTAGCCTCATACGATTGCTTAGGTGGTTGTGGGGAACCTTTGGGTGAACCCAACGAACATCATGTGCATACCTAGGTTCCCTTCTCATGATGCTCAACCAAGAAGATTGATTGTGCTTGAAACCTCACCTTGTGTAGTTGCACTTTCTTTATATTAGTACTTGTGCTAGTATGGCTTGCTTGCAGGGTAGAAGCTCCGCCACCCCGGGAAAGGGGTGGGGTCGTTATAATTTGGTCAGCTGTGCTGACCGTTACTTTGTTTGCCACCGCTTGGTGGAATGTTCTTATGCAGGTGCAGGTCAGCCTAGCGGGAAATAGCGGGCGATGGTGCTTTTGCTGCGTTGGCCCTCGAAGGCCAGCTTTTTTCCTGTTTTTCATGTATTGCCGGCCTGCTTGCCGATGTATGCTTTATGGAGCTTTGTGCATTGGGTGAATGTAAGGCCTTAAGGCCGTAACTCTTTATTCAGGTTTCATTCCTATGATAGTGGACAGTTCTGAATGAAATGGTTTAATTAATGCTTCCGCTTACGTTTTGTACTCTCGTGTAGTTGTTACTTTCTGGTTATCACCTTTTAACTCCTAGCTAGTGTGGTTTGTATGGCGTGGGGTCTCGGCCGGACCTGCTGTTATACTTTTCTTACTGGCAGGGTGTTACAATTTGGTATCGGACTTACGGCGTCGATCCGTAGTTTAGCGAATTCGGGACGAATTCCTTTTAAGGGGTGGTGCGCACGGGTTGTGCATTCACCTAAAACGATAAAAACTAATAAGAATGTCCACTTAGGAATGAAAAAACATACTTGTTTGCGGAACCTGAGCGTTCCATGATTGATGTTTGATATGTTGTGGGTCACTAAATTGTGCCTTGCATGATTATAGGTGACTAGAAGTGCTGCGGGGCAGTCTCGACCCCGTAACACCGCTGAAAGTAGAGGGTCGGCTGAAGTGCCAGCGACCACTCCTTCGGCTGAGATGATCAGAATGGTCGCAGAAGTGGTCTTCGCGATGATCAATGCTCAACCGCAAAGGCTTGCGCAGCCTGCTACGCCTACTACAGATGCGGCCCCGGTGATCGAACCTGCAGTGGAACCTGCGGTGGAACCGAGGGTTGAGGCCCCTGTGCCAGTAGCTGCAGTGGAACCTGCGGTAGCACCGAGGGTGGAACATCAAGTTGCGCAAGTAGCTGTGGGGCGAGCGCGTGACCAACAATTAAAGCACTTCCTGAGCTTTAATCCTCCTACCTTCTCGGGATCTGAGTCCCCAACGGAGGCAGAAGACTGTTTGTCAAGAGTTAGAAGAACTCTGAGGGCGACAGCGACGGACGAAGCCATGATGGTCACCTTAGCCACTTTCCTTCTTGATGGAGAGGCTGTGCTGTGGTGGGAAGAGCAGGAGCTGCATAAGTTATGCGGTAGAGATATTACTGAAATCGCAATGGCTGAGTTTTCAAAGTCGTTCCTCCAGAGGTTTATCCTCTCTGCCCAGCGCATTGCGTTACAAAACCAGTTCTTGAGGTTGACACAAGGTGATCGCTCCGTTGACGATTACTTGCATGAGTTTACCAGACTGAGTCGCTATGCGGGGTCCTTGGTGGAGGATGAGGAGACAAAGACAAATAAGTTCTATGAAGGGCTTCGGGACGATTTGAGGCTGCTCCTCGCAGGCCATATGACGTTTGGCTTCCAAGTGATGGTGCAAACTGCCAGATCTTTGGAGTTGGACATGAAGAGGGTACAAGCAAGGGGTGTTGTAAAGAAACCTGAGTTTCATGCGCCGGCCTCTCAGTCCAAGTCGGAGTTCAGAAGGAACAAAAGGAAGTTCAAGCAGGCGGAACCAGCTCCTTCAAATGTTTCGGGAGCCACGACCGCGCGGGGTCCTATTACGTGTTTCACCTGCGGGAAGGTGGGACACAAAGCTGCGGTGTGTCGAAGTGGTCCCCCGAAGGCTGGAAATCGAGCGGTGGATTATCCTCGTGATGTGGAAAAGGGCAAAGCTGCGGAGTCTTCGGCTTCCCAGCACATTCCGACTCAGCCGAGAGTCTATTCGCTTGGCCAACAAGAAGCTATACGACAAACTGATGTCGTCACAGGTACGAATTAGAAGTTAGCTTTTACAGCTATATATATAATTCATACTATTGTACAACTATATGCTTTATTTGTGTACAATTAGGTTTCGTCTTAATTTTCAACTATCCGGCGAGAGCTCTATTTGATACGGGTGCATCGCACTCTTTTCTGTCTGAGGACTTCGTGGTGCAAATCGGAGTGCCGTCTACCTTCGTAGAGGATAGATTGGAAGTAGTGCTACCCAATGGATCCAATGGATCTCGAATGAGTGCGGATAGGAAGAGCCGTGTGAAGGTGCGGATCGGAAATCAGGATTTTGATTTGGAAGCATCGTTATTACCGCTAGCCGAATTCGATGTGATCTTTGGCATGGACTGGCTCTCGGAGCAGCGAGCATGCATAGATTGCAGTACAAAGGAGATCACTCTGGGAAGGAACACCGAAGGTGAAACCACGTTTGTCGGTATGCGAGGAGCGAGCAAGACGCTGATGTCTGCTCTCCAAGTGGTTAAGGCGGTGAGAAAAGGCGCCGAGTTGTTCTTCACCTTGTTGGAGGCTTCGGAGCCAAATCCCAGGTTATGTGATGTCCCAGTTGTAGCGGAGTACGCCGACGTGTTTCCTAACGAACTCCCTGGAGCTCCGCCTCAGCGAGAGATCGATTTCTGTATCGAGTTGGTGCCAGGTGTCAAACCTGTGGCCCGCTCACCGTACCGAATAGCGCCAAGGGAATTGGCAGAGTTGAAGGTCCAATTGCAAGAGCTGCTAGAGCAAGGCTACGTACGTCCAAGCTCATCTCCTTGGAGTGCACCGGTCCTCTTTGTGAAAAAGAAGGACGGGAGCTTGCGTCTATGTATCGATTATCGAGAGCTAAACAAGTTGACCGAGAAGAACCGATATCCGATTCCAAGAATCGATGATTTATTCGACCAACTGGTTGGGTCGACGGTTTACTCCAAGCTGGACCTAAGGTCCGACTATTATCAACTGCGAATAAGGGAATGTGACATTCCAAAAATAGCGTTCAGTACCCGTTTTGGGAACTATGAGTTCACGGTGATGCCGTTCGGTCTGTCTAATGCACCGTCGGTATTCATGGACTTAATGAACTGGACGTTCCGAGAGTATTTGGATCAATTTGTGATCGTCTTCATCGACGACATTTTGGTATACTCTCAGTCGGAAGAGGAGCATGTAGGGCATCTGCACGCAGTTCTGAGCACCTTGAGGAGGAGTCAGCTATATGCCAAATTCTCCAAGTGCGAGTTTTGGTTACCGTCAGTAGCATTCCTTGGTCATGTCGTTAGTGGAGAAGGAATTGTTGTTGATCCGTCGAAGATAGAAGCGATCCGAGCGTGGCCTTTGTTGAAAAACGTAGCGGAAGTCCGAAGTTTCTTAGGACTTGCCGGCTATTATAGGCGCTTTGTGGAAAACTTCTCGAGGATCGCACTTCCTCTCACAAAACTGACTAGGAAGGATCATAAGTTCGTTTGGTCGCCCGAGTGCGCACGAGCTTTTGAAGAGCTGAAGATCCGACTGACCACGGCGCCCATTCGATGCTCGCCACAAGGTACGGAAGGCTACAAAATTTATAGCGACGCCTAGGGAAGTGGTTTGGGTAGTGTCCTAGTGCAGTTCGGGAAGGTAATTGCCTACGGCTCCCGGCAACTGAAGGTTCATGAGAGGAATTACCCGGTCCATGATTTGGAGCTAGTGGCCGTGGTTTTCGCCCCCAAACTTTGGAGGCACTATCTATATGGCGTGAAGATCGATATCTTTACCGACCACAAGAGCCTCAAGTACTTGCTAGATCAAAGGGAGTTTAATATGCGTCAAAGGAGGTGGATGGAGTTCCTTGGGGACTACACCTTCTACATCAAATATACTCCCGGTAAAGGAAATGTAGTTGCGGACGCGTTAAGTCGCCGGGCTCCCGCACAAGGAAATTGGATTTTGATGCATGATGAGCGTCTAATCCGTGAGCTGGAAGAAATGGAGATCATTTGCATTGATAGGAGAACGTCTACTTCAGCATGCTTGAACTGGACGGAGGTTCGATACGACCTTGCCGACCGAGTTCGACAAACTTTGGAGCTGGACGAGAGCATGAAACGCTATAAAGAGGAAACCATTG
This sequence comes from Dactylorhiza incarnata, assembly GCA_033032865.1. Lineage (NCBI taxonomy): Eukaryota > Viridiplantae > Streptophyta > Magnoliopsida > Asparagales > Orchidaceae > Dactylorhiza > Dactylorhiza incarnata. The sequence goes on along the minus strand of JAWHQI010000033.1, from coordinate 11,093,691 downwards.
AGGGGTTAAACGCTGATTTCTCCTTCGAAGATGACCTTATGTGGAAACAGGAAAGGTTGTGCATCCCAAACGTTGGCACTCTACGGGCGGAATTGATGTACGAGGCTCATCATACCAAGTACTCGATCCACCCGGGGAGCACTAAAATGTATATGGATATGAAGAAACTTTTCTGGTGGCCGGGTATGAAGAAAGACATTGCCCTTTACGTGGCCAAGTGTCATACTTGCGCGTTGGTGAAAGCGGAATGTCAACGTCCCGGTGGGTTTCTGAAGTCCTTGCCGATTCCGGAATGGAAGTTTGATGATATTTCGATGGAGTTCGTGCACGGATTGCCGAGATCGCAACATGGAAACGACGCCATCTGGGTGATCGTGAACCGTTTGACAAAGGTATCACACTTCATTCCGAACCGGAAGGATGATTCTGTAGAAAAGCTAGCGAAGCTCTATGTTGATAGTATTGTGAGACTGCACGGTGTCCCTCGTAGCATCGTCAGCGATCGTGATGGGCATTTCACATCGAAAGATTGAAGGCTTATCCATGAACTGTTGGGCACGAAATTGAAGTTTAGCACGGCCTTCCACCCACAAACGGATGGACAGACCGAGAGAACCAATAGGACTATGGAGTATATGCTCCGAATGTGCGCTCTAGACTTTGGGAAGAAGTGGGAAGATCATCTATATATGATCGAGTTCGCCTACAATAATAGCTACCAAGCCAGTATAAAGATGGCTCCCTTCGAGGCCCTCTATGGTAAGAAGTGTCGTACGCCGTTGTCTTGGGCGGAAACGGGCGATGCTAAGCTATTGAAGCGAAAGGATGTTGAAGAAGAAACTTCGACGATCCGAACTATACGTGAAAGGCTATTGATTGCCCAGGATAGGCAAGCGAAATATTTCAACGCCAAGCATAGGAACCTAGAGTTCACCATCGGTGACCGGGTTTACTTAAAGATCAAACCGTTCAAAGGGGTATCAAGGATCCGACGCTTGAAAAAGCTCAGTCCAAGGTACTTAGGACCGTTTGAGATCATGGAACGTGTTGGTGATGCGGCTTATCGGCTTGCACTATCTGCAGAGCTGAGCGGTATGCACGACGTGTTTCACATTTTAGTGTTGAGGAAGGCAGTGCAAGAGCCTACTCATATCGTTGCGGTCGGCAAAGTGCCGGTTGATAGTGGGTTGTCGACGAAAGTCAAGCCCTTACGCATCGAAGATACCGAAGTAAAGCAGCTGCGGAACAAGTACATTCGGATGGTAAAAGTCCGGTGGGATAATTGCGGCCGAGAGGAGCTCTCTTGGGAGAGAGAGCAAACGATGCTTGCGGAGTACCCCGAGCTATTTCTCTCAGGTAAAAAATAACTGTAATTCATGCTATTACTGTTTTCTGAATTTCGGGACGAAATTCTTTTAAGGGGGGTGGAGTTGTAACACCCCAAAAATAGTAGTTCAGCGAAGTTTGCGGAGTGGTAGTGCTGCGCTTGAAGTAGGCTAAATTTTCCCTGTCTGCTCTTTGCGCACGATCAGTAGCCTCTTCGCGCACGACCAGTGATCGTGCGCCAGCAATCGTGCACATATTCGCAAGAAATCGGAGTTCTGTCTCCTCTTAACGCACAACCATTTCTCCTCTTAGCGCACGACCAGTGATCATGCGCCTGTGATCGTGCGCCCTGTTTATTCTGCTCCGCGATTTTGAGCGGAGAAGCCGATCCGACCGATCAAATTTCTTGGAAATTGATCCAACTGCTGGGATTTGTTGCTGGGGGGTCTTAGGGCTTTGGAGAGGGATTAAACCCTCATAATTCCATAGCCTTTCTCTCTCCAACCCTAGAGAAAGAAGAAGGAGCCAAGGAAGAAGAAGGAAGATCCCGCCATTGACGGAGCTCCAGAGCTCCGTTTCGCGAGCCATTTCCAGATTTGGAGAGTGCAGCCCGGTGCGGTCGTTTCTCTCCGTGTATAATCTCGGATCCATGGCGAAAAAGAACGCGTCTAGGGTAACGATTCTTCCTCCCGAACTTTGGACTTGTATTTTTCCTTTCATTCCTCTTTCTATGCTTGCATGAGGTATCTCTTTCACCAAATGGGTGAAGTGTAGGATTCCCTCAAGTTCTTCGGAACTCCGGGTAGATTGTGTCCGTCCCCGGCATTATTGCATGTAGATAATCCGGTAGTCGTGCGGATTTAGGCATTTTGTGTGAAGCCTATTCGTGGCCGCGAGCTCGAATCGGTGACGCTTGATTTGCAACATTGCATTTAGGTTAGGCCTAGAATGCGTGCCGGAGAATGACTCCGTGAAATCATCTTTAGTATTGCGGGAATTAAGTGTAGGCGTCTTGTGAAGATCCTAACGAAATCCCCATGCTTTGAGATTTGGATGAAGGCAAACCTTCACCACGAAATTGATGCGGAGCGTATGTACCTCCCTTGTTGAGTATTCGTGAAGCCTAGATCCTTGTGAAAGTGGTTAGGTGCGTAGAGTATATTTAGTGTAGCCCTTGAAAGTGCTAAACCCTTACGGGCCGAGGTGAAGCCGTACCCGCGTCGTGCGATAGATCGCGACGATTAGAGCACAGGCAAAGCTAAACCGAACCCGTTTCCATGCAGATCGGTATGAGGTCCCTACCTCATGAGAGCCGTGTGATCATGGGAGAGGTCGTGGAAGGTGTCTTACCTAGTCCGACCAAAAGCTCTATTCCCCACCTAAGGCGATGGCCCTTACGGTGGAGTGTTTTGTGAAATGGATGTTATGTTAGCCTCATGCGATTGCTTAGGCGGTTGTGGGGAACCTTCGGGTGAACCCAACCAACATCATGTGCATACCTAGGTTCTCTTCTCATGATGCTCAACCTAGAAGATTGATTGTGCTTGAAACCTTACCTTGTGTAGTTGCACTTTCTTTATATTAGTACTTGTGCTAGTATGGCTTGCTTGCAGGGTAGAAGCTCCGCCACCCCGGGAAAGGGGTGGGGTCGTTATAATTTGGTCAGCTGTGCTGACCGTTACTTTGTTTGCCACCGCTTGGTGGAATGTTCTTATGCAAGTGCAGGTGAGCCTAGCGGGAAATAACGGGCGATGGCCCTTTTGCTGCGTTGGCGCTCGAAGGCCAGCTTTTTTCCTGTTTTTCATGTATTGCCGGCCTGCGTGCCGATGTATGCTTTATGGAGCTTTGTGCATTGGGTAAATGTAAGGCCTTAAGGCCGTAACTCTTTATTCAGGTTTCATTCCTATGATAGTGGACAGTTCTAAATGAAATGGTTTAATTAATGCTTCCGCTTACGTTTTGTACTCTCGTGTAGTTGTTACTTTCTGGTTATCACCTTTTAACTCCTAGCTAGTGTGGTTTGTATGGCGTGGGGTCCCGGCCAGACCTGCTGTTATACTTTTCTTACTGGCAGGGTGTTACAGAAATCATCCCAAGAAACATCTATAGCCTCTAGTCCTACATATGATGTGTCCAGGAACCACTTCCACCATATCTTTGCATGGGACTCCAAGCCTGAGACCACCAGTGGTACCTCCATATCTGCTGGGCACTGAATTCCTGTCAGCATCTCCTCCATGATGTACACCCGCTCCTCATTCCTCACAACTGCTTCCGTCCCGAGGTATGATGGAGGGGAGAGACCTCGGAAGACGCTCAGCCAGTTGGCCCCAGGGTTTTGCTGAGGAGTGATGCGATGATTCGGCAAGTGCACCGGTCGCGCAAGTAATAATAATGGGGAAAATCCCCGAGTGTCGGTCTCTTGAGGAACACAGTAAGGTGGAGTTAGGTTTCGAGGAAGGACTTGAGATTGAAGTCCTTAAATCGGATGGAATGCGGGGGAGTTGGGTTGGCTTTTGGAAAATAAAATAAAAGCTATCAACTACTCCTATGCAATGCCGCTATGCAATGCTTCACTTGGCGGGATGGAGACTAGGCAGGCCTTGAGCGCGCTGCGTCGAAAGGGCGGATGGACGAGTAGGCAGCGGAATTGAACTGTGCAGGCCTTGAGCGCGCTGCTTCGTTAGGCGGGATGGAATACACGGGCCGCTATGCCACGCTTCGGTAGGCGGATGGGCGAGTAGACTAACGAAATGAGGGTCGCAAGCACCTCTTCGACAAGCACGCCACTAGCAATTGCTAGTGCGGCACCGGACGTGACGGCGGGATGGAGGATGGAATAGGGCGCACCTCAAGCACACAAATAAACAAAAAGGGTATTTCACATAGACATGAAATAACTTTAAATAGCAAGGTCTATAGTGTTCTTCATCAAAATCCAAAAGATCTAACTATTACAACAATCAATAAGAGGAGAACAAGGCAAGAAATCGACCGAATTTGAAGGCTCGTTGGAGATTCACGGTTGGAGTCGCCGGGTTGTCAATCCGCGTCCAAGCTCGGTCCGCAACTACGTCCGGGGTAGAGAGAGCTGTCACGACTCTCCAATGGACCCGTCTTCTTCGTGTCACGATCCGGTAGAGGTTGCAAACTTCCTCTTGCTTGATGGCAATGGCGGCTAGGTCTTCCTTTGGAGCTCTTGGATGAAGGAGGAGGCCGAGAGGAAACTCCGGCTCAAGATTGGCGTGAAGAACAAGCCCGGAGCACCTCTAGATGGTGGGCGACGATGGAGGGGCGAAACTGGGCGGAACTGCGCAAGAAACGGCGGAAAAATGCGGATCCTCGACCTAATTCGAGAGCAGGTCGTTTTTTAGGCGCTGGAATAAACAGTGCGCATGATCAGTGGCGCAGACCAGTGGTCGTGCGCACTATCATTCTGTGATCGTGCGCCTGCCTGGACGGAGCCTGCAAGAAAAGAAAATTATAAAATACAAAGTTCGCACGACCAATGGCGCACGACCAGTGGTCGTGCGCAATAGAACCGGTGATCGTGCGCAGTATTCCTGTGCAGAATTGCACCGGGAACACCTGCACGACTCCAATTCCAGCACAACCACGAATCCAGCCACTGAAAGTGGCACCTAACAGCGCATGAAAACTACTAATGAAGAAAAGCAATGAAATCACACAAAAATGGGCCTAGAAGTGCACCTAGCATGGAATATCAAATATAAGCTAAAACAAGGCTAAAGTGCAGTGGAATGACTAGATAAACGGCCCAGATGAGTCCATATATGTGTATATAATTGGGACTCATCACACCCCCAGACTTACCTGTTTGCACGTCCCGAGCAAACAAATCCGGCGGAGTAGGAAAAAGGTGGTTAGTGTAGAGAATTGCAAAGAAAGAGTAAGATGCGAAGTATCAAACCCATGCAAATAGAAATTCTGTAAAAGAAGATTCTAACTATACTAATTAATTTACAAAAGTATACATGCGTAAATAGAGATTTATTTGTACTCAGATGGTGAATCATGAAGAGTTTGTGCGGTCGTGCCCGATGTGAAAGTAAACAAGCCACTCAGGAGGGTGTTGCTAAAGACCGGAATTCGGGAATAACTCCGCTGAAATCCATCAACGACGAGAACCATAAGCTTGCCCGGTTACACTCTCTCCACGGCGCTAGCAAACTCACAAGTTAAATCAATAGGACTTCGGGTTATAATTGGGCTTAGGTTACGGTATGATATTCAATGATAAACGAAATGGCTACGCAACCCAATTGAGTCAAAAAGTAATGTTGTACCAAAACAAGGCCAAGAACGATGCTAGTGTGACACACCCCCAGACTTAGCTTGAAAACTGGGTGTGCAAACAACCTACTTCAAACAAATACCAACTGAATTTTTTTCTATAACGCCCAAGGGGATTTCTTTTCATTTTTATTCTTTACAGATTTTTTTTCTTTTAACTTCATTTTTTTTTCTTTATCCCCTGGTTGGTTTACAACAATATGTTCAGCACACAATACACATTTTCTTCACATCACAAAAATTTCCAAACATCACATCCAAATATGAAATGTAATTTCAGTTAACTCACTACTTGGCTGCGATAATAGGATAAGCTTCAGGCTTTGGTGATTTAAAGAAGAGCTGAAACAAAGGAAGGGTAGGAACAAACTTGGCTTGTAACGGTAAACGCATAGGTCATGGAAAACAAAGCTCAATCTAGCAAAAAATTGGCCTACATCACGTTTAACAATAGTGAGTTGTTCTCACCCATGCTTCAAGAGTCGCTTGGGGCAAGTTCTTAGCCCACGAGAAAGGTAAACCTTCCTTCCGACTCGAGCAAGACACAACTAGCGCTTGCTTACACACAACACTGTGCTACCGCAAATTTCGGTTACATTCACCAAATGAGTACAATAAATCAAAAACTACACAAGAATACTAATTGTAAATTAAAAATATAGAGACAATCTAATTCTACTCAAATTTCTATGCAGGCAAGGGATATGCGACTAGAGCACTACAAGAGTCAACATCGTACTCCAATTTGCAATCCTATGCTAACATCCTATTTCACATTCCAAACCAAGATAAGCGTGAACGGAAGCACACAAACAAGTGAGTGTGCGCTCAAGTGGGTGCAGAGGTGTGCAATGAAAATGAACAACAATTTAAATGAAATCTTCTAGCATGCAGTGCAATAGTGCACGTGAGCGGGTAAACAAAACTACTCTCCCCCAGACTTAGACTAAACAATCCGCATGATATATGACATGAAAATCAGAAAAGGCTAGGGGAAGAGAGTACCCAATGCTTAGCAAGTGAGCATACCAGAAGATTGGCGTGTAAGCTAAAATGAGCTGCAGCATCCGCCATCCAGAATAATTACCTGCAGGGGTCAGCTCCACAGAAACAAAAGAAAATAGAAAACTGAAATAAAGTGCAATTAACTAAATAAAATTAGAAAAGAAATGAAAATGCAAGAAAAATTAAGATAACTACTGGGGTTATTGTCATCCCAGCACGACTTATTCGGATTTTATATAGTTCTAGCTTATAGGCCTATGAAAAAGAAAATGCACAGGTAACTGTTCTAATATGCGCATCGGTAGCGGGTACCGATACGGAGACAGAGCAGTCACCCCTCTACCTAAATAATAATAATACCTGCTCCTCACAGGTAGAGGGAAAAGAAAGTAAGAAGAGGAGGAGGCCTGGTCCTCACTCATCTCACCAAAACTATCCTTGCCCAGCAAGGTATCGTCCACAGCAGGTCCGCAGGAGGAGAAGGCAACGAATGAGGCTTCCTTAATGGAGGAGGGATCAACCTCCTCGCATAAAAGGACACACTCATCATTGACTTGAGCACAAAGCTCCAAGTCCTCCTGAAGTACCTGTAAGGACTCAACCTGCACAGGCTCAGATGAAGAAGGGGGGTCAGGAAATAAAAGAGAAGAATGACATAAATGATCAAAAATCGGGGGAGTGGTCCCGGTCTCACTCCCATTAGGTTGGGGAAGTAAAATAATGTTTGCATTGTTATCAATGCTACAAGATTCGGCGGGATCAATGGTGGCCAGACTTGGGATTTGGACTTCCTCCACCGGTGCTGAGGAAAACTCCTCTTCACCTAGAAGGTTGTCCTCCTCCATAGGAGTAGGCACAATACTAAGATCAACCGCCTCCTCTTGCGACACATCATCAACAATGTCGTCAGAGATGAGTGTAGTATGCACAACAGGGAGAGGAATAGTGCTCGGATAAAAGTCGAGCACCGATTCCTCACAAAGAATCGAATCCACTAGGGGTGGTGGATGCACATGGAGAATAGGCTCAGCAATGTCGGTGCATAGATCAGCCGCACATCCGGTGACTGTGTCAACGCCATACCCTTCAAGATGTGAAGGTGGCAAGGACACAAAACCGGATGCTGAAGGTGTGCCGCCAGAGTTAGGATTCGGGACGATCCGGATATCCGGCTCGTCATCCTCATCCAATTGGCGACGAAAAGCAGCACAATCCTTCAGGGCGTGATCAGTGCTCCGACAAAACTGGCACTGCCTTGCGGGCTTCTTTGGCACAGCGGGGGCTGGAGCCGAAAAGAAGTATGATGGTAAAGGCTCAGCAGAGTAGCCATATGACTTACGCGCACCATGTGGAGTACTAGACGACGTCGGTGCTCCATATGCTGGGCTATAAGAATTATGCCTACTATTCTGCGTAGGGCATTCATCACTAGAGTGGGAGGTAGCTCCACACCAACGGCAACGGAAATTGAGATGTGCCCACATAGTGTGAAGATAAAACGATTGAAAATCAAAATGCTATTGTGCAAAATACTACACCTAACAAAAATTACTAAAGCAACCTAATAAAAAATAAGAAAACAGAAAATGAGGAAATAAAACAAAGAAATGCGATTTACAAATGGAAGGGCTCCTTTCTCAGATTCTCCCTCTCCAGAAAACTCACACGACTGTGTTCCCCGGCAACGGCGCCAAAAACTTGATGCGATGATTCGGCAAGTGCACCGGTCACGCAAGTAATAATAATGGGGAAAATCCCCGAGTGTCGGTCTCTTGAGGAACACAGTAAGGTGGAGTTAGGTTTCGAGGAAGGACTTGAGATTGAAGTCCTTAAATCGGATGGAATGCGGGGGAGTTGGGTTGGCTTTTGGAAAATAAAATAAAAGCTATCAACTACTCCTATGCAATGCCGCTATGCAATGCTTCACTTGGCGGGATGGAGACTAGGCAGGCCTTGAGCGCGCTGCGTCGAAAGGGCGGATGGACGAGTAGGCAGCGGAATTGAACTGTGCAGGCCTTGAGCACGCTGCTTCGTTAGGCGGGATGGAATACACGGGCCGCTATGCCACGCTTCGATAGGCGGATGGGCGAGTAGACTAACGAAATGAGGGTCGCAAGCACCTCTTCGACAAGCATGCCACTAGCAATTGCTAGTGCGGCACCGGACGTGACGGCGGGATGGAGGATGGAATGGGGCGCACCTCAAGCACACAAATAAACAAAAAGGGTATTTCACATAGACATGAAATAACTTTAAATAGCAAGGTCTATAGTGTTCTTCATCAAAATACAAAAGATCTAACTATTACAACAATCAATAAGAGGAGAACAAGGCAAGAAATCGACCGAATCTGAAGGCTCGTTGGAGATTCACGGTTGGAGTCGCCGGGTTGTCAATCTGCGTCCAAGCTCGGTCCGCAACTACGTCCGGGGTAGAGAGAGCTGTCACGACTCTCCAATTGACCCGTCTTCTTCGTGTCACAATCCGGTAGAGGTTGCAAACTTCCTCTTGCTTGATGGCAATGCGGCTAGGTCTTCCTTTGGAGCTCTTGGATGAAGGAGGAGGCCGAGAGGAAACTCCGGCTCAAGATTGGCATGAAGAACAAGCCCGGAGCACCTCTAGATGGTGGGCGACGATGGAGGGGCGAAACTGGGTGGAACTGCGCAAGAAACGACGGAAAAATGCGGATCCCCGACCTAATTCGCGAGTAGGTCGTTTTATAGGCGCTGGAATAAACAGTGCGCACGATCAGTGGCGCACGACCAGTGGTCGTGCGCACTATCATTCTGTGATCGTGCGCCTGCCTGGACGGAGCCTGCAAGAAAAGAAAATTATGAAATATAAAGTTCGCACGACCAGTGGCGCACGACCGGTGGTCGTGCGCACTATCGTCGGTGGTCGTGCGCACTGGTCGAGACAGAACTCATAAAATTAATGATAAGTGCGCACGAACAGTGGCGCACGACCGGTGGTCGTGAGCACTATCGTAGGTGGTCGTGCACACTGCACCAAACAGAACTCATGAAAAAAGGGTTAAGTGCACACGATCAGTGGCGCACGACCAGTGGTCGTGCGCAATAGAACCGGTGATCGTGCGCAGTATTCCTGTGCAGAATTGCACCGGGAACACCTGCACGACTCCAATTCCAGCACAACCACGAATCCAGCCACTGAAAGTGGCACCTAACAGCGCATGAAAACTACTAATGAAGAAAAGCAATGAAATCACACCAAAATGGGCCTAGAAGTGCACCTAGCATGGAATATCAAATATAAGCTAAAACAAGGCTAAAGTGCAGTGGAATGACTAGATAAACGGCCCAGATGAGTCCATATATGTGTATATAATTGGGACTCATCAAGGAGTCGATGCCTGCTGTGCTCTGAATATCACTAGTATGGCTGTCAGTGTTTGTCCCATCTCCGTCTGCTGGAATGGATTAGGAGCCGGTGGTGGTGGAACGACGTTTGGATTTGGTGGAACTCCAAGCTGCGGTGTAGGGTTCGTCGCGGGCTATTCAAGAAAATTTCATTCGTGCGGGACTTAGCTAAAGAATATTCAGTTAGAAGCGGACTCTTCATGTGATTTCCCTTATGGGCACACCATTGCTTCTGCTGCTAGTTTGTCCTCAAACTAAGCTCGCGCGGGGTGGCCCAAGGTTTGTGGACTTCTTTTCTTTTCTCTGGATCGAGGTTTCCCTCTGATACCACTTTGTAAGGCCCCATTTTTTTTCTTTACAAAACCCGGGTCTTATTCCCAGGACCGCCGCTTTGCGGTGACACCCTCGCTCGGGAAGGTTGCCACTACAAAGCGCTGATCCTGCCGGCCATATCGATAAACGATCTTATAAAAGCCAAGTCCACATCACATAGAAAGTAAAAAACCATCATAAAGACATGTCCAATAGTCCTCCCGTGCTAGACTGCACCGTCTCCATCTGCACCGGCCTCTGGTGCTGCAGCATCTCCTCAGTCCCCTAAAATGATAAGGTCCACCGACCGTCAGTCAAACTTGACTCAGCCAATCCACCACCCCTCCCCCGGTGACTCCTAGGCACCGAGCGGGAGGAACAAAGCGGAGGACAACAATGGGTGTAAACAATAGCAGATGACGGGAATGTATTCTACAAGGAATGTCTACCACTACGCAATATATATCATAACTGAAGCAGTAAGTAAAGTAGAGTAAGAACAAGTAAAGTAAATAAGTAGAGCAAATATATACAGGTAAGTAAGGAAAAGTAACCATTAATTTATAGGAATGCCCACACAAACCTATAGACCAATGGGTCGTTTAGCAAGGCCTATCGTATAAAATGTCCCATAACCAATTTATACGATAGGGGTAAGGGTAAAAATGCAATGATATGCAATGTCATGCAAGTATGCAGTTTAGTGTTATGTTCATACAAGTTCAACTCACACACTACGACTCTATGCGCACAGACCTTTAGTTCCCCCTTTTTGGAGCTAGCAAAACTCCCAGGATACTCCCATAGTGGCAAATGGAAGTGGTGGATTGGGCCTCTCCCACCTCTACGTTGGTATTTGCACTACCTAACCTAGACCTAACGTACACCTCAACGATAAGAACACAACAACGGAGCTCCTGCGTACTCTTGATGGTTAGACCACCAGACTTGTGTTGGTAAAGGGTTGTCCACACTTACCGAGCCCAAGTATTAATGTGGATGCAATGACCATCAACACTAAGGACCAACCACCTTATGCACATGCAAACATGTTTACCATCTATCTCCGAGCCATAAGCTCCCCGTGCTAAACCGTCCGTCATAATAAACATTGCTGAGTCACAAACTCACCAGACTAATGAGTCTACTGCTACACCCACTGAGCCTACCACTCGTAAGACCAAACCAACTAATAAACCCGTGACAATGGGGTGGGAGTGAGGATATTAGTTAGTTAATCATATATAACAACTTAGCCCAACAATTTATGTTTAACCTTGGACTTCCCGAGGATTACCCGGTAAGGGGCTCGCTACGGTACTAGGAACTATAATGGGATGACACCCCAAGGCTCCCTTTCTCAAGACACTTAATGTTATTGGTATCTACCCATATGCATAACCCTCTTACCGTTTCACTTGTATTAACCCTAGGTGGTTTATGACACTCCCAGGGGAAAAGACGATCTTTAGTCAATCCCAAGCACGACCTTACCCTTAACCCACCTAGCACTTGATGAGTCCCATTTATATACACATATTTGGACTCATCTGGGCAAGTTTTCACACACTTGCACTTCACTTTTAGTTCATTATTGCTTAAATTTCACTTGAACACATTTCTTCACAAATTGCACTCTTTGGGCCCGTTTTGGTGTGCAATTGCACACTATATTGCTGGGGGTAAGCATACTGTGCTCCCCATGGTATTTTTCTCTTTATGTTGGTGCTGGAAGTGTATTCCCAGTGTGCGCTTTGGCTGTGAATAGGGGCAGATCTCCATTTTGTCTGAATTCATGTCTGCATGAATCGCACGGTCGTGCGTTTTCTTGACGCACGGACGGCTGCGATCGTGGGCTCATGGTAGCTGGCAAAATGTTGACCTGAATGTGGTCGTGCGTTTTTACGCATGGGCAGGTTTGCCCGTGCGTGAGTAAAATGCACGAGCTCCCTGTTTGCCTGGTTTTTGGTCATTCGTAAGTTACCCGTGCGTTTTTACGCAGGGTGAAATTCGACCGTGCGTGAGTAAAATGCCTCTGCGCATCTTCCTTCTTTGTGCCATTCTGCGTTTATAAGTATCGCTCGGTTCATGCACGGTCGTGCGTTCGACCGTGCGTGACCAATTTTCTGATCTTTTTTATAAAAGCGCAGTTTCCGACCTAAAGTGGAGGGGATCCAATTCAGTTCCGCCATTTTCACCGCAAGGAGAGCTCCAGCTCCGTTTTCCTCCACCCTTCCATGAGGGCTTTGCCCTAGGTCGCCTGCATCATCCAAGAGCTTCCAAGGAGAGGGATCTAGCCATACATCCATCATCATCCAAGGAGAAGGAAGCTTTGGTCTTGTGGCCGGATCATGACACGAAGAAGACGGGCCATTGGAAGGTAGTGATAGCCTTCTCTACCCCGGATGCAGTTGAGGACCGAGCTTGGATGCGGATTGACAACCCAGCGATTCCAACCGTGAATCTTTGACAAGACTTTGGATTGGATCAATTCCTTGCTTTCTCCCCTTTTATTTTGATGATTGTATAAGCTACATTCTTCTATCTTTTGATGAAGTGCACTATGAATCTTGCTTTGTAATGTTTAATTCATGTTTATGAGTTCATATTATTCATATGTGTGTATGAGGTGCGCCCCCATCCTTTTTCCATCCACATCCGTCATCACCCTCCACTCCATTACGCCAGCCTACTCGTCCATTCTCTAAGACTACTCTTCCATCCGCCAAGCTAAGCGGTGCTAACGGCCCGTGTAATCCACTTCGACTCCGCCGGTGCGACTCACCCCATCCGCAAGCCTACTCTTCCATCGTCCTAGCGAAGCGTGGCATAGCGTCCCGTGTAATCCATTCGCCTAACGAAGCAGCGCGCTCAAGGCCTGCACAGTTCGATTCCGCTTGCCTACTCGTCCATCCACCCTTGCGAAGCAGCGCGCTCAAGGCCTGCCTAGTTTCCACCGCCTAGTGAAGCAGTGCGCTCAAGGCTTGCATAGAAGTAGTTGAGTAGTTGTTTTATTTTATTTTCCATCAACCAAATCACCCCCTTTCGCACCCATCCGATCTAAAGGACTTCAATCTCAAGTCCTTCCTCGATAGTAAACTCCACCTTACTATGTTCCTTGAGAGTTTTGATACTTGGGGATTTACTTCCTCATATTATTACTTGACAACGACTGGTTCACTGCCGTTTCGTGCCGCAGTATAGCTACCGCCTTTAGCGGTGTGCGAGATTTGCGCATCAGCACTCCAGTCACATAAATTCCCTTTTGGTGGCCTCAACCTCTTCAAGCTGACCATATACACCAACTAAACCCCAATTCCTCTTAGTAGGTCACTAGTTACCCAAGTTTTGCCATTTTACTATACGTAGACCAAACGAATTATATGAACCTCATAAGTAGATGTACTCCAAATATTCACCCACATGACACAAGATTATCAGTGGAGGACTATCATGGTATTATAAGACTGAACCCAGAGATTCATATTTTTCCTTAACACTTTAGCATTTATTTCAATTTCTCCAATATTTGTCGGGTATGGAAATGAACATGAAGTGTAAGGTATTCTTATGATATGGCTCCCATAAAATTAAGGTAAATCTATCATGTCAAATTAACAATAAATACAGAATATCACAATTTTACAATGAGGAATTGTCCTCTATTTATAATATTTAGCATCTACCCAAAGTTGGAGGTTAATGAAGGAACCATCAAAAATACTTATCCAAAAATTATGGAAAATTTACTAAACCTTCATATTAGTCAGAAAAGTCTACTGGCCAAATTTCAGAATTTATAAAGGCAAATTAATCACACAAATGAATATTCTAAAGTTATCCTTTCTAGGGAGAATTGTGAAGGAACCTACTGTTAAATAATTCCAAAAATTATGAAAGAAATACCAGATCTCTAAGATGATCAGAAAGGCTTACTGGCTGAGTTTCACAATTTATGGAAATAATTTCTCATTTAATTAAATATTTTAAGAGAATCCCAATTAGGACATGTTGTGAAGTAGCCTACTGATAACAATCTACACAAATTACGTAAAAATTTACAAAGCTTCCTAGTGCCCTAAAATGTCTTATCACCAAGTTGCAAATTTTTCCAGAGAGTATTGAACCCTCTATTATTTTTCTTAAGACAGAGACAAAATAAGTGCCTTGTGAATGAAGTACTGGTTAAATCATTTAATTAAATACACAAAAATTACCAGAGGTCCATCATATGATTATAAAGGCACCACCAAAGTTTCATCAACATCCAATACGATATGAATATGTAAATCCCTTTAATAATGAAAAGCCCTAGAGAGGTTATAGCCTAATTTAGGGGGAATAAGGGTTCCTAAAATCCTTCTAAAATTTTCTAGGGCATTATTACCCCCTTTGAACTTGTACACCTAATTCCATGACCATTCCATAACATTTGACCCCATGTCCTTCACAAAGCTCAAAATTCAACCCTAAGGGTAAAGCTAGGTTTTGGGGGCAAATCCACCCCACATCACCCCAACTCACTCATGGAGGTGTTTTAGGTGTTCCTAAACCAGTGGCCAAGGTTTCACCTCATGTTGATGAGATTTGACCACAATACCCTAAAATGAACACCATACCAAAATTTTGACAAAGTTTGACCCAACTTGGGTTAACAAATTACCCAACTAAATCAGTCCCAATTGGGCTGAAATTTTTACCAGGGTCATATAATAACCTTAAGGAGCATCCACCAAAATTAGGAGGGGATTTGTGGTCATTAGTCCCATTAATTAATTAACATTTGAATTATGAAATTATTACAAAAATCTTAGAAAAATGTTCTCCTAAAATTCCATCTTTTGATATGATAAGGGGGTTGGTACAAGTAGCCTAGGTTTCAATTTTCAAGTCAATCCCATGAACCAATCAAAAGTTATTCAAGAAAAGGTGACTGCCCTATCATAGGGACCAGTCCTACCAAAATGGCTCTACAGGGGGCTATGTAACACCCCAATTTCCAAAATAGGAAGTATACTTCTCGAGAAATTAAAAGGCTGAGATTATACCTCTCGAGAAAACTAAAGGCAGGAATTATACCTCTCGAGAAAACTAAAGGCAGGAATTATACCTCTCGAGAATTAATAAACAGGAATTATAGCTCTCGAGAAATTATTATGCAGGAATAATACTTCTCGAAATATAAATCATAAAAGCGGAGAAATATACTTCTCGAGACCTTAGGCAGAAGTCATTCTTCTCGAGAAATCTGTATGGGCAGGCAATGCCAGTTCTCAGGAAAAAGAAATTCCTTTAGTTAGCCGTTCGTCGAACGCAGCATTTTAGCCGTTCGTCAAACGCAGCATTTCAGCCGTTCATCGAATGCATGCTTATTAGCCATTCATCGAATGCAGCATTGCAGCTATTCATTGAATGCAGGCAGCCGTTCGTCGAATGCAACTTATTAACCGTTCGTCGAACGCAGCATTTCAGCCGTTCGTCGAACGCAACATTTCAGCTGTTCGTCGAACGCAGGCTTTTTAGCCGTTCGTCGAATGCAGCATTGCAGCCGTTCGTCGAACTCAGCTTTTCAGCCATTCGTTGAACGCAGGTTTATTATCCTTCGTCAAACACAGTCAGTTCAACGATATTTCATTTTACAGACCCGTGACTTCTTGATCATAACCGTCAGATCCAGGGCTTTTAAATCCAAGGGCTGGGATTTATTTCTGGGTTATCTTAGGGTTTGTCCAGAGGGGTATATTTATATCTTCTTTAACTTATAATCTTTATCTTCTTCAAGCGTGAGAAAGAAGGAAGCCGAGGAAAGATCTGCAAGCAGTGAGGAAGAAGCAGGAGGCATCTTCTGCCATTGCCGAAGCTTCAGAGCTCCGAATCGCGAGCCGTCTTCAGATCTTGAAGGAGCAGCCCGTTGTGGTTCTTTCTATCCGAGTGAAATCTCAAATCTATGGCGGGGAAGAAAGCTCCAAGGGTAACGATCCTTCCTCCCAGTCTTAGGATGTGTTTTGTCCTCTCATTCCTTTTTCTATGCATGCATGAGGAATCCCTTTCACCAAATGGGTGAAGTGTAGGATTTCCTCTAGTTCATTGGAACTCCGGGTCGATTGTGTCCGTCCCCGACATATTGCATTTAGAAATCTGGTAGTTGTGCAGATTTAGGCATTTTGTGTGAAGCCTATTCGTGGCCGTGATCCCGGATCGGTGATGGTTGAATTGCGACGTTGCATTTAGGTTAAGCCTAGAATGCGCGCCGGAGAATGTCTCCGTGAGATTTTCTATCGTGTTGCGGGACTTGAGTTTTAGGTGCCTTTTTAGAGCCTAACGGAAGCCCCTTGCTTGGGTAGTTGAATGCAAACCTTCACCACTAGATTTGAAGAGGAGTGGTCTTGTACCTCCTTCTTAGTTGTTATTTGCGAAGTCTAAGTCTGCGTGAAAGGATTGGATGCATAGCTTAATTATGTGGGCACTTGTTGTGCTAAACCCTTATGGGACAAGGTGAAGCCGTACCCGCATCGTGCGGTAGATCACGACGGTTGGAGCACGGGCAAAGCTGAACCGAACCCATTTCCATGCAGATCGGTAAGAGGTCCCTACCTCATGTAAGCGGTGTGATCATGGGAGAGGTCGTGGAAGGTGTCCTACATAGACTGACCAAAAGCTCTTTTTCCCCACCTAAGGCTACGACCTTAGGGTGGAGTGTTTGTGATGAATTGATGTTATGTTAGCCTCATGCGGTTGCTTAGGTGGCTGTGGTGAACCTTTGGGTGAACCCAACCTGCATCATGTACATACCTAGGTTCCCTTTTACTTGATGCTCAACCTAGAAGATTGATTGTTCTTGAAACCTCACCTTGTGTAGTGTAGTTTGCACTTTCTTTACATTATTACATGTTGCATGTACGGCTTGCTTGCAGGTTAGCGGTGACACGCCCCTGAGCTGGCTAGATGGCCGGGGGGTGGGATCGTTATGCGGTTTGTGGTCAGCTCATAGCTGACCCTCGTTTACCTCTTATTGAATGTTGGTTGCAGGTGCAGGTGAGCCTAGCGGGAAATAGCGGGCGGTGGCCCTTTTGCTGTGTTGGCCCTCGAAGGCCAGCCTCTTTTCTGCTTTTCATATATAGCCGGCCTGCGTGCCGATGTATGTTTTGAGTCTCTATACATTTGATAAATGTAAGGCCTTAAGGCCGTAACTCTATTTGTTTCATTCCTGGGATAGTGGACAATTCTAAACGATGTTTAATCCAAATCCTTCCGCTTACATTTTTTTATACTCTCGTGTAGTTGATCTGTTCTAATTATTACCTTATAATGCCTAGCTAGTGTGTATAGTATGGCGTGGGGTCCCGGCCGGACCTATTGTTATAGTATTCGTACTGGCAGGTTGTTACAGGCTACAGTGCCCCTATTGACCTGAAACAAATTTTCAATTATTCTAAACACCAAGGTCTACAAGTTTGATGTTGGGCACTTTTTCATCAGAGGTAGTCTAGTATTTTTAATAATTAAAAGAAAACTCTGCAAAAAGTGTGATAGAAATGAAATAAATCCTTCTAATCATATGAAATGGTCTGCACGAATCTTGACACAGATCTGATGACTCCTGGTCATCTTCTTCCTCCAGCCAAGGGCTGGGATTAGCCCGTCCTGGGCTCACTTCCTCCTCACTTTCCTGGCTACCTGAGCGCTGCCCCGACCGACCAATGCCACCACCACCTTAGTTGAGGTGGTGGCCGTCGATTAGGGGCCATTGGCCGGCCGAAGGTGGCCGGAGTGAAGGGTTTTTGCGGGGGAAAGAGGGCTCGAAATGAGCCCTATCGGAAGCTTGATTCGAGCCCAATTTGGCTCGAATCAAGCCCCAATCTAGATGAAGATCTAGAACTAGAGGAGAGGAAGCGGATCACACCTGTGTGGTGTCCTAGTGGCACGTATTCCGGCGAGTCGCCATTGCCGGTGGTGGAGCTTTTGGTGCCATGCCGATCTAGGCCTCCTCTGCATGATTCTCACTGGAAGGTTGGGGGTGTTCCTCCTCTTTGATCACTGAAGGTAATGGGGTTCTCAATTCGAGCTTGGGTGGCTTTATTCCTGAAAGCCATTAATGGTCATTAACTAATATTTCGGTTACACTTGAGGGGGAATGAATTGGCCATCAATTAGGTCAGGAAGAGGCTGAAAACTTCTCCTCTCCCCAAGGGGAGATGAATGGTGCCATCAATTGCTCAGATTGGGGGTTTCCTCTTCCTCCCCATTAACTCCCCTTTCTTTCTCTCCTTTTCAAATTGGGCTTTCTCTCTCCTGGCCGATTCTCTTCAAATTGAATGGCCAACTTAGCAGCATTCAACCACCATTAGGTGGTGGACCACATCAATTGGGTCTAGCTCAAGTGGGTTGGGTTCAATTTGGGCAAAATAGGTCATTTTGACCCAAATTTAGGATAAGGTTGACTTTGGTCAAATTGACAATTTGGGTTGACTCCAATGGGTGGCTTATGACCCATTGGCCTCCCTTAAGGGTTAAGAAGGTTTAGGTGGAGTCAATTTGGAAAGGTGAGGGTGAATTGCCCCTTATAGGGCACTTTGACCGAAATAGGGCTAGAGTTGACTGGCAAAATTGGCCAAATTGGAGGTTCCATGATGAGGCTTGTTAGTCCATTAGGTCCCTAGTGTCCTTATAAGGGTAGGGGCAGGGTCAATTTTGCATGGTGGAGGCCAATTAGCCCTAATTGAGTTAGTTTGACTAATTTAGGGTTAAGGTTGACTTTGGTCAAATTGTCCCCTTTGGTTGACCCCAGTGGGTCCCCGGTGCTCCAAGGAGACCCCTAATGGGTTAGGGATACTATGGTGGGGTCAAGTTTCAAGGTGAGGCCCTCAAGTTCAACCCTAGGCTAGGTATCTGAAAACTGCTATATGCAGACCACTTGGGTTTTCTCCTTCTCACCCAAGCTCACATGATCTTAAGCTCTTCCTATGGTTTTGTCATGACCTAGTCATGACAAAACCAACTTGGGGGTCTAGTTGTTTGGGGGATGTTACAACTCTCAGCATCCCCAAGAAATGCAGGCCACATGGAGCTGAGTTGACAACTTGATGAGTCACAATTATATACACATTTCCGGACTCATCTGGGCTAGTTTTCACGCACTTGCACTTCATTTTTAGTTCATTAATGCTTATATTTCACTTGTTCACTCTTCTAACACTAAGTGCACTTTTAGGCCCGTTTTGGTGTGCAATTGCATGCTTTGTTGTTGGGGGCAAGCACAATGTGCTCCCCATTCTTTTTCTGTGTTTATCTGGTGCTAGAGGTGTTTTCCCAGCTATTGTGTCTTGTGTGCAGGCGGTCAGATCATCCAGTTTTCTCCCAGAATTCATGACTGTGTACAACGCATGGTCGTGCGTTTCCTTGACACAGGGACGATTGCGGTCGTGCGTTCTCATCTGGGCAGAAAATGGGAGATCTGAGTTCAGTCGTGCATTTTTACGCACGGGCGGATTTACTCGAGCATGGGTAAAATACACGGTTGCCTATTTCTTCTTGTTGTTTTAGCATTTCTGAATTTACCCGTGCGTTTTACGCACGGGCGGGTTTGCCCGTGCGTGAGTAAAATGCACGGGCGCGCCAGCATCATCTTCCTGGCCTGTCTATTTGTTAAATATCGCACGGTCCATGCACGGTCGTGCGTTCGACCGTGCGTGACCAATTTCTGACTGTTTTTCTATATAAGCTGCAGATTCCGCCCTAGAAGGACCGACCTTCTTTCTCGCGCCCAGAGCTCTAGTTCCGCGCCATTTTCGCCGCTCCATCACTGTAATATCCCCCAAACAGCTAGACCCCTAAGTTGGTTTTCTCATGACTAGGTCATGACAAAACCATAGGAAGAGCTCAAGGCCTTGTGAGCATAGGTGAGAAGGAGAAAACCCAACTGGTCTGCAAATAACAATTTTTAGATACCAAGCCTAGGGTTGGACTTTAGGTCCCCACCTTGAACCTTGACTCCACCATAGCATCCCTAACCCATTAGGGGTCCTCTTGGAGCACCAAGGACCCATTGGGGTCAAATAAAGAGGCCAATTAGACCAAAGTCAACCTTAACTCTAAAATTGGTCAAACTAACTCAATTAAGGTCAATTGGCCCCCACCATGCCAAATTGACCCTGTCCCTACCCTTATATGGGTACTAGGATCCTAATGGTCCAAAAATCTCCATCATGGGACTTGCAATTTGACCAATTTACCCTTGCCCTAATTTAGGTCAAAATGATCTAATTTGCCAAAATTGGACCCAATCCACTTGGGATAGGCCCAATTGAAGTAGCACATTAGTCAAGGAGGCTGAGATTTACTCAAAGAGCCATCCAATTTCTGGAAATGGTGACTAGGAGAGAGAAATTGGGAGTTTCCTCCAATTTGAAGAGAGAGAAGGTGGCCATTAAAGGAGGATTAATGGCAATCAAGGCAAATTGATCGCTCATTCATTCCCCCACACGCGCCATTCATCTCCTCTGGCTGTTTCAAGAAGTTTAAAGGGTTCTCCAGCCCTCAAGGTGGCTGAATTCAATGGATTTCACCATGGCCGAAAATTAGGTTTGATGGCCATTAATGGTTTTCATGGCTGTAACCTCCCTCTCCTAACTGATCCCTTTAAAAGCTTCAGAGGACTGAGAGGAGTGGTTTTCCCCTTTTACTTGGAGAAATCGAGCATATGGAGCAGGAATCGGCACGACACAAAAAGCTCCAGGTCGGCCATGGCCAGCAAGAAATCGGCAAGGAATCAACACTCCATACAGGTCTGGTTCTTCTCCTCTCTCTCAGTGGATAGATCTTATCGAGTTGGCCGCAAGGATTGGGGGCCAATTGGCCCCAATCTGGTAGGCCGAGAGCTCCGTTTCTGGAGCTTAAATCCCGACCTAAATCCCTGTTCCGGCCACCTCCGGTCGGCCAACCACCGTTAATCGCTGGCCACCACCTCGACGAAGGTGGTGGTGGCATTGGCCGGCCGGGGCGGCGCTTAGGTGGCGGGAAAACAAGGAGGAAGGCAGCCCAGGCACGGTTGATTCCAGCTGTTGGCTGGAGGAAGAAGACGACCTGATACCGTCCAAAGGTGCTTCAATATTTGTGCAAGATCTTATATTAAATATTATACTGTTTACGTTATATCATTTAATTCGTTGATCTGGAATAAAATTAGTCGAACGCAGCTTTGTTCAGATTTCATCTGGAATAAAATTAGTCGAACGTAGCTTTGGTAAAGTTTCGTCGAACGCAGTTCTGCGTAAATTAGTCGAGCGCTGTTATTAAGTATATTAGCCGAACGAAATAGTTTTCGTCGAACGCAGATTTGATCTGCTTTCGTCGAACGCAAAGTTTGAATTTCGTCGAACACAGAAACAGTTATATAATTAAGTGTTTATATGATTTCGGTCACACCCTTTTTGCTGTAGTTTAATTTAATTGTTAAAAATACTAGATCACCTCTGATTAAAAAGTTTCCAACACCAAAGTTGTAGCCCTTGGAGTCTAATTTATTTTAAAATTGATTTCACCCCAAAAGGTGTTCTGTAGCTCCCTGTAGGTCCATTTTGGTAGGGCTTATTCCTAGTGTAGGACAGCCACCATTTCTTGAATAACTTTTGATTGGGAAAAGATATGGACTTGAGATTTGAAACATAGTCTACTTATACCAATACACACAACATAGCGAAAGATGGGATTTTTAGGAGAACCTTTTTCTAAGGTTTTTGAGATAATTTCATAATTAATACATTAATTAAATAGTGGGTCAAAAGACCTCCAATGCCCCCCAAATTTTTGTGGATGCTCCTTAGGGTTACTGTATGACCTAGGTAAAAATATAAGCCCAGTTGGGACTGTTTTGGTTGGGTAATTTGTAAACGCAAGTTAGGTCAAGTTGGGACAAAGTTAGGGCATGGTGTTTATCTTGGAATTTTGTGGTTAAATCTCATCACCATGAGATGGAACCTTGTCCACTGGTTTAGGATCACCTAAAGTATCCCCATTAGTGGTTTGGGGGTGGTGTAGAGGTGATTAAGCCCTAGAACACTAGTTTTATTCCTAGGTGTGCATTTAGAACCTTGTGAAGGCCATGTGGTCAAAAGTCCCTGGATGGTTATGAAACTTGGTGTATAAGTTCATAGGATATAAATAGGCCCTGGGTAATTTTATAGGAATTTTGGGAGCAATTATTCCCTTTGAATTAGGTCATAATCCCTTTAGAGAAATTTCTTATAAGAGATGATTACAGGATCAAAATGACATTGATGATGATGAAACTTGGGTAGTGTCTATGCTATCATGAAATACACCTCTGGTAATTTTTGTGTATTTAATTGAATTATTTAACCAGTACTTCATTCACAAGGCATTTATTTTGTCTTAGGCTTAAGAAAAATAATTGAGGGTCCAATACTCATTGTTAAGTTGTGCACATTGGTGATAGGACATTTCAGGGCAGTAAGAAGCTCTGTGAATTTTTATAGAATTTTTGAAGACTTAAATCAGTAGGCTACTTCACAATTCATTTAATTTGTGGTTTTCTTAATGTATTTATTTAGGTGAGAAAGTGATTTCCTTAAATCTTGAAACTTAGTCAGTAGCCTTTTCTGATGAATACAAGTGTTTGGTATTTTTCCCATAATTTTATTGTTGATCTTTTTGGTTGTTCCTTCATAAAATTACAATTTTGGATGGATGATAAATAATTAAATTAGAGGACAATTCTTACTGTAAAAAAATATGATATGATGTATTTGCTATTATTTTGTCATCCTAGAATTATCTTGATTTTTTAAGAGCCATTTCATGAGAATTTATCATACTTCATGTTCATTTTCATACTGTACAAATGTTTGGAGAAATTAAAATAAATACTAAATAATTAAGGAAAATTATGATTCTCTGTATTTAGTCATGTGACATCATGGTAGACCTCCAGTAAATAGCTTGGGACAGTTGGATGAATATTTGGAGTACCTCTAGTTGTGAGCGTCATATAACTCATTTGGTCTGCGTATAGTAAAACTGTGAAATTTGAGAATCAAGTGGATCCTTAGGAGGGAATGGGAGGTAAGTGGTTTACCTAGTTTAGTTGTGAAGGTATGATGGTCAACAAGAAGGATTATAGATGGTAAAGGTGTGCTTGGTGAGTGAGAGGTAAGTTGCACTCGGGGTGTGGTGAGTCCCAATTATATACACATTTCCGGACTCATCTGGGCTAGTTTTCACGCACTTGCACTTCATTTTTAGTTCATTAATGCTTATATTTCACTTGTTCACTCTTCTCACACTAAGTGCACTTTTAGGCCCGTTTTGGTGTGCAATTGCCTCCTTTGTTGTTGGGGGCAAGCACAATGTGCTCCCCATTCTTTTTCTGTGTTTATCTGGTGCTGGAGGTGTTTTCCCAGCTATTTTTTCTTGTGTGCAGGAGCTCAGATCATCCAGTTTTCTCCCAAAATTCATGACTGTGTACAACGCACGGTCGTGCATTTCCTTGACGCACGGACGGTTGCGGTTGTGCGTTCTTATCTGGGCAGAAAATGGGAGATCTGAGTTCAGTCGTGCGTTTTTACGCACGGGCGGATTTACTCATGCGTGGGTAAACACACGGTTGCCTGTTTCTTCTTGTTGTTTTAGCATTTCTGAATTTACCCGTGCGTTTTACGCACGGGTGTGTTTGCCCGTGCGCTAGTAAAACGCATGGGCGCGCCAGCTTCATCTTCCTGGCCTGTCTGTTTATTAAATATCGCACGGTCCACGCACGGTCGTGCGTTCGACCGTGCATGACCAATTTCTGACTATTTTTCTATATAAGCTGTAGGTTCCTCCCTAGAAGGACCAACCTTCTTTCTCGCGCCCAGAGCTCTAGTTTCGCGCCATTTTCGCCGCTCCATCACCGCCCACCTTTGGGAGGAGCTCCGACCGCCATTCTCTTGCAAATCTCAAGCTGGAGCATCCTCTAGGCCTCCTCCATTGTTCATGCATCTCCAAAGCTCCATTGTGAGGGATTCAGTGCTGCACTTGTGAAGTTCTCCGGTGAGATCGTGGCCAAAGAAGATTGACAGAGAAGACGGGTATAATAGAAAAAGGTGATAGCTCTTCCGGACCCCGGATGGCAGTTGGAGCCCGAGCCCGGACAAGGATTGATAACCCTAAATTCCGACCATGAACCTCCGATGAGTCTCCGTGCTTTGGTTGTAATCTCAACCTCCTTTACATTGTAGTGTGTTATTCCTTAATTATTTGGGTGTATGAACAATGTTTGCTAAACCTTGTTATGATATTTAGTATTTCATGTCTATATGAAATTGATATGTGTGGTTTATGCAAGTGAGGAGCGCCCCATTCCATCCTCCATCCCGCAGTAATGTTCGTGTGCCGCACTAGCAATTGCTAGTGGCGTGCTTGTCGACGAGGTGCTTGCGACCCTCATTCCGTAAGACTACTCGTCCATCCGCCAAGCTAAGCGGTGCTAACGGCCCGTGTAATCCACCTCGACTCCGCCGGTGCAAACCATTCCATCTGCTTGCCTTCTCGTCCATCCGCCTAGTGAAGCGTGGCATAGCGGCCCGTGTAATCCATTCGCCTAACAAAGCAGTGCGCTCAAGGCCTGCACAGTTCGATTCCGCTTTCCTACTCATCCATCCGCCCTTGCGACGCAGTGCGCTCAAGGCCTGCCTAGTCTCCATCCCGCAAAACGAAGCATTGCATAGCCGCATTGCATAGGAGTAGTTGTAGCTCTTTTACTTTATTTTCCACAAACCAAATCACCCCCCTTTCGCATCCATACGACATAAAGGACTTCAATCTCAAGTCCTGCCTCAATAGTAAACTCCACCTTACTGTGTTCCTTGAGAGATTCGATACTTGGGGATTTACTTTCTCATATTATTACTTGAACGATCGGTACACTGCCGTTTCGTGCCGCAGTCTTGCTACCGCCTATAGAGGTGTGCTAAGATTTGCGCATCATAACTGTTGAGAGGAGGAGGAGGAGGAGGAGGAAACAAGGGAGCTTGCCAGCCACCTTAATGGCAACTCCACAACTTTAATTCAATGGAGATAAATCTCTCCTCCCCTGGCAGAAATTTGAGCTCAGGAATTAAATTCCCATGAGCTGGAGGCCTATAGCTGGCTGGCTGAGAGGTGCAACATTGTTGAAATCGCCACCTACAATGGCTGCTAACAAAACTGTCACCCCCAGTTGAAATTCGACATACCACCAGCTTCAAAATCGCAAGAGAGGAGAAAGCCCCCTGCTTGCTGAGGAAATCGAGCCCTGTTCGATTGTGAGTTCTAGGAAATCGCCGAAGAAGTTCAAATGGCCCAAAAGAGAAATACATGGGCAATGTCAAGGACCCAGGAAAGTTTCCTCCCCCTCTCCATCTGTGCTAGATATCACCAACTTCCCTTTTCGATTAAAGCTGTGCAATGGTGAATTTACCATTTTGGTTTTTTTATGTTCCTTGACCGAAAACAAAAGGTGTCGGAGGCCACCTCTGGCCACCCCAGGCCAAACGACCACCACCAGTCGAAAACCCTATGTCGACTGGTGGTGGTGGCGGGAGGGTTTCGTCGGAAACCTCCAAGAGCCGTCGGAAATCGGCCAGCAAGATGGCCCAGGGAGATTGAATAACATCCCTTGATCCATTGGGGACGATGAAGATGCGTCGTTGGATCGGGTTATGATGATAGCCGCAGACCAACTCATTAAATCCAAGAATATTTAAATACTAAAATAACCTAAAATGTGTTGTAGATTAAATTAATTATAGTAAATCATAGGTGTTGATTCAGGAAAACTCACCTAAATGAAAAATGTAGCCCCTGTATTGAACAAAATTTAGAAATTTGTTTGAGGTGATTTGGAGTATTGTAGCTCTCTGGGCATCCATTTTGGTGAGACATGTACATAAGGGTCTCTAGATCTTTAGAAATTTAATTGTGGAGTTCTACAACTCCAAATAGCTTGAATTTTTGGGCATGCATGAGCATGCCCTATTACACCTCTGATGAAAATTTGGGAATTTTTAGAATTAATTTTCCTAAGGTTTATTTTAGAATTCAATTGAGCTTTCATGTAGTAATTATGGGGGCTAGTGACTCCTAATCACGTCAGATTTTGAGGCCCTTAGAGGCCTTAAAATGAAAAGTACCAGAGACAACTTTTGTAGACATTTGTATCTACTTTCAGTAGAAAGTGAGATCACACCATTTGGAGCCCTACAACTCCCTGTAGGGTAGATTTAGTAAGTCTGGTCCTAGTGAAGGACATACCTTAAAATGTGAAATACTTTTTATACAGTGAAAGGTATGAGGATGAAAATTTAACCATGTGTGTATGCACCCTTGATCTACCATGTGCCCAAAAATCAGAATTTTTGAGGCGCATTTTCCTAAAGTTTTAACAGAAATTTAATAGATCACATAAGGTGTATAATATGGGTGATTTGGACTCAAATCCCTCCAAATCTCCTTTGGGAGGTTGGTCATGCATGTAATAGGCTCTGGATAAAATTGTATGTCTTTTGGACCTCTGCATGTTAGTTTATTTCACATGCAAGTGCAAGGAAAATTTGGTGTGCATATAGCATAACCATGTAGTATTAGAATTACATGAGAATTTAAGGGTTCTCCCTTGGTCAACTTCCATGAAATCTAAAACATGCCCTTAGGATCATAGGACAATATGCTATAGTGAAAATCATCAACCTTTGGGTTAATTTCCCTAGGAAAGTTGACTTCACATGATTTGATCACATAGACCCCAAGTGAGTAATTATAGGGTCAAAAATTACTAAAATGGTGTGAAATTTCGTACATAGACTTTTTATATCAGTAGGAAGCTCTGGGAATTTTGTTAGAATTAATCATTGAGTATATGACATACTTCCTTCACAAAGTAGAATTTGAGTTTATAACTTGAGAAATTCATACCATGTAATGTAGTTGTTGGATGGTTATAGAATTTTGTATATAGACTTTTCATATCAGTATGAAGCTCTGAGAATTTTTTTAGAATTTATCATTGAGTAAATGACATGCTTTCTTCACAAAGTAGAATTTGAGTTTATAACTTGTTAAATTCATACCATGAAATGTAGTTGCTGGATGGTTATAGAATTTTGTATATAGACTTTTGATATCATTATGAAGCTCTGAGAATGTTGTTAGAATTAATCATTGAGTAAATGACATGCTTCCTTCACAAAGTACAATTTGAGTTTATAACTTGAGAAATTCATACCATGAAATGTATTTGCTGGATGGTTATAGAATTTTTTATATTGACTTTTCATATCTGTATGAAGCTCTGAGAATTTTCTTAGAATTTATCATTGAGTAAATGACATGCTTCCTTCACAAAGTACAGTTAGATTTTATAACTTGAGAAATTCATACCATGAAATATAGTTGCTGGATTGTTATAGAATTTTGTATATAGACTTTTCATATCAGTAGGAAGCTCTGGGAATGTTGTTAGAATTAATCATTGAGTATATGAAATACTTCCTTCACAAATTAGAATTTGAGTTTATAACTTGTAAATTTATACCATGAAATGTAGTTGCTAGATGTTTATAGAATTTTGTATATAGACTTTTCATATCAGTAGGAAGCTCTGAGAATTTTGTTAGAATTAATCATTGAGTAAATGACATACTTCCTTCACAAAGTAGAATTTGAATCTATAACTTGAGAAATTAATTTCCTGAATTATTGATGTTGAAATATTATGAAATTTTATAAAAGGTTTTTTATATCAGTATGAAGCTATGAAAATTTTATTAGAATTACACACTGAGTAAACTTCATACTTCCTTCACAAGGTAGTATTTGGACTCATGGCTTGAGAAATTAATTAATGAATTATTATTGCTGGAATATCATAGAAATTTGCATATAAACCTTTGACATCAATACAAATCTCTGGAGTTAAATTGACCCCATACTTAGTTAATATTCATATAGACCAACTTGTAGGGCATGTGGTTTCACTTTAGGGCATACCGGTCCACGAATAGTAAAAACTGATTTATGTGATTTAGACCACTCCAGACCATCACCCATGAATTTATTAACTCCTTGGTCATTATGAAGTCATAGATTGCTTAAAGGATTAACCATTAGTGACCTTTATCAGAAGAAAGGGGTTGGGGTGCATTTAGTAAGACCATTAATTCAGGATTACGATGATATGATAAGAGGATTGAACCGTTAGAAAGTATAAGTATGCTTGATGTATGAATTGGGACCTTAAGTAGGTAAGGAGTGACCCAGTAGGAGGTACAAGTTACGATTGGGAGATAACACAAAGAAATAGCCAGTCACTAGGGAAGGCAAAGTTCAGTGCTCAATTAATCACCGACACTTACCTGCCGAGTCAAATTTGTAACCCATCTTAGGACTTTAGAGTAATTAGAGAGCAAGTGGGCATAAAAGAATGGGTAGCCACCAAGAAGAGTAAATATCCTGGAAAGGGGGATTTAGGCTTCAACCACCATCACATCCCCTAGTACCACTGTGAGCCTTTTACCGGGTAACCCTCGGGAAGTATGGGATTCACCCTAAGCTTCTAAGTATAACTAAAAGATAGACAATAGTAGTTTAAATAGGAGAACTTGATAGGATAATCCCCGTCCCAAATTTGGGATGGATTAGTATTGCTAAAGTAAGGTCGAGTAAGTCCTGCGAGCGGTAGGCTCAGTATATAAGAAGTACGGATAAGTCCTGCGAGCAGTAGGCTTGGTATATTAGAAGGACGGGTAAGTCCTATGAGCAGTAGACTCGGTAAATTAGAAGGACGGGTTAAGTACTGCGAGCGGTCAGCTCGATATATTAGAAGGATGGGTAATTCCTGCGAGCGGAAGACTCTGTAATCTAGAAGGACGGGTTAGTCCTGCGAGTGGTAGGCTCGTTGTTTCACTAAGAGGCATTATTGTATCATGTAGTACGTGGATACCCTGTGTGTTCTTAGGGGCGTACGTAAGGTCAAAGCTAGGAGGTGTCATACTGGCCTAAGTGTGGAGGACCCGATCCACTGCCCCTGTTTCCTCAATGGGGTGTACCTGAGCGGAGACTCAAAAAGCGGGATAGTGGTGGTGCTTACCAGATAGTACGCGATTACCCTATGTGTTCTTAGGGGCGTACGTAAAGTCTATGCTGGAAAATGTATGACATAACCCTAGAAGTGGACAGCCCGATCCACTGGCCTGATTGCCTCAATTGGGTACCTGAGTTGACACACTCGAATAGAGGGAACTATCAAAAGTTCTGTATGTACAGAGTCGGGTGGGTGAGTTGCATCATTGCATTACACATCATTGCATAGCATTCTTGCATAAAACAGAGAGCTCATCATATAAATTAGTATGGGCTCTTTTATACGATGAGTTTACCTTAGTGCCAAATCCCTTAGCTTATGTGCTTTGTGTGTATGCATATAATTTAACATTATTCTTGTAGTTGCTCTTATATGATGTTACTGCCTTTTATATACTCTAGATGTGCTACTATAGCCGCTCTTTACATGACGTTGTCCTTTTATATACCCTAGACATATTACCATATTTGATGATTCCTTATACTGTATTTGGAACCATATGAACTATTTATTATACTCATTTGAGATTATTGTACCTCTATAATACTCCTGAACATGTTTAGAGAAAAGGTGCTTGATGTATACATATATATTTGATAGTTAGGTCCATGTCACCTGCTTGTTTTCTTTTAACCCTTATTGTCCTCCGCTTCCTCCTCTTGCACGGTGCCTAGGAGTCACGGGTGGAGGCAGTGAGGAACATGCTGAGTTTTATAAACTGATGGTCGGTGGACCACATCATTAAAACAGCACCAAGGAGAGCAGACCCTCAACAGGAGGATGGTACAGGACACGGTGGCTTGACCTGGACTTGGTCTCTCGGCAGCTGCGGGGAGAGCACCGGTGAGCGACTCTCTTTCGACACCTACTCTTCACGTCTACCCTGGGCAGAGCCAGGAGTTATACATTCGTGAGGGAGTTAGTCCGTGTCAGTGTCTGCAGTTTTTTATTTTCGCCAAGAGAGAGGCAGATAAATATATGTTGTATCGGGCTTAAGCCCTTTTTATTTACCAAACTCTGATTTCTATCTTTCATGTCTTAGTTTATCTCATTTTGGACAAGCATTTAAATTTATGGTGATTTGTAATGGACATGTGGTTCATTAAATATATTAACTCTGTGATATGTGGTTGGCCTGGATATGATGATTAGACGGTAGAATCGGTGTATTGTGGAGGAGACCATTTGTAGTAATGGTGCCACCGCAAGACGGCGGTTTTGGGCGGTAAGACCCGGGAAAGTGCAAAAAAGAGGGTCTTACAAACTAGTATCAGCTCAGCCAACTTCGATCCAATGTAAAGAGACCATAACCCTAGGCAACCCCGCTCGAGCTTAGTTTGAGGACAAACTAGCAGCGGAAGCAATGGTGTGCCCATAGGAAAAATCTTGTTAATTGTCCATCAAAATGAGATGTTTAGGCCAACCCTTCTAATCAAACCCTTATTCTTATGTAGCCTCCGGTGAACGTCCCCACCCGGGCGACGATTCCCCCCATGCAGAATGCAGTTCCGCTGGTGCAGAATGTAGTTCCTCATGTGCAGGATGCAGTCCCTCCCCAACCGGCTCCCACCCCATTCCAACAAACAGAGCTAGGACACACATTGGCCGTTATCCTGCAGGCGTTCTCCCAACAGTAGGCCCAGGTCCAGGCCTTGAACCCAGGGGAAAATTGGTTGAGTGTCTTCCAAGGACTCTCCCCACCACCCTATGCGGGGACCGAGTCGGTGGTACAAACAGAGGAATGGTTGGACACAATTCAGGAAATGCTGGTCGGGATTCGTTGTCCAATTGATGTGGCAGTGTCATTGGACGCCTCCGCTCTGAAATCCCATGCCAAGCGGTGGTGGAAGTGGGCCCTAAACACCACCTTTGTCGGCTTAGAGTAGGCCGGCATTACGTGGGAAGAGTTCAGGGAGGCATTGTTGGAGCACTTCATGCCGCAAACAACTAGAGATGATTTGGAGGAACGATTCCTGCACTTGAAGTAGGGAAACCTATTAGTACTGGAATATCAGTGGGAGTTCTCGCACTTAGCCCTCTTTGCCACAACCCATCAGTTGGATGACTCTGGGTACGCAAAGAGATTTTTCAAGGGCCTCCGAGATGACCTCGGACAAGCCCTGCAGTATGTGGTGGATTCTGGTTTAGCCCGCATCATCAAAGCAGTAAGGCGGCTGGAAGTAGATCAGCTGATGGTGAAGGGCAGAGGACAAAGGTCAGCGGAAGACGTAGGGTCGGGCAACAGGGGAAATCAGAGAGGCAGGTTCATGCAACATAGGAGGAGTGGGGGACGACCCTGCCCCGACTTATAGCAGGAGTAGAGGCCTCCGACACTACTGGTCCCCAACCTCTACAGATCAGAGAGCCACCTAGGTAAGGTGGAGGAGCACCCCCTCCACAAGTGTGATACCAATGTCACCAACCAGACCACATCCGCATCCATTGTCCTCAAATGGTTCCACCTCCAGCAACCCCTCCAGCACAGCACGACCGAGGCCAAGGATGAGGTCGGGCCTGATGACCTCACGGTAGAGGCTGACAGCTAGAACGGATGTATGCACTGGACCATGCAGAACCCCAAAACCCAAAAGAAGTGATCACATGTACTTTAATGTTTTTCCCTTATGTTTACTTACTACCTTGCAAAACCTTAGTTTACTTTAATTATGAACCAAACAACAAAATCACCCAGGTATAGTAATAGTTTGCGGCAAGCCCGCATATAACCTGTTCGATACAGGTTCCTTGCACTCATTCATCTCAGCGAAGTTCATAGACGACCTGGATCAAGTGCAGCATTTCAAAGGCATTCAAAGGAAGGTGTGACTCCCAGACGGATCGGAGATAGTAACGCGCGCCAAGTGAAACATGAACATAGAGATTGAAGGGAAATGTTTGAAGCACCAGCGACACTCTTGAAGATAAAAGATTATGATCTGATCTTGGTCATGAACTGGCTACATTGGAACTAAGCCAAGATCGACTATCCGACAAAGCAAATTGTGCTAAGACACGAGGACGCCAAAGTAGTAATCAAAGGTATTAAATGTTACACCTCCCATGTACTGGCCTTATAATATGAGTCCGTCTGGGACCCCACAACATAAAATCTCCACAGCTTTAGTATTGAAAAGTGATATACTACCCATCTCAAAACTCAGAACAAAACACAGCGAAAACATTAAATTAAATACAGAAGTTGTCCAAATCTACATAAGAGTACCCTGGCCTTAAGGCCTTACAAAACCCATAATCAAGTCATCAAACAGGGCATAAAAATGTCCAAAAGATTATAACAATCCTATGTTACCTCGATGTGCAAGCCGGAACAAGTAGAGACTAAATAATCCAACAGCAAAACAGAAAAAGTGCACTTCATGAAGCTTAGGCCTTTCTGGCCGGCGAGCTAGGTCCAGCATGCGATCTTGGCCCTGCATCAAACTCACAAAGAGCGGTATAACGAGGGTCAGCTTTGGCTAACCTACAATGGTGTAACAACACCCCTCCTCCCGGCCGTCCTAGCGGACCCCGGGGAACTACATCACCCTGCAAGTCAGCACTTCATATGCAAATGTAATAAGCAATGGTAACATAAAAACGACAGGCATGAGTGTCACAAGCATCATCCACGATTCTATGTTGAGCAATAAAAGTATGGGGCCTAACAATGCAGCATGTATGCAAACCCAGGTTTCACCCAAGGCAACCTATGGCATGTATGCTTCTAACACAACATCACACATCAACATTTTACAACAATCAAGGGTACTTATCATTTCCCCAGGGCGTGTAAGCCCAAGGCCAAGAACTCCACTGAGACCTCACTCCTTACATGGCTCATCTTGCCAACGGAAGAATCAACATACTTGTTCTCGCCAAAATCACTATGATAAAAGCAAAGAACTCAATTGAGACCTCACCACTTACATGGCTCGTCTTGCCAACGGGCGCATCAACATACTTATTCTCGTTAGTTAACCCAAAAGGGGACTTGTCTTGCCGGGACACTCTCCCCACATGAATCTAAGCATTCATGGGCTAGCCAGCCGACCACAAAGACAAAGTCACACCTTCACATACAAGCGGCTTCACAAGCCATTCACCGCGCACAATATTTCCCTTTCCAAATCAACGTTCATTCTCACACGAAACATAAAGGGTATTAATACGACGTCTTCACCGCAAACAGATTTCTAGCAAAACCCTTAAAATGCATGTTAAGCAACATCACCGAATCGGACAACTGGTCGCGATTTTGGCTTCACCCACAATGCCTAATCCACTAATGGAGCGGATTTCTAGTGCAAAATCATGTTGGAGATGGACTCTGTTGAAATTATTGAAGTGAAGTGGAAGGTGGCCGGCGGTCTGAAATGTTGTAACCGCAGAGACCGCGCGGTCTCTGTCAGTCTAGCTCTGTCGGTCTGGCTTTGTTGGTCTGGTGTGACCGGCCGGTTTGTTCTAGCCTGTTGCGGGTTCTTCCCGGGTTGTTCTGCTTGGTTAGTCTATCTTCTATGTAGAAGACCAGACGGTCTGTTCTTGTATAACCGCTGTGACCGGGCGGCTTATGCTGGGTGATCTGGCGACTTGTTTGAAGTCGGCCAGATGTTCTTGGCTTGCTCTTGGTGATCTAAGGAAGTAGTGTGCCTGTGTCCGTGCAGCATGTTCGTGGTCTTGTGTCCGTGCGGCTTGTGCGTGGTCTGCTGCTGACTTGCGGTCTTGGACAGGATGTTGTCCAAGTAATGTGATCGCGCGGTCTGCTCTGTGAGACCGCTGGCGATCTGGCGGGTGGTAACTGTATCTCTCTTTCGGCGGTGACGACATCCGTCTTGTCACCTATAAATAGGGGTGCATGGCCCATCATTCATAACGAGAACTGTAAGAACTAGAGCCTGGGTTGTTTCGTGCAGTCTCACTTTGAGGTCGGGCGGTCTCGGAAGCGAGTTGACTGTTTGTTGTGTTCGTATGGTTGCGGTCAGCAGGTTGCGGTCTCCTTCCTTGGTGATTTCCCAGCGACTTTAATAAACAGTTCGGTAGCGGCTTGTCTGCGAACTGGTTTATGTTGTTCTTGTGCTGTTCGTAGCGAACTCGGCGATCAGGCGACCTTCAGCGGTTAGGCGATCTGAGTTGCGGTCTGGCGACAACTTCAGTTCTTTGTTTAGTTCAAGAGGCTCCAGTTCGTGCGGTTTGAGGTGGCGGTCTGGCAGTGCAGGTCATTTTGCCTGTTTTCTGTTCGTGCGGTCTCAGGTCAAGCCGGGCAGTCTCTGGAGTCGAGCGGTCTGTGCGATCTCTGGTTGTCAAGTCGCCAGATTTGTTTTTGGTGTGTTTTGTTCTTCTCTCCTTCGTGATTCTTATGAATCATGCCTCGCCATGTATACCTCGCACTGTAATCATGTTTTGTGATTCAATAAAGCTTTGTGTTGCTGTGTGGCATATTATGGTTGTTTGGCTATAACTCAGTTGATGCAACTCCTGCTTACTCCTAAACGATTCAAATCAAAAATTTTAACATGGTATTAGAGCAAGGTTGTTGGAGTGGATAAGCAGTGATCAACTTGAGTTGCCATCGTCTTTGTGAAGAAGAGACCACATAGTTTGCCATGGAAGCTGGATACGCAAGAGGGCTTGGTATTGAACTCCTCAGATCGACTAACTACAAGAAGTGGAGGTCATGTATGATGAGTTACTTACTTGGCGAGGATCTTTGGGAGATAGTTGGAGGAGAAGACACACAAGAAGTTTTTCCAGCAGGAGATAATTGTTAAAATTTTTGATTTGAATCGTTTAGGAGTAAGCAGGAGTTGCATCAACTGAGTTATAGCCAAACAACCACAATGCCACACAGCAACACAAGAAACTTTATTGAATCACAAAATTGATTTACAGTACGAGGTATACATGGCGAGACATGATTCATAAGAATCACGAAGAAGAGAAGAACAAAACACACCAAAGCAAATCTGGCAGCTACACAAGCTGAGACCGCACAGACCGCTCGACTCCAGAGTTCGCTCGGCTTGACCTGAGACCGCGCGAACAGAAAACAGACAGACCGCCTGCACTACAAGACCGCCACCTCAGACCGCACGAACTGAAGCTTTATTGAACAAAGAACTGAAGCTGTCGTCAGACCACAACACAGATCGCCTAACCGCTGAAGGTCGCCTGATCGCTGAGCTCATTGTGAATAGCACAAGAACAAACATAAACCAGTTCGCAGACAGACCGCTGCTGAACTGTTTTTTCAAGCCGCTGGTAATCACCAAGGAAGGAGACCGCAACATGCTGACCGCAAACCTGCGAACACAACAAACAGTCAACTCGCTTCCGAGACCGCCCGACCTCAATGTGAGACCGCACGAATTAACCCAGGCTCTAGTTCTTACAGTTCTTGTTGTAAATGATGGGCCATGTAGCCCTATTTATAGGCGGGTAGATGGATGTCATCACCGCACAAACCGGAATACAGTCACCACCCGTCAGATCGCCAACGGTCTCATAAGGCAGACCGCACGATCACACTACTTGGACGACCATCCGACTAAGACCGCAGATCAGCAAGCAGATCGCGCATAGGTCGCGCAAACACGAGACAGCGCACAAGCCGCGCGGACACAAGTGTACTCCTTCCTTAGACCACCAGGAGCAAACCAGAACCATTTGGCCGACTTCAAACAAGTCGCCAGATCGCCAATACAGGATGATCGGACAGGCAGTCATATAAAAAAAACCGCACGGTCTTCCAACAAAGAAGACAGGCTAACCAGCAGACCAACTCGGGAACACACCGCGGCAATCAAGAACAGACCGGCTGAACCAGCTGACCGCCATAACAGACCGGCAGGGCCAGACCGGCAGAATACAAACACAGACCGCGCAGTCTCAGCGGTCATCCAAAAAATAGACCGCCCGGTCACCTCCACTTCACTTCAAAATTTCAACACTCCCCCTTGAAGTGGGAAGTGGAGACTAGCCCGAGTAAACTCCGCAACCGTGTAAACGGTCCCTTCGCCAGCGGTTTTGTGAAGATGTCTGCAACATTGTCCACACTCCAAACATGCTCGACCATAAGAGATCCTCCCAACACCTTTTCACGAATGAAATGGTGTTCAATCTCAATATGCTTGGTCCTCGCGTGACAGAATGGATTATTAACCAGCTTGAAAGCACTCTTATTGTCCCCGCGTAGCATAGTGGGACCTCAAACCTCCTCATGAACGTCCCCCACTAACCTCCTGAGCCAAACAGCTTCCTGAGCTGCCAAGGCCGAAGCCTTGTATTCCGCTTTTGTGGTAGATACGGACACCAAGTCCTGCTTTTTGCTGCACTAAGAGATAGCTGTGGGGCCTGTCATAAAGACATAATCAGACATTGATCTCCGATCATCCCGTAATCAGCATCCATATATCCAAGCAACTCCAAGCTTGACCCTCTCCTATATAGGAGACCCAAATCAGAGGTCGACTTCACATATTTCAAAATTCCTTTTGCCGCCAAGAGATGAGGTTTCTGAGGTTCTGCCATGTACCGACTCACTTTGCCAACTGCATAAGCAATATCAGGCCTCGTGATGGTCAAATAGATCAAGCTCCCAACCAGAGCTCAGAACACCAACGGATTAGATAGAACTCTCCCCTCATCCTTCCGAAGTTTATGATGTTGTTCCAGAGGTATAGAGCTGCTCTTCCCGTCCTCCATGCCAAATCGTTGAATGATCCGCTGCGCATATCCGGCCTGAGAAACGAGCACTCCGCTCTCCCACCTCTGAACCTCGAGTCCAAGGAAATGGTGAAGCTCACCTTGATCCTTCATCTCAAATCTGATAGCAAGATCGGCTCTCAGCCTTGCTACTACCTCCTTCGAGTTCCCGGTGACAATCATGTCATCCACATACAACAAGAAAATGACCCGAAGTGCCCCCTCCTTCTTGACGAACAAGCTAGAATCAGAGTCTGAAGCAAAGAACACGCATAATAGAAGATACTCCGCGATCTTTCCATACCACGCCCGAGGCGCTTCTTCAAACCATACAGGGCTTTCTTCTGTTTGCAGACGTAGTCCGGACACTCCTCCGAGATGAAGCCCGGCGGTTGGATCATAAAGATATCCTTGTCGATCTCGCCGTATAAGAAGGCATTCTTAACGTCGAGCTGCCAAATCTCCCATCCACAAGATGCCGCCAAAGCAATAACAAATCGGACCGAAGTCATCTTTGCCACTGGACTAAACGTCTCATCATTATCTTCTCCATACTGCTGTGAGAACCCGCGAGCTACAAGGCGAGCCTTGTATCGCTCGATCGTGCCATCAGTCTTCTTCTTGAGTTTGTAGACCCATTTGCATGTCACAGGGGTAATGCCCTTGGGCCTGGGCACTAGAGACCAAGTCTCATTCTTCTTGAGAGCATCCATCTCCTCTTGCATAGCAATGTCCCACTGCATCATGCCTTTGGCCTTCTGAAAGCTCGACGGCTCCCTCTCATCCAAGGGAACAATGAAGAAACAAGAGACGAAGCTCACCATGTTTCCTCCTGTGTATCGATCTGGTGGCTTAATAGTCCTCTTCGACCTCCTAAGAGGTTGCACCTGACTAACCACCTCCTCAGCTACTTCTTCTGTGCTAGCTCCTCTTCCAGATGAACTTGGGGCATCGCTCCCCCTGCTTCCAGAACCTGAAGCCTCCATCTCTGAGCTTGACACAACAGGAGCTCCTGGTGAAACATGCAACTCCACTTGAAGATTTTCCGCAGCCTTCCCTTCTTCATCAACCCTGCTCTCCGGCAGTTCAACTCCTGAACTCCCCTTATAGGAAGTCACCTCATCGAACACCACATCCCGAGATACAACTGATCTCCGTGTCTCAGGATCCATGCATCTCCATCCCTTCTTCCGCTCATCATATCCAACAAAGACTATCTTCCTTGCTTTCGCATATAGCTTTGTCCGAAGAGCAACAGGAATTTGCACATAACAGGTTGACCTGAACACCCGAAGGTGTGCAACACTTGGTTTCTCCTTGAACATCAGTTCGTGAGGGGTCTTCATGTTTATAGGACTTAGAGGCATCCTGTTGATGACGTAAGCCGCACAAGACATTCCCTTCGCCCAGAAGGACTTTGTGATACTCTTGGCATGAAGCAAGCATTTGCAAGTTTCCGTCAGATGACAGATCTTCCGTTCTGCAATGCCATTTTCCTGTGGAGTATGGGCACAAGTGAGCTCTCTCCGAACGTCGTGTTTCTTGAAAAAACTTGAGAACTCACCAGAGGTGAACTCCCCACCATTGTCAGTTCTCAATTTTTTCACCCGCAGGCCTAATCGACCTTCAACCAGCTCCTTGAACTCCACGAACCTCGCAAAGGCTTCCGACTTCTCTTTCAAAAAATACACCCAAACATATCTGGTGTAATCATCAATCAACACCAACATATATATGTTGTCTCCAAGGCTTGGGGTGGCAGTCGGTCCCATCAAATCACCGTGAATGCACTCCAACGGCGCTTTGCATCTTGTTTGCGATTTATCAAATGGTAGTCGATGAGACTTACCAAACTGACATCCTGCACAAACATGACTGTCTCCATAGGAGGACAAGCTAGGCAAGCCCTTGACAAGGCCCCTTACCGCCATAGCCTTTAATTTTTCCATGCCTACATGCCCCAACCTTTCATGCCAGATAGCCGCGCTATCATTGGTCTTCATCTTATCAACATAGGTACTTGTCGATAACACGAACAAGTCCTTCACCCACTTTCCAACATGGATAACGTCTCCTTTTATCTCCGGTTGAGTTTTAAGAAACTTCACTTCTGTTGGGCCAAACAGAACGTGATAACCTGTAATGCCCCTGAGTTTCGTTAATTATTTTACGTGCCCGCTGTGACGTAATTTTTGCTTAAGGGCGTTACATGAGCTCGTCTAGTAGTGTGTTGAGCCTTAGCTTAGTTAAAGTATGTCTTGTAGATCGAGCGTGCGAGATTTCGCATCGTTTCGAGTTAAAGTAAAGATTTTGGGTGGATTTCAAGATTTTTGCTTCGGGAGGCTTTAGCCCGAGTTTGGCCCGTCGGAATTGAATTCTGACTTTGCTGTTGGATTCGCAGCGCCGTGTTTTAGTTAAGGTGCGAATTTCGTAGAAATCCGAGGTAATCTGGTCGCCCTCGCAGTTTAAGTAAATTGGGGAATTAATTAATTAATTAAATAATTAAATCAGGTCTTATATAAAGCCTAAAATCCCTTTCCCCTATTCATCTTCTTCCTCCCTCGATCAAATCAGCCGCCGATCGAAAGGGCGAGTGCGGAGCTTCGAGGAGCATTCGATCGGCGATTTCTAGGGCTGTAGTAGTCGGAATCGCGTTTGGAGAGAAGATTTGGAAAACTCTCGGCGAGATCTTCGTTCTAGCGGTAAGCTTTTCCCGTTTTATGGAATTTTTGGAGTTAGGATAGTGATCTAACCCCTTCTTTCGACCCGAAAAGTTTCAGGAATCTGTGCTCGTGTGTTTCCCTAGCCGATCCATAGCTTTCGGAGAGGAGATCTTCGAGTTTGCAAGGTTTAAGGCAAGTGGCTTCCTCCTCTTTGTTTGGTTAAGTCGTGGTTTGTCTTTCTCCCGATAGATGCTTGATGAACTGTGGGCTCGTGTTTCGAGCGTCTTGTGTGATAGTTAGAAACCCTAAATTTTCTTCCCCGCGTAGTGTCAGGGCATTTCTCCCGGAAGACACCGTCGTTCCCTGAATTTTAGCCGCTGATTGGTCCTTCTCGAGAAGTCTTTGAGAGTCTCGAGAAGTTGTGTAGCCAAGTTTTTGAGAGATCCCTGGTCCTTCTCGAGAAGTCTTCATCGTTTTCGAGAAGCTGTTTTAGCCAAGTTTTCGAGAAGACCCCTTGACCTCTCGAGAAATCGTTCTCTTCTCTCGAGAAATTGCCTTCCTCTCGAGAAATCATTCTCTTCTCTCGAGAAATTTGCCTTCCTCTCGAGAAATCAATTTTCATCACTCGAGAAATCCTACTCATCTCTCGAGAAATCCCTGCCTTTCTCTCGAGAAATCAAATTCCATCTCTCGAGAAATCCTTTTATCTCTCGAGAAGTCCCTTGTAGTTTTCGAGAAGTCCTAAATCCCTTGAGCTCTCGAGAAGTCCTAAATTTTGATCAGCGAGACCACCGCCAGGGGTGCTGCCCCTTGGACCCCATTAGGGGCTCTGCCCCTAAGACCCCGCCAGGGGCGCGGCCCCTTGGAAGCCCGCCCGGAACGCATATGATTTCGTTGAGTTCTCGTGTTTGAATCTCGTGTCCCCTCAGGTGTACTTGGATGATTGCCAGTGACCCTTCAGTTCTTCTGATCTCGAATCCCTCTCGTTTGAACCTCTTTTTACTCGTTGTGGTCTGTTAACATTTGAGTCACTCTTATGATTAATATTGATCGATGTGTACTTCATCTTGACCCTATTTCTTAGGGCCTTCCAGTGATTATCCTTTCGGGCAGCGTCCCGTGTTTAATTAAAATTTAAGTAATAAGAACTACTGTCTTTAGCCTTACACAGTAGTTGTGTTTGGGGGACAGTGGGGGAAAATGTTATAGCCTTGCACGGTAGTCGTGTTTGGGTGGTTGGGTCTAGTGGTACCCCCACCTGGTTTTGGGTTGTGGGTAGCGGAGGTAGTTAACCGCTCCCGTATAATTTGAGCTGATCAGTCTCTTTAATTGATGAAACTAAATAAATGAACGTGTTGTCCCTCTTTTGATATTTAGTGCACTTGATGCTTGTTGGTTCTTTGTTCAGAGCTCTCTTTCGGTAAATTTGGCTTGGGTTGGTACCCCTTATGCCTTGCTTGTTTTTCTGTTAGTTTTCTGCCGCTTGTAATTCCTTGCTGAGGCGTTCTTTGTTTTATTGAATGCCTCAGGTTCAGAGCCGTAACGGCTAGTGGTGTAGCGTGAAGTTCAGAGTTTTAGTAGCTATTCACCCCGCTGCTGCGAGGTAGTTGTTTTTAGTTACTTCTTGTGCTCAGACATACTAGTTGGTGCCAATGGGTTAGTGTCATGTTGTTGACGCCCATTGTGCCCCTTTTTATACTTTATAGTTTATTTGCCAGATTATGCCACTATTTTTAGATCTTGTGTACCTTACCCTCTGGGAATGATTTATGTTAGGTGCACTATAGTTATAAAATGGTTTTTCTTCATCCTCATTGCATTCTTTCTAACTAAAACCCTTAACTTTAAAGTCGCCTAAAGGTATTTTCTACTCTTACAGTACGCCTAGTTATGTGCATATCACTTACGTCATGCTCCGTCGTTTGCATACATGTAGGACTTCAAGTAAACCAAATCAAGTATTTTCCGCTGCAATTATATATACTTTCTCGGTGGACTAGTTGATCCACGAACTGAGAGACACAGTTCTTATCTCAAAACCCCTAATAAATGATTTCAAATGATGACTTATCATATAATCATGTTTGTTTAGTTAAGTAATAGGTTCCCGCCTGAGCGTCTACAGTTGTCTCCTGTATGACGTGGCGTCATGACGTGTATTTTCTCTTACTCTGATATTCTTAAATTCGGAGAAAATGCGGGTTGTGACATAACCGGCATCGACCGCCTTGGTCACAAAAAAGAGATTCTTCTTCATACCCGGCACGTGATAAACACTCCTCAAGGTGAGTGGACCCTTATCACTGCTCAAAGAGACAACTCCTTCTTGTTCTACTGCGCGAACAGAATTATCAGCCGTTATGATAACATCGTTAGCTGAGTAAGGCGCCAAAGAAGAGAACTTTGATTCATCCCCGGTGAGATGATGTCCACACCCTAAATCAACAATCCAATCCTCTTCGAAGTTGATGACAACCAAGGCCTTAATGGGCATAGCCGTCATATTAGCCGCAAAGGCTCCTTCCCATCCAGCTTCATCATACTTTGGCTTCTCCATCTCTGCTGCATGTCCTGGCTGAAGATTAACCCGACAATCTTTCTTAAAGTGCCCGGTGTTATTGCATCTGAAGCACCTTGGTCCCTCTCCCTTCTTCTTCCCATCAGACTTAGGATCATAACCCCTATCCTGCTGACCTGAAGTAGAGGGTCCATCATGACCCGGCTTCTTCTTCTCCAATTTCTTCTTCTTCTTCCCAGAGAATAACACATCACTATCTCCCCCAGAGATAGAAGTCCCCGCCATCTGTCTTGCCAAACTTTCTTACGAAGCAAGTAAGTTCTCCAGCTCCAACAGAGATGGTTGATTTTCCCAACACTGAACTGAAGTCACAAAGGCAAGATACTCCTTCCGCAACCCGCGGATAATATGCCTCTTCAGTTTTGCTTCCGAGATGGGCTCATCAGGGTCCAATGCAGAAATCTCTGCTGTGAGGTTCTTCATCTTGAGAAAAAAGGCAGAAATAGAAAGATCACCTTGAGAGGCCCTTGCCAACTCATTTTCAAGAAACTGTAGCTGAGCTACATTCTTCTTATTAAACAACCCGTCCAAAGACGTCCAAATTTCAGCAGCAGATTTACATCCAATGATGTGATCAAACAACTCTGGTGAGATAGCCCTCTTGAGAGTGAAATCTGCCTTAGCAGTAGTCCTCCAAAGTCTCACCTCTGCCATCTTATCTCCTGCTAGAAATATTTCTTGCGTGTCTTCTCCTCCAACTATCTCCCATAGATCCTCGCCAATTAAGTAGCTCTCCATACACGACCTCCATTTCTTGTAGTTAATCGATGTGAGGAGTTCAATACCAATCCCTCTTGCGTATCCACCTTCCATGACAATCTATGTGGTCTCTTCACAAAGACGATGGCAACTCAAGTTGATCACTGCATATCCACTCCAACAACCTACCTCTGATACCATGTTAAATTTTTTGATTTGAATCGTTTAGGAGTAAGCAGGAGTTGCATCAACTGAGTTATAGCCAAACAACCACAATGCCACACATCAACACAAGAAACTTTATTGAAACACAAACTTGATTTACAGTGCGAGGTATACAAGGCGAGACATGATTCATAAGAATCACGAAGAAGAGAAGAACAAAACACACCAAAATAAATCTGGCAGCTACACAAGCTGAGACCGCATAGACCGCTCGACTCCAGAGGTTGCCCGGCTTGACCTGAGACCGCGCGAACAAAAAACAGACAGACTGCCTTCATTGCAAGACCGCCACCTCAGACTGCACGAACTGAAGCTTTATTGAATGAAGAACTGAAGCTGTCGTCAGACCGCAACTCAGATCGCCTAACCGCTGAAGGTCGGCTGATCGCTGAGCTCGCTGCGAACAGTACCAGAACAAACATAAACCAGTTCGCAGACAGACCGCTGCCAAACTGTTCATTCAAGCCGCTGGGAATCACCAAGGAAGGAGACCGCAACCTGCTGACCGCAAACCTGTGAACACAACAAACAGTCAACTCGCTTCCGAGACCGCCCGACCTCAAAGTTGAGACCGCACGAATTAACCCAGGCTCTAGTTCTTACAGTTCTTGTTGTAAATGACGGGCCATGCACCCCTATTTATAGGGGGGTAGACAGATGTCGTCACCGCACAAATCGAGATACAGTCACCGCCCGTCAGATCGCCAGCGGTCTCACAAGGCAGACCGCACGATCACACTACTTGGACGACCATCCGACCAAGACCGCAGATCAGCAAGCAGATCCCGCACAGGTCGCGCAAACACGAGACCGCGCACAAGTCGCACGGACACAAGTGTACTCCTTCCTTAGACCACCAGGAGCAAACCAGAACCATCTGGCCTACTTCAGACAAGTCGCCAGATCGCCAATACAGGCCGATCGGACAGGAGGTCATATAAGAACAAACCGCCCGGTCTTCCAACAAAGAAGACAGGCCAACTAGCAGACCAACTCGGGAACAGACCGCAGCAATCAAGAACAGACCGACAGAACCAGCTGACCACCAGAACAGACCGGCAGAGCCAGATTGGCAGAATACAAACATAGACCGCGCGGTCTCAGCGGTCATCCAAAAAATAGACCGCCCGGTCACCTCCACTTCACTTCAAAATTTCAACAATAATATGGCGGAGGTGAGACTTTGGAGGAGGACTAATGCTAAGGCAGAGTTCACACTCAAGAGGGCTATCTCACCAGAGCTATTCGATCACATCATTGGATGTAAATCTGCTGCTGAGATTTGGGCGTCTTTGGACGGGCTGTTCAATAAGAAGAATGTAGCT
Organism: Dactylorhiza incarnata; assembly: GCA_033032865.1. Lineage (NCBI taxonomy): Eukaryota > Viridiplantae > Streptophyta > Magnoliopsida > Asparagales > Orchidaceae > Dactylorhiza > Dactylorhiza incarnata. The sequence goes on along the minus strand of JAWHQI010000033.1, from coordinate 11,049,052 downwards.
CGGCTATAGTTTCTTGAAAATGAGTTGGCAAGGGCCTCTCAAGGTGATCTTTCAATCTCTACTTTCTTTCTTAAGATGAAGAACCTCACAGCAGAGATTTCTGCATTGGACCTTGATGAGCCCATCTCGGAGGCAAAACTGAAGAGGTATATCATCCGCAGGTTGCGGAAGGAGTATCTTGCCTTTGTGACAATAGTTCAGGGTTGGGCTACTCAACCATCTCTGTTGGAGCTGGAGAACTTACTTGCTTCGCAAGAAAGTTTGGCAAGACAGATGGCGGGGAATTCTATCTCTGGGGGAGATAGTGATGTGTAGTTCTCTGGGAAGAAGAAGAAGAAGTGGGAGAATAAGAAGCCAGGTCATGATGGAACCTCTACTTCAGGTCAGCAGGATAGGGGTTATGCTCCTAAGTCTGATGGGAAGAAGAAGGGAAAGGGACCAAGGTGCTTTAGGTGCAATAAGACCAGGCACTTCAAGAATGATTGCCGGGTTAATCTTCAGCCGGGACAAGCAGCGGAGAAGGAGAAGCCAAAGTCTGATGAAGCAGGATGGGGAGGAGCCTTTGCGGCTAATATGACGGCTATGCCCGTTAAGGCCTTGGCTGCCATCAACTTCGAAGAGGATTGGATCGTGGATTCACGGTGTGGGCATCACCACACCGGGGATGAATCAAAGTTCTCTTCTTTGGCGCCTTACTCAGGTAACGATGCAATCATTACGAATGATAATTCTATTCATGCAGTAGAACAAGAAGGTGTTGTCTCTCTGAGCAGTGATAAGGGTCCACTCACCTTGAGGAGTGTTTATCACGTGCCGGGTATGAAGAAGAATCTCTTCTCTGTGACCAATGCAGTCGATGCCGGTTATCACGTTTTGTTTGGCCCAACAGAAGTGAAGTTTCTTAAAACTCAACCGAAGATAAAGGGAGATGTTATTCATATTGGAAAGTAGGTAAAGGACTTGTTCGTTTTATCGACAAGTACCTATGTTGATAAGATGAAGACCAATGATAGCGCGGCTATCTGGCATGAAAGGTTGGGGCATGTAGGCATGGACAAATTGAAGGCTATGGCGGTAAGGGGCTTCGTCAAGGGCTTGCCTAGCTTGTCCTCCTATGGAGACGGTCATGTTTGTGCGGGATGTCAGTTTGGTAAGTCTCATCGACTTCCATTTGATAAATCGCAAACAAGATGCAAAGCACCGCTGGAGTGCATTCACGGTGATTTGATGGGACCGATTGCCACCCCAAGCCTTGGAGGCAACATATATATGTTGGTGTTGATTGATGACTATACCAGATATGTCTGGGTATATTTTCTAAAAGAGAAGTCAGAAGCTTTTGCGAAGTTCGTGAAGTTCAAGGAGCTGGTTGAAGGTCGGTTAGGCCTGCGGGTGAAAAAATTGAGAACTGACAATGGTGGAGAGTTCAGCTCTGGTGAGTTCTCAAGTTTTTGTAGGAAGCACGGCGTTCGAAGAGAGCTCACTTGTGCCCATACTCCACAGCAAAATGGGGTTGCAGAGCAGAAGATCCGTCATCTGACGGAAACTTGCAAATGCTGGCTTCATGCCAAGAATATCCCAAAGTCCTTCTGGGCGGAGGGAATGTCTTGTTCAACATACGTCATCAACAGGATGCCTCTAAGTCCTATCAACATGAAGACCCCTCATGAACTGATGTTCAAGGAGAAACCAAGTGTCGCACACCTTCGGGTGTTCAGGTCAACCTGTTATGTGCATATTCCTGTTGCTCTTCGGACAAAGCTAGATGTGAAAGCAAGGAAGATAGTCTTTGTTGGATATGATGAGCAGAAGAAGGGATGGAGATGCATGGATCCTGAGACACGGAGATCAGTTGTATCTCGGGATGTGGTGTTCGATGAGGTGACTTCCTATAAGGGGAGTTCAGGAGTTGAACTGCCGGAGAGCAGGGTTGATGTAGAAGGAAAGGCTGCGGGAAATCTTCAAGTGGAGTTTCCTGTTTCACCAGGAGCTCCAGCTGTGTCAAGCTCTGAGATGGAGGCTTCAGGTTCTGGAAGCAGGGGGAGCAATGCTCCAAGTTCATCTAGAAGAGGAGCTAGCATAGAAGAAGCAGGTGAGGAGGTGGTTAGTCAGGTGCAACCTCTTAGGAGGTCAAAGAGGACTATCAAGCCACCGGATCGATACACAGGAGGAAACATGGTGAGCTTCATCTCATGTTTCTTTGCTGGTCCCTTGGATAAGAGGGAGCCGTCGAGCTTTGAGAAGTCCAAAGGCGTGAAGCAGTGGGACATTGCTATGCAGGAGGAGATGGATGCTCTTAAGAAGAATGAAACTTGGTCTCTAGTGCCCAGGCCCAAGGGCATCACACCTGTGACATGCAAGTGGGTCTATAAACTCAAGAAGAAGGCTGGCGGTATGATCGATGTGAAGAATGCTTTCTTATACGGAGAGATTGACAAGGATATCTTCATGATCCAACCACCGGGCTTCATCTCAGAGGTTTGTTCGCACTACATCTGCAAACTGAAGAAGGCCCTGTATAGGTTGAAGCGAGCGCCTCGGGTGTGGTATGGGAAGATCACGGAGTATCTTCTATTCTGCGAGTTCTTTGCTTCAGACTCTGATTCTATCTTGTTCGTCAAGAAGGAGGGGGCGCTTCGGGTTATTGTTCTGCTGTATGTGGATGACATGATTGTCACCGTGAACTTAAATGAGGCAGTAGCAAGGCTGAGAGCCAAGCTTGCTATTAGATTTGAGATGAAGGATCTGGGTGAGCTTCACCATTTCCTTGGACTCGAGGTTCTGAGGCGGGAGAGCGGAGTGCTCGTTTCTCAGGCTGGATATGCAGAGCGGATTGTTCAACGATTTGGCATGGAGGAAGGGAAGAGCAGCTCTATACCTCTGGAACAGCATCATAATCTTCGGAAGGATGAGGGGAGAGTTCTATCTGATCCGTTGGTGTTCCGAGCTCTGGTTGAGATCTTGATCTACTTAACCATCACGAGGCCAGATATTGCTTATGCAGTTGGCAAAGTGAGTCGGTACATGGCGGAACCACGGAAGCCTCATCTTCTGGTGGCAAAAGGAATTTTGAAGTATGTGAAGTCGACCTATGATCTGGGTCTCCTATATAGGAGAGGGTCAAGCTTGGAGTTGCATGGATACATGGATGCTGATTACGGGGGAGACGTGGATGATCGGAGATCAACGTCTGGTTTTGTCTTTATGACAGGCCCCATAGCTATTTCTTGGTGCAGCAAAAAGCAGGACTCGGTGTCCGTATCTACTAGAGAAGCGGAATACAAGGCTTTGGCCTTGGCAGCTCAGGAAGCTGTTTGGCTCAGGAGGTTGGTGGAGGACGTTCATGAGGAGGTTTGAGGTCCCACTATGCTACGCGGGGACAATGAGAGTGCTCTCAAGCTGGTTAATAATCCAGTTTGTCACGCGAGGACGAAACACGTTGAGATTGAGCACCATTTTATTCGTGAAAAGGTGTTGGGAGGATCTCTTATGGTTGAGCATGTTCGGAGTGCGGACAATGTTGTAGACATCTTCACAAAGCCGCTGGCAAAGGGACCGTTTACTCGGTTGCAGAGTTTACTCGGGCAAGTTTCCACTTCCCACTTCAAGGTGGAGTGTTGAAATTATTGAAGTGAAGTGGAAGGTGGCTGGTTGTCTGAAATGTTGTAACCGCAGAGACCACGCGGTCTCTGTCGGTCTGGCTCTGCCGGTCTGGCTTTGTCGGTCTGGTGTGACCGGCCGGTTTGTTCTAGCCTGTTGCGGCTTCTTCCCGGGTTGTTCTGCTTGGTTGGTCTATCTTCTTTGTAGAAGACCGGGCGGTCTGTTCTTGTGTAACTGCTGTGACCGGGCGGCTTATGCTGGGCGATCTGGCGACTTGTCTGAGTCAGCCAGATGTTCTTGTCTTGCTCTTGGTGATCTAAGGAAGGAGTGTGCCTGTGTCCATGCGGCTTTTGCGCGGTCTAGTGTCCGTGCGGCTTGTGTGCGGTCTGCTGCTGCTGCTGACTTGCGGTCTTGGACAGGATGTTTTCCAAGTAATCTGATCGCGCGGTCTGCTCTGTGAGACCGCTGGCGATCTGGCGGGTGTTAACTGTATCTCTCTTTTGGTGGTGAAGACATCAATCTTATCGCCTATAAATAGGGGTGCATGGCCCGTCATTCATAACAAGAACTGTAAGAACTAGAGTGAAAGTGCACAGTTTACCTCACTAGAATTCTCTAGATGGGGGGTGAATAGAGATTAAAAATTATTTTGTGCAAAGTTAATATATATGTGTATGATCACAGATTATAGCTTCCCACACACCAACAAGAATTAAACAAGTAAAGAAAGTAAATGCAAGAAAAGAAATCACAGCATAACACAAGAAAATATAGTGGTTCCCCAAACTTTGGGTAGTCCACTCTTCTACCCCCTTGGTAGGAATTCACTATCTTGCACTGAGTCTTTTGATAAGGAGACTCTTAGAACCACCCTGAGTCTTTTGACAAAGAGACTCTTAGAACCACCCTGAGTCTTTTGACAAGGAGACTCTTAGAACCAGTACACTGAATTTTTTGAAGAGAGATTCTAAAAACTCTTTTACAATATTTAAGTAAGAATAAGAAAGAAGAAAGAAATAAGAACAAGAATGAATCTTCTTCCTAGCAAGAAAATTGGAAGCACAAGAAGTGAATTAAATCTTTCTTCTATAGAGAGAAGAAGATTTGTTGCTTTTCTCTCTTTGTGAGAGCTATCAGAACTTGCAGCAGAATGACTTCAGAAGCAGGAGAAGAAGAAGTGCTTGAATATTGCTGCAGAACAATTTCTCAATTTTCTCTCTATACTTGGGAGCTCTTCCTCTTTTTTCAAATGTAAAATGGTGAATCACTTGTTCTACTTTTTCTGCCGACCTCCTCTTTATTTATAGCTCTGTTAATTCAAAATAATACTATAGGAGGATAATCAATTATCAGTCAGAGAAATAGAAAGATGAAAATGTTTCCATAATATTTATTTCTGTAGAAGGAAAGAACTAATTCTGATTTCAAATAATGTCCAAATAAGTTTAATCAAATTAGCCAAGAATCAGATATAAGGAAAGAATGATTCAGAACGGCTATAAAATATTGACATTTATTCCATACAAATCAGATCTACTGAAAGAAGGAAAGAGATCTGGCGCATATTTAAATCTGTCATATAAATCGACGTGCGTCGATTACCATTCGACGTAAACGTCGAGTTCTTCTTGGCTGGACGTCGAGAGGAGAATAAGGAAGGTGCGTCGACTAAGGTGCGTCGACTTCTCCATATGCGTCGACTAGAAATCAGAGTAGCGTCGACAACACATACGTCGAAATCTTCCTAAATTTACTTCGACTCAATCTGAAGGAAACGTCGACTTCATATCGACGTTGCGTCGAATAGTATTCGATGCATATTTACTTAACCTTGTTTTTCTTTCTTAGAATTCATATTCAACTTATTTCTAGGGGTTAAGAGAAATCATTTCCCCAACAATCTCCCCCTATTTGTCTTAACCCTACTTAGAGAGAAATTGTATTAGCATAAAATCAATCCAGCACATCATTTGTATGGAAAAGAAATATGTCACTCAATTAAAAGTGAAATTTAGAAGAAAATATCATAAAAACAAATTTTCATGTTCATACCAAGTAGTATTCAACTATAGGGTAAGATATATCAGCATTGTTTTCAAATATTACTCAGGAGGGGTAGGAGGGGTCTTTCTCTTTCTCTTGAATACTACTGTTTTAGGAGAGGAGGGCTTTTCTTTCTCATTTGTAGGAAGTTCACCTAGCTCCCCCTGAGCATATTGCTCCCCCTGGGATGGAACTTACTTTAATCTTTCTACTTCTTCTATTTCTCTATCATCTCCAGCTCCAGTTGCATCTAGCTGTCCTTTTTCATTTCCAGCTTTATTCATATCAGTATCCAGCTCCCCCTGATTTGTAGTTTCTTTATCTTTCTTCCCAACTGCTATATCTTCCTTTTCAGTTTCTTCTCTGCTTGCCTCCCCTTGTAATAGTACTACTTGACTTGCAGCCTCTCTTGCTATATGAAGTACCTCTATAGTTTGTTCATCATTGTGTAGCTCAGGTACTATCTCATTCCCAAGGATTTTGTCAGATTTTGAAGAAGGAGGGGACTTGTGAGAGAGAGATTTAGGATTGGAGGGCTGCTCTTCATCTAGATTCTCCCCCTTCTTGACCTTCTTGGCCAGGGAGGTTAAGAAAGACCTTGTCACTCTAGAGGAAGAGAGAGGTCTTTAGGCCTTGCACAGAGGCACTGACCCCATCTATTTGGGTGTGCATGTGAAGGATGGAGGAATGAATTTGGGAGCAATGCTCATCCAACATCACTTGGAATTTTTCAGCTGCTGATTTGATGTACTGAGTGATGAGAGCCTCAGTGGATGCAGATGATTCATGGTGTGAAAGGTGAGGAGGTGATGATGGAGGAAGAGGTGATAGAGGAGGAGAGAAGTGAGTTGATACAGGATGTATGAGTGATAATGGAGGTAGAGAAGATGGGAAATTTGGAGGAGAAAGAGAAGGAGAAACTTCTGTTTGAGCAGGTGTTTGAGAAGAGGTAGATAGAGTAGGAGTTGTGAGGGTAGTAGAGAGTATTTGAGTGGATGATGGTGGTAGAGAAGGGTTGTCTCTTTGAGGAGGAGGAGGAGAAAGAGGAGAAGGAGTTCTTTCAGGGATGGAACCAGGCTTAGGGATTTGCCTGGTCCACTTAGAAAAGAGAGCAATTGACAAGAAGTGAATTAAATCTTTCTTCTATAGAGAGAAGAAGATTTGTAGCTTTTCTCTCTTTGTGAGAGCTATCAGAACTTGCAGCAGAATGACTTCAGAAGCAGGAGAAGAAGAAGTGCTTGAATATTGCTGCAGAACAATTTCTCAATTTTCTCTCTATACTTGGGAGCTCTTCCTCTTTTTCAAATATAAAATGGTGAATCACTTGTTCTACTTTTTCTGCCGACCTCCTCTTTATTTATAGCTCTGTTAATTCAAAATAATACTATAGGAGGATAATCAATTATCAGTCAGAGAAATAGAAAGATGAAAATGTTTCCATAATATTTATTTCTGTAGAAGGAAAGAACTAATTCTGATTTCAAATAATGTCCAAATAAGTTTAATCAAATTAGCTAAGAATCAGATATAAGGAAAGAATGATTCAGAACGGCTATAAAATATTGACATTTATTCCATACAAATCAGATCTACTGAAAGAAGGAAAGAGATCTGGCGCATATTTAAATCTGTCATATAAATCGACGTGCGTCGATTACCATTCGACGTAAACGTCGAGTTCTTCTTGGCTGGACGTCGAGAGGAGAATAAGGAAGGTGCGTCAACTAAGGTGCGTCGACTTCTCCATATGCGTCAACTAGAAATCAGAGTAGCGTCGATAACACATACGTCGAAATCTTCCTAAAGTTACTTCGACTCAATCTGAAGGAAACGTCGACTTCATTTCGACGTTGCGTCGAATAGTATTCGACGCATATTTACTTAACCTTATTTTTCTTTCTTAGAATTCATATTCAACTTATTTCTAGGGGTTAAGAGAAATCATTTCCCAAACATAGAGCCTGGGTTGTTTTGTGCGGTCTCACTTTGAGGTCGGGCGGTCTCGGAAGCGAGTTGACTGTTTGTTGTGTTCGCAGGGTTGCGTTCTCCTTCCTTGGTGATTTCCCAGCGGCTTGAATAAACAGTTCGGCAGCGGCTTGTCTGTGAACTGGTTTATGTTGTTCTTGTGCTGTTTGCAGCGAACTCGGCGATCAGGCGACCTTCAGCGGTTAGGCGATCTGAGTTGCGGTCTGGCGACAGCTTTAGTTCTTTGTTCAGTTCAATAAGCTCCAGTTCGTGCGGTCTGAGGTGGCGGTCTGGCAGTGCAGGTCATTTTGCCTATTTTCTGTTCGTGCGGTCTCAGGTCAAGCAGGGCGGTCTCTGGAGTCGAGCAGGCTGTGCGGTCTCTGCTTGTCAAGCAGCCAGATTTGTTTTTGGTGTGTTTTGTTCTTCTCTCCTTCGTGATTCTTATGAATCATGTCTCGCCATGTATACCTCGCACTGTAATCAAGTATTGTGATTCAATAAAGCTTTGTGTTGCTGTGTGCCATATTGTGGTTGTTTGGCTATAACTCAGTTGATGTAACTCCTGCTTACTCCTAAACGATTCAAATAAAAAATTTTAACAGACTCAATCAACCCGATGGTTCTTCTTGAACCAAGGCGACCCAAACCCCCCTTATTTGAGAGATCTGGGGCCATAAATTTCAGAAAAGAGAAGGTAAAAGCAAAGATGCCATGCACGTATCCTAAAACCGGGAGGAGAGATGTCGTTACCTTAAGAGTTCTCTTCCTCGCCATGGATGGGTTGAAAGGCACGAATAGAAACGAGCGCCTTCGAGTCCTCTCCACGGATCTGGTCTCGGATCGACGAACAGAGCTCCGGTGCTCGAACAATGGCGGATCTAGCCTTCTTCTTCCTCCAAATCCTCCTCCTTTCCTTAGCCTCCAAAAGCACCAAAAGACTTAATGAGAAGGAAAGAAACTCCTCTGCCCTATTTAGGACATTAGGATGCACCTATCTGAGCCATTAAATCAAAGCCTAAGAAGATTGGACGCCCAAAAATCACTACTTATGGATCTGGTTCCGTAAGCTATTGCCGGGCTAGCGCTACCGCCTGCGCTAGCCACTCGATGAAAACCCATCGACGAAAACATCATGATTCCCCAACGAACTGTACCACTTGATGAAACCTATCGCCGGAGCTAGCCCTACCGCCAGTGCTAGCCTTCCGACGAACTCCCTTCGATGAAGCCATTTCGACGAATCCACCTCGACATATACATCGAAACCACTAGTCTATTCGACAGGAATGCTAACGCTTGCGCTAGCACCTAGCGTCGTCGCTAGCTCACAGGTACAGAAAAGCCTGTACAAGCCTTAGAAATTCCAGCCTCCGCGCTCAGGGACACTTGGGGTGTTACAAATCTACCCCCTTAAAAGAATCTCGTCCTCGAAATTTAAGACTTTAACGAAAGCACAAATTACACACATACCTGAAACGAAAAGTTCCGGAAAGACATCCCACATCGTTTGCTCGCGCTCCCATGAGAAATCATCTCATCCGCAATTATCCCAACGCTCTTTCACCAGCTTGACCTATTTATTCTGCAACCGTCGGAATTCAGAATCCTCCACGCAAACTGGACGAACTATCATTCTCAGATCTTCGGCTACGGGAACTGTCGAAGACTCAACAACATCTTCTGGCTCCACCAACGCTTTCCTCAGCACCGAAACATGAAATACATCATGTAATCCTCTTAGCTCTGCGGAAAATGCTAACCGATAGGTCGCTTCTCCTATGCACGTAGTAACCTCAAATGGGCCCAAATACCTCGGACTTAACTTCTTAAGTCGCCGAATTCGTGAAACGCCTTTGAACAGCTTGATCTTCAAGTAGACCATGTCGCCCACCGTATACTCCACACTTCTATGGCGCGCATTAAAATACTTTGCCTGCCGATCCTGAGCAACCTTTATGCGCTCCTGGATCATTCGTACCAACTCACAAGCGTCTGCCACCACTTCTTTTCCTAAAAGCTGGGTGTCTCCCTCCTCTATCCAAGACATCGACATTCGACACCGCCATCCATACAAAGCCTCGTATGTCGCCATTTTGATACTCTCCTAGAAAATATTATTATAGGAAAAATCCACCAAGAAGAGGTGGTCTTCCCAACTCTTACTGAAATCGAGAGCACACATCCTCAACATGTCCTCCAATGTACGATTCGTTCTCTCCGTTTGACCATCAGTCTGCGGATGAAACGCAATACTAAACTTCAACTTTGTGCCCAAACTTCTTTGCACTAACCTCCAGTCCTTGGACGTGAACCATCCATCGCGATCACTAACGATGCTCTTTGGAATTCCTTGCAATCGCACAATGTTCCAAATATAATGCTCCACGAGCTTCTCCACGCTATCGTCCTTCCAATTTGGAATGAAGTGGGCTACCTTGGTCAGGCGATCCACAATAACCCAAATCGCATTGTTACCCTACTGCGATCGAGGCAAACCATGCACAAAATCCATGGAGATATCATCGAATCCACCCGGCCTTTGGCATTCAGCCTTCACTAGGGTGCACGTCTGACACCGTCTTACATACGAAGCTACATCCCGCTTCATCCCAAGCCACCAAAAGGATTTTTTCAAATCCAAGTACATCTTTGTACTTCCTGGATGAATGGAGTACTTCGTGAAGTGAGCCTCAAACATCAACTCCTCACGGAGCTTGCCAAAGCGTGTAACACACACCCTTCCACTCCTCTTTAGCAGTCCACCGACCATCTCAAAGCACTGCCTTCACTTTGCTGAGCTTCCAACACCAACTCCTGACACTCCTTGTCTGCATTGGTTGCCTCCCAAATTCGATCTGCTAGATCACACTGCATCTCGATCCAGTTCAGTGAAGCTGCGCTGGACTCACCCTTAGCCACACACACAATGCCAAGAGACTTGAACTCTCGCACCAAATGCTCATCATGCACTTTAATCCAATTTCCCTACCGAGAATACTTTCTACTCACGGCGTCAGCCACCATGTTGGCCTTGCCTGGCATATACTGAATCATTACATCGTAGTCCCCAAGGAACTCGACCCACCTACGCTGCCTCATATTAAGATCCTTCTGATCTGGAAGATACTTCAAGCTCTTGTGGTCCATGAAGATTTCCACCTTCGCACCATTCACGTAGTGCCGCCACAACTTCAATGCAAAAATCACCGCTGCCAACTCTAAATCGTGGATGGGATAATTTCTCTCAAGATTCTTTAGCTGCCTCGACCCATAAGCTATCATGTTACCATGCTGCACCAGCACGCAACCCAAACCACAACCTGACGCATCGCTGAAAATCTGAAATCCTTTAGTCCCACTAGGAAGACTTAGGATTGGAGCAGACATCAATCTTTCCTTCAAGGTCTCGAACGCATGGGCGCACTTCGACATCCACACAAACTTTTGGTCCTTTCGGGTAAGAGTGGTGAGGGGCAAAGTCATCCGACAAAAGTTCTCAATGAACCTTCTATAATAACCAGCTAGTCCAAGGAAACTCTGGACTTTCGCCATGGTTCTCAGTACATGCCAATCTCTAAAGGCTTCAATCTTCGCTGGATCCACTGCCACCCCATCACCACTTATCACGTGACCTAGAAATGCCACCTTCCCGATCCAAAACTCGCACTTTGAGAACTTAGCATAAAGTTGGTTCTCCCTCAAAATTTGTAACAATAATCTCAAATGAGACTCATGCTCCGCCTTCGACTTTGAATACACTAAGATTTGATCGATGAACACCACCACAAATGAATCTAGGTATTGCCAAAACACTCTATTCATCAAATCCATGAACCCTGATGGCGCGTTCGTCAAACCAAACGTCATCACCGAGAACTCAAAATGACCATACCTCATCCCAAAAGTTGTCTTAGGAATATCCTCTTCTCGAATCCTCAACTGATAATAACCCGACTTCAAGTCAAACTTGGAGTACACCATCGACCCCACCAGCTGATCAAACAAATCATTGATTCGCGGAATCATATATTTATTCTTGATAGTCAATTTATTCAACTTGTGATAGTCTATGCACAACCGCATACTACCATCCTTTTTCTTAATGAACAACACCGGCGCACTCTACAGCAAATAGCTGGGCCTAATATATCCCTGCTCTAGCAACTCTTGCAACTACACCTTTAGCTCGGCCAGTTCCTTCAGTGCCATACTAAATGGAGGATGCAATACCGGCCTCGCACCCGACACCAATTCAATTGAAAAGTCAATTTTACGCTAAGGAGGTGCTCCCGGAAGCTCCTCAGGGAACACATCCTCGAATTCTTCCACCACTGGCACTTCTCTGATTGCCAACTTTGTGGAGTGAGTCTCCAGCAAAGCTACAAACGCCTCTCCTACTTGATTCACCGTACGCACCATTTGCACGGTGGAAATCATGGAGCAAGCCACTCCGCATAGGCCCTCGAACTTGACCTCCACTCTACCTTCACTCCTTAGGGTCACCACCTTCAACAGGAAGTCAATACTAGCTCGTTACTCTGCAAGCCAGTCCATCCCCAGGACGATGTCAAATTTGGCTAGTGGTAGAATCGATGCTACCAACTCGAAATCACACTCGCAAATCCTTAACACAATGCGACCTTTCCTTTTAGTGGTCATGAAAGACCCATTCGACATGCGCACGCTAAGCTCCACCTCTGCCTAGATAGTCTCAACACCAATTCTCTGGATAAAGCTTTCCGCGAGAAAAGAGTGTGACGCTCCCGTGTCGAACAACACTCTAGAGGGGTAGCCAGAAACTAGCTCGAAGCCTAACACGTATATAATAAATATGAAAGGTCGCAAACATGTTAAAGCTATCAAACGAAACTCTAAAATTTTCGTACCTGTCACCACGTCGGGTTGACAAATCGCTTCCTGCTCTCCGAGGTTGTACGCTCTAGGCTGCACAGGAGGGAAACGTGAAGCACTGCACTCCGCCGCTTTCCCTTTCTCCCCAACACTAGGACCGGAATGCACCGACTGCTCTTGCCTCTGTTCTGGCTCAATTCCACCCTCGGAACAGAACCAAACTATGTGGCCCACCGTGCCACACTTATAGCACATCACTGGTCCCGAGGAATGGAACTCTCTAGAATCTGCACCGCTCCTCTCGCCAGTCCTAAAAGGATGGGGCTTTTTCTTCCATCGACTTCCCTCAGACTTTCCTTGAGACTGAGATGGTTTACTTTCTCCCTGCTTTGCCGCAAAGCCCTTACGACGCTAGGTTCACTCCATATCGTTCTTCAATGTTTGAGCAGCTTCAACTAGCACATTCAACCCCATATTCTTTAAGGCTATCAGAGGTTGCCTTAAATTCTCTCTCAGACCTTGATAGAATAGATTATCCCTCTCCTCATCGACTGCCATGGTCGTCCCCACGTAACGACCCAACCGAGTAAACTCCTGCAGGTACTCGTCTACCATCTTCTTACGCTGAACCAAGTGCAAGAACTACCGCTGAAGGGCTAACATCATCAAAGAGGGGATATAGCGCTTCAGAAAGGCATTCCCAAACTCTTTCATTGATGGGGTATGTCCAGGGAAATGACGACCGCTATGATTCACCCACCACAGCTTAACGTAACCTTCTAACATAAATGCCGCGAACTGGGACGGCTTGTCCTCTGGGGTCTCTGCCGCTTTCAGGAGTTCCTAAATTCTCGCCAACCAATCCTCAGTGTCCGTCGGAGTGCCAACTCCTTTGAACGCCAGAGGATGGAAACTCAGATAGTACTTCATCTAACGATCTCCTTGCCCAACCGATCTCTCAGCTAACGGCTCTACCTGCCTTACTCCCACCTCCGGTGTCACAGTAACCAGAGTAATAGGAGTCGCAGCCTGCACAACAGGCACCACAATCTGTGGCATCGCCGCAGCTTGAGCCGCCACCATCGCCTCTGCTAGCATACGACAGAAGTCTGTTGTGGACACACCCATATTCATAAGGGCTGGGCCGTAGCACTGCTTGCCGAAGGATCCTCTTGTTGCCTCGACATCCCCTCATCGTCGACACCATCCTAGCATAAGCAAGGAAACAACGAATCAAACTCTACACACAGGAATCGAACACAAGGACACTTATGGTCCCGCAAGGTACTCCTATGTGGACAACCTCTTAACACGACCTGAACACGCTAAACCTCAAAAAGAACACAAACTTATCTCTAATACCAAATTGTAACACCTCCCCTGTAGTGGTCTTATAATATAGGTCCGGCCGGGACCCCACAGCATAAAATCGCCACAGCTTTAGTATTAAAAAGTGATGTAGATCTACCCATATCAAAAGTCATAACAAAACACAACATAAACATTAAATAAACTACAGAAGTTGTACACATCTACATAAGAGTACCCTAGCCTTAAGGCCTTACAAAACCCATAATCAAGTCATCAAACATGGCATAGAAAATGTCCAAAAGATTATAACAGTCCTATGCTACCTCAGCGTACAAGCTAGAACAAGTAGAGACAACATAATCAAATAGGAAAATAGGAAAAGTGCACTTCATGAAGCTTAGGCCTTTCTGGCCGGCGAGCTAGGTCCATCATGCGATCCTTGCCCTGCATCCAAATCTCAAAGAGCTGTATAACAAGGGTCAGCTTTGGCTGACCAACAATGGTGTAACAACACCCCTCCTCCCTGTCGTCCTAGCGGACCCCAGGGAACTACATCACCCTGCAAGTTAGCACTTCATATGCAAATGTAATAAACAATGGTAACATAAAAATGTCAGGCATGAGTGTCACAAGCATCATCCACGTTTATATGTTGAGCAATAAAAGTAAGGGGCCTAACAATGCAGCTTGTATTCAAACCTGGGTTTCACCCAAGGCACCCTATGTCGTGTACGCTTCTAACACAACATCACACATCAACATTTCACAACAATCAAGGGTACTTATCATTTCCCTAGGGCGTGCAAGCCCAAGGCCAAGAACTCCACTGAGACCTCACCCCTTACATGGCTCATCTTGTCAACGGGCGCAACAACATACTTGTTCTCGCTATAATCAATATGCTAAAAGCTAATAACTCCACTGAGAACTCACCCCTTACATGGCTCGTCTTGCCAATGGGTGCATCAACATACTTATTCTCATCAGTTAAACCAAAAGAGGACTTGTCTTGCCGGGACACTCTCCCCACATGTATCTAAGCATCACGGGCTAGCCAGCCGACCACAAAGACCAAGTCACGCCTTCAAATACAAGCTACTTCACAAGCCATTCAACGCGCACAATATTACCCTTTCCAAATCAACGTTCGTTCTAGCAAAACCCTTAAAATGCACGTTAAGCAACATCACCGAATCGGACAACCAGTCGCGGTTTCAGCTTCACCCACAATGCCTAATCCACTAACGGAGCAGATTTCTAGTGCAAAATCATGTCGGGGACGGACACAATCAACCCGATCGTTCTTCTTGAACCAAGGCGACCCAAACCCCCTTCATTTTAGAGATCTGGTGCCATAAATTTTAGAAAAGAGAAGGTAAATGCAAAGATGCCATGCACGCATCCTAGAACCAGGAGGGGAGATGTCGTTACCCTAGGAGTTATCTTCCTCGCCATGGATCAGTTTAAAGGCATGGATAGAAATGAGCGCCTTCGAGTCCTCTCCATGGATCTGGTCTCGGATCGACGAACGAAGCTCCGGTGCTCCAACAATGGAGGATCTAGCCTTCTTCTTCCTGCAAACCCTCCTCCATTTTTTAGCCTCTAAAAGCACCAAAAGACTTAATGAAAAGGGAAAGAAACTCCTCTGCCCTACTTAGGACATTAGGACGCACCTGTCTGAGCCATTAGATCAAAGCCTAAGAAAATTGGACGCCCAGAAATCGTTACTTACGGATCTGGTTCTGTAAGCTAGCACCAGCACTAGCGCTACTGCCTGCGCTAGCCACTCGACAAAAACCCATCGACGAAAACCCATCGACGAAAACATCACGATTCCCCGACGAACTGTACCACTCAACAAAACCTATCGCCGGCGCTAGCGCTACCACCAGCGCTAGCCTTCCGATGAACTCCCTTCGACGAAGCCATTTCGATGAATCCACCTCGATGTATACATTGAAACCACCTCTCTATTCGACAGGAAAGCTAACACCTATGCTATCACCTAGCACTGGCGCTAACTCCCAGGTACGAAAAAGTTTGTATAAGCCTTAGGCATTCCAGCCTCCACGCTCAGCGACACTTGGAGTGTTACATTAGACCCACCTCCCGTCGCTTAATTTCATCTACTTATGCCGTCAAGGCCCATTTACAGGGAGATGAAGTCTACATGGTTTGCTTCGAGATAAAGACGGTAGAGACTTCCCTAACTGATATCCCCGTAGTTCAAAACTTTCTCGATGTATTTCTAGAAAAACTACCTGGGTTACCGCCACACAGGAAAAGGAACTTTCAGATTCAGTTAGTGACAGGAGCTACACCCATATCTAGATCACCCTACTGGATAGCCCCAAAGGAGCTGGCGGAGTTCCGCACCCAACTGCAGGAGTTAGTAAACTTAGGGTTTGTCAGGCCAAGCTCGTCATCATGGGGAGCTCCAGTGCTGTTTGTAAAGAGGAAGGACGGGACTCTTCGGTTGTGCATCGACTACCGGGAGACGGCCGATTTGTGTGATCACTTATCCTCTACCCCGGATCAACGAGTTGGAAGGAGCGCGCTAGTTTTTAAAACTAGATCTAAGATCGGGATATTACCAACTACAGATTCAAGAAGAAGATATTCCGAAGACGGCCTTTAGCAGTCGGTATGGTCTCTATGAGTTCACAGTAATGCCCTTTAGATTCACAAATGCCCCCTCCGCATTCATGAGCCTAATGAACTTTGTGTTTGAAATTTACCTAGATGTCTTAGTCATAGTATTCCTTGATGATATACTTATCTACTCGAGGATGGAGGAAGAGCATACACAACACCTGAAGATAGTGCTGGAAAGGCTTAGGGATCATAAATTATATGCTATGTTCAGCAAGTTCTAATTCTGGATCAAGTAAGTAGCCTTCCTAGGGCATATCATCAGTGGGGAGTGATTGACAGTAGATCAGACAAAGATTCAGGCAGTGCGGGACTGGCCTCAACTAAAGACAGCGTCCGACGTGCGGAGTTTCCTAGGACTTGCCAGATACTCGCGGAAGTTCGTGGAAGGATTCTCCCGGATTGCCCTTCCTCTCATGTCACTGACAAAGAAAGATGCTGTAACACCCTGCCAGTACGAATACTATAACAGTAGGTCCGGTCGGGACCCCACGCCATACTAACCACACTAGCTAGGAGTTAAAAGGTGATAACCAGAAAGAAACTACTACAGAGTATACTAAACACTAGCGGAAGCATAAAGATTTAACATTTCCATTAGAATTGTCCACTATCATAGGAATGAAACCAAGAAAGAGAGTTATGGCCTTAAGGCCTTACATTTAGCAAATGTACCAAAAACTCCAAAACATACATCGGCACGCAGGCCGGCAATACATGAGAAAGCTAAAAAGGAGGTTGGCCTTCAAGGGCCAACTCAGCAAAAGGGGCCACCGCCCGCTATTTCCCGCTAGGCTCACCTGCACCTGCATAAGAACATTCCACCAAGCGGTGGCAAATGAGGTAACGGTCAGCACAGCTGACCAAATTATAACGACCCCACCCCTTTCCCGGGGTGGCGGAGATTCTACCCTGCAAGCAAGCCATAACAGCACAAGTACTAAAATAAAGAAAGTGCAACTACACAAGGTGAGGTTTCACGCACATTCAATCTTCTAGGTTGAGCATCAAAAAGTAGGGAACCTAGGTATGCACATGATGTTGGTTGGGTTCACCCGAAGGTTTCCCGCAACCGCCTAAACAACCGCATGAGGCTAACAACATCAATTCCACAAACACTCCACCGTAAGGGCCATCGCCTTATGTGGGAAAAAGAGCTTTTGGTCGGTCTAGGTAAACCACCTTCCACGACCTCTCCCATGATCACACGGCTACATGAGGTAGGGACCTCTTACCGATCTGCATGGAAACGGGTTCGGTTTAGCTTTGCCCGTGCTCTAATCGTCGCGATCTGTCGCACGACGCGGGTACGGCTTCGCCTCGGCCCGTAAGGGTTTAGCACCTTCAAGTGCTACACAAATATAAGCTACGCACCTAATCCCTTCACAAGGATCTAGGCTTCACAAATACTCAAAAAGGGGGAGGTATAATACGCTCCGCAACAATTTCGCGGTGAAGGTTTGCCTTCATCCAATCTCAAAGCATGGGGCTTTCGTTAGGATCTTCACAAGACGCCTACACTTAAATCCCGCAATACTATAGATGATTTCACGGAGTCATTCTCCGGCACGCCTTCTAGGCTTAACCTAAATGCAACGTCGCAATCCAAGCATCACCGATTCGGGCTCACGGCCACGAATAGGCTTCACACAAAATGCCTAAATCCGCACGACTACCGGATTTTCTACATGCAATATGCCGGGGACGGACACAATCGACCCGGAGTTCCGGAGAACTTGAGGGAATCCTACACTTCACCCATTTGGTGAAAGGGATCCCTCATGCAAGCATAGAGAAACGAAGGAGAGGACAAAAGACAAGTCCAAACAACGGGAGAAGAAATCGTTACCCTAGGAGCGTTCTTTTTCGCCATGAATCCGAGATTCTAGACGGAGGGAAATGACCGCACCGGGCTGCACTCTCCAGATCTGGAAACGGTTCGCGAAACGGAGCTCCGGAGCTCCGTCAATGGCGGAATCTCCCTTCTTCTTCCTTGGCTCCTCCTTCTTTCTCTAGGGTTTGGAGAGAGAATGGATTAGAGAATATGAGGTTTAACCCCCTCTCATCAGCCCTAAAGGTCTCCCGCAACTAAACCTAGCCGTTGGATCAATTTCCAAAAGATTTGGACGGTCCGATCTTCTTCTCCGCTCAAAATCGCGGAACAGAATAAACAGGGCGCACGATCACAGGCGCACGGTCAGTGGTCGTGCGCGAAGAGGGGAATGGTCGTGCGCACTGTCCGAGACAGAACTCCGATTCTTTGTGGGTTACGCACGATCATTGGCGCACGCTCACTGGTCGTGCGCGAAGAGGACAATGGTCGTGCGCATTGACCTGAACTGGAATCTTGAGCCTATCCCGAGCGCAACACTACCATTCCGCCTACCTCGCTGAACCACGATCTTTGGGGTGTTACAGATGCTCCATTTGTATGGGCACCGATGCGAAGCAACTTTCCAAGAGCTAAAGAGTAGACTCATCTCCACTCCAATTCTTGCACTTCCATATGGGAAGGAAGGATTTAAAGTGTACACAGATGCATCGTACCAAGGGATGGGTGTAGTCTTAATGCAACACAGACATGTCATCGCTTACGCGTCACAACAATTGAGGAAGCATGAGCAGAACTATCCGGTGCATGACCTAGAGATGGGAGTAGTGATCTTTGCACTAAAAATCTGGAGATACTACCTATATGGGGTTCACGGTGACATCTTTTCGGACCACAAAAACCTAAAATATAGAGACACTCAGAAGGATTTAAACATCCGGCAGAGGAGATGGGTAGAGTTTATGTGTGATTATCAGTACACGATGTACTACCATCCCGAAAAAGCAAATACGGTGGAAGATGCACTCAGTAGGAGGGCAAGTACATCAGACAAGGAACCTCAACTGATGGCCATGGAACTAGTACAGATGTTGGACAACATGCATATCACACTAGTATCCAGGGATGATCCAAAGGTCTACCTGGAATATCTAGCCTTGATGAGCTTAGTTTTTGACATCCGGGATCAGATCAAAGCTGCACAGAGATGTGATGCGGAATTAGAACTGGTCTTTAAGGCCTTGGAATCAAGCATTGCAGGGGATTATTCATTGAAGGATGACATCATACATTTCCGGGGTAGATCTTACATACCAGTGGGGGATAACATCTGGGAGGATATTCTAATAGAACCTCATCACAGTAGATATTCAGTACACCCCGGGATCACCAAGATGGCTGCAGACATAAAAAGAACGATGGATTGGACAGGGATGAAGAGGGATATTGTTCATTTTGTGACCCATTGTGAGCTAAGTCAACTAGTAAAAAGTTGACTGCAAAAGACCGGGAGGGTTATTACAACCATTACCAGGCTCCGTAGTGGAAGTTCGTGGATATTTCCATGGACTTCGTACATGGGTTACCTCGCTCCCGCTCCGGGCATGACTCCATCTGGGTCATTGTGGACAGGTTGACAAAGGTGGCCAAACTCATTCCCATCAAAAAGGGTGCTCCTGTCAGTGTCCTAGTACGGTTATTCATGGAACAATTCGTTAGATACCACAGAGTACCCAGGTCGATCGTGTCAGATCGAGAGGACCGATTTACGTCAAGGGAATGGAAGGCGGTTTAGGCATATCTAGGGTCACATCTGACATTCAGCACCACGTTCCACCTGTAGACCGACGGACAGACAGAATGAACCATCTGAACTATGTAAGACTTGTTAAGGTTGTGCATACTAGATAGTGGGGAACCGTGGGAGAGACTGTTGCCACTCATCGAATTCTCCTATAGTAATAACCAGCAATCCAGCATTGGCATGGCTCCCTACGAAGCTCTCTATGGCAGAAACTGCAGGACACCACTTTTATGGGTACAGGATGAGGACCCAAAGGCGCTGGGGTCAGAATATATTGAAGACATGGATGCCCAAATATGATTGATACTAGATCGTATGTTGGAGGCGCAGAGCAGGCAAGGTAAATATTACAACGAGCGACATCGTAAGGTGGAATTTCAGGAAGGAGATAGAGTATTTTTGAAGATACATCCGACACATGGGGTCACACGGGTGCGGCGACTGAGGAAGCTTAGTCCAAGATATATGGGCCCGGGCCATATAGGATCCTGGAGAGGACCGACCCCTTGGCTTATAGACTAGAGCTGCTGCATGAGTTGGCCAGGTTGCACGACGTCTTTCATGCCTCCTCGCTTAGGAGGGCACTTCTTCGGCCAGAGAAACTAATTACTACTACAACAGGCCTAATAGCATCCGACCGAATAGTCCGTTTGGAGCCAATATGAATTGATGACACAGCTGTTCGAGTCTTGCGACGAAAGAAAGTTCCGCTGGTAAAGGTCCTTTGGCCTAATCATGGACAGGAAGAACATACATGGAAACCACTGGATTTGATGCAACAACAATATTCGGGACTTTTCGAATTAGGTAACACTTAATTGCTTTAAGTTTTTCATGATTAATCAACTTGGTCTAAAACCCCGTACACCCGATCATAATTTCGAGGACGAAATTGTTTTCTTTTGTATTGGGATTTGTAACATACCCCAAACTACTGGACCCCTAGGAAATTTTTGTCATGATAAAGTCACGACAAAAATTGGATAAGAGACTAAGGGTACCTTGGTAACAAGTTGAATGAGTGTAGAACACCATGGTGTTCACTTTGCCACCATGGGTCTTTCCAATTTAAGGAAGATTCAAGGGTAACTCCGGAGGACTAAAAGCACCATATGCATCACCTGTAACCATGGGGAAATCCCTAGGCTGAATTAGAGCATGCTAGGTGACATAAATGGTTCCTTGAGCCAAAAGGGGACCCCTTAATCATTATAGGAGCCTTTGACCTGACTAGGTCAAGTTACACAAAAAGGCCCAACGTGACATACTTCACCTAGAATAGGTCAATTAGCCTAAGTATGATGAAATTTACCACACCACACACTGCCTAAACATTTGGGTAGACTAATGAGACAAAATGGACCCAATGGGATTGGTCAATTTTGGGAAATTAGGTCAATTACCCCAAAAGCCCCAATTTGACCTAAATATACTAACCCCCTCAATTGGCTATCAATTGGCCCATTTTGATCAAATTGATCACACCAAACCATCTATGATCATTAGGAGATACTAGTGGGGCAACATTGACCCATTGGGGTGGACCAATTTTGGGAATTTGGGCCAGTTACCAAAAAGCCCCAAATTGGCCTAAATGAACTATTTCCCTTATTTAACCTTTAATTGACTCAATGTGATCAAATTGATCACACCTAACACTCCAATATCACTTAGGGAGTTTATTGGGTCCACATTGGACCCTTGGGACACGCCAATTTTGGCAAATTAGGCCAAATCGCCCCAAATTATAATTTATGCCCTTTATGGTTCAATTGGCCCTCAATTGGCCAAATTGACCTAGCAAAACCCTTCCTAAACCCTAAGGGGAGTATATGATACCTAAATGAATAAAGGTGCACATTCAATTTTGGAGGATTAGGGCAAAATCACCAAAATGCCCAAATTACCCCTATAAGCAATTAGGTGCAATTAAGCCCCATATGCCCCCACCTTGACTTAATTCCTATTGGAATAGGCCCATAGGATCTAAGAAAACAATGCGGGTCAGTCATATTGGTTGGGGTGAGCTTGGGTCAAGCCCAAACCCAAAAGCCATAATTTGTCCAATTTGGGTCAAGTGAGCCCAAACCCAAACCCAAGCTCCAAAATCAATTGGACACAACCCATTTAATCCAGCCCACAAGGGTGAGGAGGGGAATGAATTGCCTAAGAAACATAGGGCCTTGAAGGTGGCCCAAAAATGGTGGTGGTCGGCCACCCCCAAGAAGGAATTCAACGAGAATTCATGGAGAGGTGGCCACTTGGCCACCACTCCCTCTTTTCTGGACTACTCTCAGCATCCCCAAGAAGTGTAGGACACATCGAGCTGAGTTGGTAGCTGTTGAGAGGAGGAGGAGGAGAAAACAAGGGAGCTTGTCAGCCACCTTAATGGGAACTCCCCAACTTTAATTCATTGGAGCCAAATCTCCCCTCCCCTGGCAGAAATTCGAGCTCAAGAATTAAATTCCCATGAGCTTGAGGCCTGTAGCTGGCTAGCTGAGAGGTGCAATATTGTTGAAATTGCCACCTACAATGGAAGCTAACAAAATTGTCATCCCCAGCTGAAATTCGACACACCACCAGCATTAAAATCGTAAGAGAGGAGAAAGCCCCCTGCTAGCTGAGGAAATTGAGCCATGTTCGACTGTGAGTTCTAGGAAATCACCGGAGAAGTTCAAATGGTCCCTAAGAGAAATACAAGGGCAATGTCAAGGACCCAGGCAAGTTTCCTCCACCTCTCGATCTATGCTAGATATCACCATCTTCCCTTTTCGATTCAAGCTGTGCAATAGTGATTTTACCATTTTGGTTTTTGTATGTTTCTTTCACGAAAATGAAAATTGTCGGAGGTCACCCCAAGCCAAACGACCACCACTAGTCGAAAGCCCTATGTCGACCGGTGGTAGTGGGAGGAGGGTTTCACCGAAAACCTCTAGGAGCCACCGAAAATTGGCCCACAAGATGGCCTAGGGAGATTCAATAACAGCCCTTGATCCATTGGGGATGATGAAGATGCACCACTGGATCGGGTTCTGATGATAGCCACAGACCAACTCATTAAATCCAGGAATATTTAAATGTTGAAATAATCTAAAATGGCCTGGAGATTAAATTAATTATAGTAAATCATAGGTGCTGATTCAGGAAAAGTCACCTATATTAAAAATGTTGCCCCTAGACTGAACAAAATTTAGAAATTTATTTGAGGCGATTTGGAGCACTGTTGCTCTCTGGGCATCCTTTTTGGTGAGACATGTACATAAGGGTCTCTAGATCTTTGGAAATTTAATTGTGGAGTTCTACAACTCCAAATTGCTTGAATTTTTGGGCATGCATGAGTCATGCCCTATTACACCTCTGGTAAAAATTTGGGAATTTTTAGAATTAATTTTCCTAAGTTTATTTGAGAATTAAATTGAGCTTGCATGTAGTAATTATGGGGGCTAGTGACTCCTAATCACCTCAAATTTGGGCTAAGGGCTTTGCCTTATCATAATAAGGGTACAGTAAAAATTTTAGACCAAAGGGACATGTGCATGTTGGGTAATCACCATATGCATGCATGTGTAGTGTATGGGAAATGGTGTGCATATAACACCCAAGTTGAATTTAGTGGATATTTGAGTTCTACAACTCCAAATAGATTGAAATTTTGGACATGCATGAGTTATGCCCCATATCATCCCCCTGCCGAAGTTTGGGAATTTTTGGGGCATATTTTTCTAAAGTTTTTTAGAATTTAAGCAAATCATGTATGGTGCATACTATAGGTTATTTTGACTCAAACCACACCAAATCTCTTCTGGGATGTTGGTTATATGTATATTAGTCACTAATAAATTTTTTTGGCTCAATTGGATCCTTGCATATGAGTAGATTCATGTTTGAATGAGCCATAAAAAAACCTTCATTTAGGTCACACTAAATGTTGTTCTTGCCCTTGTGAAATAGACATCTTGTACACAAATGTTGAGGCCCTTAGAGGCCTTAAAATGAAATGTAGGCAGAGACTACTTTTGTAGGCCTTCGTGTCTACTATCCATAGAAAGTAAGATCACACCATTTGGAGGCCTACAACTCTCTATAGGGCAGATTTAGTAAGGCTGGTCCTAGTGAAGGACAGACCTTAATATGTGAATAACTTTTATATAGTGGAAGGTATGAGGCTGAAAATTTAACCATGTATGTATGGACCCTAGATCTACCATGTACCCAAAAATCAGAATTTTTGGTGCATATTTTCCTAAAGTTTTAATAGAAATTTAATAGATCACATACGGTGTATAATATGGGTGATTTGGACTCAAATCACTCCAAATCTCCTTTGGGAGGTTGGTCATGCATGTAATAGGCTCCGGCTAAAATTTTAGGTCTTTTGGACCTCTGCATGTTAGTTTATTTCACATGCAAGTGCAAGGAAAATTTGGTGTGTATATAGCATAACCATGTAGTATTAGAATTACATGAGAATTTAAGGGTTCTCCCAGGGTCAACTTCCATGAAATCTAAAACTTGCCCTTAGGATCATAGAAAAATACTCAACAGTGAAAATCATCAACCTTTGGGTTAATTTCCCTAGGAAAGTTGAGTTTACATGATTTGGTTACATAGACCCCAAGTGAGTAATAATAGGGTCAATGCTTACTGAAATGTTGTGAAATTTTGTAAATAGACTTTTATATCAGTAGGAAGCTCTGGGAATTTTGTTAGAATTAATCATTTAGTATATGACATACTTCCTTCATAAAGTAGAATTTGAGTTTATAAGTTTATAACTTGAGAAATTCATACCATGAATTATAGTTACTGGATGGCTATAGAATTTTGAATATAGACTTTTCATAGCAGTATAAAGCTCTGAAAATTTTGTTAGAATTTATCATTGAGTAAATGACATGCTTCCTTCACAAAGTAGAATTTGAGTTTATAACTTGAGAAATTCATACCATGAAATGTAGTTGCTGGATGGTTATAGAATTTTGTATATAGACTGTTGGGAATATTGCCCTCAATGTTCCCTTGATTTGAAGTGTCATCACTCACAGTGCTATGTGCATATTGTATTTGATAAACTCTACCTTGTCTCAAGGGTTGAGAAGGGTGATGATATTCCATACAATGGAATATGTTCATGGGTCTGCTGACCAAACAACTGAGAAAGTGTCTCTATCTCAGCTGAACCGCTGAGACGAGGACAGGTGCCGCTAAGAAGCAGCATATTTCTACTGAGATGCAGATAGACATAATTTGCTGAGAAGAAAAACTGTCTCAGCGGATCCACTAGGATGACAGTTGCCCAACTGCTAGACTGATTAAAATCTTGATGAAGAGAAGTGGCGCGATACACCTTTGGCGAAAATAGCTGTAAAGGGAGATTAGGGCCAACCATCTGTTCCCAATATGTCAGAGCCTTCCCTTGAGTGCCGTTGAAGAAGTGCATAGTATAAAAGAAGAATTTAGAGCACTTTTGAAAGTGCTGGTCTGGTGCTAAAAGAAATTTCTACTGTTCCATTGACGGTCCTGAAGATCTCACTCTCCTCCTGCTCACTGAACAGGGAAGAAGAGTCTGAGAGATAAAGATTGCTCTCCTACAAAGAAGAGCAAGGTGATCCTTCATCCTTCAACTGAAGAGGAAGATCAGAAAGTAGCAGGCTCAGAAATCATCATCCATCTAAGCTACTCAAAAGCACAAGCTGAGCAGGAATTACAGAAGACATCTTCTTAGTGTTGTATGTTGTAGTAAGCATAATACTCTCTTACTGTAGGGATATTTTGTAATGCCCCTGATTTTTGTTAATTATTTTGCGTAGCCTCTATGACGTAATTTTGGCGTAAGGCCGTTACGTCAGCTCGTCAGGTTTAGTTTTGGGCCTTAGCTTAGTTAAAGTATGTAATTTAGATCGAGCGTGCAAATTTTTGTGACGTTTCGAGTTAGAGGGATTATTTTGGGTAGTTATCAAGATTTTAGCTTCAGAAAGCTTTATCTCGAGTTTGGCACATCGGAATTGAATTCTGGCTCCGCCGTTGGATTCGTAGCGCCGATTTTCAGTTTAGGTGCGAATATCATGAAAATCCGAGGTAATTTAGTTGCCCTCATAGTTTAAATAGAATTTATGATTTATTTATTAATTAATCAAGAAATCAGGGTTTTATATAAATACCTAAAATTTCAAAGAAACCATATTCCTCTTCTTCTCCATCGAGCTGACCAGTCCTCGTGCGATGGCAATAGTGGCGTGTCGAGATCTTCTTCCGGCCGGCCATTTGAGAGTCGTAGTGGACGGAATCGTGTTCGGATATTAGAATCGGAAAGCTCTCGGCGAGATCTTCATTCTAGTGGTAAGAGTTTCCTGTTTCTTGGGATTTTTGTAGTCAAGGTTGTGACCTAACTCCTCTTTTTGGCCGGAAAAGTTTTAGGTTGTTGTGCTTGAGTGAATTCTTAGTCGATCCATAGCTTTTGGAG
Organism: Dactylorhiza incarnata; assembly: GCA_033032865.1. Classification (NCBI taxonomy): domain Eukaryota; kingdom Viridiplantae; phylum Streptophyta; class Magnoliopsida; order Asparagales; family Orchidaceae; genus Dactylorhiza; species Dactylorhiza incarnata. Next base: position 11,022,532 of record JAWHQI010000033.1, on the reverse strand, counting down.
CGGAGAACTTCGAGTTTGAAAAGTTTAAGGCAAGTGGCAATTTTTTTCTCCTTCTCTTTCATTGTTGAAGTGTCGTTTCTTGCTTGAGTTCTTATCGCATTGCTTAACTCTTGACCTTAAGGTGTTTCTTGGTTATTTTAACTTTTGGTATCTCCTTGATCTCATCCTAAAATGTCTAGAATTTCCCCTCGGAAAACCTGTATGCTGCTTAAAATTTTCAACCTTTACTCGGGAGATTTACATCAATTTCTCGAGAAATCCTATGACTTCTCGAGAAATCCGTGTAAGTCTCAAGAGACCCTTGTGTCCTGCCTCTCGAGAAATCCTAGCACTTCTTGAGAGACCATCGTGTTCATTCTCAAGAAATCCTTTACTTCTCGAGAAATCTAGACACCTCCCGAGAAATCTTCCATCCCTCAAGAAATCCCTTTCCCACTCGAGAAATCCTTTACTTCTCGAGATAAATCCTTCAATCTCTCGAGAAATCACTGTTGGTCTCCTTCAATTTCTCGAGAAGATCTTGTTCCTTGCTTAGGATTTCTCGAGAAACCCTTGTGCATTGCCATGACTTCTCCAGAAATCCTTATTCATGGCTTTTGACTTCTCGAGAAACCCTAGTAGTCTGCTCTCCTATTCTCAAGAAAAGCTCGGGTTGCTACCCATGTTCTTTTGGCGGTATATCGTATTTTTGACTCTCTCGTGTTGACTTCTTTATGTGTATATGTTTGTATGAGGACCCTGGACCTTTATGAATCGTCTTGATCGGCGTTTACTTCATTGTGACCCTATCCTTAGGGTATCCTGGTGATTATTTTCTCAGGCTTCGTCCCGTGCCATAATTAAAGAAATTAAATAATATGAACCGTTGCCTTTAGCCTTACACGGTGGGCCGTGTTTGGGGGGGGGGCAGTGGGGATTTGTTGTAGCCTTGCACGGTGACCATTTTAGAGGTGAACAGCGGGGTTGGCCTGTGGTCCCGAGGGCCGTGTTTGGGTGGTTGGGGATAGAGAAATCCCCACCCGTTGTTTGGGTTTGGGTGGCAGAGGATAAAGGACCGCCCCCATTTTAAATTGAGCTGATCAGTCTCATAAATAGAATTAGCAAGATAAATGAACTCTACTTGTATCTCTAAAAGGAATTTGGTGCACTGGGTTCGTTGTTTGGCCCTATGTTTTGGAGCTTCTTTTTCTGTAAGTTCGGCTTGGGTTGGTACCCCTTATGCCTTTTATTTTATTTTTCATGTTTTGTAAAACTTTTATGTTCTTCTGCCACTTTTGTTTTCCTTGCTGAGGCGTTCTTTATTTTACTGAATGCCTCAGGTTCTGAGCTGTAGCAGCTAGTGGTATAGCCCAGAGTCGTCGGGAGTTTTAGTTACTGTTTTACCTCGCTGCTGCGAGGTAGTCATTGTTAGTTTTCTTCTTGTGTTCAGACATGCTAGTTTAGAGCCAATGGGTTAGTGTCAGGTTGTTAACGCCCGTTGTGCCTCTTTTTGATACTTTATAGTTTACTTGCCATCTAATGCCACTGCTTTTAGATCTGAGGTATCTTGCTCTCTGGGAATGATTTATGTCTAGGTGCATCATAGTTATAAAAAGGATTTTTCTTTCATCCTCATTGCATTCTTTAACTGAAATCCTTAGTTTTAAAGTCACCTAAAGGTATTTTCTATACTTATACTACGCCTAGATATGTACATATCATTTACTTTATGTCCTGTCATCACGTGCATATAGGACCTTAAGTGAACAAAATCAAGTATTTTTCTGCTGCAAATTTCATATATTTTCTCAGTGGACTAGTTGATCCATGAACCGAGGGACACAGTTCTTACTCCAAACCCTTATAAATGATTTCAAATGATGAATTATCATGTAATCATGTTTGATTTAAATTAGTAATAGGTTCCCGCCTGAGCATCTGTAGTTGTCTTCTGCATGACGTGGCATCATGAAGCATATTTTCTCTTACTCTGATATTCCTAAATTCGGAGAAAATGCGGGTTGTGATAGTTGGTATCAGAGGGAGGTTGATTCGACAAGTTGATCGAGCGACTAATTCTGATATAGTATGGTTGTTTGGTTTCATTTCATACACACACCGATGTGTAATCAGTACGTCTTGGCTGAAGCATGAACACTACACTCATAGCATGATAAGAAGTATACTGGGCAAATTATATAGTATGGGATGCATAATATGTGTTTGTATATAGATCCACCATAGGTGGCAACATGTGACGGTTATGTAGTATGGGATGCGTAACCATCATCACATGGATGCCCATTAGCACATTTTTCCTTTTCGTTACATGCAATATTATGTAGTATGGGATGCATAATATTTCATGTGTATGCCGCTCATAACATGTATTAAGGCCTTCATTAGAATGCATAGCACAACATACATTACATAGTATTGCATAAGCACACGCACAAAGCTAAAGACTTATATGATGACACACATACACCCATGATTTCAAAATGACCACAAGAAAATTCATGCATTCATGACCCTTGCACATGAGTCAAGAGGGATGATGTAGTATAATCCCCAAATTTAGCATAGCATCATGAAAATCACAGAGCAAGGTGGTAGCAATAGCAAGTATATGTACATGTATGTTCTGAACTAAGCAGAGTAGTCTTGGTGTAAGGTTAAGTTTTGATTGTAGGTTTATGGATTTAAGCAGAAATGGTGCGTAAGCGAGTCGCGACTAGATTGACTCCTCAGCCAGAAGGCGTGTCGTCCAGAGCACAGAGTGAAGTTTTGATCGAGAGTCTGCGCCAGAGCAATGAGGCTCTAACGAGGCAAATGGTTGCGATGCAGTCGCAAGTTGAGGTGTTGTTGTCTGCCGGTGAAAGGCAGCAAACCGCGGTGCAGGCCCCCATAGTAGAGCAGACCTTACCTACCCCTCCTACTCCCCTGGTACCCCAGTAGCGGTACCGCCAAAAATGAACTTCATTTCACACTTTCAGCGGTTGGGACCTCCATCGTATGACGGACGAGCTGACTTCGTGGCCTTGGACGATTGGCTTATAACTATGGAGGAGATGTTCTCGTATTCAGGGATGACCACAGACCAAAGGGTGATGATTGCCTCGTACCAGCTGAAGGTCCTCGCAAAGAGATGGTGGTTGAGGGAGAAGGAATACCTTACTGGCGGATGTACGTGGGAAAACTTCAAAGGGATGTTGTTAAGGAAGTTCCTGCCGTCAGTAGAACGGGACTGGTTAATGAATGACTTCCTGCATCTGAAGCAGAGGCAGCTCTCGGTAAGTGAGTACAAAATTGAGTTTTGCATGTTGAGTAGGTTTTCCCCAGCCCTGGTAGCCTCAGAATATGGTAGGGTGAAGAGATTTCTGGGTTGTCTCCACAGCGACATGCAGCAGCTGGCCAGCGTGTATAGGTCGGAGAAGTGCGTCGAGGTAGTTGAGGCAGCACTGAAGGTGGAGGCGATTGATAATGCCAAGAACCGAGGATCGGCAGTGAAGAAGGGAAAAGGAAGGATGGAGAAGAAGGGAGTTCTGGTGCACCTGACATAGCTCCAAAGAAAGGAAGCGGACAAGCATGCAGCTTTTGTGGCCGCCCTGGCTATCCAGTTGAGAAATGTTTCAAGAGAAAGGGAGTTCAGAAGCAACAACGATTGCTGGCAATCCAGAGTGCTCCGAAGGGAGAGGTGCTTTGCCCGTTATGCAAGCTGAAGGGGCATGCTGAGGCCCATTGTTGGACCAAAGAAAAAGTCTGCTTCTATTGCGGATAGAAAGGGCACATGAAGTTCCAATGCCCGCGAGTCCAACCCCCATTGCAGCCAGTTCCACTTCGAGCCTTACCGCCACCGCAGCATCAAGACAAAGGGAGAGGAAAGTTGAACGTGATAACCCAGGAGCAAGCGCAGTCCTCGACCGAAGTGATCTCAAGTTAGACTTAAACTAGATGTTAAGTTTCGGTTTAGTTTCGTTGCGTTATACTAGTTTCTTTTCCGCATTTATAGGGAGATTTAAGGTAAAGAGTCGTTGGGCGCGTGTTCTGTTCGATTCTGGTGCTACCCATTCATTTGTGGATAGGAATTTCATCGAGCGCCATCGTTTGACCCCTGAGTTGGGCAAGGATTCGTTCCTCGTTAAGTTTCCTTCTGGTGATTTGGTATCCTCGAACCAGCGCATCCCGAGATGCCCCGTCCTCTTAAGAGATTTCTTAGTGTTTGCTGATCTCAAGGTGCTGGGCCTAGAAGACTTTGACGTGATATTGGGTATGGACTGGTTGTACAGTTACGATGCTGTCATCCGATGCAAGGAAAAGAGTCTGGTCTTTGTGATGGACAACGGTCATCCCATGAGCATTTTTGGTTCTCCATGCCAGAGTTCCCCGATAATTTCTGCCGTATGTGTTCGGAAGATGTTAAATTCTGGTTGCTTGGCTTACCTTGTTTTGGTGTTAGAAACTGTTACTGGTTCGCCGTGTATCGAGGGTGTTTTAGTGGTGCGAGAGTTTCTTGATGTCTTCCCAATCAGTCTTCCCGGTCTTTCACCTGATAGAGATGTGAAGTTCGTTATCGATCTTGAGCCTGGTACTCGTACTATCGCTAAGGCACCGCACCGTATGGCCCCGCGTGAGCTAGAAGAATTGCGAACTCAGTTAGATGAGTTGTTGAAAAATGGATTCATTAGACCAAGTTCTTCGCCCTGGGGTGCTCCAGTGTTGTTTGTGAAAAAGAAGGATGGTTCCATGAGGTTGTGCATAGATTATAGGGAACCAAACAAAGTGACCATCAAGAACAGGTATCCTTTGCTGAGGATAGATGATCTGTTTGATCAGTTGCGTGGTAGTTCTGTGTTTTCAAAGATTGATCTTCGATCAGGCTACCATCAGTTGAGGATCCGTGAGTCGGACGTCCCTCGAACTGCCTTTCATTCCTGTTATGGTCATTTTGAGTTTTTAGTAATGTCATTTGTCTTGACAAATGCACCCTCTGCGTTTATGGACATGATGAACCGAGTGTTCAAAGATTTTCTGGATCATTTTGTAGTGGTATTCATCGATGATGTGTTGGTATATTCTAGAAGTGCTAAGGAGCACGCTACGCATTTGCGCTTAGTATTGTGTACTCTTAGAGAGCACAAGTTGTATGCGAAGCTGAGTAAGTGCGAGTTCTGGCTTCCTCAGGTGTCCTTTCTGGGTCATGTAGTGAACAAGGATGGAATTACTGTAGACCCAGCTAAGATTTCTGCTGTGTTAGATTGGAAGACGCCTTCAATGACTAAGGAGATAAGGAGTTTCTTATGGTTGGCAGGGTACTACAGGAGATTTGTTCAAGGATTCTCGGTGCTGTCGGCGCCTTTAACTAAGCTTCCCCAGAAAAATACCGCTTTTATTTGGAGCGATAAGTGCGAAGAAGCCTTTTAGGAATTAAAGGGGCGTTTGTGCAGTGCTCCTGTGTTGGCCTTACCGATCTAAGGAGTAGAGTATACTATTTATATGGACGCATATCACATTGGACTAGGGTGTGTTTTGATGCAAGAAGGAAAGGTGATTGCCTATGGGTCTAGACAACTGAAAGTTCATGAAAAGAATTACCCTACGCATGACTTAGAATTTGCTGCAGTAATTTATGCCCTAAAGCTTTGGAGACATCTTCTTTATGGAGTGTCATGCAAGATTTTTATGGATCATAAGAGTCTGAAGTATGTCTTTACCCAGAAAGAACTAAATTTGCGCCAGCGTAGATGGTTAGAGTATGTGGCAGATTATGAAGTTGACATCCTTTATCATCCGGGTAAGGCTAATGTGGTGGTCGATGCCCTGAGTAGAAAGACTGCACATGTCTTCAATCTCTCTGTGCAGTCCTTAGTGGAGGAGTTTATGCTGATGGATATCTCAGTCGGTAGTAATACCGCACCTTCGAGTCTTGAAGATGAAGAGCCCTCTTGGATTTCCCTTATGAGACTGCACCAGAAGGAATATCCTGACTTGCAGCATCTCCGGAATAGGACCGAGAAAGGGGAATTACCAGAATTTTCAATCAATGATAAAGATACCCTAATATATTGAGGTAGATATTGCATTCCCACATCGGAAGATATTCGAGCAATGATCTTTAGTGAAGCGCACGACTCAAGTGTTTCCTATCATCCTGGTTCCACGAAAATCTACAAAGACCTGAAGCAGATCGTTTGGTGGTCAGGTATGAAGAACGATATAGCTAAGTATGTTTCAAAATGTTTTACTTGTCAGCACATTAAGGTAGATCATAAGAGGCCTGGAGGTAAACTGAACCCTTTGGATATTCTAAGCTAGAAGTGGGAGAGTATTTCAATAGACTTCATTACTAGTTTACCGAGATCCCCCGGAGGACATGATTCAGTATGGGTCATAGTTGACAGATTGACCAAGTGTGCTCACTTTGTGCCTTTTAAGATCGGCTACTTTATGGAGAAAATAGCAGAACTTTATTTGAATGAAGTCATTAGATTGCATGGTGTACCCATGAGCATTGTGTCGGAGCGGGATTCCAGATATATGTCTCACTTCTGGAGGAGTTTACAGGGAGCTTTGGGTACTGACCTTAGATACTCTACTACTTACCACCCTCAGACCAATGGTTAGACAGAGAGAGTGAATTAAATTTTGGAAGATATGATCAGGTGCTATATTTTGGATCATGGAGGAGCTTGGGATAAGCGTCTTTGGTTGATGGAATTTTCCTACAATAATAGTTATTAGGAAAGCCTGCAGATGGCCCCTTTGAGGCTCTATATGGGAGGCATTGCCGAACTCCCTTGTTTTGGGCCGAGGTTGTTGAGAGTCCGTTTTTTTGGCCCATAGGCTTTGGAAGAAATGAATGCTGTCGTGACTTATATCCGCGAGAAGCTTCCTATTGCCCAGGAGCGGTATGAGAAGTATGATATTCGGAGAAGGGTGGATCTAGCGTTTGATGTCAGAGACTTAGTGTTCTTAAAAGTTTCTCCGTTGCCGAGCGTTAAGAGATTTGGAAGGAACCGCAAGTTGGATCCCTGGTATGTGGGACCTTTCTAGATTTTTGAGCGCATCGCATCGTCAGCTTATAGATTGGATTTGCCTGCTTCCTTCCCTAATGTTCACGACGTATTTCATGTGAGCCAGCTGAGGAAGTGTTTGCGTAGTGACTTGATTAATCTAGATTCGGTGCCGCAATTGCAGCCCAACCTTTGCTATGTTGAAGAGCCTATCCAAATCTTGGAGACTCAGGAGCGTGTGTTGTGGAAGAAGATGATCCTGATGGTTACAGTTCTTTGGAAGAATCAAGGGATCGAGAGCGCAACTTGGGAGTTGGAGTCTACCATGAGAAAGACCTATCCTAGACTCTTCTCTTAGAGTCCAGGTAAATCTTCAGTCAATTAAACTTTGAGTTTGTTTCTGTATCTCTCGTGATCGTTGGATTTCAAGTTTCGGGACAAAACTTCTTTTTGGGGGTAGTGACTGTAACGCCCCTGATTTTCATTAAATATTTTGCATAGCCGTTGTGATGTAATTTTGGCGTAAGGGCGTTACGTCAGCTCGTCATGTTTAGTTTTGGGCCTTAGCTTAGTTAAAGTATGTAATTTAGATCGAGCGTGCAAATTTTTGTGACGTTTCGAGTTAGAGGGATTATTTTGGATAGTTATCAAGATTTTAGCTTAAGAAAGCTTTATCTCCAGTTTGGCTCATCAGAATTGAATTCTGGCTTCGCCGTTGGATTCGTAGCGCTGATTTTCAGTTTAGGTGCGAATTTCATGAAAATCCGAGGTGATTTAGTTGCCATCGTAGTTTAAATAGAATGTATGATTTATTTATTAATTAATCAAGAAATTAAGGTTTTATATAAATACCTAAAATTTCAAATAAACCCTATTTCTCTTCTTCTCCATCGAGCCGACCAGTCCTCGTGCGATAGCGAGAGTGGTGTGTCGAGATCTTCTTCCAGCCGGCGATTCGAGAGCCGTAGTGGACGGAATCGTGTTCGAAGAGTAGAATAGGAAAGATCTCGGCGAGATCTTCATTCTAGAGATACGAGTTTCCTATTTCTTTGGATTTTTGGAGTCAAGGTTGTGACCTAACTCCTCTTTTTGGCCCAAAAAGTTTCAGGTTGTTGTGCTTGAGTGAATTCTTAGCCGATCCATAGCTTTTGAAGCGGAGAACTTCGAGTTTGCAAGGTTTAAGGCAAGTGGCAATATTTTCTCCTTCTCTTTCGTTGTTGAAGTGTCGTTTCTTGCTTGAGTTCTTATCGCATTGCTTAACTCTTGAACTTAGGGTGTTTCTTGGTTATTTTAACTTTTGGTATCTCCTTGATCTCATCCTAAACTGCCTAGAATTTCCCCTCGGAAACCTGTATGCTGCTTAAAATTTTCAACCTTTACTCGGGAGATTTGCGTCAATTTCTCGAGAAATCCTTTGACTTCTTGAGAAATCCGTGTAAGTCTCGAGAGCCCCTTGTGTCCTGCCTCTCGAGAAATCCTGGCACTTCTCGAGAGACCATCGTGTTCTTTCCCGAGAAATCCTTTACTTCTTGAGAAATCCAGACACCTCCCGAGAAATCTTCCATCCCTCGAGAAATCCCTTTCCCTCTCGAGAAATCCTTTACTTCTCGAGAAATCCAGTTGTTCTCGAGACAAATCCTTCAATCTCTCGAGAAATCACTGTTGGTCTCCTTCAATTTTTCGAGAAGATCTTGGTCCTTGCTTAGGATTTCTCGAGAAACCCTTGTGCATTGCCTTGACTTCTCGAGAAATCCTTGTTCTTGGCTTTTGACTTCTCGAGAAACCCTAGTAGTCTGCTCTCCTATTCTCAAGAAAAGCCTGGGTGGCTACCCTTGTTTTTTTGGCGGTATATCGTATTTTTGACTCTCTCGTGTTGACTTCTTTATGTGTATATGTTTGTGTGAGGACCCTGGACCTTTATGAATCATCTTGAGCATCTTTTATTTCATTGTGACCCTATCCTTAAGGTTTCCTGGTGATTGTTTTCTCGGGCTTCGTTCCGTGCCATAATTAAAGAAATTAATTAATATGACCGTTGTCTTTAGCCTTACACGGTGGGTCGTGTTTGGGGGCAGTGGGGATTTGTTGTAGCCTTGCACGGTGGACATTTTAGAGGTGAACCGCGGGGTTGGCATGTGGTCCCGAGAGCCGTGTTTTGGTGGTTGGGGAGAGAGAAACCCCCGCCCGTTGTTTAGCTTTGGGTGGCAGAGGATAAATGACTGCCCCCATTTTAAATTGAGCTGATCAGTCTCATAAATAGAATTAACAAGATAAATGAACTCTACTTGTATCTCTAAAAGGGATTTGGTGCACTGGGTTCGTTGTTTGGCCCTATGTTTTGGAGCTTCTTTTTTTGTAAGTGAAACTTACAAGTCCCATTTATACACACTTTTATGGACTCATCCAGGCTAGTTTTCACTCTCGTGCACGTCGTTTTCAGGCTATTAGTGCATCTAATTCTCTTATGCTCATTTACGCGCACTTATGTGCTTCGTGCTCTTTTTAGGCCCGTTTTGGTGTGCGTTTGCGCTCCATGTTATTGGGGGTAAGCACATGGTGCTCCCCAATCCTTTTTCTATGTTGATTGGTGCTGGAGGTGTATTCCCAGCTAGATTGATGTGCTTGCAGGTGGTTGGATCATCTCCTTTTGCCCAGAAATCATGATTGTGTATATCGCATGGTCATGCATTTTCTTAACGCACGGACGGCTGCGGTCGTGCGCCTTCATCTGGGTAGCAAAACCAGTGATCTGAGTTTGTTCGTGCATTTTTATGCAGGGGCAGTTGCACGTGAGTCCAATTTATACACACTTTTATGGACTCATCCGGGCTAGTTTTCACTCTCGTGCACGTCGTTTTCGGGCTATTAGCGCACCTAATTCTCTTATGCTCATTTACGTGCACTTACGTGCTTCGTGCTCTTTTTAGGCCCGTTTTGGTGTGCATTTGCGCTCCATGTTATTGGGTGTAAGCATATGGTGCTCCCCAATCCTTTTTCTATGTTGATTGGTGCTGGAGGTGTATTCCCAGCTAGATTGTTGTGCTTGCAGGTGGTTGGATCATCTCCTTTTGCCCAAAAATCATGATTGTGTATATCGCACGGTCGTGCATTTTCTTGACGCACGGACGGCTGCGGTAATTCACCTTCATCTGGGTAGCAAAACCGGTGATCTGAGTTTGTTCGTGCGTTTTTACGCACGGACAGTTGCCCGTGAGCGAAGGAAACGCATGATCGTCTTTTTCGACTTATTTTTAGCCAATCTGAATATGTTCGTGCGTTTTTACGCTTGAACGGATTCGCCCATGCGTGAGTATAACGCACGGGCGCTGCTACTTCTTCCTCAAGTCAGTTTATTCATTAAATAACGCACGGGCAACGCACGGTCATGCGTTCGCCCGAGCGTGACTAAATTACTGACCATTTAGTATTTAAGGTAGGAAATCTGCTGCAATCGAGAGCCCCCCCGGGAAAAGCTTCAGAAGCCCGCCACTTTCGCCCAGTTCGCCTCTCCACCACCGTTTGACCTAGGAGGAGCTCCGGTGACCTTTGGCTTGCAAATCTTCCGCCAAAGCTCCCTCCATGGCCTCCTCCATCATCCTTGAGCTCAAGAACGCCATAGACGGAGAGCTTCCGCTGCATTCAAGATGTCGAACAAGAGTTACCTCGAGATAGACCACGAAGAAGATGGGTAAAAGTAGAGGAAGGTGACAGATCCTCCAGACCTCGGACGCAACTGAAGATCGAGCACGGACGAAGCTTGGCAACCCTACGATTCCGGCCGAGAATCTTCAGCATAGTCTTCGAGCTTCGATTTCCTCTTTTCCCCTGCGCTTTGCTTCAGAGTTTTCCTTGTATGTGTTTGTTATTGTGGATGATGTTCATAAACATTGTGTTTTAGTTAATATGATTTCATATTTTTTAGATCTTTTGTGGTTTATGAGATTTGAGGAGCGCCGTAGTCCGCAATCCACTCCACCGCTTTGTAGTGCTCCGCACTAACAATTGCTAGTTGCGTGTTCCGCGACGAGGTGCCTACGACCGTCATCCGCTAGCCTTCCCGTCCACCCGCACACCGAAGCACGGCATCGCGGCCTGCATTCCAATCCGCCAAGCGAAGCGGAGCTCTAGGCCCGCATTTTCTTTCTCTGTTGCTAACTTAGGAAAACCACCATCAAAACCCCTTTTTTCATTAAGTGTTTAAGAATCTATATAAGCGTTTCCCTAACAAGGATTCATACATCCCCACTTGTAGTCCTCTGAGAACGATATTCGGGGAGTCTCTCCCAAATTTATTACTTGTACGCCCGGTGCACTTGCCGAAATCGCATCAAGTTTTTGGTGTCGTTGCCTGGGACTGCAAGCGTGTATGATTTGTCCTTCTCGGGAAATTAGTTTAAAGGTGTTTTTGTTTGTGAGTTTTTTCTTTTGTGTTGTAGTGTGTGGATGCATAGATGATACTCTGGTGACTTTGCAGCATTTGACCCTAAAATAGAGCGTACCCTATGGGCGCGTCTCCGTGCTGCTGTCACCATGGATGCCAATGGAAATTAGATCAATCCCGGGGCGGGAAATGCACCAACCGTTGGTCAGGCAACCGACGAAAATGAAGTGGCTAGGACGAGACCCAGGACCATGAGAGACTACACTACGCCCTCTATTGGAAGTGTGTACCCCGGATTTGGCCCGGCCATCACTAACAACAATTTCGAGATAAAGCCGACCATCCTGAATATGATCCGCAACCAGGCCCAATTTTCTGGGTTAGTCAGTGAAGATCCCCATCTTCACTTGGCTGAATTCGCAGAAATATGCGAAACATTTCGGTACGCTGGGATTGCTGATGAGACGGTGAAACTCAGGCTGTTTCCATTCTCCCTCCGCGACAAGGCGAAAGCATGACTCCACATGATACCGCCTGGCACAGCTACCACTTGGGACGCTCTGCAAACAAAATTTCTAGCAAAGTTCCACCCGGTTGACATGGTTGTAAACTTGAGGATGGAAATCGCAACCTTCTGACAACATGATCAGGAGACTCTCGTAGAAGCATGGGAAAGGTTTATGGACCTTATCCGGAAGTGCCCCCAGCATGAGCTGCAACCGTGGAGCCTAGTGGAGAATTTTTACTTTGCAATCGAGCCCAACTACAGGGCCATGATAGATGCAGCTGCAGGAGGAACTCTGATGAACCACACCCCTGAAGATACATTGCGGATTCTCCAGGACACTGCCATTCATAGTTCATTCTGGACTGCTGGAAGAAACGCTCCAAGGAATGCTCGGGGACTCTTTGAGGTGAACACATCTGGTGCATCTGCTGAGATGGCATCAACACCTTATGAAAATGTCATGATGCTTAAGAGGCATGCCCTTCCTCCTGCCCCAGTAATGGCCATCTAATGTCAAGGTTGTGGAAGCCCGGGGCATCTTGCATATGAGTGTCCCACAGGTGAGCAACCTACCGAATTATCTTATGATGAAAGTATAAATTATATGAATGATCAAAATCGTGGAGCACCTTTTAATAATGCTTATAACCCGGGTTTGATTGAAGAGGATGGAAAATTTGACTTGATCTGGGGTGCGGATAGAAGCTGGCAGGTTCTAAAAGGAGAGAGCTGGCAGGACAGCTTGCTGGAAGAAGAGCTACCGGGCTGGGATCAAATTCGTCGAACGCAGGGACGAGTTCGTCGAACTAGGAGGGAGGCGCAGAAGAATTCATCGAACGCCTGGACTGAGTGATTCGTCGAACGCAGCTCGGAGAGGGATTCGTCGAACGCAGTGAAGCGTCAGTCGAACGCAGGTTCTGGTCTCAGTGGGCTGACTCGTCTCAGCGGTTCGGGTTGAGTCATCTCAGCGGTTCGGGCTCGTCTCAGGGTACTGGGATTTGTCGAACACAGTGGGGAGTTCGTCAAACTCAGAGCTCCTTCGTCGAACGCCTGTAGATGTTTTTATATAATATATTTATATATAATATATATAATACTAAGAGATCATCGAACGCGTGGCGCCGTTCGTCGAACGCAGGGCGCTGAGCGTTTGTCGAACGCAGGGCGTTGCGCGTTCATCGAACGCAGGGCGCTGCGCGTTCGTGGAACGTAGGGCGCTGCACGTTCGTCGATCGCAGGGCGCTGCGCATTCGTCGAACGCAGGGCGCTACGCGTTCGACGATTCTCTAGCAGCCATATATATATATATATTTATTTTATATGTATTATTAATACTATATATATATACTATTATTATTTATATTTTCTATATTATACATATATATATATGCAAATACATATATTATACACATATATTTATTATATTTATAATAAATCTATTATAAAATAATTTTTCAAAATTTTATTCTTATATAAGTATATTTACTTATTTTTACAAATATTCTGATTTGTTTCAAATATAAATAACTCAAGTTTTTTCAAAAAGATGTATAGCCATATACATATATAAAATAAGAGATTATTTCAAGAATTTGCAATATGTACAAAACTACCCAAAATTATGCTAAAAATTATACAAAAAATATGTATAATTTGTTATTCATCAACTGACCGTTTAGTATTTAAGGCAGGAAATCTACTGCAATCGGGAGCCCCCGCGGGAAAAGCTTCAGAAGCCCGCCACTTTCTCCCAGTTCGCATCTCCACCACCGTTTGACCTAGGAGGAGCTCCGGTGACCTTTGGCTTGCAAATCTTCCGCCAAAGCTCCCTCCTTGGCCTCCTCCATCATCCTTGAGCTCAGGAATGCCATAGACGGAGAGCTTCCGCTGCATTCAAGGTGTCGAACAAGAGTTACCTCGATCTAGACCACGAAGAAGACTTGTAAAAGTAGAGGAAGGTGACAGCTCCTCCGGACCCGGACGCAACTGAAGACCGAGCACGGACGAGGCTTGACAACCCTATGATTCCGTCCGAGAATCTTCAGCATAGTCTTCGAGCTTCGGTTTCCTCTTTTCCCCTGCGCTTTGCTTCAGAGTTTTCCTTATATGTGTTTGTTATTGTGGATGATGTTCATAAACATTGTGTTTTAGTTAATATGATTTCATGTTTTTGAGATCTTTTGTGGTTTATGAGATTTGAGGAGCGCCGTAGTCCGCCATCCACTCCAACGCTTTGTAGTGCTCCGCACTAGCAATTGCTAGTTGCGTGTTCCGCGACGAGGTGCCTACGACCCTCATCTGCTAGCCTTCTCATCCACTCGCTCACCGAAGCACGACATCGCGGCCTGCATTCCAATCCGCCAAGCGAAGCGGAGCTCTAGGCCCACATTTTCTATCTCTGTTGCTAACTTAGGAAAACCACCATCATAACCCCCTTTTTCGTTAAGTGTTTAAGAATCTATATAAGTGTTTCCCTAACAAGGATTCATACAACCCAACTTGCAGTCCTCTGAGAATGATATTCGGGGATTCTCTCCCAATTTTATTACTTGTACAACCGTTTCACTTGCCGAAATTGCATCAGTAAGTTCAGCTTAGGTTGGTACCCCTTATGCCTTTTATTTTTTTCTTGTTTCGTAAAACTTTTATGTTCTTCTGCCACTTGTGTTTTCCTTGCCGAGGCGTTCTTTGTTTTACATAATGCCTCAGATTCTGAGCTATAGCGGCTAGTGGTATAGCCCGGAGTCGTCGGGAGTTTTAGTTGCTGTTTTACCCCGATGCTGCGAGGTAGTCGTTGTTAGTTTTCTTCTTGTGTTCAGACATGCTAGTTTAGCGCCAATGGGTTAGTATCAGGTTATTGACGCCCGTTGTGCCTCTTTTTGATACTTTATAGTTTACTTGCCAGCTAATGCCACTGCTTTTAGATCTGAGGTATCTTGCTCTCTGGGAATGAATTATGTCTAGGTGCATCATAATTATAAAAGGATTTTTCTTTCATCCTCATCGCATTCTTTTAACAGAAATCTTTAGTTTTAAAGTCACATAAAGGTATTTTCTATACTAATACTATGCCTAGATATGTACATATCATTTACTTTATGTCCTGTCATCACGTGCATATAGGACCTTAAGTGAACAAAATCAAGTATTTTTCCGCTGCAAATTTCATATATTTTCTCGGTAGACTAGTTGATCCACAAACTAAGGCACACAGTTCTTACTCCAAACCCTAATAAATGATTTCAAATGACGAATTATCATGTAATCATGTTTGATTTAAATAAGTATAGGTTCCCGCCTGAGCGTCTGTAGTTGTCTCCTGCATGACGTGGCATCATGACGCGTATTTTCTCTTACTCTGATATTTCTAAATTCGGAGAAAATATGGTTTGTGACATATTTGGCCTACGGTTGTAGGGCTGCTAAGCCTGAGGTTGTAGGGCTGTAAAGCCTGAGTTGTAAGGCTAACTGGCCTGAGGTAGGGCTTGGAGCAAGCCTGAGAGATCTTGAAGGATCTGAACTGTAAGCTCTTGTAGCTGAGATTGGAGAAGTTGGCCTTGTCTAACACACTTTTAGAAAGGTGAAGGGGGAAAGTGGACTACCCATAGACATACTGTCTTGGGGAACCACTATAAACACTTGTGTGTTTTCTGGGTCTGATTGATTACTAGCTTACAATAGATTTAACTATCTATATCAACTAAGTAAAATACAAAATACCTATTCACGCCCCCCCCTCTAGGTGAATTAGATAACATACCTATTTTCTATCAAGTGGTATCAGAGCGAGGTTGGTCATAAAGGGCTTAACTGTCTGACCAGATCCTACATAAGTATTGTTAATTCTGAATTCAATGGCTTCTAATGAAGTTCAGAAGGAAATGAGTTCTATGAAGCTTCCTATATGCAAAAAGGAAACCTTTGGCATTTGGAAACAAAGGGTGTTGGATCTGTAGGTGCCCTTAGAGGGGGGGGGGGTGAATAAGGGTTTTAAAAACTTTAAACTTTAATAGAAAAACATTTGATATTTTGAGAAAAGTAAGTTAAATCAACAGTAAAGAGATAATGAAATTAGAAATGAAGTCAATTTTATTAAACAAGAAAAGACATGATTATCATTTATAAAATTGATTACAAAATCTGATTTCAATGACGCTAGAAATCGAAGCGAATAACATGAAAACCCTTTTTGTTTTCTATACCGACTCGTATCACCACGAACCGGTTGGCTTTAGCCGATCTCTCCCCAGATACGAACTCAAGCCGCTCTAGCCAATGTATCACCAGAAAGGCCTCGAGCACCCCCTAGATCTACTCCCAAGACCCAGTCACCAACACGAGGCGAATTACTCCCTAAGTCCTACCTAGACCTAGTCACCGTGTGGCAAATTCCCCCTAGTCCCCTCAAGGCCCTAGTCGCCGTGTGGCGAGTTCCTCTACCGACCAAAAGATTTAAAGCTTACAATTAGAAAATAAAACAAAACACAAACTAGAAACTCCCTCAAAAGTAGAACTTGATGTCGATGTAGATGCGATCGTATTGGTCTTCAAGTACTTTGCGTTCACGAACGTTGATGGAGTTCTTCGGGCTGCTCGAAGAAGGCTCTCACGAGTGCTCTGAATATATGGCTTCAATTCCTTTTGTAACAGCAAGCAACAAAGAAGGAGACACGCGTATTTTTATAGAATCAGCCACTACCGCCTGCGGTAGTACTACCGCCCCGCGGTAACCACATTAGGCAATAAAGAACACAGATCGTGGTAGTTTAGGCAACATTTTGAGCGCCAAACACTAGCGCACCGCGGTAACGCTAATGCCCCGCGATAGCGAGATATCCATCCTTCAGCCACAATCTTCTTCCAAATCTGCTCCTCAATCAACTACAGACGGGAAGTTTCCCAAATGCTACCGCCGGGCAGTAAACATAACGCGCCGCGGTAGAGCATGTATTTCGTCGAACAGGCAATATATTTCATCGATCGAATTTTCATCAAATGGGATTCCGCTTTCGTCGAACACAAATTCGTCAAACACAGTGATAAGCATTTCGTCGAGCGCAACCTTCATTTCATCGATCAAATACTAGCGCCAGCGGTAGTTCTAACGCACCGCGGTAAAGCACTTCATCGGGCGCATCTTCATCGAACGCCGCTTTCATTTCGTCGACCTCCATTTCATCGAATGCCATCTTCGTCGAACACATTTCTTCGATCGTTAGCGCCAGCGGTAGTTCTAACGCGCCACAGTAAAGCATGCATTTCGTCGAGCGCCGTGGTAGAGCATGCAGTTCGTCGAACGGAGTTTTCATTTCATCGATCGCCAATTTGTCAAACGAAGCTTCCATTTCATCGAACGAACACTAGCGCCAGCGGTAGTTCTGATGCTACAACAACAAAACACATTTCCATGGAGATTTGAAAGCACAGAATCCTGCATACTATAAACACAAAACAAGTATGATCAAATACAATAGGATTTGTTATTGTCACACCAAGAGATGCGGAAAGCATGTTCCAACAAACTCCCCCTTTTGATAATAACAAATCCCCTTAGAAAGAAATAATTCAATTGATAGGAATTTGTGTTTATAATAGAGAACTAACATAGATAGCATGAAAATTAGGCATGTTCAAATGCTCCCCCTAAATGAATTCTCCTCATAAGTGAATGTTCCCCCTACAACAAAACTTCCTATGAACTTGACTCCCCAAAACATGTTAATTTCTTTCAAATTAATTCTCCCCCTTTTGGTATTATCAAAAGAGGGTGGAGAGGTAGTCCAAGAAAAAGTGTGCAATAACTGTGTAGAGAGGGAATGATCATGATAAAGAGTGAAATGCTTAGGAAAAATACAATAGATAGGAGAGAAAAAGAAAGGAATGTGAAGAAATTGTCATAAAGAAACCACTTGTTGGGACAACGTATTCATGATCGAGCGTACAAGTAGTAAAGAGGTGGAAAGCATGACGAAATACTTTTTGAAGTGAACATCTATATAGGAATTGTGAAGCATAGTAGATGATTAAGAATTTTAGACATAACAAAATAGATGTTGCAACATTTTAAGTACACAAAATAATTTTAGTTGTAACATAGGCATATACTTAGTTTTGAAAGGTATGCAATACAGAGTACTCATGGCGTAGCAGAAAAAACATGTAAGCATGATACAAGATATCAAGTCAAGATGGAAGAATAAAATGTTCTAAATTGAGAAACCAAGTACACTTATACATTGTATTGATCATGCAAGGCTATCTAGTGCATTTACTCAAGAATTTAGAGAATATATGTAGGTATGCAATAGACTCCAATTCTCATGAGTAGAAGGCTTACAAGTGAAAATGATGTGTGCAAGATAGTGTTTTTGATAAAAGTATAAATATGAGTTAATCAAAACACATGACATGTATAATGGACTAAACACAATATTATTGAACAAGCGTTTTTAGAGTTACCTCGTCCCACAAAGCTATATAAAATTTTCATTGCACATAGAAAAGTAGTACAACTACCAAGGTGCTCTGCACACACAATGCTTATTAAGACTTATCAGGGTGCAAAGTAGTGCTTGGGGAATCACAATTATTATTTTGAATTTTTGTTTTTTGTTTTGTGATTCGGTGTACAAGAAGAAGTAGGGTAAAAGAAAAAAATGTTTGCAACAAGGCACTTTACAATTCTCACCAAGGTGCTCAACCTTGCAATGCTCATTAAGACTTATCAGGAGGGTGAGTAGTGCTTGGTGGAGTTATCTTTGTCAATTATTCAATTGAATTTTTTTTTGCTTAACGACAAAGGTCTCCGAATTCACTTGTATTGGCAAACAACAGATTTTTGAAAAGACATACTTCTTCAAAAAATAGGTGCAAAAATTTTTTTTAACATGTGGTGAAGGTAAAACTAAGCATGCCTAACAATAATAATAAGTTGTTACACTAGACAATCATAAAGGAGAAGATTAAATTCATATGTAGTATATCAAAAAGTGTGAGTGAAAAAATCATTTGCAAATATAAGCCATTTACTCATACATAGAGGCATGCTATGCAATACTACACATGATTTCTATAATCCATTTCAAGGCACACAAGAGATAATGATCAAGGCATGATACAAAAAACAATGTTATTAAGATACTTGAAATAGAGAATGAAACATTGTATACTAAACTTGGCAAGATAAACCATATCATCCTTGAAACATAGAAAATTACATCAGTTCTTATAAATTTTAAGTTTTTCAGAAAAAACAAAAATAAAACAAATAAAACAAATAAAACAAATAAAAACATGTTTTTGTTGTTTTAATTGGTTTTTCAATTTTG
This sequence comes from Dactylorhiza incarnata, assembly GCA_033032865.1. Taxonomy (NCBI): domain Eukaryota; kingdom Viridiplantae; phylum Streptophyta; class Magnoliopsida; order Asparagales; family Orchidaceae; genus Dactylorhiza; species Dactylorhiza incarnata. The sequence goes on along the minus strand of JAWHQI010000033.1, from coordinate 11,003,323 downwards.
TAGTTGGTTTTGATATATAGAAAAACAAAACATGTTTATGGTTGGATTTTGATTTGTTTTACAGATTTTTTTTGTGTTTAGAATTTTTAAAAGAAAATAGCAGGAACTAAAAAATAAAAAATTGAAAAAGAAAATAGGAAATTCAAAAACTAACCTTTACCTCCAACGGTACTCAGCTATCGCCAAGCGGTAGTGACAGAACTCAAATTTTTGAAAAGCGTAAAATTTTTCAGAATTTTTCTTTTGAAAATAGTTGTGCAGAATAGTGACAATGTTGTTTAATACAGAAATCAGATATGTTTGGTCATGAAAATACGAATTTTGGTAAAAAAAATAAACACCCATAGAAAAAGGTGTGCTATCGCCAGCGATAGTGTTAAAGCGCCGCGGTAGCTGCGTAAGCGCCGCGGTAGCTGCGTGAAATAAAAGGATTTGACACAGTCAGATCTCATTTGGTCAAGGGTTTTGGATCTCATATTTTCCTTCGACTTCCGCCGGCGTTAGAAGTAGGTAAGGATTTTCTTTTGTTATTTTACTTTCTTTTATGCTTCATGTTAGTGATTCAAGTTCGGATCTAGCGGATTAAACAAAATTTCATGGCAATGTAGTCATGGGAGGATTTTTGACATATTTTTCAAGTCATTTTGGTAGATCTATGAGTTATTGTTTGAGTATTCATGTTAGATTAGTTGAGATATCTCAGATCTGGAATTTTCAAGCATTTTCGAATGATTTGGAGGATTATTTTGGTGAAATCGGAGGAGGAAGACGAATAGTAGTTTCGTCAGCTAACCCGCGGCATTAGCAGCAACCGCGCCGCGGTAGATCTCGTGTCCAGATTTTTGATGTTTTTCTTTCACTTTTATTTTGGCTCAGATTTGAGAATGGCTGCCTCCAGTAGTCGCGCTCGAAGATCAAATGTAGATCAGAATGGAGAGGGTGGTAATATATTTCCCAGTATTGAGGATGCCACCATCGGAGTGGCTATGACGGTGGGGTCAGAATTACCCATTCATGCGCATATATACGAATATTTGGCTGATGCAGGTGTTCTCTCAGTGATCATAGGTGATAACTTTTCTTCAGTTTTAGTAAGGGAATTTTACATGAGATTGGAGGATCCGGCTCGGACTGAACTCCAAGGAGGAGTACGTTCCTATGTCCAGGGTCATGAGGTAGTAATAACTCATGAAGATTTACGTGAGGAGTTTGGTCTCGAGTGGAGTAGCAATCTCTTGGATATTGTAGAGAGGTTTCGAACACTTCAAAACTGGACTCGAATAGATGAAGTGTTGCATGGTCAAGAAGGTGTGGAGGATTTGATTTCATCAGTTACAACACTAACTCTAGATGCATACATTATCCAAGAGATCCTATGACGTACGATCATGATAAAGGGGGGAGATACAAGGATGATCATATCGCAATTGAGTATGGTCACTTACCATATTTTAGAAAAAATTCAGTTTGATATGGTAGATCTCCTACTATTAATGATCCAATATACATATAAATTGAAAGATCACGGCGACAGTGATTGAATACTCTTTCGTTGGGAGGAATAATTCAACGAATTGTGTACAAGAAATGTCGATCTCTCAATAGGGAGGTTTATCATCTTGATTGTTGACCAGCCAGATTATCTACCCTATCAATTCATCCTCCACGACAAGAAAGGGCTCCATCTCCACAACCTCAAGTTCGATGAGGTGGGTCAGTGAGAGAGACCTAGTGAGAACTATAGGAGCTAGCAGAGCAGGGAGCGGACCTAAATAGGAAAGTGACACGAATGTCGAAGAAGATATCCAGTATCGAGAAGATGGTATGGAAGATAATGGTGGCACTTATATTAACTCCATCACCGCCAAGAGAGGAGAGTCCTGAAGAGGAGCAGCCACGACGATCGGTTCGTCGGAGATGTCGTGGAGGTGATGAAGGGGAGAGCAGGAGTATGGGGGCTGGAGAATAGGATAATGAATTTTATTTTCATTTTTTCAATTAATGCAGGTTATCAGGGACAACAAGACAGACTGCTGTTACAAACCCATGGCGCTAGTTCTAGCATTGGCGTTAGTATCAACATACTATTTAGGTTTATATATTTTCTTCAGTATGGACTAATGTCTGGCTTTGTTTAAGTGTTCTTTTATGCTTATCTTGCTGAAATAGTTTAAGGATCTCCTGCATGGTTATGAAATTTTTTTACTTCATAGTTTGATAATTATTCTTATTTGTCTTGGCATTAACATGTGAAAAGTTAAATTATCATGTGGCATTATCATAGCTATTTCAATTTAGTATTAATGAATTTTGATTTAATATGTGAACATCATATCACAAGTTATATAAAGTGATCTCATCATGATGGCTCAAAGAAACAAAAAAAAAACAAAAAAAAGGAAATTAAGCATGTCATGAAGTAGAAAATTGATATTTCTTTTTTAATTGATTTCTACTTCATGCAAATGATAGGATACTATTGAATTAGAGATTTAGGTATCCAAAGAGGACCAGGTGTGGCGGTTCCTTTGGGCACCCAAATATATCGTGTTTGCTTTTGGGGAGATATGATTGAATGAGCCCTTTTGATTTGATTTTGTGTTTCGTCTTTAACTTTGGGCCTCCATTCAAACCTTGGTTTAATATTATTTTTAATTGTCAAATTTCCATGATAATTTTGTGAAACATTATTTTTATAGGAAATTTGTTTATTTTTAAGTTTATGTTGGGAGAACGATGAAGTTGTAAATGATAATGATTTGAAATTTCATTTTCAAGCGTTTGATATTTTTCATTTCCTTTCATAGGCTTAAACATATTATGAAAATTCATATTTATTTTGCTTTTGGAATTTGCTTGAAATTGTTGATTTATGTGTTGAGAATTTTTTTTATAATTTACTTAAGCAAGTTTACTTTAGTTTCCAATTCATAGTTCTTAACTTTAAAATTATGTCTTGCTTTATTATACGCTATTGTGCTATTTTTGAGAGTGGATACGATAGACTCAATATGATTGTTGTATTCGTTTCTAAAGTCATCAAAAGTTTCATCCATCTCTTTAATTTCAATTTTATAGTTTTTGCATATTTCACAATTATTTCTCAACGATGAATTTTCTAAAGACAACTTTTCTATTAGTTCTTTTGAATTTAAGAGTTCATTTTCATATACCTTGAGTTTCTCTTTAAGATTGTTACAATCAAAACAAGGTTTTATATTCTCAATTAAATTGCAAGGTGGAGAAAAATCATACACATAAATCTTTGCTTCTACATTATATTTAGCTTTTAAGTTTTTATTTTCTAAATGTAATTTTGCATTAGCCATTTTTAGTTTCTTAATCTTACATTTAGTAGTTTGTAGTAATTGAAATGTAGAAATAGAGGTACAAAAAATAGAATTTGATTTCCTTACATTGCTTTTGGGAGAGGCACGATTTGAACATATAGTTTCTTTGACATCTTTTTGGCACTCCTCTTCCGAAGACAGTACTTCTTTTTCTCCTCTTCCATTTGATGTGTGCTCCATTGATTCATCATGAGAGGAGCATTCTTGAAGACTTGTTCAAGCTTGCAAATTCTCTGGTTCTTGCGATTGTTCCATACCGGTAGAAGGAGAATCATAAGTTCTTTCAAGAAAATTCCAAATCTCATATGCGGTAGGTAACGTATAAATAAGTTTGAAAATATTTTGATTTAACACACAAAATAGACAATTTATAGATTTTGCATTTAAAACCATTTCGTTCCTATTTAATACGCAGGTGGCTTTTCAATAGTAATTTTCCAAACTCTTTCATCTAAGGCTTTAAGAAAAATTTTCATTAGTATTTTCCACCCTTTATAATTTTCACCCAAAAATAAAGGTGGTGCTAAAGATTTTTCATTTGATGAAAATTCATACCCTTCTAGTGGAAGCGAGATCATGAAGCGCCATAATTCTACGTTGTGAAGCCGTTTTGGAATAACCTGCTCTGATACCACTTGTTGGATCTGTAAGCGCCCTTAGAGGGGGGGGGATAAGGGTTTTAAAAACTTTAAATATTAATAGAAAAACTTTTGATATTTTGATCGAAGTAAGTTAAATCAAAAGTAAAGAGATAAAGAAATTAGAAATGAAGTCAATTTTTTTAAACAAGAAAAGACATGATTATCATTTATAAAATTGATTACAAAATCTGATTTCAATGACGCTAGAAATCGAAGCGAATAATATGAAAACCCTTTTTGTTTTCTATACCAACTCGTATCCCCACGAACCGGTTGGCTTTAGCCGATCTCTCCCCAGATACGACCTCAAGCCGCTCTAGCCAATCTATCACCAGAAAGGCCTCGAGCACCCCATAGATCTACTCCCTAGACCCAGTCGCCAACACGAGGCGAATTACTCTATAAGTCCTACCTAGACCTAGTTGTTGTGTGGCAAATTTGCCTAGTCCCCGCAAGGCCCTAGTCGCCGTGTGGCGAGTTCCTCTACCGACCAAAAGATTTAAAGGTTACAATTAGAAAATAAAACAAAACACAAACTAGAAACTCCCTCAAAAGTAGAACTTGATGTCGATGTAGATGCGATCGTATTGGTCTTCAAGTTCTTTGCGTTCACGAATGTTGACGGAGTTCTTCCGGCTACTTGACGAAGGCTCTCACTTGTGCTCTGAATATATGGCTTCAATTCCTTCTGTAATAGCAAGCAACAACGGAGGAGGCGCACGTCTTTTTATAGAATTAGCCACTACCGCCTGCGGTAGTACTACCGCCCCGCGGTAACCACTTTAGGCAATGAAGCACACGGATCGCGGTAGTTTAGGCAACATTTTGAGCTCCAAACACTAGCGCGCCGCGGTAACGCTAATGCCCCGCGATAGCGAGATATCCTTCCTTCAGCCACAATCTTCTTCCAAATATGCTCCTCAATCAACTGCAGAAGGGAAGTTTCCAAAAGGATACCGTCGGGCAGTAAACATAACACGCCGCGGTAGAGCATGAATTTCGTCGAACAGGCATTATATTTCGTCGATCGAATTTTCGTCGAACGAGATTCTGCTTTTGTCGAACACAAATTCATCGAACGCAGTGATAAGCATTTTGTCGAGCGCAACCTTCATTTCGTCGAGCAAATACTAGTGCTAGCGGTAGTTCTAACAAACCGCAGTAGAGCACTTTGTCGGGCGCATCTTCGTCGAACGTCGCTTTCATTTCGTCGGCCACCATTTCATTGAACGCCATCTTCGTCGAACACATTTCATCGATCGCTAGTGCCAGCGGTAGTTCTAACGCGCCACGGTAAAGCATGTATTTCGTCGAGCGTCGTGGTAGAGCATGTAGTTCGTCGAACGCAGTTTTCATTTCGTCGAACGCTAGTTCGTCGAACACAGCTTCCATTTCGTCGAACGAACACTAGCGCCAGCGGTGGTACTGACGCTACGCTGTAGCAACAACAAAACAAATTTCCATGGAGATTTGAAAGCACGGAATCCTGCATACTATAAACACAAAACAAGTATGATCAAATACAATAGGATTTGTTATTGTCAAACCAAGAGATGCGGAAAGCATGTTCCAACAAAGGGTTAGGTTGTACATGGAAGCTTCAGACCCTAGGATCTATATCATTGTTCAGGAAGGCCCCTTCCTTATCACAAAGCACTCCACCATTGATCCTACTTGGCAGGTAGGCAAGTCTTACATTGAAATGACATGGGATGAGATAACATTGGATACAATGGATAAAAGGGCTCAAAATATTATAGTCAATGCTATTGATGATTTAACATTCCAAAACTTGGTGCACTGTGAGACTGCAAAGGATATGTGGGATACATTGATTGTTTACATGGAAGGGACTGAAGAAGTGAGGAATGATAGGAAATCCCTCCTCAATTAGGAGTATGAAGCCTTTAGGCAACAAAGCCAGGCGTGCATAGCCAACTGCTATGAAAGATTCTTCAGGATAGTAAATGAGTTGAGGACCTATGAAAGGACCTTCACTCATTATGATTTAAATGATAAATTCCTAAGATCTCTAACTAGAGACTGGGATACCAAAATCTGTGCCATCAGGGAAGTGGCAAAGCTGAGTGAAACTCCTCCTCACACTCTGTTTGGAAAGTTGCTCTCATATGCGATGCAACTATCTGCTAGAAAGGAGGAGGACACCTCCTCCAGGTCTTATGCTAGGGAGAAGTTTGTGGCCCTCAAGGCTGAAGGATCCAAGAAGAGCAAGACAAGAATTCCTACCCCTCCAAAAGGGCTGCTGACTCAGAAAACTCTGAACACTGCTCATCTGATAGCAGCTCTTCAGATAAGGAATTTGCTGCCTTCTTAAGGCAATTCAAGAAGATGATGAGGAGGAAGCAGTGGAAGAATAAGCCTTCCTCCTCTTCACATCCTAGGAAGGATTCAATCAGGGAAGACAGGCAGCACCCCAAAGAGGACAGGTATGATTCTAAACATGTTAAACATGGTTTAGCTAATGTGATTTGTTATTGCTGCAGTAAGCATGGACATGTCATTGCTGACTGTCCAGTCAAAATAAAGGATAAGGGTGACAAGAAGTCTTATCACCAGAAGGGAAGAAAGGGTGAGAAATCCTTCCTAGCCAAGAAGGACAGAAGCTGGAGTGAATCTGAGTCATCAACTTCAGATTCAGAGAATGAAGAAGAAGCCTACATATGGCTGTTTGCAGCAGAAGAAGATGAAGATTATCATGTTGCCAGTGTTGGAGTTAGGGCCCCTCTATCACAATCAGATAGTTACATAGAGGAGGATGAAGACAATAAAGATCAGTTGTGTCTTATGTCCCTCACTGATGAGGAAGACAGTCAGAATATTTCTGAAAATGAACAGGTATTAACTCTCTCCACTTACTTTTCTGATCATGATGCATGCCCAGAATTTGAAGCAAATTCATCACATGGTGAAATTGATCCAGAATCTAAGGAAGATGTCAATCAATTGATTGACAGATATGGTGGTCTCTTGAAAGCTCTGAAAAAGAGCAAGAAGCTTGCCAAGAGGCAAGTCCAGGAAATTGCTTCCATTAAAATGGCTGAAAAAGATTGCACTGAATCATCTACCAAGATGAGTCAGATGTATAGAGAAATTAGCCATCTGAAGGGGATTACAATCACCCATCTGAGCACCATATCCATAAAGAACAAGGTCATCAAGGATCTTGAGGAGAAGCTTGTGAATGAAAGAAGCCTAGTGGCTCAATTCTCCAAGCCAAAATTTGTGCTCCCTATTATTGACTCCTTTTTCTTCTCAATCCACAAGGAGATGACTATGATTCAATAAACTAGAAGTAGGAGAAGGGAGTGGAGAAAAGAGCAGGGGTAAGGCTAAGCCTCAAACCACCTTTCAAAAGGTGTTACTTCCCTCCAACAGGTATGACCATGAAAGCATGTATGGTCACTGGAAGAATGGAAGTGCCTATAAGAAGGAAAACGCTCCTTCCCATAGTGGAAGAAAGGGCATGGGATTGAGTGCTATGAAGGCTCCCCATGAGGAAATTCAAATGGCCCAACATGGACCATTTGTATTTGGTACTGCAACCCCTTTATTCAAGAATAAGAATGCAAGCTCTTCTAAATTTAATTGAGCTAAGAACATGACTGTTGTCATATCAGTAGACAAGTTTAGTTTCTCAGTGTCTAATTCCATCAATTCTTTCCTTGCCCAAAAACAAAAGCAAGCTGATGCCATTAAAACAAAGACTACTAAGACTGTCCACAAGATGACCTTCAGCCAAATCATTGCTGAAAGGAACAAAATGAAGACTGTTGTCTTCTCTCCTGAACACAAGCATGTTGATGCTCATTTCACCACAAGAAATGTTCATAAGAGGAGATATAACATTCATGAGTGTTGGTACTATGGTAAAGTGGGACACTTTGCCATAGATTGTTGGCACAATCCCAAGGTGCCAATTGCAAGATGAGCTTTCCTGCAAAAGTTGCAGCAGGTATGAAGTCTTTTAATACTAACAAGAACCTAGGACCCAATATCACTTGGGCTCCTAAGGGTAATTAAATTCCCTCATGCAGGTTATGGTATGATCTCAAATGGCATAGTATCCATCACTAAAGTGGCTTATGTTGAAGGGTTGCAACACAACCTTGTTAGCATAATCCAACTGTGTGACTTAGGCTATGTCATTGAATTCCACATTGATAAGTGCCTGATCAAAAAGTCCAATGACTTAGAGTCCATACTCTCAGGCACTAGGAGTGGGAATGTTTACTGCTTAGATTTTATATGCAATTCATTTTCCTCCCTTATGTGTCTTGTGGCAAATGAAAGCGAGTCTCTATGTGTTCAATGGCACAACAGGCTTGCCCACATCAACTACAAGACAATGCATAAACTTTTCTCTAAGAACTTGGTTAGAAATAGTCCTAACTTAAAATGTGTTAAAAATGGTACATGTCATGCTTGCCAAATGGGCAAGCAAACAAGGGCCACTTTTAAAAGTATTGACTCCAAGGACACTAAAAGATGTCTACATTTATTGCACATGGAATTGTTTGGTCCTATGCCAATTCATAACTAAGGAGGGAAGTTGTATACTTTAGTGATTGTTGATGATCACTCAAGATATACATGGGTATTTTTCCTTAAAAAGAAATCAGATACACTAAGTGTCTTTATAAACCATGTCAAGGCAATTCAGAATGATTTACAATGTTCTGTGGTCAGAACTAGGACTGACCATGGCATAGAGTTTCAATCTGAAGCCATGACAAGGTTTTGTCAAGAACTTGGTATCATCCAAGAGTTCTCCTCCCCAAGGACCCCACAACAAAATGGTGTGGCTGAGAGGAGGAATATAACCGTAATAGAAGCTGGGAGAACATTGCTTAGTGACTCTTCACTCCCAGAATATTTTTGGGCTGAAGTAATCAATACTGCATGTCATGTTCTCAATAGAGCTTCCATCAATAAGATTCATGGAATGACCCCCTATGAGATTCTGAAAGGCAAACAACCAACCATTTCATACTTTAGGATCTTTGGTTCTAAATGCTACATCTTAAACAATGGAAAATCTCAATTAACCAAGTTTGCTGAAAAATGCTACATGGGAGTTCTTGTTGGCTATAAATCACATAGTAGAGCCTATAGAGTTTATAAAAAAAAACCCATGTTGTTGAAGAGTCTATGCATATGGTGTTTGATGAGACCAGCCTAATCTATAAGGGCTAGTCCAGTTCTTCTGTTTTGACAGGATGTGAAAGGGCTATAGAAGAATCATCTAAACAAGAGCCATCCAGCAGTAGCAGAGCCTATACAGAAGCTGCAATTCCTAAAGAAGTAGAAGGGCAGGCTGCTGAAGAAGCTGCTGATTCAGTGAAAGGAATTTAGCAAGTCGAGGACAGATTGCCTGCAGCTACAAGACATCTAAGGTATCATCCAAGAGAATTAATCATTAGGGATCAGAACCAAGGTGTATTAACCAGAAGTAGGGCACACAATGAAGCCCTATTCCTGAGTTTCCTATCACAAATGGAACCCAAAAGATTTGAAGAAGCCAACCAAGATACATTCTGGATTCAAGCAATGCAAGAAGAACTTCTTCAATTCAAGAGATGCAAGGTATGGAAGCTGGTGCCAAAACCTCAAGGACACAACATTATTGGTACCAAATGGATTTACAGGAACAAGTTAGATGAAAATGGAGTAATTGTTGGAACATGCTTTGCGCATCTCTTGGTTTGACAATAACAAATCCTATTGTATTTGATCATACTTGTTTTGTGTTTATAGTATGCAGGATTTAGTGCTTTCAAATCTCCATGGAAATATGTTTTTGTTACTACCGCACAACATTAAGACTACCAGTGGCGCTAACAACCGCTGAGAAGGAAACCTGCATTCGACGAAATGGATGCTGCATTCGACGAACTGGCGCTCGACGAAATGAAAATGCCACTCGACGAAATGCATGCTTTACCGCGGCGCACTAGAACTACCGCTGGCGCTAGCGATCGACGAAATGGAGGTCGACGAAATGAAGGCGGTGTTCGATGAAGATGCGCTGAATGAAGTGCTCTACCGCGGTGTGTTACAACTACCGCTGGCGTTAGTATTCGATCGACGAAATGAAGGATGCGCTCGACAAAATGCTTATCACTGCGTTTGACGAATTTGCGATCGACGAAAGATGAAAATTTGGTCGAGAAATATGAGGCCAGTTTGACGAAAATGCGCCAGACGAAAAGAGATGTGCTCTACCGCGGCGCATTAGCACTACCGCTGGCGCTAGTTTAAATGGAAACATTTAACGAGAAGGAAACAGTGGAGAAAAAGGAATGTCGACGGGACGCTATTTTGGCATGTACTATCGTGGCGCGTTATGTATAACGCCCGGCGGTAGCTTTTGGAAACATCCTATCTGCAATTGATTGAGGAGCAGATTTGGAAGGAGATAGTGGCCGAAGGAAGGAAATCCTGCTAATGCGAGGAGTTAGTGCTCTATGTTTGGCAGTCAAAAGTTGCCTAATCTGCCACAATCCGTGCCTGACCATTTGCCTGATATGACCATCGCGGGGCGGTAATACTACCGCAGGCGGTAGTGGCTGATTCTATAAAAAGACGCGCGCCTCCTCCATTATTGCTTGCTGATACAGAAGAAATTGAAGCCACATATTCAGAGCTCTCGTGAGAGCCTTCTTCAAGTAGCCCAAAGAACTCCGTCAATGTTCGTGAACGCAAAGAACTTGAAGACCAATACGATCGCATCTACATCGACATCAAGTTCTACCTTTTTGAGGGAGTCTCTAGTTTGAGTCTTGTTTTATTTTTCAAATTGTAATCTTTATGTCTTATGTTCGGTAGAGGAACTCCCCATATGGCGACTAGGGCCTTTCAGGGGCTATGGGGAATTCGCCACACGACAACTAGGTCTAGGAAGGACTTAGGGTGGAATTCGCCACACGGCGACTAGGTCTAGGGAGTAGATCTAGGGGGTGCTCGAGGCCTTTCTGGGGATAGGAAGGCTAGAGCGGCCTGAGGCCATATCTAGGGAGAGATCGGCTAAGCCAACCGGTTCGTGGGGATACGAGTCGGTATAGAAAACTAAAAGGGTTTTTCATATCATTCGCTTTGATTTCTAGCGTCATTGAAATCAGATTTTATAATCAATTTTATAAATGATAATCATGTCTTTTCTTGTTTAATAAAATTGATTTCATTTCTAATTTCATTATCTCTTTATTTTTGATTTAACTTACTTCGAACAAAATATCAAAAGTTTTCTATTAAAGTTAGAAGTTTTTAAAACCCTTATTCACCTCCCACTCTAAGGGCGCCTACAGATCCAACAAGTGGTATCAGAGCTAGGTTATTCCAAATCGGCTTAACAACCGGGAATAATGGCGTCTCATGATCTCGCTTCTATAAGTGGGGGAAATTTTTATGAAGAAGAAAAATCTCTTGCACCACCTTTATTCGGAGGAAGAAATTATAAAGGGTGGAAATTGTTAATGGAATGGTTTATTAAAACATTAGAAATCAACGCTTGGGATATAGCAATAACAAGACCAGCAGACGAATCAAATATACAAGAGCATCCCCTAAATGCAAAAGTTATGAACTATATTGTATGTGCTTTATCTCAAGATATCTTCAAATTAATATATTGTTTTTCTAGTGCATACAAAGTATGGAAATTTCTTGAAGAAATGTATGATTCTCCTTCTACAGGTACGGAACATTCACAAGAATCAGAGAATATACAAGCCTGCACAAATGTTCAAGAAAGCTACTCAAATGATGGATCCATAGAATGCTCATCAAGCGGAAAGGAGGATGGAAACTCTTGTTTGGAAGAGAAAGATGAAGAAGACAAAGGAACAATATGTTCAAATCTTGCCTCTTCCACAAGCGCTGTAAGGAAATAAAAATCTCCTATTTTTTGTACTTCTATTGCTACATTACAATTGCTACAAATTACTAAACGTAAGATTAAGAAACTAAAAATGGCTAATGCAAAACTACGTTTAGAAAATAAAACTTTGAAAGCAAATGTGAATGTAGAATCCAAAAATGAAATGTTTGTATCACCATCATGCTCTTCATTTAAAAACTCTATATCTTGTTTCGATTGTAATAATATTAAAGAATAATTCAAAGAACTTAAAACAGAGTTTACTTTAGTAAAAGAACAAAATGAAAAATTATGTTTAGAAAGCTCTTCTCTGAAAAATGATTGTGCTAAGTGTAATGACTACAAAATTGAAATTGAAGAGATGGATGAAACATTTGATGAATATAGAAATAATTATCAAAATCATATCGAGTCTATTGTATCCACTCTTAAAAAAGCACAATAGCCTATAATAAAGCTAGACATAATCTTAAGGTTAAGAATTATGAATTGGAAACTAAAGTCAATTTGCTTAAGGAAATTATAAAGAAAACTCTCAACACATAAATCAACAATTTCAAGCAAATTCTAAAAGCAAGTTAAATGTGAATTTTCATAATATGTCTAAGTCTAACAAAAGAAATGAAAAATATCAAATGCTTGAAAATGAAACTCCAAATCACTATGATTTACAAAATCATTCTTCTCCCAACTTGAAAAGAGAAGTGCACAAATTTCCAATGAAAAATATTTTCAATCATCATTACCACTATAATCTTCAAAATAAAGAAAATTATAATGGAAATTTGATGCATAAAAATAATATTAAACCAAGGTTTGAATGGCGGCCCAAAGTTAAAGATGAAACACAAACTCAAATCAAAAGGGCCCATTCAATCATATCTCCCCAAAAGCAAATGCGATGTATTTGGGTACCCAAAGGAACCGTCACACCTAGTCCTCTTTGGATATCTAAATCTCACATTCATTAGTATCCAATCATTTGCATGAAGTAGAAATCAACTAAAAATAAAATATCAATTCTCTACTTCATGATATGCTTAATTTCCTTTTTGTTTTTTTTTTCTTTGAGCCATCATGATATGATCACTTTATATAACTTGTGATATGACTCACATATTAAACCAAAATTCATAAATAAATGAAATTGAATAAAGTTGAATAAAAAGTCTTATCATCTTTCAAGTGATCTACTTATCCTTATTATTTTTAACCTTCTAAATCTATTACCTTTAAAAGTCTTATAAAATTTGAAAAACTAAATTTGTCATATGATATTATTAAGACTAAATGAAATAAGTGTCAAAATGGACTTAAAAGGTATTTTAGGGGTATTAGGCTAAATTTATAAAATGTGCAAGTTTTGCTTAGGTATTTAATATATTTGCTTCATTTTAATTACCCCTAATATATTTAATCATAATCATGTCAAATCGGAATTGAATAATTGCAAAAATCATTTGTGTTTAAATAAAAATCTCAACTCAGTTGCTAGCTCCTGACGTTAGGTTCTAACGCTGGCGGTAGCATAATTTTTCTTAAAATCTTATTTACCTAAAATATTTAAAATTCTGAAAAAATCAATATATATATATATATATTATTTTATATGTACTACACATTTTTGCAATTTTGCATGTAATTTAAAAAAAAATTAAAATACAAAATTACAAAAGCCAAATTACCCCAAAAAAATATTTTTTTTACTTTGGTTATTTGTTTGAATTCTATTCCTATATGCAAAAATCAAATACAAAAATATAAAACAAATACAAGTATCAAAAATTATTATTTTTTGAACTTAACATTTATATTTACATGTATCTTGCGAAAGGGTGATTTGCGCTATCATCCCATCACATCACCTAGTACCGGGCAAACCCCTCACAGGGTAGACCTCGGGAAGTCCAAGATCAAATTATTTGAGTTCAAATTTTAAATTAAAATTATTTTAAAAAAATATATATAAAAAAAATATACTGTATGGACTTCTACAATGTTACAATTCATTCCTTCAAACTACGTTGAACATTGTTTTTATCATGCTTTGATATATCTACTCATTTGTGCATAAAATTATATTGTAAAAGTTGTGTATAACTAAGCTTAACATGTCTCTAAGTATGAGTAAATGTTTTATGTTTGATAATGATATTTATTCACTCACTTATTTTGGCATTGTCTACATATATTTTTAATCTAAGAATGCTTGTGTATGTTTTGTAATAGTACAATGAATTAAAATTGCACAAGTATCTTACCTACACAACCTTTGTTTGCACTTTTAAAAGTTAAGAAAAGTGGTTATGTTTTCATAAATTATATTGGTTTGCAAAACAAGTGTATTTAGAGAACTTTGTACAATTCAAAAATCATAAAATAAAGTGACAAAGATAACTCCACCAAGCACTACTTGAACCTCCTGATAAGTCTTAATAAGCGTTGTGAGGATGAGCACCTTGGAAAGAATAGTAAAATATCTTGTGCAAACCATATCTTTCTATCAAAATAAAAACCACTTACTCTTAAGTACACCGGATCACTAGTCTCAACCTTAAAATAAAATAAAATATGTGATCCCCCAAGCACTACTTTGCACCCTGATAAGTCTTAATGAGCATTGTGTGTGCAAAGAACCTTGGTAGTTATACATTTATTTGTGCATTGAAGTTTGTGGAAGTAAAACTATTTGTGTTTTATTATGCTCTTTACTTTACATATTTCTTGTATTTTTGATTAAAATTTTTTTTACTCTATTCAAAATACACTTACGTGCACATCATTATCTTCCATAACACTTCTTCTCATGAGTATTGGAACCTAATGCTAATTCTATACTACTCTTTATTTATGAAATGCACTAGATAACCTAGCATGCTCTCCACAATGTTTGGTATGTCTTGAATTTGTGAATTACAATAACATTCTAGTAGTCTCTAGCTTATTGATATATTTCTTTCATGCTTGGTTACTTTATTGTCAAAAGATTTTACAATAACTTGATTTGAAAAAACATCTTCCTTTTTTATTTTAACTCATATTTCTTCTTATGAATCGTCATGTTTATAAAAAAAGATGTTTTTCTTGCATTTCCATAAGTCTTCCGCATCATCACCATATATTTTTACCTTGCGCTTTCATGCTTATATCAAAGTCTTAAATATCAAAATTCCTTTTTTCAACAAATGGTAGACTTGCTTGGTAAAATTTATATTGGTTGCTCTCAACATGAAAATATTGTAATGCTAAAACTCTGATTCATTAAGGGATTTCAAAATAGCTATGTGAGTTGTTTGTTTACTAAATTCAAATAAAAATATAAATCCATAAGCTATGAACTCATCATTAGATTTAAAACGCTTAAATGTTTCCATTAATTATTATCCATGACTTCATATCTCACCATAGCGGGGGCGTAGGGTTGTAGACATTAGATAACCTTATCTTTAGTCATGTCTTGTCCTTAACCGGGGAGGGTTCCAATGGGTCCTTGCGAGGCACTGGGGGGAAAGAGTGCTAGGTTAAGTTTTTGTCTAGTGTTTGCATATGGGACTAACACCACAACCTACGGCATGTATGTAGCTCCTCATGCCCATCCGTCACTTAGTACGGGGCTAGGGTGTAGACATATTGTCTGGGTAGATTGGTTACTTGGAAATCATTACCTTTTATATGCTTAAAACTCTTATAAAACTGAAATCATTTTGTGCACTTAAAATGCTACAACATCTATTTTGTTATGTCTAAAACTCTTAATCATCCACTATGCTTCACAATTCCTATATAGATGTTCACTTCAAAAAAAATATTTCGTCATGCTTTCCATCTCTTTATTACTTGTACGCTCGATCATGCATACATTGTTCCCAACAAGTGGTTTCTTTATTAAAAATTCTTCACATTCCTTCTTTCTTTTCTCTCCTATCTATTGTATTTTTTTCCTAAGCGTTTCACTCTTTATCATGATCATTCCCTCTCTGCACAGTTATTGCACACTTTTTGTTGGACTACCTCTCCACCCTCTTTTGATAATACCAAAAGGGGGCGAATAAATTTGAGAGAAATTAACATGCTTTGGGGAGTCAAGTTCGTAGGAAGTTTTGTTGTAGGGGGAGCATTCACTTAGGGGGAGAATTCATTTAGGGGGAGCATTTGAACATGCCTAATTTTCATGCTATCTATGTTAGTTCTCTATTATAAACACAAATTCCTACAAATTGAATTATTTCTTTCTAAGGGGATTTGTTATTATCAAAAGGGGGAGTTTGTTGGAACATGCTTTCCGCATCTCTTGGTTTGACAATAACAAATCCAATTGTATTTGATCATACTTGTTTTGTGTTTATAATATGCAGGATTCAGTGCTTTCAAATCTCCATGGAAATATGTTTTTGTTACTACCGTGCAGCGTTAAGACTACCGCTGGCGCTAACAACCGCTGAGAAGGAAACTTGCGTTCGACGAAATGGATGCTGCGTTCGACGAACTAGCACTCGACGAAATGAAAACGCCGCTCGACAAAATGCATGCTTTACCGTGGCGCGCTAGAACTACCGCTGGCGCTAGCGATCGAAGAAATGGAGGTTGAAGAAATGAATGCAGCATTCGACGAAGATGCGCTCGACGAAGTGCTCTACCGCGGTGCGTTACAACTACCGCTGGCATTAGTATTCGATCGACGAAATGAAGGCGGCGCTCGACGAAATGCTTATCACTGCGTTCGATGAATTTGTGATCGACGAAAGACGAAAATTCGGTCGACGAAATATGAGGCCAGTTTGACAAAAATGTGCCAGACGAAAAGAGATGTGCTCTACCGCGACGCGTTAGCACTACCGCTGGCGCTAGTTTAAATGGAAACATTTGACGAGAAGGAAACAGTGGATAAAAAGGAATGTCGACGGGATGCTATTTTCGCATGTACTATCGCGGTGGGTTAAGTCTAACGCCCAGCGGTAGCATTTGGAAACATCCTGTCTGCAATTGATTGAGGAGCAGATTTGGAAGGAGATAGTGGCTGAAGGAAGGAAATCTTGCTAACGCGGGGCGTTAGCATTACCACGGAGCGTTAGTCGGTGCTCTATGTCTGGAAGTCAAAAGTTGCCTAATCTGCCACAATCTGTGCCTGACCATTTGCCTGATATGACTATCGCGGGGCGGTAGTACTACCGCAGGCGGTAGTTGCTGATTCTATAAAAAGACGCGCGCCTCCTCCATTGTTGCTTACTGATATAGAAGAAATTGAAGCCACATATTCAGAGCTCTCGTGAGAGCCTTCTTCAAGTAGCCCGAAGAACTCCGTCAACGTTCGTGAATGCAAAGAACTTGAAGACCAATACGATCGCATCTACATCGACATCAAGTTCTACCTTTTTGAGGGAGTCTCTAGTTTGAGTCTTGTTTTATTTTTCAAATTGTAATCTTTATGTCTTGTGTTCGGTAGAGGAACTCGCCACACGACGACTAGGGCCTTGCGGGGACTAGGGGAATTCGCCTCACAGCCACTAGGTCTAGGTAGGACTGATGGCTAAAATTTACGATATAAATATTTTCCTCCAAATTCTATGAACTATAGGCAAGAGCACCTATCGTTCATAGCATATGATATTTAAAACAAATAAATATCAAGTGTCGTATTCCATGGGTCTATTTATTAATTCTACTCACGCAAATTATTATTATAAATCGGAAATAAAATAGAGTTTTGAAAATAATTAAAAGAAGAGAAACATTTGATCGGGAATCCTTCTTAAGTAAAATATTTCGTAAATCTAGAATTCAAATGAAATCGATTTAGACAAACTTGACCGTGGAGGTTCCCAAAAAATGGTAGAGCCTCTCTCGAGAGAACTACCACCTAACTTTAGGTTGATCGATTAACACACCTCGGCCAGTCGAAACCCCTAAGCTTGCTTCATGCGGTGAGCCCCTCTATTGGATTTGACTCCAATACGAAAGAATTGTGTCACCCTCTCTCGAGGAGTGCATGAAGCTCTTTTTATCTTTGAGTGATCTCCTCGTTCGCATAAATCTCTTGATCACTAGCACACGAATCATAGATCGAGAAACATATTCGCGACATATGAATTCGAAAGAATTAAATTCAAAGATAAATCCTAGTTTTCCAAAACTAAACTATGAAAAAGAGATTACAAAATAACACTACTTAAGAATTCATCCGATCAAATGTAATAAAATTAGCTACTCATGATTGAAGAAAAAGAACATTTTATAAATATGAAAAGAGAAGTACAAGTGCGAGTAAAGTAAGTCTAAGCTATGAATTGGAATTGCAAAATATAAAGTAAAATTGCATAAATAAAATACAATAAGAAAATGCAGAAAACTACTCTAAAATTTGACCCAATCTAAGCATGGATCGGATCCCCCTTTCCTTTGAATCCTTGCCCTTTTTATAGGTAAAAATCACATCTAGAATCATCCAGAAAACTACTCCAAGAGGCATAAAGAATTTCGTCAACTTGCATGGAGCTGAGGACAACCGAATGGCAGCATTGAAATAGATCCAAATGGATGGGCGCTGAATGGAAATAATGGCTTCATGCATTGATTGATAATAAACCGGGATGGTCCTTTGAAGCCGCATGGATGCTACATTAAATTGAGAATTCAGCTATAATGCATGTGGATGAGAGAAAACCGAAAGGCTATATTGAAGAAAGAAATGAACCGGCTGTTTTAATGAATTAAAATGGAAGAATTAAATGGCTGCTTACATTGAAGATAAAGAAAGGGAGGTGGATGGGCTGATCTTGGAATGAAGAGGAGCTCACGTGAAGGTTGCTTTAATGGAGAAATTAATAGGTGGGCTGCTCAATTAATTTGGAGGAATTAAGTGGAAGAATTGATAATGGATAGATTCAAAAGTTCACGTGAATGGCTAGTTTGGGGGGAGAATGATAATATTTCATGTATGAATGATAACAATAATAATAATGAGAGAGAGAAAACATTTGCATGAAATTAATATGAAGATTGGATATATATTTCACAAGCAATAATAATATCAATAAAAACATTGCATGGTATAATAATATTGCATGAAATTTTAATGAAATGAGTTGTATGGAATTTAATTGCATGGATTAATAATGCAAGATGGCGTTGCTTGGGATTATAAAAATATGGTCGGACGGCGTCATCAAATAATAAAATTGGCCGCGTTCATGGACTGCATGGATTTAATAGAAGGTGGCGGCTATGGCACGCGCGTGGCGGCGACATGAAATTATATTGACGAGTGCAACTTGAATTCTTGAGCTCGGCCAACGCGACAACATTCGCAAGACATCATCATCCAACGCCAAGACCGCGACTGCGATATTATATATATAATTTTTGACAAAACTCCAGAAACAAGGTTGACAGCGGGCTTTTATGTCGAGACGTGCCAAAATTCACCCAGGCCTGTCATAAAATAATAATAAAATAATATTAGCATAATTTATAATAAAAAGTATTTAAAAAGCAAATTGACATATTAATAGGTGAAAATATATATTTTTATATAGGAAAACTAATATTTTTACGTTAATAATTAAGCTAAATTATGCGTTATCAAGGACTTAGGGAGGAATTTGCCACACGGTGACTAGATCTAGGGGGTGCTTAAGGCCTTTCTGGGGATAGGAAGGCTAGAGCGGCTTGAGGACGTATCTGGGGAGAGATCGGCTAAAGCCAACCGATTCGTGGGGATACGAGTTAGTATAGAAAACAAAATGGGTTTTTCATATTATTCGCTTTGATTTCTAGCGTCATTGAAATCAGATTTTGTAATCAATTTTATAAATGATAATCATGTATTTTCTTGTTTAATAAAATTGATTTCATTTCTAATTACATTGTCTCTTTATTTTTTATTTAACTTACTTTGAACAAAATATCAAAAGTTTTCTATTAAAGTTAAAAGTTTTTAAAACCCTTATTCACCCCCCCCCTCTAAGGGTGCCTACAGATCTAACAGTAATCATCAAGAATAAGGCTAGGCTTGTAGCCAAGGGATATAGACAAGAAGAGGGTATAGAATTTGATCAAACCTTTGCCCCAGTTGCAAGGTTAGAAGCAATTAGGCTATTCCTTGCCTATGCTGCCCACAAAGGGTTCAAAGTGTACCAGATGGATGTCAAGTCAGCTTTCTTGAATGGCAACTTGAAGGAAGAGGTATATGTTGAACAACCATCAGGTTTTGTCCATCCTACTCATACAACTCATGTTTATTTACTTAGGAAAGCTCTATATGGTCTTAAACAAGCCCCTAGGGCGTGGTATGAGACTTTGTCTAGTTTTCTCATCAAGAACAAATTCTTGAGGGGAAAGATAGATAGTACATTATTTCTTAGGGAAACAAATGGAAAGTGTCTTCTAGTCCAGATTTATGTTGATGACATAATCTTTGGGTCTACAGATAACAACCTCTACAAAAGATTTGCCAATTTAATGCTGGGGGAGTTTGAGATGAGCAGTATGGGAGAATTAAAGTACTTCTTTGGCCTCCAATGGAAACAGTCTGATGATGGGATTTTTATCTCTCAGACCAAGTACACTAGGGAGCTAATTAAGAAGTTTGGGATGGAATCAGCCTCCACCATGAAAACTCCAATGGGATCCAACAACTCCCTGGACAAGGATGAGAAGGGCAAGACCTTTGATGAATCCATGTATAGGTGTATTATTATATCCTTGTTGTATCTTACTGTTAGTAGACCAGACATTATGTATGCTACATGTGTTTGTACTAGGTACCAAGCCTGCCCTAAGGAATCTCATTACTCAGCTGCAAAGAGGATTCTAAGATACCTTAAGGTCAGCCAACATATTAGCCTTTGGTACCCTAAGAACAATGATTTTGAACTAACTGGCTATTCAAATGCAGATTTTGTAGGATGCAAGGAAGATTGGAAGAGCACAAGTGGGACTTTCCAATTCCTAGGATAAACACTGATCTCATGGAGCAGCAAGAAACAGACCAGTGTGGCAATATCCATAGCTGAATCTGAATACATAGCTGCAGGGAGCTGTTGTGCTCAACTACTATGGGTGCAACATCAGTTAGAGGATTATAACCTCAAGGTAAGTAATTCTCCACTATATTGTGATTCATCCAGTGCCATCTCTATAGCTAAAAATCTTGTCTCACATAGCAGGACTAAGCATATAAAGATAAGGTATCATTTCATTAGAGAACATGTGGAGTGTAATGATGTATGCCTTGAATTTGTCCCCACTGACAAACAAGTTGCTGACATTTTCACAAAGCCTTTGGATGAAGTTAAATTTAATGCTTTTAAAATTGAGCTTGGAATGTTGAACTTAGAATAAATCTGATTCTGCAAACTTATATGTTTTGCTCATGTTGTAAGTCACTAGTTTAATATAGCAAGTGTCATATGTATAACAAGCTTTAATTTGTTAAAAATTTGCTATCTACAAGATTATTACCAAGTGTTGGTCATGTATCTAGCCCCTCTACCAGATCATGAAATCAGCTGAAAGTGTGATCTCATCTAAACCGCAGAGACAAATAAAACTATCTCAGCGGTTGGTAATTACTATCCTAGCGGATAACCACTCCTTCTCAGCTGTACCACTGAGACAGATTGCTTAAATATCAAACTGGTCAAATTTGATTCTTCAGGAATGAAAACTCAAATAAATTGATTAAGTCTAATCAACTTATACAATTAGAGAAAACCTAACACCTAACTCCAGCCTCTATAAATATCATAAGGATTGATTAAAATATCACACTTTCCTAGCCGGCGAGACAAACCCTTCTCCCCTCCGACTCAGCGACCTGGAATACAGAAGAAATGGCGCCAAAGATGGCAAAAGAGCTGCATGAAGGCTATGAAATAGTTAGGAATGGGTTCTTGCATGCTCCAGAAGAAATAAAAGCTGTGATTGATCTTCTATCTGCCCAAGGACTTGAATATACCCTATCTGAGCCCTCCACAATTCTCAAAACAGAAGTTCTGGAATTATTCTCCAGTGCTAAGCTGTCCTCCTCAAAGTCATCTATTAAGAGAAAGATAGGAAGCAGGAGGATAAAAATATCCCCTAAGAAAATTGAAATGGCCCTTCAACTGCCCTCCTGCAGTGAAGAAGAAGAAGCTATTTCAGAGGAAGACAGAGACAAAGCATTACAACGGTGTGCCTATTGTAATGCCAAACTTGGCTCACTGAAGAGGAAGTACTTCAACCAGAGAGGCAAATTGCTCCCTGACATTGTTGGCAAGGCCATATTGTGCAAGCCAGGCTCTCATGACACAATCTCCAAACACATGTTTGAATTGATGTCAAGAGTAATCCTAAAGAAGAAGACCTCCTGGGCAGAGGTACTATTTCAAAGATCAATAGAATGTCTGCAAGCCCCAACCTAGGAAGAATCCTCTCCATTTATCTTCTCAATACCTACCCAGACTACTTTGATAAGTCCAAAGGATCAAACCTCCATTACCTAAAAAGAATGGACATAAAAACCCTAGACAGATTCTCTAGGGTTCTTCCAATGAGCCAACCTTCTCAATTGAACGAAAAGAAAAAGCCAGTTTTAGTGAAGGCAATGAGGAGAAAATGTACATGATCTGTACAATCAAGTTCCAGTGAGGAGGAGAAAGAGAGAAGAAGATGTACATGATCTGGACAATCAAGTTCCAGCCAGCAATCCTCCAAAGGATAACCAAGGAGATAATCATGACACTGAAGGTCATGCATGCTTTAATCCTGAACAAGAAAGAGATGATGGTGTCGAGATAGTTCATCAATAGGATGAAGAAGAAGGTGGCACGACTAATAGAAATATCACAATCTCACACTCCTATCCTGAAGACAATGAAGATAATGGCCCTATTGATCTTCAAGGTGAGATTGATTCAATTATCCTCAACCTAAATAAAAGATTAAATCAAATCCCTCCTGAACCAGCAGGTTACTGGAAAAATGATGAGGCAAATGATGTTCCTGCTTCTGAGGGGGAGAAGCTCAACACATCTCCAAATAAGCACAATACTAATGCTCCTAGTGAGGAGGAGCCAGAGAGAGATATTGAAAAGGATCTAGAGAAGTCATCAGGTATCATACATATTATTAAATCCTTTGCTTGTCACACAATTTTTAATTCTACAACAAATCTTAACTTTAAATCATTCTATCAGATAATAAAGTTACTAGTACACACATTGAGGGGGAGCAAATCCCTGCTCAGGTTGAGGGGGAGCAAGTCCCTGCTCAGGTTGAGGGGGAGAAAATCCATGCTTAAGTTGAAAAGGAGCTGAGTCTAACAACTAAAACAACTCATGACAATCTCCTCAGCTCTATTAGTACCTTAATTGAAGGTCATATGCTTCCAATAAAGAACTATATTGATAATGGATTACAATCTTTGAAGGAAGAAATTATCGCTGAAGTAAAGGAAATAAAGGAAGATACATCAATCCTAAATAAACAAATGACAAAATGGTTTGATCTAGCAGAACACACTATGATTGCTCAGAGCACTATCCTGAGATCAATGGACAAACAACTCCTATTGGCAGAGAAAGACATAAGCTATGTCAAGAATTATGTGAGCAAGACAGATGAAGTCATAGAACAAGCCTCCAATCACATTGAATACTTTGTCTGGCAAACAGCCACTACAATGCTTAGAGAGTCAGAGAAGATGAAAACTGACCTAAAGGGGGACTTGGAAAATGCTTTCCAAACTCTCTATGGCTCTGTAGTTGCTGCCTCCCAATCCCTAGAAGCAAAAATGGTTGAAGAAGCCAAAAAGGGGGAGGTGGCCAATGCTGAGACCAACTCTGAGTTAGCTCTTAAAGTGCTACAGGGTACAAGGATAGCCCTAAATCTTCCTCTACTGGACAACTTCAGCAAGGAAGACTTTGAATATGAGGGGCAAGCCATACTAGCTCAGAATGCTCACCTGGCAAAGAAGAGAAAAATAGAACAAGTCATGCTAGCTGAAGAATTTATGGCTATGCAAAGGAAGGAGCAGGACAATGATCCTGATTTTGAGTATTAGAGTGATGACTCCAAAAGCATTATTCTGAATGCCTGGGTAAACTATGGGCAAATATGCAAAGACATTGATAGGATCTACCCAGCTGAATAATGGATAAGACACTTGGAAAGAAATTCTCTGAGGGACTTGATCTTCAAAGAAAACCTTGTGATGAAGTGCAATCCAAAAAGAATGCCTTCAAAATATATTCCCAAACCTTTCCATTATTTCAAAAGACAGGAAAACAAGAAGAAAATTGCTGATCTAAAGACTGTTGCTGTTAAAGGGAAGGAAGCTGCTGATGTCAACAAGGCTGAAAGTTCCAAGAAAAGGAAAACAAAAATTGCATCTGTCAATTAAAGTGGAATTAGATCTATGTATTAACTCTTGAATAGAATTGACAAGGAAAATCCTATTGAAAATATGTGTGTATGTTATGGGCTAATATTAGTAAAAGCTTAATATTCTCTTTTCTGTACTATTGCTTCAGATAGTCTGTGATGCCAAGTCTCTAATAACAAACAATGCTGATATCATAATCACCTGGTATAATCTGTCATGATTTTTGTTGTAATGCCTAAATAATGTTATCTTCTGGATGTTATGATATCATGAATTCTATGTAGTACATTTGCATGATAAGTTTTTGTTGGTTATATACCTTATCATTGGGAATGTTCTGCCTTCTTCAAATAGGGGGAGATTGTTGGGAATATTGCCCTCAATGTTCCCTTGATTTGAAGTGGCATCACTCACAATGCTAAGTTCATATTGTATTTGATGAATTATACCTTGTCTCAAGGGTTGTACAGGGTGATGATATTTCATACAATGGAATATGTTCAGGGGTCTGCTAACCAAACAGCTGAGAAAGTGTCTCTGTGTCAGCTGAATCGCTGAGACGAGGACAGGTTCCACTTAGAAGCAGCATATTTCTACTAAGTTGCAGATAGACATAATTCGCTGAGAAGAAAAACTGTCTCAGCGGATCCACCGGGACGACAGTTTCCCAACCACTGAGACTGATTCAAATCTTGAAGAAGACAAGTGGCGCGACACGCCTTTGGCAAAAGTAGCTGTAAAGGGAGATTAGGGCCACCCATCTGTTCCCAATATGTCAGAGCCTTCCCTTGAGTGCCGTTGAAGATGTGTAGAGTATAAAAGAAGAACTTAGGGCACTTTTGAAAGTGTTGGTCTGGTGCTAAAAGAAATTACTATTGTTCCATTGACGGCCCTGAAGATCTCACTCTCCTCCTGCTCACTGAATAGGGAAGAAGAGTCTGAGAGATAAAGATTGCTCTCCTACAAAGAAGAACAAGGCGATCCTTCATCTTTCAACTGAATAGGAAGATCAGAAAGTAGCTGGCTCAGAAATCATCATCCATCTAAGCTACTCAAAAGCACAAGCTGTGCTGGAACTATAGAAGACATCTTCTCAGGGCTATCTGTTGTAGTAAGCATAATACTCTCTTATTGTAGGGCTATTTGGCCTGAGGATGTATGGATGCTAAGCATGAGGTTGTAGGGCTATTAGGTCTGAGATTGTAGGGCTGCTAAGCCTGAGGTTGTATGGCTGCTAAGCATGAGGTTGTAGGGCTGTAAAGCCTGAGTTATAAGGCTAACTGGCCTGAGGTAGGGCTTGGAGCAAGCCTGAGAGATCTTTAAGGATCTGAACGGTAAGTTCTTATAGCTGAGATTGGAGAAGTTGGCCTTGCCTAACACACTGTTAGAAAGGTGAAGGGGAAAATTGGACTACCCATATACCCACTGTCTTACGGAACCACTATGAACACTTATGCATTTTCTGGGTCTGATTGATTACTATCTTACAATAGATTTAACTATCTATATCAACTAAGTAAAATACAAAATACCTATTCACCTCCTCCCCCTCCAGGTGAATTAGATAACATATATATTTTCTATCATAGACTTTTCATATCATTATGAAGCTCTGAGAATTTTGTTAGAATTAATCATTGAGTAAATGACATGCTTCCTTCACAAAGTATAATTTGAGTTTATAACTTGAGAAATTCATACCATGAAATATAGTTGTTTGATGGTTATAGAATTTTGTAAATAGACTTTTCATATCAGTATGAAGCTCTGAGAATTTTATTAGAATTTGTCATTGAGTAAATGACATGCTTCCTTCACAAAGTATAGTTTGAGTTTATAACTTGAGAAATTCATACCATGAAATATATTTGCTGGATTGTTATAGAATTTTGTATGTACACTTTTCATATCAGTAGGAAGCTATGGGAATTTTGTTTGAATTAATCATTGAGTATATGACATACTTCCTTCACAAAGTATAATTTGAGTTTATAACTTGAGAAATTCATACCATGAAAAGTAGTTGCTGGATGGTTATAGAATTTTGTATATAGACTTTACATATCAGTATGAAGCTCTGAAAATTTTGTTAGAATTAATCATTGAGTAAGTGACATACTTCCTTCACAAAGTAGAATTTGAGTCTATAACCTGAGAAATTAATTTCCTGAATTATTGATGTTGAAATATTATGAAATTCTGTAAAAGGTCTTTTTATATTAGTATGAAGCCATGAAATGTTTATTAGAATTACTCACTGAGTAAACTTCATACTTCCTTTGCAAGGTAGTATTTGGACTCATGACTTGAGAAATTAATTAATGATTTATTATTACTGGAATATCATAGAAATTTGCAAATAAACATTTGACATCAATACAAATCTCTGGAGTTAAATTGACCCCATACTTTGTTAATATTCATATTATCCAACTTGTAGGACATGTGGTTTCACTTTAGGGCATACCGGTCTGCGAATAGTAAAAATTGATTTAGGTGATTTAGACCACTCCAGACCATCACCCATACCATCACCCATGAATTTATTAATTCCTTGGTCATTATGAAGTCATAGATTGCTTAAAGGATTAACCATTAGTGACCTTTATCAGAAGAAAGGGGTTGGGTTGCGTTTAGTAAAACCATCAATTCAGGATTACGATGATATGATAAGAGGATTGAACCGTTAACAAGTATAAGTAAACTTGATGTATGAATTGGGACCATAAGTAGGTAAGGAGTGTCCTAGTAGGAGGTACAAATTGCGATTGGGAGATAACACAAAGAAATAGCTGGACACTAGAGAAGGCAGAGTTAAGTGCTCAATTGATCACCGACAGTTACCTGTCGAGTCAAATTGGTAAATCATCTTAGGACTGTAGAGCAATTAGAGAGTAAGTAAGCATAAAAGAATGGGTTGCCACTAAGAAGAGTAAATATCCTTGAATGGGGGATTTTGGCTTCAGCCACCATCGCATCCCTTAGTACCACTGTGAGCCCTTCATCGGGTAACCCTCGGGAAGTCTGGGATTTACCCTAAACTTTTAAGTATAACTAAACGGTAGACAAGAGTAGTTTAAATAGGAGAACTTGATAGGATAATCCCCATCTGAAATTTGCGACGGATTAGTATTGCTCAAGTAAGGTCGGGTAAGTCCTACGAGTGGTAGGATCAGTATATTAGAAGGATGGGTAAGTCTTGCGAGCGGTAGACTCGGAAAATTAGAAGGATGGGTTAAGTCCCGCGAGCGGTAGGCTCGGTATATTTGAAGGATGGGTAATTCCTATGAGCGGTAGACTCTGTAAACTAGAAGGATGGGTTAGTCCTGCGCGCGGTAGGCTCGATGTTTCACTTAGAGGCCTTGCTGTATCAAGTAGTACGCGGATACCCTGTGTGTTCTTAGGGGCGTACGTAAGGTCTAGGATGGGAAGTGTCATATTGGCCTAGGAGTGGAGGACAAGATCCACTGCCCCTGTTTGCCTTAACGGGGTTGTACTTGAGTGGAGACTCAAAAAGCAGGATAGAGGTGGTGCTTGTTGGATCGGTAGGCGCCCTTAGAAGGGGGGGGGGGGGGGGGGAGGGGGTGAATAAGGGTTTTAAAACTTTTGGTGTATTTTAATATACTTGAGATATTAGGATATTGAGATAGTGCAAAACAAATACAAATTAAGTAAAATAAAATAGAGGCATGATTTTATTAATATGAAATGTTGTATTACAAAATTTGACTTCTTATAATGCTAGAAATCGAAGGAGAATATTAAAAAGACTTTTTTGTTTTCTATCCCGACTTGTATCCCCACGAACCGGTGGCTTTAGCCTATCCTTCCCCGGATACAGGCTCAAGCTGCTCTAGCCAACCCTTCCTCGGATATAGTCTCGAGCAGCCCCTAGATCTACACCCTATACCTAATCGCCAACGTGAGGCGAATTTCTTCCCTAAGTCCTACCCAGACCTAGTCGCCAACACGAGGCGAATTCACTAAACGATTACAAGAATAAAAATAACAACAATATTAAAAACTCTCTCTATGTGGATCTCATGGAGAAGTAGACAAAGACCCGCAGAGTATGATCGTAGTCGATGCTGTCTTTCATCACGATGATGATGCGTGTAGAAATCTTCTCCATGGATCTTCTTTAGCCTTTATGGATTTGTGGGAGTATCTCTCTAAACCATCCTCTATATGATGTGCCACAAATCTCTGGAATTAGGAGTGTGAGAGGATGAGAAAGACGGAGCCAAGGGGTCCTTTTTGTAGTTTTGGAGCTAGCGCCAGTGCTAGCACTACCGCCGGCGCTATCCTGGATAAGGAAACATTCTCAGTGTGCGTATCTTCAATCCAAGGAAAGCCTCCAGACATTCCTCAAGTGCTCCGCGATAGCGCCTGTGCTATCCGCTACCGCTTTACACTATCGTCTTCTAAAACAGCTGCCGAAATTGGTCTAATCAGAGCTAGCGCCTGCGCTAGGTTCTACCGTCGGTGCTAGTGGACATGTTGGAATTCTGGCTTCAAATTTGGGGGAAACTGATGAGTCCTGATCATATACACATTTATGGACTCATCCGGGCCGTTATTCAGTCATTTCACCGCACTTTAGCCTTGTTATAGTTTATATTTGATATTCCATGCTAGGTGCACTTCTAGACCCATTTTGGTGTGATTTCATGTTTATTTTCATTAGTAGTTTTCATGCACTGTTAGGTGCCACTTTCAGTGGCTAGATTCGTGGTTGTGCTGGAATAGGAGTCGTACAGGTGTTCCCGGTGCAATTCTGCACAGGAACACTGCGCACGATCACCGGTTCTATGGCGCACGACCACTGGTCGTGCGCCACTGATCGTGTGCACTTAACCCTTTTTTCATGAGTTCTGTTTGGTGTAGTGCGCACGACCATCTACGATAGTGCGCACGACCACCGGTCGTGCGCCACTGGTCGTGCGCACTTATCATTAATTTTTTGAGTTCTGTTTCGACTAATGCGCACGACCACCGACGATAGTGCGCACGACCACCGGTCGTGCGCCACTGGTCGTGCGAACATTATAGTTTATAAATTTTGCATCTTGCAGGTTCCACCCAGGCATTGCGCACGATCGCAGAATTCCAGTGCGCACGACCACTGGTCGTGCGCCAATGACCGTGCGCACTATTTAAATTAGCGCCTATATAAATGCCTGTTCCGATTTTAGGTTATCATTCAGCCGCTGGGAGCGGATTGCCTGCTCTGTACGCCGCCGACCACCATCTTGGGACGCCTCCACTTCATCTCCTACGCAAGGGGAAGTCTCCTCCATCCATTCCAAGGCTTCCTCCATTGTCCGGGAGCGTTCTCCATCATCCGCAAGCCTCCAAGCAGCTATTTCCCCACTATGACCCGGTGAGAAGAAGAGGAAATATGAAGTCGAAGACGACAGAGCTACGTAGGGAGATCGTGACAGCTCTCTACGCCGGAAGCATAGTCCGCCCGAGTCCGGAGGTAGCCCGACAACCTACCATTCTGGCCGTGAACGGCCGCTAGTCTTCACCCATCGGTTATCTCTTTCTTCTTTCCTTCATTGTACACGTTGAATCGTGTAAACTGGAATATTGTGATGTTTGGGTTGTTTTAAATGAATGTTTCTTTACTTTCCTTCATCGCTTGCTTGTGAATCACTCCGTTTTTACTCTCTCACTCACGCACGCACGCAAGGTGTTTGATCCGCGTTGGCAAGAGCTAACGGCGGTTGTGAAGAGGTGTTTGCGACCCTCACCCTCTCGCACTAGAGCACATTCCATCCACCTCATGAAGCACGGCATCGCGGCCGTTGCATCCATCTCGCCTAGCGAAGCGGTGCCTTCGACCCGCATTTCTTTTATTGTTGTTAGGATTAGGACAAATCAACCAAAAATCCCCTTTTTATGTGTGTTGCGCTTGTGTAACAAGAGTCACACAACGCGATTCGTTCACCTAACCTGCATTCCTCAAGAGACCGACATTCGGGGATTCCACTCTCCACATTTATTACTTGACAGCGACCGGTGCACTTGCCGACACGCATCAAGTTTTTGGCGCCGTTGCCGGGGATTGCAGGCGTGCAACGTCCCGTGTTGTGACTTTCATTATACGAGCAGTTGTTTTTGATTCTCTTTGTTTTTCTTTTTGTTTGTGATAGTGCATGCAGAGACAAGCCGCAGGCGAACTCGTACCCTTTGATCCTGAGATTGAACGGACCGCTCGCGCACGAAGGCGCGCTGCTGCCGTACAAGCGGAAATGGGTGATCAGGTAGACCCAAATGATGTTGATGCGAGAGTGCCCGGCGTGGGGAAACACCAGCCTGGAGACGAGCAGGAGGCGGTTAGGCCTCGGCCCCGCACGATGAGAGACTACACCACTCCAACTGCTGGGAGTGTGTATCCGGGGTTTGGGCCCAATATTATGAATAATCAGTTTGAGATCAAGCCTGCGATCTTGAACATCATCCGGAACAACGCTCAGTTCTCTGGAATGGCCAGCGAAGACCCGCATCTGCATCTGGCAGAATTTTCTGATATTTGCGAAACCTTCCGCTATGCGGGGATTGCTGACGACACGGTCAAGCTTAGACTGTTTCCCTTTTCACTCCGCGACAAAGCAAAGGTGTGGCTCCACTCCATTCCGGCCGGGACTGCTGCGACTTGGGATGCCCTCGCATCCAAGTTCCTTGCTAAATTCCACCCTGTGGATAAGATCGTGAGCTTGCGGCGGGAGATCGCCACCTTTCGCCAACTTGATCAAGAGACCCTTGCTGAGGCGTGGGAGCGCCTTAACGATCTCCTTCGCCGTTGTCCGAACCACGAGCTGCAACCGTGGAATGTGGTCGAAACATTTTACTTTGCAATCGAGCCCAACTACAGGGCAATGATCGATGCTGCGGCGGGTGGTACCTTGATGAACCACACTCCTGAGGAAGCCCTTCAGATTCTGTGCGACACTGCCTCCCACAGTACATTCTGGACTGCAGGGAGAAATGCTCCAAGAAGCGGCCGTGGTCTCTTTATGGCCGACTCACTTCCTTCTACACTCGCGCCTGCTGCTATCATTACCTGCGAGGGATGTGGAGGCGGAGGGCACCACGCATATGAATGTTCGGGGAACAATGTGGCAGGTGACTTCGCACACTTGACCTTGAACGAATCTGTTAATTATATAGGAAATCATCCTAAGGGGGCGCCTTTCAATAATGCTTATAATCCGGGAGCGAGAAGTCACCCGAACTTCTCTTGGAATCCAAACACACCTGGCCAACGATGGGCACCGGGGTAGCATCAAAATGATGCTTACGCCTCCGGGAGCCAACCGAGGCCACCACACCCGGATTATAACCAAGCGCCCCCTACCCAAAAAAAGAGTAATCTAGAAGAGATGATGGAGAAATTCATGCAAGCAGCTAATTCGAATATGGTGAACCAGACCGCATCCATGCGAAACTTGGAAACGCAGTTGGGCCAATTGGCCCAAGTGCTAACCGAGCGATCGCAGGGGACCCTTCCCAGCAACACGGAAAAGAACCCAATTGATCAAGGGAAGAGTCTTGGGGATGTGGTAGAGGATGATCCGAGTGAGCTGGTAATTTCCTGTTCCATCAACAAGTTTGAAACAAAAGCTTTGTGTGACTCTGGTTCCTCCCGCAACATCATTGCGTTGCAAGATGTAGCTAAATTACAACTGGAAATGAACACGGAGGAAAGGAAATCCCTGGTGCTTGCTAATGAGACTGTTATACAATCCGAGGGGGAAGTGAAAAATGTGGAGGTGACAGTTGAGGGGACAATTGTAGTTGCTGATTTTCAAGTTTTGGGCCCCCAGGAAAATCATTCTATCCCTATCTTGGGCGTGCCGTTCTTGAAAGAGAGCGGTGCCACCCTTGATTTCGCTACGGGGTGCATTGTCCTACCCAATAAGGTGCAGCAGCCCACTTGCCCCGAAGCTGTAGCTGAAACATCCACTCCTCCCCCTCTTTTTAATTTTGATGAATCATTGAGCTGTGCATGGCATGAAGAAGTTAAAGAAGCAATGGAAGGGGAAAAGGAGGAGCACCTGTCTAGTGAAGAAGAAGAAGTTGATCTTCGGCGAGAGTTTGGTTCCGAGACAGAAGAAGACCACAATTCGAAGAACTTTGACGTGAATTTGGTTCTGGACAATGTCCCATTATCCTCTTATTGTGATTCCTGTAATAAACTATCTAAGCGCTCCATCTCCTGGGCCGATCCGGTAGTCACCACGATGCCAGAAGTGACGCCACCCGCCACTAAGGCGGAAAAATCTGAAAACTCTCAACGGTGGCAGTCCGCGACTGTCACTAAACTTAAACAGGAAAAACTTCTACGCGACGCTCGCGCTGCCGCTCTCCGTGGCAAGAGGGCGGAGGTTAGGGGAGCAGTGGGTGAGACCAGTGTTGGCCCTAAAGCCTTCACCTCCCGCCTACGCGCTACGGGGGACACACACCATAAGAGCGCTTTTAGCTGATTTGTGTGATCTGAGTTTGTGAAACTGCTTTTGAGAACTTCTCTTTTAATTCCTGCATTTTATAAAAAATGTTAATACAGGTATTTGGTCCAGCTTAAGGACGTTAAATAAAAGCGCTACTGGGAGACAACCCAGATTTCCTGATTTTGTAGTTTCTATCTAACTTTCTTTTAGTTCAGCTTTTGCATATGCTTTTGTTGTTTTGAGTTTTGTGCTTGCAGGTTTTGTGTTTGTTGGTGCGGATGCTGCGGACTGTTCTTGATCGTAAATGCCAATCGTCTGGTATGCTCAATTCAGAGCATTGGGTAACACTTCCTCCCCTCTTTTTTTTTTTCTTCAATTTCTGGATGTATTGTTTAGACTAAGTCTGGGGGAGCGTATGTTGTCATCCACTGTGCACGAGTTGCACTGCATATTTGAAGTTTGTTTCTTATTTATCCTAGTCATTATTATTGTTTGCATGCTTCACACATCATTTCACCCACTTGAGTGCGCGCTTATCTTTTTGTGGTTGTTCCGGTTAAACTATTTTGGTTGGAATGTGAAATAGGTTGTTAACGTAGGAATTATTATCTGGAGTGCGATGTTGACTCATGTAGTGTTCTAGTCACTTCGCATGTTATGGTAGAATTTGAGTAGAACTAGATTGTCTCCATGCATCTAATTTATGTTTAGTATTTCTGCGTAGATTTAGATTTGTTATACTCAAGTGGTGAATTTGAATGAAATTGACGATAACCCGGCGTTGTGTGTGTACGAGTGCTAGTCATGTGTTGCTCGAGTCGGGAGGAAGGTTTACCTTTCTCGTGGGCTAAGAACTTGCCCCAAGCGACTCTTGAAGCATGGGTGAGAGCGACCCGCCGAGTTAAATGTGATGTAGGCCACCCTTTGGCTAGTTTGAGCCTTGTCATTCCATGCCCTTTTCGCTCACCTTTGCAAGCCAAATTTGTGCCTACCACTCCTTTTGATCAGCTCCTCTTCATCCACCAAAGCCCGAAGCTTATCCTACAACCGCAACCAAATAGTTGTTACCTGCACTTATTATCTAGATTTGGTGTAATGTTGGGAATCGTTGTGATGAGAAGGGGAAATAAAGTCTATCTGCTGATTTTGAACCAACCAGAGGATTTGTATTAGAAGGGTAGTATGTTAAAAGAAAAAAAAAATCTAAAAAAAAAGAGAGTATATTGAAAAGAAATCCTTCCGAGCTGAATAGAAAATCTGTTGGTATTTGTGAAGTAGGCCATGTGCACACCTAGTTTTCATGATAAGTCTGGGGGTGTGTCACACGAGCATAGTTTGTTGGTTTTGTGAGGTGCAGCGTTCTGTTAGCTCACTTGGGTTGCGTAGCCATCGTGTTTAACTTTGAATATCATACCGTAACCTAAGCCCCAACTTAATCCTAAAAGCCCTATTGATTTGACTTGTGAGTTTGCTAGCGCCGTGGAGAGAGTGTGACCGGGCGAGCGTATGGTTCACGACGTTGATGGATTTCAGCGGAGTTATTCCTAAGCCCCGATCTTTTGCAACACCCGCCTCAGTGTCTCGTCACTTTCATACCGGGCATGATCGTTCAAATTCTTCATAATTCACCAACTGAGTATAACTAAATCTTTACTTACGCTTTAATACTTATGCAAATTAGTTAGCATAGTTAGAATCTCCTTCTACTAGAATCTCTACTCGCATGCGTATGTTACTTTGCACCGTACTCCTTTGTGTAATTCTCTATGTTAACTATCGTTTTCACACTCCGCCGGATTTGTTTGCTCGGGACGCGCAAACAGTTAAGTCTGGGGGTGTGATGAGTCCTGATCATATACACATTTATGGACTCATCCGGGCTGTTATTCAGTCATTTCACCGCACTTTAGCCTTGTTATAGTTTATATTTGATATTCCATGCTAGGTGCACTTCTAGACCCATTTTGGTGTGATTTCATGTTTATTTTCATTAGTAGTTTTCATGCACTGTTAGGTGCCACTTTCAGTGGCTAGATTCGTGGTTGTGCTGGAATAGGAGTCGTGCAGGTGTTCCCGGTGCAATTCTGCACAGAAACACTGCGCACGATCACCGGTTCTATGGCGCACGACCACTGGTCGTGCGCCACTGATCGTGTGCACTTAACCCTTTTTTCATGAGTTATGTTTGGTGTAGTGCGCACGACCATCTACGATAGTGCGCACGAACACCGGTCGTGCGCCACTGGTCGTGCGCGCTTATCATTAATTTTCTGAGTTCTGTTTCGACTAATGCGCACGACCACCGACGATAGTGCGCACGACCACCGGTCGTGCGCCACTGGTCGTGCGTCCATTATAGTTTATAAATTTCGCATCTTGCAGGTTCCACCCAGGCAGTGCGCACGATCGCAGAATTCTAGTGCGCACGACCACTGGTCATGCGCCAATGACCGTGCGCACTATTTAAATCAGCGCCTATATAAATGCCTGTTCCGATTTTAGGTTATCATTCAGCCGCCGGGAGCGGATTGCCTGTTCCGTACGCCGCCGAGCACCATCTTGGGACGCCTCCACTTCATCTCCTACGCAAGGGGAAGTCTCCTCCATCCATTCCAAGCCTTCCTCCATTGTCCGGGAGCGTTCTCCATCATCCGCAAGCCTCCAAGCAGCTATTTCCCCACTATGACCCGGTGAGAAGTAGAGGAAATCTGAAGTCGAAGACAACGGAGCTACGTAGGGAGATCGTGACAGCTCTCTGCGCCGGAAGCATAGTCCGCCCGAGTCCAATCGTGTAAACTGGAATATTGTGATGTTTGGGTTGTTTGAAATGAATGTTTCTTTACTTTCCTTCATCGCTTGCTTGTGAATCACTCCGTTTCTACTCTCTCACTCACGCACGCACGCAAGGTGTTTGATCCGCGTTGGCAAGAGCTAACGGCAGTTGTGAAGAGGTGTTTGCGACCCTCACCCTCTCGCACTAGAGCACACTCCATCCGCCTCACGAAGCACGGCATCGCGGCCGTTGCATCCATCTCGCCTAGCGAAGCGGTGCCTTCGACCCGCATTTCTTTTATTGCTGTTAGGATTAGGACAAATCAACCAAAAATCCCCTTTTTATGTGTGTTGCGCTTGTGTAACAAGAGTCACACAATGCGATTCGTTCACCTAACCTGCATTCCTCAAGAGACCGACATTCGGGGATTCCACTCTCCACATTTATTACTTGACAGCGACCGGTGCACTTGCCGACACGCATCAGAAACAATCATATGTTATCCTTGAGTCATATGGATTTGTTCCCTGCACACTTAAATACACAAGATCAAATACACATAAGATTTGTTATTCTCAAACCTAGGAGATGCGGAAGACCATGTTCCAACAAACTCCACCTTTTGTTAATAACAAATCCATTAATGATAGGTCAGAGCATTAATATATAAAGTATGATAAAACCTACTTGTGTGTGAGAGAGAGTGATGACTTAGGATAATTGTCGTTTTTAGCGTATAGAATTGCTCCCCCTAAATACATGCTCCCCCTGTAACGGTCCAGGCCCGCCAACACGGGACCCAGCTAGACCGCCAGCACCCTCCCAGCCCAGGCCCTCCAACACGAGACCCAGTTGGCACCGAAAGGGTTCAGCCTAACCACATGGTATGCAGACCATGCACCACAACCCCTCTCTGTCCCACCACAGGGCACAGTGGGTTGTTGGAGACCGGAGTCCCCCTTTGATGAGAATTGAGCCAGTTAAGCGGCAGCGCGTGGACTTCCCAAGAGGTCACCCATCCCAGAATTTCTCCAGCCCAAGCACGCTTAACTATGAAGTACTTTCACTTCTCATCACCAATTTAGCTGCACCCTTTCGGTGCCAGCTGGGTCCCGTGTTAGCGGGCCTGGGTCGGGAGGGTGCTGGCGGTCCAGCTGGGTCCTGTGTTGGCGGGCCTAGACCGTTACAAAAAGTGCAATCCTGGAGGATAGGACTTTTTGTAATAGTCCAGGCCCGCCAACACAGGACGCAGCCTAGGCCCGCCAGCACCCTCCCAGCCCAGGCCCGCCAACACGGGATCCAGCTGGCACCGGAAGGGTTCAGCCTAACCAGATGGTCTACAGACCTGCACCACAACCCCTCTCTGTCCCACCAAAGGGA
Organism: Dactylorhiza incarnata; assembly: GCA_033032865.1. NCBI lineage: Eukaryota > Viridiplantae > Streptophyta > Magnoliopsida > Asparagales > Orchidaceae > Dactylorhiza > Dactylorhiza incarnata. Next base: position 10,966,465 of record JAWHQI010000033.1, on the reverse strand, counting down.
ACAGTGGGTTATTGGAGACCGAAGTCCCCATTGATGAGAATTGAGCCAGTTAAGCGACAGCACGTGGACTTCCCAGAAGGTCACCCATCCAAGAATTGCTCAAGCCCGAGCACGCTTACCTATGGAGTACTTTCACTTCTCATCACCGGTGATGAAAAATGAAAGTACTCCATAGTTAAGCATTCTCGGGCTGGAGTAGTCACGAGATGGGTGACCTCCTGGGAAGTCCACGCGATGCCGCTGAACTGGCTCAATTCTCATCAAATGGGGACTGCAGTCTCCAACAACCCACTGTGCCCTGTGGTGGGACAGAGAGGGGTTGGGGTGCATGGTCTGCAGACCATCTGGTTAGGCTGAACCCTTCCGGTGCCAGCTGGGTCCCGTGTTGGTGGGCCTGGGCCGGGAGGGTGCCGGCGGTCCAGCTGGGTCCCATGTTGGCGGGCCTGGACCGTTACACCCCCTATGTGAATGCTCCCCTTATATGTAAGCTATCATTTTAATTATTAATCATGTTGCTTTTCCCTTTTGATAGTAATTATTGATCATGTTAGTTATCCCCCTTTTGTTATTAACAAAAGTGGGTAGGAAGCAAGAGACATAAAAAGAGGATTTTTGATAACAAGATAAGGCATGATCGAGCTTTTAGAGGAAATGAAATGATAAGGAGTTTTTAGCATACAAAGGTAATGATTTCCAAGTAACCAATCTACCCAGACAATATTTTTACACCCTAGCCCCGTACTAAGTGACAAATGGTCATGAGGAGATGCATACATGTCGTAGGTTAGGGTGTTAGTCCCATATGCAAACACTAGAAACTACTCAACCTATCACTCTTTCCCCCCAGTGCCTCGCAAGGACCCACTAGAACCCTCCCCAGTTAAGGAAAAAACATGACTTAGAGGTTAGGTTAGCTAATGCCTACAATCCTACACCCTCGCTATGGTGAGATATGTCATCATAGGATAATAATCATTGGAAACATTAAGCGTTTAAATCTAATGATAAGTTCGTAGCCTATGGGTTTATATATTTAGTTGAATTTTTAAGAAACTCACATAGCTATTTTGAAATCCATTAATGAATCAGAGTCTTTAGCATAAAATTGATATTTGTGTTAGAATAACCAATATAAATTTTACCAAACAAGTCTACCACTTGTTGAAAAAGGAAGTTTGTGATTTAAGACTTTGATATAAGCATGAAAGCGCAAGGTAAAAATATATGGTAATGATGCGGAAGACTTATAGAAATACAAGAAACATCTTTTTGTAATCATGATAATTCATAAGAAAAGATATGAGTTTAAGTTCCAAAAAGAAGATGTTTTTGTAAATCATTGTTCATTTAAAATTTTGACAATAATGTAACCAAGCTTAAGAAAATATCACAAAGAGACTACTACAATGTTATTTCAATTCACAAATTCAAGACATACCAAACATTGTATAGAGCATGCTAGGTTAACTAGTGCATTTCATATATAAAGAGAGTATAGAATTAGCAATTGGATCCAATACTCATGAGAAGAAGTGTTATGGAAGATAATGATGTGCACATAAGTGTATTTTGAAGAGAGTGAACAAATTATTTATTCAAAAATACAAGACATATGTAGAGTAAAGTGAACAATAAAACACAAATAATTTTACTTCCACACACTCAAATGCACATAGAAAAAATGTACAACTACCAAGGTGCTTTGCACACACAATGCTCATTATGACTTATCAGGGTGCAAAGTAGTGCTTGGGGGATCACACACTTTATTATTCAATATTTATTTTTTATGATCCGGTGTACTTAAGAATAAGTGGTGTAAGAAATCTTATGGTTTGCACAAGACACTTTACTATTTTTTCCAAGGTGCTCAACCTCACAATGCTCATTAAGAATTATCAAAGTTCTCCGAATACACTTGTTTTGCAACCCAATGTAATTTTGAAAGCACAACCACTTTTCTTAAATATTAAGAGTGCAAAATAAGTAGTGTAGGTAAGATACTTGTGCAAATTTAATTCATTGTAAAATTACAATACACAAGCAATCATTCTTAGATTAAGAACACATGTAGATTTTGCCAAAATAAGTGAGTGAATAAAATATCATTAACAATCATAAAACATTTACTCATACTTAGAGGCATGCTAAGCTTGGTTCTGCACAACCTTTTCATTACAATTGATGCACATGTGAGTAGATATATCAAAAGATGATAAAAACAATGTTCAAAGTAGTTTGAAAAGATGCATTGTAACATTGTAGAAGGTTTAAGTGATAGATTAAACCATGCTTGATTTTCACAATAAAGTTTATTTGGAAAAATAATTTTTTTTAAAGTTTGAACTCTTATAATTGATCTTGGACTTCCCGAGGTCTACCCTATGAAAGGTTCGCACCGATACTAGGAGATGTGATGGGGTGACATCCCAAATCTCCCCTTCGCAAGATACTTGTAAGTAGAAAAGATAAGTTTAATAAATAATTTTTGATGTTATAAATTTTTGTATTTGATCTTTGCATATTGAAATAGAAATTAAACAAATAAGCAAAGAAAGGAAGAGAAAACAAATTTTTTTTGTAATTTGTTTTTTGTAATTTTGTATTTTAATTTTTCAAAAGTCAATTAAAGGCAGAAATACAAAAATAAGTAGTACATATAAAAGAGTATATTTTTAGTGATTTTTTGAAACTTTAAAAATACAAAAAATCAGACAGGTGCTTTAGCGCTAGCGCGGCAAATAGTACACTAATTTTTAGGAATTTGACAATTCTAATTTTTTATTTTGAATAAGTGTCCAAAGAGTAGTTTCATGCAGAAATTTTAGAATTTTTAGAGATATCTAGATAGTGCAAATTGCATGAAACGTTAGTGATTTCTTATTTTACTTTACATTGTATGAAATATATTTTCTTATATCTTCATTTTGATTTTTCTAAGGTTTATATTTATCAATATAATGTAAGTTGAGAATGATAAGAAATGTAAGCACAAGATATCATGTTCGAATAAGCCAAATAAGTAGGGGGAGCAAGCAAAGTTGGATGTTCAAGCCCAAACAAGTGATAAAGCTAAGGGAGAGCACTTCCCTGTTCAAGCTGAGGGAGAGCAAAATCAGCAGACAATGGAGCTAGTGGCCACAGAAGACCAAACATCTGTAGTAACACATGAGAAGCTGATCAGCTCAATCAGTTTATTAATTGAAGGTCAGATGAATTCAATGAAGAATTATATTGATAGCTCAATTCTGTCTGTAAAGGAAGAAGTTATGGCAGAAATGAAAGAGATTAAGGAAGAAACTGCCGTCCTTATTAAGCAAATGACAAGACGGTTTGATCTAGCAGAGAAATCTATAGTTGCTCAGAACACTATTCTATGATCCATGGACAAGCAACTCCAAATGTCTGAGAAAGACATATCTTATGTCAAGAACTATGTGAGCAAGACAGATGAAGTCATAGAAAAAGCCTACAATCACATTGAAGACCATGTATGGAAAACACTACTACAATGATTAGAGAGGCAGAGAAAATGAAGGATGAGCATAATTCTGATTTGGAAAATGCCTTCCAAACTCTTTCAGGTTCTGTAGTTGCTTCCTCCCAGGGCTTAGAAGCTAAAGTGGTTGAAGAAGCCAGGAAGTGGGAGGTGGCCAATGCTGAGACCAATTCTGAATTGGCTCTCCAAGTGCTACAAGGAACCAGGATAGCCCTAAATCATCCTCTGCTGGATAATTACAGAAAGGATGAATTTGACTTTGAAGGACAAGCTAAAATAGCTCAAAATGCTCAACTTGCAAAGAGAAGGAAAAGAGAACAAGTGATGCTAGCTGAAGAATACATGGCTAAGCAAAGGGAACAGCAGCGCAATGACCCTGACTATGAGTACTGGAGTGAGGACTCTAAGAGCATCATTCTTAATGCCTGGCTGAGCCTTGGACATGTTTGTAAGGACATTGATAGGATATATCTAGTTGAATAGTGGATAAAGCACCTTGAAAGAAATACAAGAAGAGAAATTTTTTTCAAGGAGAATCTTGTGAGGAAGCACAATCCAAGGAGGATGCCTTCTAGGTACATTCTTAAGCCATACATGTACTTCAAGAGGCAAGAAAACAAGAAGAGAGTGGCTAAGATAGAAGCTACTAATGCACAAAAGGACACAATCACTAAAGAGAAGAATGTTGCTGCTGAAGACAAGGTGCTACTGCTAAAGGGAAGCAAGTTGTTGTTGACAATGCTGAATGTTCAACTTCTTCAAAGAGGAGAAAAACTTAGATCTATGTATTTAGTTTTTCATTAATTCAAATTGAAATTTGAATAATGTATCAACATTATGGCTGAAATGAAAGTGATATTTCTGATTGAATTAATAGTTTGTGTTATAGGCCAATTTTAGTTAAGCTTAATGTTATTCTATATTAATAGTTTATATATGTTGTGGTGCCTATACAAATATATAGTTAACAATGTTATTGTTTTGATTAAACAATGTTGTTATGTTGTCATGATAGACTATTTTCTGTGATGCCAAACTGCTGTTAACATTTATTTGTTATGATATCATGAATGTGATTTAAAACATTATCATGATAAGTTCTTTTTCTGGTTATGTAACTTAGCATTGGTGTATGTTCTGCTTTCTTCAAATAGGGGGAGATTGTTGGGAATATTGCCCTCAATGTTCCCTTGATTTGAAGAGGCATCACTCACAATGCTAAGTACATATTGTATTTGATAAACCCCATTTTGCAACATGACTGTGCAGGGTTAAGTTATTCCAAGCCTTAGGATAAGTTCAGTGGTTTACTGTCAAAACCACTGAGATGAGCTCACTGTCTTAGCTGAACAACTGAGACGTTGTCAGAAGCCGCTGAGAAGGGGTCTGCCTCAGCTGAGCTGTAGATAGACAAAATCCGCTGAGAAGACAATCTGTCTCAGTGGATCCGCTGAGACAAGACAGCTCAACCCCTGAGACTGAAGATTATCTCAGCCCAACCGCTGAGATAGATTCAAATCTGAAAGATGACACTGACGAGATTTGCTTTTAGTGTAAATAGCTGTAAAGGTAATATACAATATTCTATCCTCTTCCATAGTATCAGGGCCCGCCTAAGAGCCGTTGAATATAGAAGGAGTATAAAAGAACATCCTAGGGCATTTCAGATAGGGATGGCTTGCTAGTTGTTGTTGTGCTAAGTGCTGATAAGTGTGGGAGCCATCTATTGTTCCATTGACGGATTTCAAGAGCTCTCTCTCTCCTTCTGCTTACTGAACCAACAAGAAGATACAAGGAGAGAAGATAGCTCATCTATCCAGAAGAGCAAGGTGATCTTTTATCATCTACTGAAGAGAAGGATGAGATAGGAGCAAGGTCTGAAGATTACATTTAGCCCAGCTTAAGGTTGCACCAGCTGTACATAAACAACATAAGACAATAAATCATTGTTGTCAATTGTTGTAAGCTATACTTATAACCTTTGTAGGAACTGTAATGTTCTTATCTTGTAGGGCACTGTGCCTGAGATTGTAGGGTTGTTGAACCTGAGTTGTAGGGTTGTTGACCCTGAGGTTTGTAAGGCTGTTGAGCCTGAGTTGTTGGGCATTTTGCCTGAGAAGTAGGGCTTCTTGATAGGCCTGAGGTAGGATATCAAAGTGATCTCTGAGAAGTAGGAGTGGGAGCACTCTGAGTTGGTAGGGTTGGTTAGCCTGAGGTAGGGTTTGGAGCAAACCTGAGAGATCCCGAGGGATCTGTGTTGTAATCTCTTAGAGTTGAGATTAGAGGAGTTTGCCTTTTTTAACACAATGTTAGAAAGGTGTAGAGGGAAAGTGGACTACCCATAGATACACTGTCTTGGGGAACCACTATAAAGGACTATGTGCTTTCTATGTGTGCTTGAGTTTGTGTTTATTATTCATTAACAACTAGCTATATCTAAGTAAAAGCAAAGAGACCTATTCACCCCCCTCTAGGTGAACTAGACTACTAACCTATAAACTATCAATATCCATGAAGGCAGATGGTGCATTAGTCAATCAAAAGGACATTACTAAGAACTCAAAATGTCCATGCTGAGAACAGAAAGCAACATGCGGAACATCTGACTCATGGATCCGCAACTGATGGTAGCCTGGACGAAGATCAATCTTTGGAAACACCGAACTAACATGCAACTGATCAAACAAATCATCGATTCATGACAACAGATATCTATTCTTGATGGTTACCTTATTCAACTCTCTATAGTCTATGCACAACCTCATAAAACCATCCTTCTTCTTCACAAATAGAACTTGGACTAATAAATCCACACTGCAGCATTTCATTTAGCTTGGTATACAACTCTTCCAGCTCGTGCGGGGCCATACGGTATGGTGTCTTAGTAATAGGACGAGTACCTGGCTCAAGGTCAATAACAAACTCCACAACTCTCTCAGGCGGAAGACAAGGGAGACTAACTGGGAAAACATCATGGAATTCTTGCACTACAGGAATATCCTCGATACATGGCAAACTACTAACAATTTCTAACATAGAAACAAGGTAAGCAAAACAACAGGAATCTAAATGTTTCCGAGCACATACCGCATAAATAATCGGGGAATCCTGGCGTGGAAAGCCATACACACTCATGGGTTGACCGTTGTCCATATTGAGTCCAAACGCTTTACCTTGCATTGTATAACAACATTATATATAGACAACTAGTCCATGCCCAAAATCACATCGAAGTCCTCCAGGTATAGCACCTTTAGATCAGCAAAAGCTAAGAAATCACCTAAGAGGATAGGGCATATCTGGATACCCTGGCTCGACACCACATAGTCGCTAGAGGGAAACTTAACACGAAATAGATCGCCAACTTGATCGAGGGCCATACGATGATGCTCTACAAAAGTCCTAGCCATGAACGAGTTGGCAGCACCATAATCTAAAAGGACGCGCGCCCAACAGTTCTTTACCTTAAATTCTCCTATAAAATTGGATATATAACTAGCCTGTTGGAAAAAACTCCTTGTGATTTAACTTAACAAATTACTTATAAGTGATTTTACCTCCTAGGTTTATTACCCACAATGTATAGTAAGGGTAAGCTGCTCATTAGATGTCTTAGGATGTCACACTCAACTTAGAGTGACAGGGCAAAGTCAAAACAATCACAAAACAAGTTAAGTTAAGACTTGCGTCGAATAAAAGTCGACGCAACTTCAATTGGATATCGACGTAGCTCTGATTAGAAGTCGGAGCAACATATTCAGCCTGTCAAAGTATAAGCCATGTCGATGCAACATCATGAGGATCTCGATGCAGGAGGTAGAGCCAGTCGAAGCTATCTGAGAAGTCAATGCAACATAGACTACAATTCGACGCAGAAGTTAAGAGATCAAGTCCAATGCTTCAACTTGATGGGTACATCGATAAGATATCAAAGTAACGTCGACATCTGAGTTCAGCCAAAGCTAAGAAGAAATTTGAAGCTACGTTGATAAGAAATCAGAGGTGCGTCGACATGAATATTGATGAAGTCGACGCAGCGTCGAATACAGTGTGAAAAAGAAAGTCTTTCCATCTTCTCTCTAACACCTTTTCAGAAGGACCACCAGATAGAATATAGTTCTCCAATGGCTCATTTATTGCCAAGAAAGGAATAAAGCATTCCAGAAGGGTAAAAGAATTCTTGGAATGTTTTTCAAATATGATGGACAGGTCAAGAACAAAAGAAGAATAATTAATGCACCCAATCAAAATTCCTTCTGAGGTCTGTCCAAAATTAGAAAGAAATTCAAAACTCAATGATGGACAATAAGAAAGCAAAGAAGAGAAGAAAAAGATAGAGTATTCATTACAAACATCTGGGCTATCGATTATGGTTGATTCTTCTTCCTCCTTCAACCCTAAGAGACATATACAGAAATCAAGTGCTCTCTCTGCACAGGAAATATATAGGGCTGCTTCTTCTACATCTCATAGCAGCCAGATTACAAGAAGCTTTCATAGAAAAGGATCTGAAAGTAATAACCCTTGCAAATCATCACAATCATAAGAATGGGTTCATCATCAGCAGATCCAGTGAAAGAAAACAGAAGCTGAACTTGAGAAAACCTTCTAAAGTATTCTGAGAACAGAATTCATTATCTTCTTCTTCCTTCTTTCTTCTTACTCCATTTCTACTACTGTAACAGAGTTTTAAGAATCCCTCTTCCAAAGGATTCAGTGGCTCAAGATGTCCTTATCAAAATATCTGAGTGGTTCAAGATCTCCTTATCAAAAGATCTGAGTGGTTTGAGATCTCCTTATCAAAAGATCTTTGGTTCTAAGAGTCTCCTTATCAAAAGACTCGGGCACAGGTTGTGCAATCCTACCAGGGAGTATATGCATGTAGTTTTTGATGAAGCTAATATGTTTAATAAGGGGATGGATACTTCCACCAACACTATTTTGTAGAAAGAATATTAGCTTGCAGAACAAGTTGAAAGGCTAAGCATAATAGACCATCCATCAATGTATCAAGACAAAGGGAAACAGAAGATTGACATTGATTTAGATGAAGATTCTACAGCAGATGAAGAGGAAATCACAGCACCTGAGTTGCCAGCAATAGAGATCATTCAAGTGAATGAGGATGGAGCCCCTACTGTCACTGAGGAAGTGGTTCCTCAGGAAGAAGAGAATCTCCTAAATAACTCAACAAGATCCAGGATGACCCTAAAGGATCATCCTACAACACAAGTTATAGGAGACTTGACAGTTGGAGTCAAGACAAGGAAACAACTCACAAGTGAAACAATGCTACAATGTGAACCCAAGAAGTTTGAAGAAGTAGACAGTGATCCTCACTGGATATCTGCTATGCAAGAAGAGCTAACATAGTTTGAGAGGAACAAGGTTTGGACATTAGTTGAAAGACCAAAGAATTACCCAGTGATTGGCACCAAATGGGTATTCAAAAACAAAATGGATTCAACCAGAGTCATAATCAGGAATAAGGCCAGACTTGTGGCACAAGGATACAGACAAGAGGAGGGGATTAACTTTAACCAGACATTTGCTCCAGCAGAAAGACTAAAGGCCATCAGAATGTTTCTGGCATTTGCAACTCACATGAAGATCAAAGTTTATCAGATGGATATGAAGAGTGCTTTCCTAAATGGAACTCTTCAAGAAGAAGTGTATATGGAGCAACCCCCAGGTTTTGTCAATCCAAATTTTCCCTCTTTTGTGTATAGGTTAGATAAAGCATTGTATAGTATCAAGCAAGCTCCAAGTGCATGGTATGAGACCCTATCCACTTTCCTTCTAGAACACTCCTTTGAAAGAGGGAAAGTGGATAAAACACTCTTCACCAGAGCACATAAGAATCAACTATTGCTACTACAAATATATATAGATGACATTATATTTGGATCAACAGATCAATCTCTTTGCAAAAGTTTTGCTTACCTAATGCAGTCAAGATTTGAAAGGAGTAGCATGGGGGAACTATCCTATTTCCTTGGTCTTCAAGTAAGACAAAATGCTGATGGCATTTTCATATCTCAATCCAAGTATACCAGAGAACTCATCAAGAGGTTTGGGATGGAAAATGCCTCTTTTATGAAAACCCCCATGGCTACTAATGCTATCTTGGATATAGATGAAAAGGGTAAGTCCTCTGATCAGAAGACTTACAGAGCAACCATTGGCTCTCTTCTCTACCTGACATCTAGCAGACATGATATAATGTTTGCTACCTATATATGCACTAGGTTTTAGGTTGACCCAAAGGAATCCCACATGAGTCCTGTAAAAAGAATACTCAAATATCGTCGAGATGCAGGTACACCTAAACTTGGCTTATGGTATCCAGCTGAATCTGGATTTGAATTATTTGGCTATTCATATGTAGACTATGCTAGATGCATGCTGGACAGAAAAAGCACCTCAAGAACATGTCAGTTCCTTTGTGCTAGACTGATTTCATGGTTTAGCAGGAAGAAAACCACAGTCTCAACTTCTAGAGATAAAGCTGAATATGTAGCTGCAGGAAACTGCTACTCACAAATATTGTGGATGCAAAATCAGATGTTGGATTATAACTTTTCCCTTGACAATTCCACAATATATTGTGACAGCTCTATTGATATTTCAATAGCTTCCAATTATGTTCTCCATAGCAGAACTAAGCACATAGAGATAAGGCACCACTTTCTCAGAGATAATGTAGAGAAGAGTAAGATCAACCTTCAATACATATCCATTAACATTCAAAGGGCTAACATGTTTACTAAGCCACTTGATGAAACTAAGCACAAGTTCTTCATCAATGCACTGGGTATGCTTGATGGAACATTATAGGTCACATTTATTATGTATAAAGATCTATTTTTATATAGAAAGTTATTGTTGAGAAAAACAGTAAGAATTTTGAAAAAGGGCATACCTATTTATTCAGAGCTGCATAAAATTTAAATCGATGTACCGTCGACTTCCACTTGACGTCAGCTTCGAGAGCATCCTGGGATAACATATTCGAATAGCACTCAACTTACTGTCGAATACATATCGACGCTTACGTCGACATCATAGTTGATGATTATATTTCGGAGCCACGTCGACTTGTCAAAATGCGCGCATCGACATGTTTTTGCATGCTGAATTCAGCTCTTTTCGACGTTGCTTCGAATATAACACTATGATGTGATGACTCATCTACTCAAAGAAACTTAAGCATTCGATTCTATTGTGCTTTTTGGATTTTCTCCCTCTTGCTCTCCTCCACTTTCCTTTCTCCGTCTCTCTATCTGTTTTAGTGCAGGTACTCACAGGACATCAATGGTGTTTCCTCCTAGTCAACAAGACTGAAAGGAAATTGAGTATCAGTTGAAAGTGATTAATATAGTCAACCTTGCTTTGATACCAATTGAAGGAGAGTTTAGATCTTAATATTACTCTAGAGGGGGGGGGGGGGGGGGGGGGGGGGGGGGGGGGGGGGTGAATAGAGTATTAAAAATTTTTCCTTTAATTTTATAGCGGAATTAAATTAGTGATATATATATGTGTATATTGAGTGAGTAATAAAAACAAACACAAAGAAGGCACACATCACAACAACACAGAAAATCACAAGCACAGAGACACAAGGAATTTTTATAGTAGTTCCCCAATAAACCTGGGTACGTCTACTCTTCTACCACACTTGGTAGGATCCATTAGGTTTTTGATCAGGTGCCCTATCACCAAGGGGTTTTTGATTAGGTGTCCACACACCAAGGGAGCTTTTGATCAGGTGCTCTAACCAAACAACAGGTTTTTGTTCAGGTGCCCTGCCACCAAGAGGTTAACTTTTGAAGGGAGTTAAAGCCCTGTACAAGAGGGGATAAGAAGGGATATGAAATTCTTCTCTGTCAAAATTCTGAGAGAAGACTCTAGTGGATGTTGATATTGTAAAGCTCCTCTGTCTGATTGAGATTTGTTGACAGCTTGAGAATGGAGCTTTCTCTTGAATCAAATGATCTTCCTGTAGCTGATGAATCTGAGAGAATGAATTCTTCAGATTATTGTTGCACTTTTAAAGATCTGAAATTGCAGCAAAGATCTGAGAGATGGTGTTGATGTTCTCAGTGAATGAGGTGCTGCTAGAGGAAGAAGAAGATGATTTGTTAAACTTATTCTTCTTTTTCTTCCGATAACTTTCTGAAGAATAGTATTCTTCTCTATCGGCTGTTCTTCTATTCTATATTGATGTACTGCTATTCTGTAATGTATTCTGTCGTGAAAAACTGTAAGTCCTAATGATACGTTATATCTTCTTCCTTCTTCTTTTTCAATATCTTTCTGATTTTAAAATCAAATCAATAGAATAAGGAATATAACAAATCTGGGAACCATAAATCAGACACGCCGTATATCTCTTTCCTTTTCCATGAATATGTCCTTTACAGCTACAGTGAACAGCTATAATCTTGAAATAATAAAAGGAAATATATTATCCTTACTTATGTGGAAGAATAGATCCGTTGATGTAGACAATCTGAGTTCAGAGAATGAAATAAGAATAATCTTTCTAAAATTCTGAACTGAAATAAGACATTTCTTCGATCTGAACATGTTTCGTCAATCTCAAGATTTTCGTCGATCTCAATGTTGAGTTTGTCGACCCGAGGAATTCGTCGACCACTGAGATGGGATAGTATCGTCGAGATGCTGAGATGGGATAATATCGTCGAGATGCTGAGACGGGATAATATCGTCGAGATGCTGAGACGGGATAATATCATCGAGACACTGAGAGGCTGATACTGTTCGTCGACCGCAGAATGTAAGCCGTTCGTCGAACCCCGGAAGGCGTTCGTCGAACCCAGGAAGGCGTTCGTCGAACCCAGAGAACTTGAATAATTTCTTGAGTTCTATCAGCCTAAACTCTTGAACCATAGACTATACATTGGGGTCAACTTGATCCTATTCAACAGATAGTGATCGTAGCCCAAATCAGTAATTGGGTTGTTCCAACAATCTCCCCCTATTTGGGTTAGGACACTATTTGACAAAAATTAAAAAACAAACAAAACAAAAGAGCATATATATATCTGATATATTTTTAATAGTTCATCAGATATAAAATTATGGTACTCTGAGTTTTGAAAATTTACATTGAAAATAAAACTAATAAAAAGAACCTTTGATCTTTCTCTGAATTCTGACATTTCTGAATTCTGAACTCTGATATTGTCTAAACTGAGTTCTTGCTTTCTGACTTTCTGATTAGCTGAGCTTGTATCTGCTATATTTCAGCTTTCTGAATTTGTTGAACTGAACTGAATCTTTATAATCTGAATTTGATATCTGTTTTAACTGGAATTATTTCTTAATCTGCTTTGCTACCAATCAGAATTTGAATCTTGTCATAACATCTTCTTCTAAATCTGTCAAAATCTGAATCTTTGTTTGTTTCTTCTTCTATATCAAAAGTTGTATTCTGAATTTGAAATATATGAAGCTTCTTCATGCATCATTTCCTTCTATCATAAAATATGTTAGCCTGAGAGCATCTCCCCCTGAGACTGGAGCTTCTTCAGCTTTCTCCCCTTGCCTAGTTCATAGAACATCTCCCCCTGAGCAAAAACTGCATCAAATGGAGCTTCTTCATAGAACTGAAAACATGCTTCTTCATCAGCATTTCCTCTTAAAGCTTGAGCATCTTCAGAAAACAACTCCCCTCTCAAAAAGGAAAGTATCTCCCCTTGTCAAAAAGAGAGCATCTTAAATACATCTCCCCCTGCCTAGTTTCAGGAAGACCTGGAGCTAGGCCCCTAGAAGAAGGGACTTTTGAGGAGGTAGGTGTTGGTGCCAAAAATGGTACCTCCAAAATTCACACTAAGAGGGACGCGAGAAAACTGCAAAGTGCAGGTTACTAAGACAGAAGATGCTGAAAAAAAAAGAGAAGGCGATCGCAAAATGGCGATCACGAAAAAATGAGACCGCTTACACAGGTTGTAAGCTGGAGCCTCCGAATCAAGTCCCCTTTTCTGGTACCCCTACCCCTCTATTTATAGACGAGGGGGCTGCCCAAACGGGCAGAATGATAAACTACGGGCTGCCCGGGATACAGGAGAGCCGGGCAGGGAGAAGAGGTGCAAATAACAAAGATAAGGAAAAATGATCAGACCGCTCAAACTGACGATCTCCACTGTCCTGACCGCTTGGGACTTAGAAAATCCTGGTTTAGAAGGTAGCTGGCGGTCTGGGCGATCACACAAACTGAGACCGCTGCAACTGAAGAAATTGGCCAGTAAGAGGAGGTCGCGGGCTTTCTGGGCAAACATAATGCCCGCACATTTTTAAGTTGCACCTGGAACTTCGAAAATGTAATCTTTGACCGCTGAGATCGCGACCATCATTAATGCGGCTTGGTCTATAAATACCGGCTGAAAACTTCATTTTGCAAGACATTGAGGAACTCCACCATTCGAGCGGTCTTTGATAATTACGCAGGTGCGACCTTACAAAGATGACCATGCTTGATCTCTTAAAAGCTCTCCCATCGAAAGCAAACTCTCCTGGAAAAAAGGAGAGCGTTAGCTCAAGGAAAGGAAAGAAGGCGCCGAAAGTCTTAACAAAAGTGAGCACTTCAAAGGAGACCGCCCGATCTCCACTAAAGAAATCTGAGCTTCCTGAGAGCCTGATTGTGCCGGTCTCTGTTGCTTCTGATCTGTCTAATACTTCTTCAGATCCTGTATGGAAATTGCTTGACTTTTCCATTTCTTTTAATTGTCAGAAATCTATGGAGGTACTAGGTCAAACATCTTCCAAGCTTCCTGAGACCGCCTCCACCGAGATTATTCTGGCTGGGCTGCGCCAGAAGGGAGCTGAGGCCGAATCCTTAAGGCAGAAGATCGCTGACCAGGAGATCGCTGCAAGGGACAGGAAAAGGAAGAATACAAGTCCATCTAGTTTAACTTATAAGAGGAGCAGAAGAAATGAGGAAGGAGGAGATGTGACCGCCATGGAGGCGACCAGATTTTCTGAATCCATCGATCTGCAGGACTCCGCTGATTTTCAGAAGGTGAATGCCAAGGGCGATCTCCCCTTCCTTCCCGCGGTCTCAACCTTACCAAGAGAGGATGATTCTGGATTAATCGCCTACCTTGATGAGGTTTCTTCTAACAATTCATCTTTTTCATCATTGCAGGTGTTGGATCCCTTAGAGGCTTCAGCTCTCAGAAATGCCGCCGTTGATGAGGAGATCGCGGGCAGGGAGAAGGAGATCGCCGACGCAGTGATCAAGGCAAAAGAGGAGGAAAGAAAAAAGATAGAAATGGAAGAGATAGTGAAGAGGAGGAAAGAAAAAGTGGTAGAAGAGCAGAGGGAAAAAGAAGAGAAAGAAAAGGAGAAAGAAGAGAAAGATAAGAAAGAAAAGAAGGAGAAAAAAGAGAAGAAAAAGAGGGAGGACGAGGAGAAGAAGAGAGACAAGGAGAAGAAAGATAAGAAGGAAAAGGAAGAAGAGGAGAAGAGGAGGGAGGCGGTCAGAGTTGCTGAGGAAAAAGCGGCTCTGATCGCTGAGGAGAAGAAGAAAGAAGCGGTCAGGGTCGCTGAGGAAAAGGCGGCCCTGATCGCTGAAGAGAGAAAAAAGGTTGAGGTCTTGCAGACTTCGGATCAAAACGGTGAAGAGACCGTGGAGAGGCCGCGGATTGCCAAGGAAAAAACTGTGCTTTCTAGCGGTCTCCCGGATGATCTTCTCCAGGGAGATCGTTCGAACAAGGTTGCAGCAGATCGTGCGGCAGCGGCCTCGATTTCGCGAGCGGGTAAGAATAAAACGATTCTTCAGTCAGCTGAGTTCCCTCCATTTCCTACAGTTCATTTTGCTTCTCCTGAAAGAAAACACGGGATCGTTTTTATTGAGACCGACAATGCCTTCTTAAGTAACGAGGAATTAAAAAGGAGAAGAAAAGAGGGAGAAAAGACGCAGAAAAGAGATTTGGAAAGAACGGATCTGGAGCGCTTAAGAGGATCAGATCATCTTTCTTTGACCGCAGATCCCACGGTCACTAAAGATATCGGAAGAGCTTTACGTGACTGCGGTCTCGACTTTTTTCCAAGTACTCTTTCTGTTTGTTCAAAAAGCTTATCTGATCATATGTTTATGATTGAAATAATCCATCTCTTATGGCCGCAGATAACAAAAATGTTGAGATCGAGGAGGGAGAACTTCAACCCATTGAGATCACCCCTCAGTTAACCAACATCCTTAACCCCATGTTTGAGGATGTTCGTTCTATGCTGATGAGGGAGCGGACGCAGAATGATCAGATCCGTGATCTTGAAGAAAGACTGCGTTCCAATGAGAAGAGGATTCGTGAAGAATGCGATCTGAGGGTTGCCGAGATCGCGCGGGCTCTTAAGAAGGCTGAAAAAGAGGCTGAATACTATAGGGGAAAAGCTGCGGCGCTGTCCGCGGAAAATGAGAGGCTGAGGAGCGGTCACGGTAAGATGCTGATGCGACCGGGGGCCTCTAGCGATCATCCGGCGGAGAGACCGCAACCTGAGATTGTACTGATCCCCATGGAGCAGGTGGACAAGGAAATGTCGAAAATTCACCGGTCTGCAATGCTGGCTAACCACAGCCTGGTGTCGGTTATGGCCGCAGTGAACGACATGCAAGATGTCGCAGCTCATGTAGGGAGGAACAGGCCTCTTAGGAGATGAACATTAATCTTGAGACCGAGCGATCTCTATGTTTGAACAATATATCTTGTAATATTTTCACTGTTAGTCCCATATCTGTGGCTGTTTTGTTTTAATATTGTGGTTTTGATTTGTTAAATTTCGATCTCTTTATGCCTGGATTGTTTGTATTGCTGCTGTATTTTTTATTGATTGAGATCGCCTTCCATAGTATGCTTTCATATTACTTTGCATAGGTCGGGCGGTCTGATCATGTTTTAGCTGGGCGGTCTTCAAGATGTAATGATTACGAAATGACCCTTGGTCTTCTATAAATAGCTGTCTTCATGGTCTTTATTTTATGCCTTCTTGATTGCTCTATAAGCTCCGATCTCAGCGATCACTGAATATGGTGTCCGCTCGTGCTTCCTCTGCTACTATCTTCCTGAACGCCGATCACAAACAAGGACGTTTATCAAAGGATGAATACATTGAGTTTATAAAGAAATATATGATCCAAACTCAGGTGGTTGTGAGACCGCCAACTGAGCAAGAAAGGTTAAACTTTGTAGAGGAGAAGAAATTTATCATCCCCATCGATCACTTTGATAATGGGCTGAGGATTCCACTCCCTTGGGAATGGTTAGAGATTCTGGAATACTATGGCTTCGTGCTCGCCCAGCTGGCTCCGAACTCCATCGGTCTGGTTAATGTCTTCATCAATTATTTGAGATCGGAAAGAGTGAAATTCACAATGAATTTGTTCCGTGCAACCTTCACTGCGAAAATTTTGAAAGAAGGCAGAAAGAAAGAAGAATTTAAAGGATTGATGTATTTTTCAGCAGATGGAATAAAAATTCTGAACCTTCCTAATAAAATTTCTTTCTAGACAGAAAGATTCCTTGTCTTTGAGGGTGACCTTGGCGGTCTCAGGAGCTCACCCTCTCCGCGACCTGACAGCATTTTTAAGAAGATAAAGGCGGTCTCAGAGGAGGAGCTGAAGATTCTGGCCTTCTTGGCGGGCAAGAGGATCGATCTTGTTTATTATCTAGCGATCTGGCCCGAGATCGCCGAGATCACCCCTGCTGAAAGTAAATTTTTCTTGCGGTCTCGAACAATTTCCTTTTGTCTTTTGAATGTTTTTACTTAAAAACTCTTCTTTACTTTTAGCGAGCTTCGTGGTCCCTGCACTAGACCCTATCTCCCCAGCAGCAGAAGTTCTTACTCAGAGGGAGAGGAGGCTGAAGCGTGAGGCCGACGTGTTCGGCGTAACTTCTGAGACCGCCGAGCAAGTTTTTCCCTTGGTGGGTTTTAAAAGAAAAATGAAGGATATCAAAGGAAAGCCTCTCCTCAAATGGGCGGCCTCAGGAAATTCTGTGAAGGTATCCACTGATTTACCCTTATGGAGCGGGAAGGTGACCCGTCACGCATATGCGGTCACTTCAGCTTTGTACGGGAAAAAGAACACAAATGAGATATTAAATATTGAGACCGATGCGCTTCCCGACCTCTGCGCTCAAGTGACTGCTAGAAGTACAATCTTGAATCACCATATGGGGCGGTCTCTTTGCAGCGCTCTGGACGAAATAACTGCCTTGCAAGAAGAAAGAAGAGTGAGAATTTTTCTTATTTTATGAACGTGTTACTTGTGATCGTGCGGTCTGACATATATTTCTTTTGCAGCAATCTGAAAAAGCGGCTTACGACCCTGAGAATCCGGCTTTCCAGAGGGCTTTGATGCATCATATAAAAGAGACCGCCAACCAGGTGCTGGACGAGGTTCGTAACCGTGGTGGTTTTACTGAAGAGTATAAAGACGTCACATTTGCGGATCTCTTCCCTGACGCGGCACAAAGAATTGAAGAACAATCTATGACTGCTGAAGAGACCGCGGATGCTACTGAAGAATCCGCTGATGCTGCTGATGAGACCGCAGATCAAGAGGAAAATGTCGTGATTGAAGAAGAAGAGAGAGGAAGCCGCTATACCCTTGGTCTGGATTCCAGTTCGAGCTCGAGCTCTGGATCTAGAATTCCAGGGAATAGTTTAGAAGAACCTTCTGCAGAAACCGATTCTTCTTCTTCAGGCGAGCGGTCTTCCAAGAGATCAAAGAAAGAGTGAATTGTAATTTCCCTTTTTCCTTTTCGGAGGCCGAGCGGTCTTATTGTAATTGATATTTCAGAGTATATAAAATTTGATATCTGTTGGGTTTTGCCTAAGTGCATGAGTTTATTTTTGATGCATATATTGATTTGTCCTTCTGAATCTAAAATCGGCATTCGATCTCAATTCTTCGAGTTTAACATAATTCAATCATTAATGAACTTTAAGTAGCGATCTCTTGGAAAAGACACCAAAGATATGATCAGGAAATAATCTTATTCACAATAGTTTTGCGGTCTCATATTACACAGATCGAAATATAAGGAAACTACAAGACAATGATTTGAACGCATTAGATTCTGGGTGATCGGCGCCCAAAGGTCTTCCAGGAAATCCGTCTGACGATCCCTTGGTAGTCAAAGGTTATTTCTTGAAACAAGGAAATAACTCCTTATGAATTTTCATTTCAGCGATCACATTATATTCAGACCGCCCTTTTGAAGAAAAAGATCCAACTTCCATTTGATGAGAAACAGAGCATCACGATTATTCCATGTAACTTTGAGTAACAGGGAAAATTGAAATCTCGATTTTTGTTGAGACCGGGATGATTTCTATCAAGTTGGCATAGGAGACTCCTGAATAGCGACCTTAATTATCCTGAAAGAATTTCATCCGACGATCATAAACGATTTCATTCTTTGTAGGGAGGAACATGCGGTCTCATAAACTGCTGACCGCCCGATCCCAGTACGGGAATGAATAAGATCTTTATAGTAAGAAAAAATAGAAAAATGGATCTCGAAAATGACTTAAAGGGATAGTGTGGTCATGCCGCGGAGGCTATACCGACACTTCTTTTCTTAAAGGACCACTGAGTTTGTTGTAAATTTGCCAATCTAAGATTCAGGTGACGGTCATAGATGTTTCTTGCCGCCCCTTATCTAACCACGCTTCATCGAGTATTCGAGAGTTACAAATCAAAAAATGATCGGTAGGGCAGGTGTGGTCATGCCGCGGAGGCTACACCGACATTGCTTTCCCTGAAAGATCATTAAGATTGTAACAATGTCCTTTTCAATGCATGACAGAGCTGAGCCAGCCACCTAGACCTCCTTAAAATGCTGAGGTGTGCCAGATGTCAGCAAGGACCCGGTATCCCAAACTTCCACCGCTCGAGCTTGGCGAGTTACTGCTACACAGATTTGAAATCTCCCCGACATCTGTGGTCCTGGCAGAATTACACGTCGAGTTAACCAGTCGAGGGGGAAGATAGTAGGATCCGGCGATATCTCACTTGACAGGTTTTTGGCTTTTCAAAAATCAACTTATTTTTAAGATTTATCATCCAACACTTGTATTGCGAATGCCTTGGTGATACCTGCATGATGTTTAAGAAAAGAAGAGTGAGGATCAAGGAATGAGTGAATTAGGTACGAACATTTAAGAGAAGAAAAGCTTGAGATCATCTCCGCTCCAGGAATGGGGCAACTCTTCTCCTTCATAAGTTTGGAGATGGTAAGCACCATTTTTAAGCACATTCTTTACTACGAACGGCCCTACCCAATTTGGATTAAGCTTTCCAACTGAACCAGCCCTTGCTGCTGCATCTACCTTCTTCAAGACTAGATCTCCAACAGCAAATTCTTTGGTTCTTACATTCTTATTGAACAACTTCGCCATTCTTCTTTTCACCTCTTCCTGTCTGATGATTGCAGTATCTCTCAATTCCTCAATTAAATCGAGGCTGCATTTTAACTCTTCATCATTTTCTTCCATCCACTCGATTTGATTTTGTTGCGCCAATAATACTCTTGGGCTTTTCACTTCAAATTCTACCGGAATAAGGGCTTCGGAACCGTGTGATAATTTGAACGGAGTTTCCCCAGTAGCAGAACTCGGAGTTGTCCTCAAGGCCCATAAGACGGAAGGTAGTTGTTCTGCCCAGTTGCCCCTAACATTTTCTACCTTCTTTTTCAAGAGATTTATGATGAGTTTGTTGGCGGCCTCTACCTGCCCATTGCTTCTAGGATGATGCACGGAAGCGAAACGAAGCTCAATGCCAATTTGCTTGCAGAAATTAATAAGAGTTGAATTGTTGAATTGAGAACCATTATCCGTGATGATTGCCATTGGAATCCCGTGTCGACATACTATCTCTCCCCAAATAAAGTTTTTCACGGCTTGAGTGGTAATTTTGGCCAATGCTTTTGCCTCTATCCATTTGCTAAAATAGTCAATCATGACTATGATATATCGTCGCTGCCCACTTGCCATAGGGAAAGGCCCAATCAGATCCATTCCCCAAACTGCAAACGGCCATGGAGTTGCTATTGACTTAAGTTGTTGAGCCGGTTGATTTTGGAGAGGAGCAAACTTCTGGCACTTTACACATTCCTTAGCAAATTTGTCCGCATCCTTCCTCATCTGGGGCCAAAAATAGCCTTGCCTCAGAATTCTTTTCTCCAAAGTTCTAGCTCCAGAGTGACTTCCACATTCTCCAGAATGGACATCCTGGAGGATCGCCGGAATCTCTTCTTCCGAAACACACCGTGCTAATGGCGATAGAAAAGTTCTTCTATAAAGCACTCCTGCAACAAGATAATAGTTGGTCGCTTTCCGCTTAAACCTTTTTCTATCTTTTATTGCTGAATGGAAATCTCCAGTCGAAAAATATTGAACAAACGGATCTATCCAAGATGGACGTTGATCAATCTCCATGACCTCTCCTTCTTCAATCGTCGGGCGAAACAACTCCGAAGTTGTTCCTCCTGAGAGAAGCCCAAACTTTGCCAACTCGTCTGCTTCCACGTTCTCACCTCTTGGAATATGATCGATGGTAAAGCTTTTGAATTTTCCAACCTCAATTTTTACCAGAGTTAAATACTACTTTAAAATGCTATCTCTAGTCTCGAAAATCCCATTTACTTGAGAAGCCATCACCAAAGAATCTGTGAAAACTTCGACATCGTCAATCCCCAGCTCCCTGGCAAACTTGAGACCGGCTAGCAAAGCCTCATATTCTGCTTGATTGTTTGTTACTTGAAAATAGAACTTCAGTGCTTGATCAAGCCTTACTCCATTTGGGTTGATTAAGATAACTCCTGCTCCGGAAGAATTTTTCCCTGAGGCTCCATCCACGAAGATTTTCCAGGCAAGGGGCACTCTGACCCCCTTCTGCGACTCAACTTCTTTAGCATCCACCATGAAGTCCGCTAAGACTTGAGCTTTGATTGCCATTCTTGGAACGTAGGATATGTCAAACTCACTGAGCTCTATTGCCCACTTTGCCAATCTGCCTGAATGCTCCGGCTTCTCCAAGACACTCTTTAATGGAAGGTCAGTGACGACTAAAATCGAATGAGCTTGAAAATACAGTCTTAGTCTTCTTGCTGAAATTACGAGCATTAAGGCTAGCTTCTCTAGGATTGGATATCGAGTCTCTGCATTCTTCAAATTTCGGCTTACATAGTAAATTGGAAATTGTTTCTTTTTCTCTTCTCGGATCAAAACAGAGCTTATAGCATCGGCGCCAACTCCCAAATACAGGAAAAGATCTTCCCCTTCTCGCGGGCTTTGGAGTAGAGGAATTGACGTTAACTGCTTTTTAAGCTGACTGAAAGCATCATCACACTCTTGAGTCCACTCAAACTTGGCCCCTCCCCGGAGGGTCTTAAAGAAAGGTGCACTTTTATCCCCTGGCCGGGAGATGAATCGACTCAAGCCTGCCATTCTCCCTCCCAACTGTTGAACTTCTTTTGGGGTTTTGGGAGGTGGCATTTCCAAAATAGCTTTTACCTTGTCTGGATTGGGCTCTAACCCTTCTGGAGTGAGGAGATGACCCAAAAATTTACCTTTGTTTGCTCCAAAAACGCACTTCAATGGATTCAACCTCATATTGAAGGTTCGTAAGGTTGCAAAAGTTTCCGAGAGATCTTCGAGATGAGAGGAGAAGGATTTGCTTTTCACCAAGAGGTCATCGACATACACCTCAAGGTTCCTTGCCTTCTGACTTTTGAAAACTGTATCCATCATTTTTTGGTAAGTTGCTCCAGCATTTTTCAACCCGAAAGGCATCACGAGATAACAGAAGCAACCATCATTTGTGATAAACGAAGTATGCGGTATATCCGGTTTATGCATCCTGATTTGGTGATAACCTGAAAAAGCATCTAAAAAACTCATAAAAGAATAACCTACCGCAGAATCCACTAAAGAATCTATCTGAGGCAAGGGATAGCAATCCTTGGGGCAAGCTTTATTGAGTTTGGTAAAATCGACACACATCCTCCACTTTCCACCCGGCTTAGTTACCATTACAACGTTTGACACCCACTCCGGATATTGGATTGGTTGAATGAACTTTGCCTTCAGAAGCTTCTCTACCTCTTCACGGATAGGTTGAGCCAGAGTAGTTGCAACAGTTCTCTTCTTCTGCTGGACCGGAATGACGTTTGGACTAATGTTGAGGTGATGGCAAGCAACATCCGGATTCACTCCAGGCATGTCGTCTGCCGACCAAGCGAAGATGTCTAAATTTCGCAGGAGACAA
This sequence comes from Dactylorhiza incarnata, assembly GCA_033032865.1. NCBI lineage: Eukaryota > Viridiplantae > Streptophyta > Magnoliopsida > Asparagales > Orchidaceae > Dactylorhiza > Dactylorhiza incarnata. The sequence continues at coordinate 10,943,669 of JAWHQI010000033.1, read as the reverse complement.
GAGATGAGCTGACTCTTGTCGGCTTCAGATAATTCAGCGTTGATGGAGAGGCTCTTGCTCTCATCTTCCTCGCTGATCTGAACATTTTGAGTTGCTTGGGCAGGTTCCAAGCGGACTCCGTCTCTCGCATCCTCCACTTCTTCTGCGGTTTGAACTTGTTCAGGAACTTCAATGGATTCAGTCATCATAACTTCCTGGGGTGGAGAAGACATGATCATGTTGACCGTCTTTACATAGCATTCTCTAGCTTTCCTGGGGTCGCTCCTGATTCGATGTTGTTTGCCATTCAAGGCGAACTTCACCGCTTAATGATAAGTGGAGACAATGGCTTGATACCCGTTCAGAAAAGGTCTCCCGAAAATTGCGTTGTAGCTACTGGGAGCATCAACGACTATAAATTTGACCAGCCTTACTATTCCTCCATGAATCACGGAGAGGGTGACGAGCCCTTCAACTTCTTTCTTTTCTCCTGAAAAACCATAAAGAGGTCCTTCAGTTGGTAGGAGAGGTTTACCTGTCTTTAATGCCTCAAAAGCAGGCTTAAAAAGCACATTGACTGAGCTCCCCGTATCTACTAGAATTTTTTCCACCGTATAGTTTTCGATCACAGCTTTGATGACGACTGCATCATCAAAGGGATTCGCGGTCTGAGGAAGATCTTCATCTCCAAAGGTGACCGTCCCTCGAATCGGAGTCGAAGAAGTAGCGGCAACCTCTGACTGATAAACTCTCTTTAGACTTGCCTTTCTTGAGGACTCCGGGCCTGCACCCCCATGGATGCAGAAAAGGTTGCCCAAGGCACCCTCATCATTAGCATCTACACATTCGCTGGGAAAACCGATGTTGCCCAAATGGCCAACATCATCTACTTCCTCGCACTCCCAGTGGACTTCTGCTACCTCCTTGGCCTTGGAGGTTGAAGCTTTGGCAGAGTCATTCTTTTGAATGAAATCGCGGAGCTTTCCCTCCTTTAATAGTTTCTCTAAAAATAGGCGGAGAGCTCTACAATCCTCTGTCAAATGCCCTCTATCTCTGTGATACTCACAGTAGAGGGTTGGGTTTCTGGTTTTCGTATCAGAATTCAGCGGAACTGGCCTCTTAAAAAAGGGCTGTTTCTGGAGAACTTGCAGCACTTCATTCATAGAAACACCGAAGTCCATGAAGGACTCTTGGGATTCATTATAAAGTGAAGGAACGGGTAGAAGAGGAGGTTGAGCGTACTGGATCTGGTGGATGGGGGTGGCTTGCGGAGCAGGAGTAGCAGGAGTTTGAAGAAATGAATTTTGAGGTGGGAAAAATTGATTACCTCGGTTGAAGCGGTTGTTGCGGTAATTCTTACCTCTCGGAGCTGGAGGCGGAAGCTCTTGTTTAGTTTTCGAGGAAGATGGAGCAGGATAGAATCCCGCAGAGCCTTTCTGAGTGGCTCTGTTGGTCAGATTGCTCACATAGGTGGGGTTGTTGATCTCCCCTTCTATATAGCGATTGGCGATGCTGATCAGCTCCTGATAGGAGCAGGCTCTTTGGTTGTGACTTTGAACTTCAAAGGACCCTCCTGCAGGCCGCTGATCAAAGCCACCATATAGAGCTCGGGGTCCATGTCTCTGACCCCCAGGATCTCTTTCTGAAAACGGTCAACGAAATGCGCTGCAGTTTCGTTGTCCCCTTGCCTGATCTTGAAGAGGGTCGCAGGACCACTCTTCCTTTTCTTTGCTGTGGCGAACCTCAGGAGGAGCTCTTGCCTTAGGGCAGCAAAGCTTGGGATAGACTGACAAGGCAGCTTATAGAACCATTCCATGGCTGACCCATCGAAGGAGGTGACCATCAGCTTGCACCTCACTCCATCTGAAATGTTCCTGAGAGCCACGGCAGACTCGAAGGCTTGAAGATGACACATGGGGTCGGTCTCTCCCGTATACACTGGGAGTCGAGGTTCTCTGAACCCGTGAGGAATGGGATCCCGACGGATTTCATCGGTAAAGGGGGAGGGCTCCCCTAATTCAGAAGGCCCCAGAGGAGGTAAAAAGGAAGTAGGAGGAGCTTGAGGGTAAGCAAACCCTTCTTCAAAATTCAGGGTCTGAGCCGGAGGCCCCTGGGCTGCGGCTCGGAAGGAATTACGACGAGCGGCGAACTCCTCATGCTGAGATCGTTGAGGAGCTGCGGGCTGGAAAACGGGATGATCGCTATGGTGACCGCTTGCCACTCGGTCAGGAGTAGCGATCTGAGAGGCTTGAGGAAGGATTTTCTGGGAGATCGCGGCCAGAACCTAGTTCATGGCCTCAATCTGCTTCGCGGACTCCTGTTGAGTCCGGACAACTTCTTGTCGATCTCGAGCGGCCTCCTGCTGAGACCGCGTGATCTCTTGCTGAACAGCGGCAGCGTCCTGCCTAGCTCGGGCGGCCTCGCGAAGAGCCTGCTCTACGCGAAGCTCGAAGCGGCGCTCCATCGCCTCTAATGGATTGTGATCGGAAGGGGGAACACTGGGAGACCGCAAGGGACGACCTCTACGGCGATGAGCCATCTTGGAAGTCTAAGATTCACCTGTCAAAAAGGAAAGTATCTCCCCTTGTCAAAAAGAGAGCATCTTAAATACATCTCCCCCTGCCTAGTTTCAGGAAGACCTGGAGCTAGGCCCCTAGAAGAAGGGACTTTTGAGGAGGTAGGTGTTGGTGCCAAAAATGGTACCTCCAAAATTCACACTAAGAGGGACGGGAGAAAACTGCGAAGTGCAGGTTACTAAGACAGAAGATGCTGAAAAAAAAAGAGAAGGCGATCGCAAAATGGCGATCACGAAAAAATGAGACCGCTTACACAGGTTGTAAGCTGGAGCCTCCGAATCAAGTCCCCTTTTCTTGTACCCCTACCCCTCTATTTATAGACGAGGGGGCTGCCCAAACGGGCAGAATGATAAACTACGGGCTGCCCGGGATACAGGAGAGCCGGGCAGGGAGAAGAGGTGCAAATAACAAAGACAAGGAAAAACGATCAGACCGCTCAAACTGACGATCTCCACTGTCCTGACCGCTTGGGACTTAGAAAATCCTGGTTGAGAAGGTAGCTGGCGGTCTGGGCGATCACACAAACTGAGACCGCTGCAACTGAAGAAATTGGCCAGTAAGAGGAGGTCGCGGGCTTTCTGGGCAAACAGTAGGGAAGGATGCCATCTTTATATTACTACTGTTCCTGCAAAATAAAATAGAGATCAAGTGCAAAGGAACTGGAAAGAGAAGCAATTTTGGTAGGCATTCAGTTAAAATAAAAAGATTTGATTATGATGACAGATCAGAAATAAAAGCTTCATCAAAACTGGGTTCGACGAAAAATTGGTTTTTGTCGATCTCGGTTCGACGAACTTGATGACTTCGTCGATCTCCGTTCGACGAAAAACTTGATTTCGTCGATCTCAGTTCGATGGAGAATGGGATAAGTAGAAAACTTAATTTTTTTATCAGATTGAACCTCCATCTATCATTCCTAGCTGATTTGTAAAGAAAATATGTTTCTTCTCATCCGATGGTTTGGTGAAAATATCAGCTCTTTGCAAATCAGTATAAATGAATTGTAGGCAAATTTTATTTTTATCCACATTATCTTTGATAAAGTGGTGAATAATTTCTATGTGTTTAGTCTTACTATGGAGAACTGGATTTTGTGTTATAGATATTGCACTAGTATTGTCACAAAATATGATTGAATTATTTAAGTTGACACCATAGTCTAGGTGCTGATTTTGTATCCATAATATCTGTGAGCAGCAACTGCCTGTAGCTATGTATTTAACTTCAGCTGTTGATGTAGACACAGATGTTTGTTTCTTACAAAACCAAGACACAAGACTATCACCTAGAAACTGGCAAGTTCCTGATGTGCTTTCCTATCTACTCTGCATCGAGCATAATCAGAATCTGAGAATCCAGTTAATTCAAATTCTGATGTTGTTGGATACCAAAGTCTTAGATTAGGACAACCCTTTATATATGTCAAATTTTTTTTTAATTATATTAGGTGAGATTCCTTCGAGTTAACTTGGAACCTAGCACAAATACAAGTAGCAAACATTATATCAGGCCTACTTGCTGTTAAATAAAGTAGTGAGCCAACAATTGCTCTATATACTTTCTAATCAATAGGTTTCCCTGATTCATCAGCATCAACAACAGCATTTGAGGGCATGGGTGTTTTCATAGTGAAATCATCAGACATACCAAACCTTTTCACTAATTCCTTAGCATACTTGGATTGTGATATGAATATGCCATTAGGAGTTTTCTTCACTTGAAGATCAAGGAAGTATGATAGTTCACCCATACTACTCATTTCATATTTAGATTGCATCAAGTTAGAAAATCTTTTGCATAAATTTGAATTAGTAAAGCCAAAAATAATATAATCTACATATATTTGAACTAGTAGAGTTTGATTTTTATGTATCCTGAGAAATAGGGTTTTATCTAGTATGCCTCTACAGAAATTGTTCTCTAAAAGAAAATTAGCTAAGGTCTCATACCATGCTCTAGGAGCTTGTTTGAGACCATAAAGAGCTTTATTAAGCTTAAATACATAAGAGGTGTGAGTTGGAGAGATAAAACCTGGTGGTTGTTCCACATAGACTTCTTCTTTGATGCCTCCATTTAGAAATGCACTCTTTACATCCATCTAATATACCTTGAATTTCTTGAATGCAGCAAAGGCAAGGAAAATCCTGATGGCTTCAAGTCTTGCAATAGGAGCAAAAGTCTGATCATAGTCAATGCCTTCTTCATGTGAATATCCTTGGGCTACCAATCTTGCTTTGTTTCTCACTATATTGCCTTGATCATCAAGCTTGTTCCTGAAGACCCACTTGGTGCCAATAACTGGATGGCCTTTTGGTCTTGGAACCAAATCCCATACCTTGTTCCTATCAAATTGATTGAGCTCCTCTTGCATTGCAAGAATCCAATTTGGATCTTGTTCTGCATCTTTTATGGTTTGAGGTTCAATCTGGGATAGGAAACAAGTGTGCATCTGATTTTGGTGTAGTTGATACCTTGTTTGAACACCTGCTGAAATATCACCAATAACTTATGACATTGGATGATCTCTAACTGTGATGTGATCAACAGTTGGAGTTGGTTCAGCAATGATATCCACTTGGGGAATTTGTTCAGCTGTCACTTGATTTGAACTGTCAGTAAGATCTGGATGATCTTCTTCTTCACTGTCTTCAAGATTTTGTGTTGATGGAAGTGGTGATTCTTCTTTCTGTAGATCTAATCCATTGAGCTCTTCACATAGAGCTGGTACCTACATAGTATGTTTGGTAGAGGTGGTGTTCCTCTCCTCAAGTAATATATTAGTCTCATCAAAAGATACATGCATGGACTCTTCTATCTTAAGAGTAGATTTGTTGTAAACTCTATATGCTTTACTAGAAAGTAAATATCCAAGGAATATGCCTTCATCAGCTTTTGCTTCAAACTTCCTTAGATACTTCTTGTCATTGTTATGCACATAGAATTTACAGTCAAATATCTTAAAATAGTTAACCTTATGATGGCGCAAATCTCACACACCGCTATAGGCGGTAGCTCGACTGCGACACGAAACGGCAGTGTACCGATCGTTCAAGTAATAATATGAGGAAGTAAATCCCCAAGTATCGAATCTCTCAAGGAACACAGTAAGGTGGAGTTAACGTTCGAGGAAGGACTTGAGATCGAAGTCCTTTAGGTCGGATGGATTGCGGAAACGGGGGTTTTGGATTGTGGAAAATAAAGAGAAAATTCTATGAGTACTTCTATGCAATGCCGCTATGAAGTGCTTCGCTTGGCGGGATGGAGACTAGGCAGGCCTTGAGCGCGCTGCGTCGTAAGGGCGGATGGACGAGTAGGCAAGCGGAATCGAACTATGCAGGCCTTGAGCGCACTGCTTCGTAGGGCGAGTGGATTACACGGGCCGCTATGCCACGCTTCGCTAGGCGGATGGACGAGTAGGCAAACAGAGTGAGGGTCGTAAGCACCTCTTCAACAAGCACGCCACTAGCAATTGCTAGTGCGGCGATGAACATGACAGCAGGATGGAGGATGAAATTGGGCGCACCTCAAGCAACTCAAACAACAAGCATTTCACATAGACATGAATTATATAAAATACAAACAAGTTTGAGTGCAACTTCATCATAATAATGGCTCTAACTACATATACATCAATAAGAGAAGAATAAGGCAAGAAATCGACCGAATCTGAAGTCTCATTGTAGATTCACGGTTGGAATCGCCGGGTTGTCAATCCGCGTCCAAGCTCGGTCCGCAACTACGTCCGGGGTAGAGAAAGCTGTCACCACTCTCCAATGAGCCCGTCTTCTTCGTGTCACGATCCGGTAGAGATTGCAAACTTCCTCTTGCTTGATAGAGATGGCGGCTAGATCTTCCCTTGGAGCGCTAGGATGAAGGAGGAGGCCGAGAGGAAGCTCTGGCTCAAGGTTGGCGTGAAGAACAAGCCCGGAGCACCTCCATATGGTGGGCGGCGATGGATGGGGCGAAAAGCCTGTGGAAGGGGCGAAAACGGCGGAGCTGGGCGGAAAAACGGCGAGGATCCCGACCTAAATCGCGAGCAGGGCAATTTATAGGCGCTGGAATAAACAGTGCGCACGATCGTTGGCGCACGACCTGTGGTCGTGTGCACTATCATCCTGTGATCGTGCGCCTGCCTGGACGGAGCCTGCAAGGGGAAAAGATTATAAAATACAATGTTCGCACGACCAGTGGCGCACGACCAGTGGTCGTGCACGCTATCGTAAGTGGTCGTGCGATAAGGAAGACAGAACTCATAAAATGGGCGTTAAGTGCGCACAATCAGTGGCGCACGACCAGTGGTCATGCGCGATAGAGTCAATGATCATGCGCAGTGTTCCTGTACAGAAATGTATCGGGAACACCTGTACGACTCCTGTTCCAGCATACAACACCAATCAAGCCACTGAAGGTGGCACTTAACAATGCATGAAAACTAATAATGAAGATAAACAAGAAATAACACCAAAACGGGCCTAGAAGTGCACATAGCATGGAATAACAAATATGAGCTAAAACAGGGCTAAAGTGCAGTGCAAAGACTAGAAAATCGGCCCAGATGAGTCCATATATGTGTATATAATTGGGACTCATCACACCCCCAGACTTACCTGTTTGCGCGTCCCGAGCAAACAAATTCTACGCGAACGAGGAAAGAAAAGTAAATGGCTTAAAATTACAATACAGAGTACCATGCGAAGTCGCATGCTCATGTGCATAAGAAAAATAGTAGAGAAGATTTCTCATTATACACAAACAGTTTATATATTTCTAAAAGAGTAAAAGCATATTACAACCACTCAAAATGATGAACTACGGTGAATCATCCGGTCATGCATACGGAGAAAGTAAACTAAGCGCTGAGATGAGCATTGCTCAAGATTGGGGTGCCGGACAAACTCCACCGAAATCCATCGGTGTCGGCGACCATAGGCTCACCCGGTCACATTCTCTCCACGACACTAGATTGGTCCATAGCGTGAGTCGGTATGACTTTTAGGTTTTAATTGAGGCTTGGGTTACGGTGAGGTAAACAATGATAAACAAGAGGGCTTATAACACGCAACCCAAATGAGCTTTAATATAACTACCCGCGCACCAAAATCGAATGCAAGTGCACCACATCCCCAGACTTGGACTTTTGCAACATAGGTGTGTGCACCGCCTACTCCCAATACATAATTTTTCTACATGATTTTTCAATAAAACTCATTTTTCTTTTCTTTTTTCTCTTTTTCTTTTCATTTTTTTTCTTTCTATCTTCTTTTTCTTGTCTTTTTTTTCAGCAAAATTTTCAAATGAGCATATCCATAGATTCACATAATAAACACCACAATCAACGCCCCCCACAATGTAAATAAAACTACAACTAAAGCTCAGATTTGGGTGTGCGACTAGGTTAGGCTTTTAGGCTTTGGTGAGATAAATGTGGAGCTGAATCAAGAAAAAGGGTAGGCACGAAGGGGCTAGCAAAGGTAGACGATAGGCATGAAATAAAAAGTTCAACCGGGCCAAAATAATGGCCTACGTCATTCTCACGCACTAGAACTATCCTATGACAATGCTTCAAGAATCGCTTGGGGCAAGTTCTAGCCACCGAGAAAGTTTGTCCTTTCTCCCGACTCAAGCAATACGAGTCTAGAGATCGTTTACACACATCCTTATGCTACTGTTTGATTCCACCGGATTCACCATTTGAGTAGAGTAAACAACATTTACACTAATAGAGAAAAATATAAAACCATAAGTATAAAGAGAAATCTAATCTACATAAATTTCTATGCAACTGAGCACTCGACTAGGAGCACTACTGGAGTCAACATTTTACTCTGCTACATAGTCCTAAGCCATCACCTAGACTTTCCCAAATAAGTAGGAGAATTAAATTCACAACAGAGCAGGCAAACAGATGAGTACGCGCTCAAGTGGGTGCTGTGGTGTGCAATGAAGATGAACAATACTAAATAAATGAAATAGAAATACTTCTAGCATGCAATGCAATAGTGCACGTGCGTGGGCACACAGAACTACTCCCCCCCAGACTTAAACTAAACAACCCACATAATATATGACATGAAAATCAAAATAGGGCTAGGGAAAGAGAGTACCCAATGCTCAGAAATGAGCATACCAGAAGATTGGCGTGAAGCTAAAATGAACCGCGGCATCCGCCATCCAGAAGAAGGATACCTGCAGGGGTCAGCTCCGCAAAAACAAAAGAAAAAAGAAAACTGAAATAAAGTGCAATTAACTAAATAAAATTAGAAAAGAAATGAAAATGCAGGAAAAATTAAGATAACTACTGGGGTTATTGTCATCCCAGCACGACTTATTCAAAACTTTATAATATCTAGCTAATGGGAGTATGGAAGGAGAAGTGGGCAGGTAACTGGCCCAATATCTGTGTCGATAGAGGGTACCTATACGGAGAAAGAACAGTCACGCCTCTACCCGAATATAAATAAAACCTGCCCATCACAGGTAGAGGGAAAAGAAAGTAAGAAGAGGAGGAGGCCTGGTCCTCACTCATCTCACCAAAACTATCCTTGCCCAGCAAGGTATCGTCCACAGCGGCTCCGCAGGAGGAGAAGGCAGTGAATGAGGCTTCCTTAATGGAGGAGGGATCAACCTCCTCGCATAAAAGGACACGCTCATCATTGACTTGAGCACAAAGCTCCAAGTCCTCCTGAAGTACCTGTGAAGATTCAACCTACACAGGCTCGGGTGAAGGAAGGGGATCAAGAAATAAAGAAGACGAAGAACATAAATAAACATCAATCAGGGGAGTGATCCCGGTGTCACTCCCATCAGGTTGGAGAAGTAAAATAATGTTGGCATTGTCATCAATGCCGCAAGGTTCAGCGGGATCGACAGTGGCCATGCCCAAGATTTGGACTTCCTCCACCGGTGTTGAGGACAACTCCTCTTCACCGAGAAGGTTGTCCTCCTCCGTAGGAGCAGGCATAACACATAAATCGCCAACCTCATCCCGCGACACATCCTCAACAATGTCGTCAGAGATGAAAGTAGTATGCACAACAGGGAGAGGAGTAGTGCTCGGATAAAAGTCGAGCACCGATTCCTCACAAAGAATCGAATCCACCAGAGGTGGTGGATGCACATGGAGAATAGGCTCAGCAATGTCGGTGCATAGATCAGCCGCACATCCAGTGACCGTATCCATGCCATTCCCTTCAAGATGTGAAGGTGACAAAGACACATAACTGGATGTTGAAGGTGTGCCGCCAGAGTTAGGAGTTGGGACGATCCGGATATACTCAGCACAGTCCTTCAAGACATGATCAGTGCTCCGACAAAACCTGCACTGCCTAGCGGGCTTCTTTGGCACAGCGGGTGCTGAAGCCGAAAAGAAGTAAGACGGTAAAGGCTCAGCAGAGTAGCCATAAGACTTACGCGCACCATATGGAGTATCAGACGAAGTCGGTGCTCCATATGCTGGGCTATAAGACTTATGCCTACTATTCTCCATAGGACATTCATCACTAGAGTGGGAGGTAGCTCCAAACCAACGGCAACGAAAATTAAGATGTGCCCACATAGTGTGAAGATAATACGATTCAAAATAAAAATGCTATTGTGCAAAATACTACACCTAACAAAAATTACTAAAGCAACCTAATTAAAACAGGAAAATGGAATAAAAAACTAAAACAAAGAAATGCAATTTACAAATGGAAAGGCTTCTCTCTCAGGTTCTCCCTCTCCAGAAAACTCACACGACTGTGTTCCCCGGCAACGGCGCCAAAAACTTGATGGCGCAAATCTCACACACCGCTATAGGCGGTAGCTCGACTGCAACACGAAACGGCAGTGTACCGATCGTTCAAGTAATAATATGAGGAAGTAAATCCCCAAGTATCGAATCTCTCAAGGAACACAGTAAGGTGGAGTTAACGTTCGAGGAAGGACTTGAGATCGAAGTCCTTTAGGTCGGATGGATTGCGGAAACGGGGGTTTTGGATTGTGGAAAATAAAGAGAAAATGCTATGACTACTCCTATGCAATGCCGCTATGCAGTGCTTCACTTGGCGGGATGGAGACTAGGCAGGCCTTGAGCGCACTGCGTCGCAAGGGCGGATGGACGAGTAGGCAAGCGGAATCGAACTATGCAGGCCTTGAGCGCGCTGCTTCGTAGGGCGAGTGGATTACACGGGCCGCTATGCCACGCTTCGCTAGGCGGATGGATGAGTAGGCAAACGGAGTGAGGGTCATAAGCACCTCTTCAACAAGCACGCCACTAGCAGTTGCTAGTGCGGCGACGAACGTGACAACGGGATGGAGGATGGAATTGGGCGCACCTCAAGCAACTCAAACAACAAGCATTTCACATAGACATGAAATATATAAAAATACAAACAAGTTTGAGTGCAACTTCATCATAATAATGGCTCTAACTACATATACATCAATAAGAGAAGAATAAGGCAAGAAATCGACCGAATCCGAAGTCTCATTGTAGATTCACAGTTGGAATCGCCGGGTTGTCAATCCGCGTCCAAGCTCGGTCCGCAACTACGTCCGGGGTAGAGAAAGCTGTCACCACTCTCCAATGAGCCTGTCTTCTTCATGTCACGATCCGGTAGAGGTTGCAAACTTCCTCTTGCTTGATAGAGATGGCGGCTAGATCTTCACTTGGAGCGCTAGGATGAAGGAGGAGGCCGAGAGGAAGCTCCGGCTCAAGGTTGGCGTGAAGAACAAGCCCGGAGCACCTCCATATGGTGGGCGGCGATGGATGGGGCGAAAAACATGCGGAAGGGGCGAAAACGGTGGAGCTGGGCGGAAAAACGGCGAGGATCCCGACCTAAATCGCGAGCAGGGCAATTTATAGGAACTGGAATAAACAGTGCGCACGATCGTTGGCGCACGACCAGTGGTCGTGCGCACTATCATCCTGTGATCGTGCGCCTGCCTGGACGGAGCCTGCAAGGGGAAAAGATTATAAAATACAATGTTCGCACGACCAGTGGCGCACGACCAGTGGTCGTGCGCGCTATCGTAAGTGGTCATGCGATAAGGAAGACATAACTCATAAAATGGGCGTTAAGTGCGCACGATCAGTGGCGCACGACTAGTGGTCGTGCGTGATAGAGCCAGTGATCGTGCGCAGTGTTCCTGTACAGAATTGTATCGGGAACACCTGCACGACTCCTGTTCTAGCATACAATACCAATCTAGCCACTGAAGGTAGCACTTAACAATGCATGAAAACTAATAATGAAGATAAACAAGAAATAACGCCAAAACGGGCCTAGAAGTGCACATAGCATGGAATAACAAATATGAGCTAAAACAGGGCTAAAATGCAGTGCAAAGACTAGAAAATCGGCCCAGATGAGTCCATATATGTGTATATAATTGGGACTCATCACCTTAGGCCTTTTATTCTTAAGTAATTCATAAGGAGTTTTACCCTTAAGTTTATTTATCAGGCTTCTATTCAACACATAATTTGCTGTGTTCACTGCCTCTGCCCAAAAAGAGAGTGGCAATTTTGCATCAACAAGCAATGTAGTTGCTGATTCAATAAGTGTTCAATTTTTCCTTTTAGCTACCCCATTTTATTGAGGAGTTCTAGGAGCAGAGAAACATTGTCTGATCCCTTCTTTTCCACAGAATTCTCTCATCAGAAGAGATTCAAACTCAGTGTCATGATCACTTCTGATCAATGCAACTAGAGTAGAGTACTCAATCTTGATGGAACTGAGAAAGTCTGTCAGAACATAGAAGGTGTCAGACTTATTCCTAAGAAAGAACACCCAAGTGAATCTTGAGAAGTCATCTACAATCACTAGAGAGTAATGCTTCCCTCCTAGACTTTGTATAGTATTAGGTCCAAAAAGGTCCATGTGCAGTAAGTACAAAATCCTAGGTGAATCACTCTTGCATAAAGATTTAAAACTACTTCTAGTTTGCTTACCTAATTGACAAGCCCTGCAGAGTCCTTCCTTCTTGTATGAACCAGAAGGCAGTCCTCTAAAAAGATTATCCTTAGAAAGCTTAGATATAGTTCTAAGGTTAATATGTCCATGCCTTTTATGCTATAATTCATTTATTTTACTTATAGAATTGAATAAGAAAATATTAGAATTGGTAGAGTCAAAATTGACTAAATAAATGTTTCCATATATAATACCAGATAATACATTGATATTTTTATTATTGGTAATAAAACATAAGGAATGGTTAAAAGTTACCTGATAACCTTCATGACATAACTAGCTTATGCTGATGAGGTTGTGTTTGAGTCCCTTGACATAAGCTACTTCCTTGAAGGTAACTGCTCCAACTTTGATCTGACCATAGCCTTTGGTTTGTCCACAGTTGGAGTCTCTAAATATCACCTTGCGTCCAAGCTTTGCTTTATAGTTATTCAGGTTGGCCTTATTTACTGTCATGTGCTTTGAACAGCCACTATCCAAATACCAATGTTCATTCTTGCTTGGATAGTTGTGTACCTGCAAAACATAAAAAATAAACTAGTTGTTCTTGACCAAGACTACCTTTGGTCCTTTTGACTTTCCACAAAAATCTATAATAAAAGACATTTCAGGTTGATCCTTGTAACCTTTTGGATGATATCTCCTTGGAGGAATTATCCATTCAGTGAAAGGATTGAAAGTATGTGAAGAGTAAAAATTCTGTAGATTTTCTGTATATTTTCTGTTCGACGAACTGGGCTGAGTTCGTCGATCGCCGTTTGTCAAATGGACATGCTTTCGTCGAGCGCCATTTGAATAATGACTATACACGAAATCTGTCTTCAGAGTTCATCGATCTCCGTTCGACGAATTCGTCTGATTTCGTCGAGCTCCGTTCGACGAATTCTGTTGAATTCCTTTATTCTTAACAGTCTTGCTTGAAATGTTTTTATTTCCATCTACAACCTCTTTGCTCTTAGCAGAAATGAATTTTATAGGCGTAGATAGTATGTTTTTCTTAATCAGAGGTGGCTCACTTGATGATGCACCCAAGCCGAGTTTGCCACTTAATCAAGCATTTACTGTGCTTGTAATGTCCATCAGTTTGATGCTTCTCCCATTTAGGGATTCTTCAAATTTCTTAGCCTCTATAGTTTATTCTCAATGAGAATAATATGTTCTCTAGAGGCAGCCAATTCTTTCTTAAGAATAGCATTATCTTCACTTAATTTGTTCATTTCAGCAAGCTTATTTCTGAGAGTGATTATTTCCTTCTCAGATTTTATTAAGTTTAAGCAAAGAACCTTGAATTCATCTTTGAATTCAATTGAATTGAAATCAAAATTTGAGATTACCTGATCAACATCATTGTCAGCTTCTGATTCTGATTCTTCTTCATCTGATTAGTTTGCTGAGGCATTGACAGCCATCATGCAAAAATTCTTTTCTCCTTCATCATCTTCATCATCAGAAGAGCTGGGTGAAGATGCACTTACTGACTCACTGCTTGAGTCCTAAATGGCCATCAAGCACTGATCATTCTCCTTTGATTCTTATTCATCATCAGAAGAACTGGATGAAGATTCTGACCCAGTTGCACTCCATGTTTCAGCTACAAATCCTCCTCCCTTATGCTTGTGCTTGTGAGAGGAAGACTTGCTGGAGTGCCTCTTGTCTTCTTTATCTTTTCACTTCTCCTTCTTCTGATTCTCTGGACATTCTGGCAGAATATGTCCAGGTTTCCTGCAGCCAAAACAAATAATTTCTTTAGAATTTGACTTGTCATACCTTGGCTTTTCCCTTGATCTGGAGTCTTTCTTTCTGAAGTCCTTCTTATCCATCTTGTAGAACCTTTTGGCTAGAAGGCTCATGAACTCCATATCTCCTGAAGCCTTTTCTTCTTCTTCAGTAGCTTGGAAATATGTATTCTTCTCCTTCTTGGATGCTGAAGATGAAGTTGATTGTTCAGCTTCTCTAGACTTGATAAGCTGCTCATAGGATTTGAGTTTGCCTAACAAGCTCTCAGTTGAGATCTCATTAAGGCTTCGGGCTTGATTGGCCAGATCATAGAGTCCCATGTGCTGGGGAAGTGCATAAGGATCTTATCATTGATCTCAGTGATAGAGATCACTTTGTCTAAGATCTTCAGCTCATTAATTATGAGGCTGAGCCTGTTATACATATCAGCAACTGTCTCAGATTCTCCCTTTTTGAAATTCTCATATTGAGAAATGAGGTGGGATCTTCAGTCCTTTCTTTCATCAGCTGATCCTTCAACCATATTGTTGAGTGAGATCCATATCTCTCTTGCATAAGTGCATTTCACCACTTTTTGAAAAATGTCATCAGACATTGTTTGTGCTAGAATGTTCATTACTTTTGCATCTGCACTTCTCTGCTTCTTCTGTGCTTCTGTCCATTCAGGTGGTGGAACAACATTATTGTTGGTTGTGGTTTCAGCACTTGTTGTTGCTGTAGGTGTAGGAGGTCCTATCAAAATTACATTGAAAATTTCTTCATCAATAGAGTTCTTGTACAATCTAATCCTTGCTTTCCATAGTGCAAACTTATTGAGATTGCACATAGGAGGTCTTGTGCTAGAATATTCTTTGTTCTGTGCCATGAGTTTTTAAGAAAATAAAACTCTAAAATAAATTAAGATCTAATTGATCTTTATGATTCAGGTGTTAGCCTGTAAATAAAAATCAACCACCCTCTGATACCAATTGAAAGGCAATTTAGTATCAGTTGAAAGTGATTAATATAATCAACCTTGCTTTGATACCAATTGAAGGAGAGTTTAGATCTTAATATTACTCTAGAGGGGGGGGGGGGGGGGGTGAATAAAGTATTAAAAACTTTTCCTTTAATTTTATAGCGTAATTAAATTAGTGATATATATATGTGTGTATATTGAGTGAGTAATAAAAACAAACACAAAGAAGGCACACAACACAACAACACAGAAAATTACAAGCACAGAGACATAAGGAATTTTTATAGTAGTTCCCCAATAAACCAGGGTACGTCTTCTCTTCTACCACACTTGGTAGGATCCACTAGGTTTTTGATCAGGTGCCCTATCACCAAGGGGTTTTTGATCAGGTGTCCACACACCAAGGGAGCTTTTGATGAGGTGCTCTAACCAAACCACAGGTTTTTGTTCAGGTGCCCTGCCACCAAGAGGTTAACTTTTGAAGGGAGTTAAAACCTTGTACAAGAGGGGATAAGAAGGGTTATGGAATTCTTCTCTGTCAAAATTCTGAGAGAAGACTCTAGTGGATGTTGATATTGTAAAGCTCCTCTGTCTGATTGAGATTTGTTGACAGCTTGAGAATGGAGCTTTCTCTTGAATCAAATGATCTGAGAGAATGAATTCTTCAGATTATTGTTGCTCTTTTGAAGATCTGAACTTGCAGCAGATATCTGAGAGATGGTGTTGATGTTCTCAGTGAATAAGGTGCTGCTAGAGGAAGAAGAAGATGATCTGTTAAACTTTGTTCTTCTTTTTCTTCCTGTAACTTTCTGAAGAATAATATTCTTCTCTGTCGGTTGTTCTTCTATTCTATATTGCTGTACTGCTATTCTGTAATGTATTCTGTCGTGAAAAACTGTAAGTCCTAATGATACTGTATATCTTCTTCCTTCTTCTTTTTCAATATCTTTCTGATTTTAAAATCAAATCAATAGAATAAGGAATATAATTAATCTGGGAACCATAAATCTGACACGCCATATATCTCTTTCCTTTTCCATGAATATGTCCTTTACAGTTACAGTCAACGACTATAATCTTGAAATAATAAAAAGAAATATATTATCCTTACTTATGTGGAAGAATAGATCCATTGTTGGAGACGATCTGAGTTCAGAGAATGAAATAAGAATAATCTTTCTGAAATTCTGAACTGAAATAAGACATTTCTTCGATCTGAACAAGTTTTGTCGATCTCAAGATTTTTGTCAATCTCAATGTTGAGTTCGTCGACTGCTGAGACGGGATAATATCGTCGAGACGCTGAGACGGGATAATATCGTCGAGACGCTGAGACGTGATAATATTATCTAAATGCTGAGACGGGATAATATCGTCGAGACGCTGCGACGCTGAGACTGTTCGTCGACCACAGAATGTAAGCCATTCATCGAACCCAGGAAGGCATTTGTCGAACCTAAGAAGGCGTTCGTCAAACCCAGAGAACTTGAATAATTTCTTGAGTTCTATCAGCCTAAACTCTTGACCCATAGACTGTACATTGGGGTTAACTTGATCCTAGTCAACAGATAGTGATCCTAGCCCAACTCAGTAATAGGGTTGTTCCAACAAAGACATTGTCGAAGCAATTGATCAAGCCCTATAGACCTTGCTCTCTCACTTCAACTCCCTCTATCTCGATTTTTCAAAAGACTATTATAGAAAGATTAGTGCTCAACATAGAAAGTTAAAGCACCTTGCTGCTCAAATCAAAGACCTTGATGAAAAAGTAAGGTCGGTGAGTTTGCCTGCTGATGCTTTTATATCTTTGTTCAACGATATATAATAGGGGGAGATGTTTGTTAGCAAGCCTCCTCAAGATTTAGTGTACAAACCTCCTCAAGACTCAGTGTACACGACAACAATCCCACTCTCCTTTATCTCTGAAGGGGAGCAAGCCATTACCTCTAAGCTGCAGCCTGAAGATTCAATAACTCAGGGGGAGCCATCCCCTCCAAGAATCCTGCCTTCAACACAGGGGGAGTCATCGATTCAAGGGGAGATTCCTATAATCTCAGATTATCAGACATACCTAAAGAGTTTGCAAGAGTTCCATGAAGACATTGAGCCATCCATTCCTGATGCACTAACATTCAGGGTTTCTTTTGAAGAATCCAAAACAACACCTTTTATAGTCAGGGTGGCTGATCAGGACCTTGTAACTGCTTCATATGATCCAGCTCCAGCTCAGCCTCCACCTGATCCTATTCCAGCAGCTAAGCCAATTCTCCTAGCACCTCCATACAGAGGAAGACCTCCATACAGAGGTAGAGGAAGAGAAAGAGGGGGCAGAGGAATGCTGCCAATCTGGGAAATGTATGCAAAAGAACAAAGGAAGCAATTCAAAAAGGACAAGTCCTATCATAAAACATATGAGAGGATTGAAATCCCAGAGAACGGAATGAAAACATATAATAATCCAAAACTTGACAAAGCTTTAGAGGAGATTAGAGAAAGAGATATGTATGAGTATGAATCCTCTCAAAGAGAGATTGAAAGAAAAAGAAAACTGAATATTGAAAGGCTAAAGAAGGTTAAGGACTTTGTGGAGAAAGAACAACTCATGGAAGCAATCAAAATTCCAAGCACACTTTTTGACCTTACAAAGTATACTGCAAGAAATCCTCAAGCCAAAATGTTGGAAGGAATAGGGAAACTTCATAGAGGAGGTATTGGATGTGATCCAGAGGAAGCAAAGCAGCCACCCCAGAAGAAACAGAAAGCAAAACAGCTACCTGTAAAGAAAAAGAAGATTAAATTCATGGCAGCTTCAGCTTCTGGAAAACCACAATCAATTTTTATTGTACCAAATCTTGATGCAGATCCTGGGTCAGATGACTTAGATTTGGAAGACATAAACCTGATGACTGCTAAAGTTCTTGTTCTGGGCTTCAAACTTAAAGATATTCATCCTGAAACTGAAGTTGATCTAGAAAAGATGTTCAATGGACATGAGAGAATCCAGAAGAACCCAGAGAAAGCCACACCAATAAATTTTAAATATGTGGAGAGGAAATTCAGAAAGGTCTATGAGGCCTTATCTACTTCTCTTAAGGGAAGAAAGTAGACTATTCCTTGGGTAATTTTGATAAACACTTACTTATATTAATAAGAAGCTCTTATGTTTACCCGTCCATTCATTTATGCCTTTTATTGTGTATATTGTCTTGCATGTATTTCTGTTTATATAAAAGAATATGTAAATCACTTTAAAAAATGTGTAAAATTTGTTAAGATAAATAGGGGGAGATTGTTGGGAAAAACTCTTTGTGATTTAACTTAACAAATTACGTATAAGTGATTTTACCTCTTAGGTTTATTACCCACATTGTATAGTAAGGGTAAGCTGGTCATTAGATTTCTTAGGATGTCACACTCAACTTAGAGTGTCAGGGCCAAGTCAAAACAATCACAAAACAAGTTAAGTTAATACTTGCATCGAATAAAAGTTGACGCAACTTCGATTGGATATCGACGTAATTCTGACTAGAAGTCGAAGCAACATATTCAGCCTATCGAAGTATAAGTCACGTCGATGCAACGTCAAAAGGATCTCGACGCTGGAGGAAGAGCCAGTCAAATCTATCCGTGAAGTCGACGCAACGTCGACTACAATTTGACGCAAAAGTTAAGAGATCAACTTCAATGCTTCAACTTGGCGGGTACGTCGATAAGATATCGACGTAACATTGATATCTGAGTTCAGCCAAAGCTAAGAAGAAATTCGAAGCAACGTTGATAAGAACTCAGAGGTGCATCGACATGAAGATTGAAGAAGTCGACGCATTATTAAATACAGTCTGAAAAAGAAAGTCTTTCCAGCTGTCTCTCTAACACCTTTTCATAAGGACCACCAGATAGAAAAAAGTTCTCCAACGGCTCGTTTGTTTCCAAGAAATGAATGAAGCATTCCAGAAGGGCAAAAGCATTCTTGGATTGTTTTTCAAATATGATGGACGGGTCGGGAACAAAAGAAGAAAGAAGAATTAATGTACCCAATCAGAATTCCTTCTGAGGGCTGTACAAAATTAGAAAGAAATTCAAAACTCAATGATGGACAATAAGCAGAGAAGAGAAGAAAAAGATAGAGCATTCATTACAATCATCTGGGCTGTCGATTAGGGTTGCCTCTTCTTCTTCCTCCTTCAACTCTAAGAGACATATACATCAATCAAGTGCTCTCTCTCTCTGCATAGGAAATATACAGGGCTGCTTCTTCTTCTACATCTCACAGCAGCCAGATTACAAGAAGCTTTCAGAGAAAAGGATCTGAGAAACATTGTTGGAACATGCTTTTCGCATCTCTTGGTTGGACAATAACAAATCCTATTGCATTTGATCATACTTGTTTTGTGTTTATAGTATGCAGGATTCAGTGCTTTCAAATCTCCATGGAAATATGTTTTTTGTTACTATCGCGCAGCGTTAATACTATCGCTGGCGCTAGCGTTCGTTCGACGAAATTGAAGCTGCGTTCGACGAACTGGAGCTCGACGAAATGAAAACTGCATTCAACGAACTGCATGCTCTACCACGGCACTCGACGAAATGCACGCTTTACCACGACGCGCTAGAACTACTGCTGGCGCTAGTATTAGTTCGACGAACTGAAAGCTGCGCTCGACAAAGTATGAGGCCAGCTCGACGAAGATGCTGTCCGATGAAAAGAAATGTGCTCTACCGCGTAGCGTTAGCACTATCGCTGGCGCTAACAGAAATGGAAACATTTGATGAGAAGGAAATAGTGGAGAAAAAGGAATGTCGACAGCTCGCTATGTTTGGCATGTACTATCGCGGCGCGTTAGGTGTAATGCCCGGCGGTAGCTTTTGGAAACATCCCGTCTGTAGTTGATTGACGAGCAGATTTGGAAGAAGATGATATTGGCTGAAGGAAGGAAATCTCGCTAATGCGGGGCATTAGCGGTACCGCAGCGTGCTAGTGTTTGGCGCTCAGAATATTGCCTAAACTACCATGATCCGTGTACTTCATTACCTTATGTGGATACCGCGGGGCGATAGTACTACCGCAAGCGGTAATGGATGAATCTATAAATAGATGCGCGCCTCCTCCGTTGTTGCTTGCTGATACGAAAGGAATTGAAGCCAGATATTCAGAGCTCTCGTGAGAGCCTTCTTCAAGCAGCCGAAGAACTCCGTCAACATTCATGAACTCAAAGAACTTGAAGACCAATACGATCGCATCTACATCGACATCAAGTTCTACTTTTGAGGGAGTTTCTAGTTTGTGTCTTGTTTTACTTTTCAAATTGTAATCTTTATGTCTTGTGTTCGGTAGAGGAACTCGTCACACGGCGACTAGGGTCTTGCAGGGACTAGGGGAAATTTGTCACACGGCGACTAGGTCTAGGTAGGACTTAGGGAGGAATTCGCCACACGGCGACTAGGTCTAGGGAGTAGATCTAGGGGGTTCTCGAGGCCTTTCTGGTGATAGATTGGCTAGAGCGGCTTGAGGCTGTATCTGGGGAGAGATCGACTAAAGCTAACCGGTTCGTGGGGATACGAGTCGGTATAGAAAACAAAAAGGGTTTTCATATTATTTGCTTTGATTTCTAGCATCATTGAAATCAGATTTTGTAATCAATTTTATAAATGATGATCATGTCTTTTCTTGTTTAATAAAATTGATTTCATCTTTAATTTCATGATCTCTTTACTTTTGATTTAACATTACTTTGAACAAAAAATATCAAAAAAATTTCTATTAAAGTTTAAAGTTTTTGAAACCCTTATTCACCGCCCCCTCTAAGGGCGCCTACAGATCCAACAAGTGGTATCAGAGCTAAGTTATTCCAAATCGGCTTAACAATCGGGAATAATGGCGTCTCTTGATCATGATCTCGCTTCTACTAGTGTGGAAAATTTTAATATAAATGAAAAAGTATTATCACCACCTTTATTTATGGGCAAAAATTATAAAGGGTGGAAAACATTAATGAAAAATTTTCTTATGGCCTTAGATGAAATAGTTTGGAATATTACTATTGAAAAACCACCTAGCGTACTAACTAGAAACGAAATTGTTTTAAATGCTCAATTTATGAATAGTATATTTTGTGCGTTTGATCAAAATATTTTCAAACTTATTTATACGTTACCTACCACATATGAGATTTGGCATTTTCTTGAAAGAACTTATGATTCTCCTTCTATAGGTATGGAACAATCGCAAGAACCGGAGAATATGTAAGCTTGCACAAGCCTTCAAGAATGCTCCTCTCATGATGGATCCATGAAGTGCATATCAAGTGAAAGAGAAGAAGAAGTACTATCTTCGGAAGAGGAGTGCAAAAAAGATGTCAAAGAAATGATATGTTCAAATCGTGCCTCTCCCGAAAGTAATGTAAGGAAATCAAAATCTCCTATTTTTTGTACTTCTATTTCTACTTTACAATTGCTGCAAATTACTAAACATAAGATTAAGAAACTAAAAATGGATAATGCAAAACTACGTTTAGAAAATAAAACTTTGAAAACAAATGTGAATATAGAATCCAAAAATGAAATGTTTGTATCTCCATCATGCTCTTCATTTGAAAACTCTATATCTTTTTTTTATTATAATAATATTTAAGAAAAAATCAAGGAACTTGAAAAAGAGTTTACGTTAGTAAAAGAACAAAATAAAAATTTAAGGTTAGAAAACTCTTCTCTGAAAAATAATTGTGCTAAGTGTAATGACTATAAAATTGAAATTAAAGAGATGGATGAAACATTTGATGAATATATAAATAATTATAAAAATCATATTGATTCTATTGTATCCACTCTTAAAAATAGCACAATAGCCTATAATAAAGCTAGACATAATCTTAAAGTTATGAATTATGAATTGGAAACTAAAGTCAATTTGCTTAAGGAAATTATAAAGAAAAATTCTCAACACATAAATCAACAATTTCAAGCAAATTCCAAAAGCAAGTTAAATGTGAATTTTCATAATATGTCTAAGCCTAACAAAAGAAATGAAAAATATCAAATGCTTGAAAATGAAATACCAAATCATTATCATTTACAAAATCATGTTTCTCCCAACATAAAATTAAATGTTCACAAATTTCCTATAAACAATGTTTTACAAAATCATCATGGAAATTTGAAAAATAAAAATAATGTTAAACCAAGATTTGAATGGAGACCCAAAGCTAAAGATGAAACACAAACTCAAATCAAAAGAGCCCATTCAATCATATCTCCCCAAAAGCAAACACGTTGTATTTGTGTACTCAAAGGAACCGTCACACCCGGTCCTCTTTGGATACCTAAATCTCTCATTCATTAGTATTCAATCCTTTGCATGAAGTAGAAATCAATTAAAAAATAAATTATCAATTCTCTACTTCATGATATGCTTTATTGTCTTTTTGTTTTTGCTCTTATTTGTTTGAGCCATCATGATAAGATCACGTTACATAACTGGTGATATGTTTTCACATATTAAATCAAAATTCATTAATACTAAATTGAAATAGCTATGATAATGCCACATGATAATTTAACTTTTCACATGATAATGTCAAAACAAACTAGAATAATTATCAAACTATAAAAAAAATTCCATGACCATGCAGGAGATTCTTAAACTATTTCAGCAAGATAAGCATAAAAGAACACTTAAACAATGCCATAAATTAGTCCGAACAAAAAAAATATAGATAAACCAATATAGTATGCTGATACTAACGCCAACGCTAGAACTAGCGCTACGTGGTAGTAACAACAGTCTGTTTTGTTGTCTCTGAAAACCTGCATTAATTACAAAAATGAAAATAAAATTCATTCTCCTACTCTCCAGCCCCCATACTGCAGCTCTCTCCTTCATCACCTCCACGACGTCTCCAACGAACCGATCATCGTGGCTGCTCCTCTTCTGGACTTTCCTCTCTTGGTGTTGATGGAGTTAATTTAAGTGCCACCATTATCTTCTGTACCATCTTCTCAATACCAGATATCTTTTTCGACATTCTTGTTACCTTCCTATTGATGTCCGCTCCCTGCTCCGCTAGCTCCTGTAGTTCTCGCTGGGTCTCTCTCATTGACCCACCTCGTCGAACTGGAGGTTGTGGAGATGAACCCCTTTCTTGACGTGGAGGATGAATTGATAGGGTAGATAATCTGGCTGGTCGACAATCTAGATGATAAACCTCCCTATTGAGAGACCGGCATTTCTTGTATACAATTTGTTAAATTACTCCTCCCAAAGGAAGAGTATTCAATCGTTATTGCCGTGGATCTTTCAATTTATATGTATATCGGATCATAGTTAATAGGAGATCAGCCATATCAAACTGAATGTTTTCTAAAATATGGTAAGTGACCATACTCAATTGCGATGTGATCATCCTTGTATCTCCCCCTTTATCATGATCGTACGCCGTAGGATCTCTTGGATAATATATGCATCGGAAGTTAATGTTGTAACCGATGAAATCAAGTCCTCCACACTTTCTTGACCATGCAACACTTCATTTATTCGAGTCCAGTTCTGAAGTGTTCGGAACCTCTCTACAATATCCAAGAGATTATCACTCCACACTAGACCAAACTCCTCACGTAAATCATCATGAGTTATTACTACGTCATGACCCTATACATAGGAACGTACTCCTCCTTGGAGACCAGTCTGAGCCGGATACTCCAATCTCATATAAAATTCCCTTACTAAAATTGAAGAAAAGTTATCAACGATGATCACTGAGAGAACACCTGCATCAGCTAAATATTCATATATATGTGCATGAACGGGTAATTCTACCCCCACCGTCATTGCCACTCCGATGGTAGCATCCTCAATACTGAGAAATATAGTTCCACCCTCTCGATTCCGATCTACATTTGATCGTCGAGCGCGACCACTGGAGGAAGCCATTATCAAATCTGAACCAAAATAAAATTGAAGGAAAAACATCAAAATCTGGACAGGAGATTACATCAAAATCGGTACAGGAGAGTTACCGCGGCACGGTAAATTCTACCGCCGTGCAGTAACTGACGAAACTACATTTCGTCTTCCTCCTTCGAATCCACCAAAAATCCTCCTAATTATTTCTGAAAAGGCTCAAAAATTCCAGATCTGAGATATTTTAACTAATCTAACATGAATACTCAAACAATAACTCATTGATCTACCAAAATGACTTGAAAAATTTGTCAAAAATGCTCCTATGACTACATTGCCATGAAATTTCTTCAAATCCACTAGATCTTAGCTTGAATCACTAACATGAACCATAAAAGAAAGTAAAATAACAAAAGAAAATCCTTACCTACTTCTATCGCCGGCGGAAGTCGAAGGAAAATATGAGATCCAAAACCCTTGACCAAATGAGATTTGACCAGGTCAAATCCTTTTATTTCACGTGGCTAACGCGACGCGGTACCTCTATCGCTGGCGGTAGCGCACCTTTTTCTATGGTTGTTTATTTTCTCGACCAAAATTTGTATTTTCATGACCAAACATATCTGATTTCTGTATTAAACTGCATTGTCATTAATCCACACAACTATTTTCAAAAGGAAAATTCTAGAAAATTTTATTCTTTTCAAAAAATTCGAGTTATGTCACTACCGCTCGGCGATAGCTGGGTACCGCTGGCGGTAGTGGGGCATTTTTGAATTTCCTGTTTTCTCTCTCATTTTTTTCTTTCTTTTAAAATTCTAAAAACAAAAAAAAAAACTATAAAACAAATCAAAATCGAACCATAAACATGCCTTGTTCTTTTTCTATAAAATAAAATTTGTTTTATTTGTTTTTTCTATATATCAAAATCAACTACAAAATTAATGACATGTTTTTTATTTGTTTTTGAAAAACTTAAAATTTAAAAAAACTAATGTAATTTTCTATGTTTCAAGGATGATGTGGTTTATCTTGCCAAGTTTTGTATACAATGTTTCGTTCTCTATTTCAAGTATCTTGATAACATTGTTTTTGTATCATGCCTTGATCATTATCTTATGTGTGCTTTGAAATTGATTATAGAAATCATGTGTAGTATTGCATAGCATGCCTCTATGTATGAGTAAATGACTTATATTTGCAAATGATTTTTCTTTCACTCACACTTTTGATATACTACATATGAATTTAACCTTCTCCTTCATGATTGTGTAGTGTAACAACTTAATATTATTGTTATGCATGTTTAGTTTTACCTACACCACAAGTAAAAATCTTTTACATGCACCTATTTTTGAAGAAATGTGTCTTTTCAAAAATTCTTTTGTTTGCACATACAAGTGAATTCGGAGACCTTTGTCGTTAAGCAAAAATTCAAATAAATAATTGACAAAGATAACTCCGCCAAGCACTACTCAGCCTCCTGATAAGTCTTAATGAGCATTGTGAGGTTGAGCACCTTGGAGAGAATTGTAAAGTGCCTTGTTGCAAACATTTTTCCTTTTACACTACTTCTTCTTGTACACCGAATCACAAAAAAAAAATTAAAATTTCAAAATAATAGTTGTGATTCCCCAAGCACTACTTTGCACCCTGATAAGTCTTAATAAGCATTGTGTGTGCAGAGCACCTTGGTAGTTGTACTATTCTTCTATGTGCATTGAAAATTTTATATAGCTTTGTGGGTAGAAGTAACACTAAAAGTGCTTTTTCAATAATATTGGGTTTATTCCATTATACATGTTATGTGTTTTGATTAACTCATATGTATACTTTTATCAAAAACACTATTTTGTACACATCATTTTCAGTTGTAAGCCTTCTACTCATGAGAATTGGAGTATATTGCATATCTACATGTATTATCTAATTTCTTAAGTAATTGGACTAGATAGCCTTGCATGATCAATACAATGTATAAGTGTACTTATTTTCTCAATTTAGAACATTGTATTCTTCCATCTTGACTTGATATCTTGTATCATGCTTACATTTTTTTTTTCCGCTACGCCATGTGAACTCTGTATTGCATACATTTCAAAACTAGTATATGGCTATATTACAACTGAAATTATTTTGTGTACTTAAAATGCTACAACATCTATTTTGTTATGTCTCAAATTCTTAATCATCTACTATGCTTCTCAACTCCTATATAGATGTTCACTTCAAAAATTATTTTCGTCATGCTTTCCACCTCTTTACTACTTGCACGCTCGATCATGAATACGTTTTCCCAACTAGTGGTTTCTTTATGACTATTTCTTCACATTCCTTTCTTTTCTCTCTCCTATCTATTGTATTTTTCCTAAGCGTTTAACTCTTTATCATGATCATTCCCTCTCTACACAGCTATTGCACTTTTTGTTGGACTACCTCTCCACCCTCCTTTGATAATACCAAAAGGGGGAGAATAAATTTGAAAGAAATTAATATGTTTTGGGGAGTCATGTTCATAAGAAGTTTTGTTGTAGGGGGAGCATTCACTTAGGGGGAGAATTCATTTAGGGGGAGCATTTGAACATGCCTAATTTTCATATTAGTTCTCTATTATAAACACTAATTCCTACAAATTGAATTATTTCTTTCTAAGGGGATTTGTTATTATCAAAAGGGGGAGTTTGTTGGAACATGTTTTCCGCATCTCTTGGTTTGACAATAACAAATCCTATTGTATTTGATCATACTTGTTTTTTGTGTTGGAACAACCCTATTTTTGATTTGGTCTAGGATCACTATATGTTGACTAAGGACAAGTTGACCCTAATGTATAGTTTATGGGTCAAGAGTTTAGGAAGAGTTTTGGCTGTTAGAATTAAAGAATTCATTCAGATTCTGCGTTCGATGAATGACTCTCTGCGTTCGACGATCGGCAAGCTCCCTGCGTTCGACGAACAGGCTTGTTCTCAGCGGTCGACGAACCCGTCTCAGCGGTCGAAGAATTTGTCTAAGCTTAGCGCTCGACGTTTTTACTCAAGCTCAGCGGTCGACGAATTTATGCAGGCTCAGTGGTCGATGAATCCTTCCATTTGACGAACTCAAGTCTGCGTTGGACGAATATCGAGCAAATGTTCAGAACAGTAAATCACATGTTTAGGTCAACGAAGTAAATGTTGTGTTCGACAAAAATATTGAGGTCGACGAATCTGAGTTCGACGAATTTTGTTCAAATCGAAGAAATATTATTTAAAGTGTAGATTTAATTTCAGAGTATTATATTTATTCATTCTCTGATTTCAGATCGACGACAGCAACGGCCCTTTTCTTCAGATCAAGTAAGGAAATATATTTCCTTTATTATTTAAGTTATAGCCATTGACACTTCCAGCAGAAAAGGTCAAATCATGGAAAAGGAAAGAGATTACGGCGTGCAGCTGTACTGTTCCCGGAATATCTTCTCAGATATATTATATTCCTTAAGATAAGGGATTTGCATTTAATTTCTGTCAGTGATTTCAAAAGAAAGAAGGAAGAAGATATTACAAAATATTTTTTTTACAGCAGATTATATACAAGCTTACACGACAGATCAAATATAGAATACTTTACATATTTGTTGTACAGAAAGCGACAGAGAAGGAAGAGAGAGATATACAGGAAAAATAGAAGAATAAAATAACAGATCATCTTCTTCCTGCTAATGCAATTTCAGAACACAGAACTTCCTCTTCTTCCTCCTTTAGCAGCACACTTTTTTCTGAGAACATCTTCACCACCATCTCTCAGATTTGCTGCTGCAAGAATCAGATCAAGAAAGAAAGAAGAAAAGCTACAGGAAGAAGAAAGAACAGAAAAAGCTTATACACATCTTCTTCCTCCTCAAAGCAGCACTTTCATTTTTCTGAGAACAACATTATCAAGATCATTCTCTCAGATCTCTGCTGCAAGCATTCGGATCTTCAAAAGAGCAACAACAAATTGGAGAACTTGTTCTCTCAACTTAATCAGCTACAGGAAGATTATTTCTTCTAGAAAAGCTCCAGCAATTTCAACTGCAAACATCTTCAATCAGACAGAGGAGTTCTTTTCTACATCAAATCCACTAGAGTCTTCTTTATACATCTTGACAGAGAAGAACATCTACACCCCGCTCTATCCCATTCTGTACAGGGTTAATACTCCCTTCAAAAGTGTAACCCACTGGTGGCAAGACACCTTATCAAAAAATCCTTGTGTGGTTTTTAAGCACCTTATCAAAAGTTTATCGGTGATTTGGGCACCTGATCAAACTCCCATTGGTGTGTGGACACCTTATCAAAAATCCCTTGGTGTGAGGGAACCTGATCAAAACTCCTAGTGGATTCCTACCAAGGGTGGTAGAAGAGTAGACGTACCCAGATTTATTGGGGAACTACTATAAATTCCTTGTGTCCTCTGTGATTGTTTATTTCTTTGTGCTATGCTTTGTGATTTTATTTATTCTATTTTTATTAATCACTCTGCTTACACATATATATAACACTATTTTTAATTCCGCAAATAAAACTAAGGGAAAAAGTTTTAAACTCTATTCACCCCCCCTCCCCCCCCCCCCCCCCCCCCCCCCCCCGCCTCTTGAGTTAATTTAAGATCTAACCGCCACTTTCAATTGGTATCAGAGGTTGGTTGATTATATCAGTTTCTTTCACTTAATACTCAATTGAACACTTTCAATTGATATCAGAGGAAGTTGATCTTATTTACAGGCTAACACCTGGATCACAAAGTTCAATTAGATCTTAAATTATTTTAGAGTTTTTATTGTTTTTATTTTCTGTTAAAAACTCATGGCACAAAACATTGAGTATTCAACCACAAGACCTCCTATGTGCAACCTCAGTAAGTTTGCACTGTGGAAAGTAAGGATTAGGTTATATATGAGCTCTATTGATGAAGAAATCTTTAATGTCATATTGATAGGACCTCCTTCCCCCTCAACATCAACAAGTACTGATGCAGTAACAAGCAACACTGCTGTCCCACCTCTTGAGTAGATAGAAGCACAAAAGAAGCCAAGGAGTGTTGATGTAAAAGCCATGAATATCCTGGCTCAAACAATGTCTGATGACATATTTCAGAAAGTGGTTTATTGCACCTCAGCTAGAGAGATATGGACCTCTCTCAACAATATGGTTGCAGGCTCTGCTGATGAAAGAAAAGACAGAAGATCTCACTTGATCTCTCTGTATGAGAACTTCAAAAAGGGTGAAAAAGAATCAGTTGCAGATATGTACACTAGATTAAGTGTAATCATAAGTGAACTCAAAACACTGGACAAGGAAATCTCATTAACTGAGATCAATGACAAAATCCTAATGTGCTTCCCCAGCACTTGGGACTCTAGGATCTGGCCTATCAAGGAAGCCAGAAGCCTCAATGAGATTACTACTGAGACACTGCTAGGAAAGCTCAAATCCTATGAGCAACTCATCAAGACAAGAGAAGCTGAACAAGTGAGCACTTCCTCTCCAACAAAGAAGGACAGTAACACTGCCTTCAAAGCTACAGAAGAAGAAGAAAAGACTTCTGACAATGAGGAGGTCATGAGCCTTATAGCCAAGTGATTCTACAAAATGGCTAAGAAGTACTTCAGAAAGAAGGACTCCAGATCATGGGAAAAGCCAAGGTATGACAAAAACAATTCTAAAGAAATTATATGCTTTGGTTGCAGGAAACCAGGACACATAGCATCTAATTGTCCAGAAAATCAAAACAAGAAGGGCATGATGGAAAAGAGAAAAGAAAAGAAAGAAAGAAGAAACTCCAGCAAATCTTCCTCCCACAAACACAAAAAGAAGGGAAGAGGATTTGTAGCTGAAACTTGGAGTGAAACTGAATCAGATTCATCATCCAGCTCTTCTGATGATGAAGATAATGAAGAAGAAAGAAGTCTCTGTATGATGGCTATCATTGCCTCAGCAAGCAATTTAGATGAAGAATCAGAATCTGAAGCTGAAAATGATATAGATCAGGTAATATCTGACTTTGATTTTACTTCAGTTGAATTCAAAGATGAATTTGAATTCAAGGTTCTTTGCTTAGACTAAATTAAATCTGAGAAAGAAATAATCTCACTCAGACATAAGCTAGCTGAAATGAAAAATATAAGTGAAGAAAATGTAAATCTTAAGAAATATTTCACTGCCTCTAGAGAACAAACTATTCTCCTTGAGAATAAACTATCTGAGGCCAAGAAGTTTGAAGAATCCCTCAATGGGAGAAGCATCAAACTGATGGACATTTCAAGCACAGTAAATACTAGACTTAATAGCAAACTAGGCTTGGGTGCTTCATCAAGTGAGCCACCTCTAATTAAGAAGAACATATTATCTACACCTATAAAATTCTTCTCTGCTAAGAGCAAAG
Source organism: Dactylorhiza incarnata (assembly GCA_033032865.1). NCBI lineage: Eukaryota > Viridiplantae > Streptophyta > Magnoliopsida > Asparagales > Orchidaceae > Dactylorhiza > Dactylorhiza incarnata. The sequence continues at coordinate 10,913,162 of JAWHQI010000033.1, read as the reverse complement.
AGGTTGTAGATGAAAATAAAAACATTTCAAGTAAGACTGTCGAGAATAGCAGAATTCAGCAGAATTCATCGAACGGAGCTCGAAGAAATGCACCCACTTCGTCGAACGGAGCTCGACAAACTCTAAAAAAAGATTTTCTATATAGTAATTATATGAACGGTGCTCGATAAAATATCAGTCATTTGTCAAATGGCGCTCGACGAACTCAACCCAGTTCATATAACAGAAACTATATAGCAAATCTGAACAATTCTCATTCTTCACATTCTAAGAATCCTTTCACTGAATGGATTATACCTCCAAGGAGATATCATCCACAAGGTTATAAGGACCAACCTGAAATGTCTTTTATTTCAGATTTTTGTGGAAATATAGAAAGACCCAAGGTAGTCTGGGTCAGGAACAAATAGTTTTTGTTTTTGTTTTTGTTTTTTCAGGTACACAGCTGTCCAAGAATAAATGAAAAATGATATTTGGATAGTGGCTGCTCAAAGCATATGACAGAAATCAGATTTTGATGATCTTAATTGGTATCAGAAATCAAATTCTCAATTGGTAAAAGAAATTTTCAATTTGGTGATATTTTAACAGATAAGGCCAATATATTTAACTATAAGACAATGCTTAAACCTATTGAAAATATTTTTAACTCCAATTGTAATAAACAAAAAGTTATAGGATTCAATTGAATCTTCTTATATTAAGAACAAAGTCAGATGACTTCATGTTCCTACAAACTTTCTCAGGTTCATCAAGATTTGAGTATTCTACTCTAGTTGTATTGATCAGAAATGGTCATAGCATTGAGTTTTTTGAATCTCTTCTAATAAGAGAATTCTGTAAGAAGGAATGTATCAGGCAATGTATCCTTGAGAAGATAAGAATTCCTTAGAATCCATTAAAAGCTGTAGTAATTCATCATATTAATATAATCCTATCGAAACAAAATCTAGGAAAGTTAAAAGAAGAGGAGAAATTAAAAGAAGAAGAAATTTAGTAATTTATGATTAAATGCTTTCAAAAGAACAACTTAATTTTACTATATGTTCATCTATATATCTTTTCATTCAAGGATATTTTCCTTCTAATAAAGCATAAAGGGTTTATAACAAATCCTCTCTTAAAATAGAAGAGTCTATGCATTGTTGGAACTAACCTATTAAATGAGGATAGCATCACTACCTCTACCAGAAACATTGTGCAGGTACCAGAAGTTACTTTCAATTGGTATTCAATTGGCATCAAACTATCAAAGACCTCAACTGATATTAGAGGACTTTCAATTGGTATCAAAGCAGAACATAGATACTCAATTGCACTTTCAATTGGGATCAAACTATCAGTTGCAAAAATAAAAGAAAGGGTTTACATTCTCAAGACAAAGAATGTAAATGAAATTACAAGTTCAATATCAGAGAACCAGAACTTTCATTTAACTGAATGCCTACAGAATTATTTCTCTTTCTAGTTCCCATTTTCACTTGATCTCTACTTTATTGTGCAACAACAACAACAATATAAATCTTGCATCTTTCCCTACCTCCATCAAATGTCCCTTCTTCAAGGGGCCTAGCTTTAGGCATTTCCTGAAACTAGGCAGGGGGAGAAGATTGTATGAACAAGCTCCATTTGATGCACTATTTTGCTCAGGGGGAGTTGTTCTATAAACTAGGCAAGGAGAGAAAGTTGAAGAACCTCCAGTCTCAGGGGGAGACACTCTCAGGGGGAGTAGTTGTATGAAGAAGCTTGATAAAGCTTACAGCAGTTTGCTGATTACAGTTTTCTGTTTCAGAAAAATTTAGATAAAGTTCAGTTCATGTTCAGATGTAGATACAGTACAATTCAGAAGAAGTATTCTATTATAACAAAATTTAGTATCAGGTATTGCTATAGCTCAGCTTATCAGAAATCAGTTAAATATTCAGATCAGAATTCAGAATAATACAGATCAGATAAAATCAGAATTTCAAATTTCAGAAGCAGCAGAATTCAGAAAAATCAAGGTTCTGTTTGTATTTTCATTTTTGTTTTTATTGAAATGTATTTTCAAAACTCAGAGTACTTTTCACTTCATATCTGATAAAATATTCAAAATAATATCAGATATATTTATGCTCTGTTGTTTTTGATGTTTTAGTATTTGTTTATTTTCAATTTCTGTCAAATAGAGTCCTAACCCAAATAGGGGGAGATTGTTTGAACAACCCTATTTCTAATTTGGGCTAGGATCACTATATGTTGACTAAGGAAAAGTTGACCCCAATGTATAGTTTATGGGTCAAGAGTTTAGGAAGAGTTTTGGCTGTTAGAATTAAAGAATTCATTCAGATTCTGCGTTCGACGATCGGCAAACTCTCTGCGTTCGACGAACAGGCTTGTTCTCAGCGATTGACGAACCCGTCTCAGTGGTGAAAGAATTTTTCTAAGCTCAGCGCTCGATGTTTTTACTCAAGCTAAGCGGTCGATGAATTTATCCAGGCTCAGCGGTCGACGAATCCTTTCGTTCGACAAACTCAAGTCTGCGTTTGACGAATATCCAGCAAATGTTCAGAACAGTAATTCACATGTTCAGGTCGACAAAGTAAATGTTGTGTTCGACGAAAATATTGAGGTCGACGAATCTGAGTTCGACGAATTTTGTTCAGATCGAAGAAATATAATTTAAAGTGCAGATTTAATTTTAGAATATTATATTTATTCATTCTCTGATCTCAGATCGCCGACAGCAACGGCTCTTTTCTTCAGATCAAGTAAGGAAATATATTTCCTTTATTATTTAAGTTATATCCGTTGACACTTCCAGCAGAAAAGGAGAAATCGTGGAAAAGGAAAGAGATTACGGCGTGCAGCTGTACTGTTCCCGGAATATCTTCTCAGATATATTATATACCTTAAGATAAGGGATTTGCATTTAATTTATGTCAGTGATTTCAAAAGAAAGAAGGAAGAAGATATTACAGAATATTTTTTTACAGCAGATTATATACAAGCTTACACGACAGATCAAATATAGAATACTTTACATATTTGCTGTACAGAAAGCGACAGAGAAGGAAGAGAGAGATATACAGGAAGAATATAAGAATAAAATAATAGATCATCTTCTTCCTGACACAGAACTTCCTCTTCTTCCTCCTTTAGCAGCACACTTTTTCTGAGAACATCTTCAACACCATCTCTCAGATTTGCTGCAGCAAGAATCAGATCAAGAAAGAAAGAAGAAAAGCTACAGGAAGAAGAAAGAACATCAAAAGCTTATACACATCTTCTTCCTCCTCAAAGCAGTACTTTCAATTTTCTGAGAACAACATCATCAAGATCATTCTCTCAGATCTCTGCTGCAAGCATTCAGATCTTCAAAAGAGCAACAACAAATTGGAGAACTTGTTCTCTCAATTTAATCAGCTACAGGAAGATTATTTCTTCAAGAAAAGCTCCAGCAATTTCAACTGACAAACATCTTCAATCAGACAGAGGAGTTCTTTTCTACATCAAATCCACTAGAGTATTCTCTATACATCTTGACAGAGAAGAACATCTAAACCCCTCTCAATCCCATTCTGTACAGGGTTAATACTCCCTTCAAAAGTGTAACCCACTGGTGGCAAGACACCTTATCAAAAAAATCCTTGTGTGCATTTTAAGCACCTTTTCAAAAGCTTACCGGTGATTTGGGCACCTGATCAAACTCCCATTGGTGTGTGGACACCTTATCAAAAATCCATTGGTGTGAGGGCACCTGATCAAAACTCCTAGTGGATTCCTACCAAGGTGGTAGAAGAGTAGACATACCCAGATTTATTGGGGAACTACTATAAATTCCTTGTGTCCTCTGTGATTGTTTATTTCTTTGTGCTGTGCTGTGTGATTTTATTTATTCTGTTTTTATTAATCACTCTGCTTACACATATATAACACTATTTTTAATTCCGCAAATAAAACTAAGGGAAAAAGTTATAAAATCTATTCACCCCCCCCCCCCCTCTTAGAGTTAATTTAAGATCTAACCTCAACTTTCATTGTGTTTATAGTATGCAGGATTCAGTGCTTTCAAATCTCCATGGAAATATGTTTTTTGTTACTACCGTACAACATTAATACTACCACTGGCGCTAGAGTTTGTTCGACAAAATTGAAGCTGCATTCAACGAATTGGCGCTCGATGAAATGAAAACTGCGTTCGACGAACTGCATGTGTACAACCTCGGGTTCGCCCAGGACCAGAAAATAGAGTCAAGCGCGGGGGCAAACCAGGTGCGCCCCCACCTGGGCGAGAGCGAACAACGAGTGATGTTCTCATGGACCACACACATATGGCACCCCCCGCGTGAGGGCGAGCAAGGAGTCCAGCTCGGCAGCAGTTCTTCAAGGTCTACTCAAGGCAAAAGCCGCACGAATGCGAATGGGCCAGAGTCACGAGTGACACTGAGCAACCCCGATGTTTGCCAGAAGATAGGCATAGGTGGAGAAGGCAATAGGCCTAAGAAGCAACAAGGAAGACGAGCCAAGCCCAAAGGCCGCTTGCAGGAAGGCGCTCAAGTCAGGTGCTCGCCAACTGCTCACGAGGAAGCCGACGAGCTGGACTCCCTCCAGGATTCGGAGTTCAACGAACGTCACGTTCTGCGTTCGACGCACTCGACTTAGTAATTCATGCTTCGATTCAACGAAATTATTTCTCAGCTCGACGAGCTCAATCTCCCATCCAGTTCAGCACTTTCATAGGGCCGAGGGGAGCTCGTGGGAAGGCACGCGAGACTCAGCCTCGGTGGATGTCTCCAAGAAGGATGCGAGCGGAGCCTTCGCAGGATACTCGCCTAAGAAGGGGTTCGCGAATCACACTCGCAAGGAGACTCGCAGGAGTTCTCGCAAGTAGCCTTCATGCAGGCCATTTAACCACAGGCTAAGGAGGCAAAATTACTCCTCCGCCCCCTGTGGTCTGTCATTATCCCCTCCAAACAGTGGAGTTTGGCTTTTAGCAGGCCAAATTATTGTGCGTTTAGTAAAACCAAAAGGCGGAATTCTGCTATCGACAGACCATGAAAAAAAAACTATAAATAGACCTCAAAGGGAACATTGGGGAAGAGGCCAGATCTCAATTCTCTGAGCTTCTTCTTCCTTCGGTTACTTTGGTACAACTCTCTATCTCTCCAAGGTGCATAAGTCTCAGCTCTGGCTTGGGAGGGGAAGCGCTCAATGATCTTCTGGGTTTGTGGTGGGACCTCCTCGCTGCGACTAAGTTCTTAATCTGTTTTTAAGTCCCCGGTCTGTTCCTTTTGAGGGATTAGTAAGGGCTAGCTGCCCCTCAACTTGTTGAGGGCCCGAGCTTGACAAGAAACCGAGAAATCGGTTTCAACATTTTGGTGCGATGAGCGTGGAGCGTGGCTGGTCCAGGAAGATTCCGAGAAAGGAACATGACAGGAGATGAAGAGAAAGCAGAGGAGCTCTGCGGGTCGCCCCCGGTGACAGTGCAAAAGATGTTCTCGGACTTCAGGTGAGAAGTCCTCGACACACTCTGGCTCGCAGTCGCAGCGCTGCGTAGCGAATTCACGACCCCAGCGGTTCAGGCATCCCATCCTCCGACAGCAGTCGGCGAGGGTGCCCTGGGAGGAAGGGCTGGAAAGGAGGTGGCCGGAGGGTCAGTGCCAGACTTGGAGGGGCGAGTGTTGTTCGCCACTCCGGCGAACTCGGCGCAGGCAAGCGCGGCGTAGGCGAGCACGGCGCAGGCGAGCGCGATCGTGGCAGGCGTGGCGCCCGTAGGACCAGCTCCGACGATAGTGGCTCTCGCGAGCAGTGCCCCCACAAGCTCAAACCAGGCGAGGGAGCTTGGGGGGCGAGTAGAGCAGGAAAAGACAGCAGGTAGGGGAAGCCCCTTCTGCGAGTTGGTGCTTTCCGCACCCATTTCGGAAGTGTTCGGGGAGTGCGACAAGGTCTACTACCATGGACGTGACGACCCAGTCCAGCACCTGCAGTCGTTCGAGGACTCGGTCTCCATCAGGCCGATGTCATACGCCTTTAAGTGTCGGCTCTTCGCCGTCACCCTAAAGGAGAAAGCTCGGGAGTGGTTCCTTCAACTTCCCTTTGGATCGATCTACGCATTTGAGGCGTAGAAGTTTTTTGTTGAAATTTTCAACCTCGAAGATTAGGAAGAAGGATGCCGAGTCCCTCTTCAAAGTGAAGCAGGAGCCCAAGGAGTCGTTGGCTCATTATGTAGATCGGTTTCAGGAAGAAGTTTTTCTCACCCAGGAGATGCCCGGGTTTGCTCTTCAGCTCGCCTTCACGTTGGGGTTGAAGGAGAGTTTCTTCAAGATGGATCTGAAGAGGAAAGCCCCCGTCTCCTACGAAGAGTTGATGGAGAGGGTGGCGGAGGAGGTCGAGAGTGAGGAGGCCAATCCGGAGCTCACCAAGAGGCTAGCAAAGCTTAGTGAACCGGAGGCCAGGCAGCAGAAGGTAAGGAGAAGGGAAGAGCCTCGAGCCCCGGAGGGGGGATGGAGGCAACATGGCGGGGGGATGCAAGGTCAGGGAAGTGGCTATGCCCCAGGAGGGGCTAACTTCTATGGGGGCAAGGAAGACCCCAACAGTTAGGATGGAGGCAGGGTCCGAGGCAGATGCCTCCCCCGCCTCAGCAAGCTATAGCGATCAGACGAGGAAGAGGAGGAAGAGGAAGGAGAGAAGGGGTGGAAGCGGGGGCAGGAAGGAGAAGACGAAATAGGGTGGCAGAGGCCGAGAGGAGAGAGGTGGCATTGTCGTACTGTGATTTCCATGATGAGGAAGGTCATACAACTGCCACCTGCCCTGAATTCTTAGAGACAAAAAGAACTAGAATGCCGGCGTCGCGGCAGCAGCAACAGGTGAGGATCGAGGAGGTCCTACCTCAGGAGGATGAGGAAGAGAGGTGCGAAGACAGGGTCGATTTGGGGACTTGAGGAGGGATCAGGGTGATCCACGGGGGAGTGAGGGTGGAGGCAACCCGCAAGGAGAGCCTTCATACCATCTACCGTCAGAGCGTGGCTTCGACATCCACGGCTCCACCCCCAGCAGAAAAGATTACTTTCTCCCAATGGGATATGTCGGGTCATGAGGACCCTTTTTGCGATGCATTAGTCATCCAAACCGCCATCGAGAACTTCACGGTGTCTCAAATTCTCATGGACAGCGGGAGCTTGGTCAATGTCATCTTCAAGAGGGCGTTCGATGAGATGAAGGTGGAGGCCAAAAGGGAGTTGGCTTCCGATGGCCCTCTGTTTGGGTTCTCAAGAGAGAGGAAGGAAGTGGAAGGCAGAGTGGGACTCCATGTGACCTTGGGGGTGGGGGGCAGTCCTGGAACTTGATAGACCTAAATTTATCTTTATTTTTATTATATTTCTTACTCGAATTTAATTCTAAATTCATTAATTTCGATTTTAGAATATGCTAATTTGCTTTATTTTGTATTTCCAGGAGGAACTGGGCTGCAAATAACAGAAAGACTCAAACCAGCAGGATATGGAGATCAAATGGAGAAAAACTACAAAATTCATGTTTGACACGCCCTGGTCACGCCCGTGACCAGGGGGCGTGACCACGCACATGACCCGTGACCTCCACAGATTCATCCAGAAGCCTAGCCATGTCGGATTATTTTGACGCGCCCTGTCACGCCCCGTGATCATGCCGCGCCACCATCGAACTCCACCACCTTTGCATGCAAGGGGGTGCTCGGCCACCCTTGCATGATGCTAGGAATTTATGTATATGCATATATAAATATATAAATTTATATATAAATATATGTATGTATCGTGTGTGTGTGTGTGTCTATATATATACATATATATATATATATATATATATATATATATATATATATATATATATACGATACATATATTTGCATCCCCGCCAAAACTGCTCCGCCAACTCCGCCTAGCCACGTCAGCAATCTTGTCATTTCATCCTCCAAACCCACCTCCACCAACTCCGCCCAGCCACGTCAGCGCTCCGCCGCCAGCGCCTCCACCAACTCCGCCCAGCCACGTCAGCAAATCCGATCATTTCTTTATCCAAACCCGCCTCCTCGCCATCAATGATTCCCGCTCAGCAATTATGACGAAAATCAAATACAGTTGATGAGTACTATTTGTACTCATCTTTTAGCATAATTTTGATGTAATTTTAATATGAATTTATATCAATTATTTGTTTTATCTTATAATAATCATTCCTTTTTATTTCTGTCACTAATATAAGTTTAGTTTATGTTTTGCAGGTTTTCTGGGCACTTTGAGCAAAAATATCAAGTACACGCCCAAGGTCACGGGCGTGACCAAGGGCGTGTCAGCCTAAGATGTGTTCCAGACCTGCTGCCGCTACTTCGGGCCCATTCCGTGAAAATTCGCCAAGTACACGCCCCAGGTCACGCCCGTGACCAAGGGCGTGACATCCAAGTCACGGTCGGGACCACGCCACCAGCATCGAGATCGAGCCGCCGCGTCATTTAAAGTTACATGCCCTAGGTCACGGGCGTGACCGAGGGCGTGACCTACAGTCACGGGCGTGACTCGCCCCGCGCTTCTTCCCGCCAGAGTTTCCCGCCAGCAGCACTATTTCAAGATTACACGCCCCAGGTCACGGGCGTGACCTAGGGCGTGACGCGTCCGAAACGCCTGCATTGAAGCCAGAACGCGCCCTCTCCGCACCAGCATCGATCACGCCCCTTACACGCCCTTGGTCACGGGCGTGACCAAGGGCGTGTAACCTCATTTTTTCAGCTATATAAAGCCAGCTTTTCCAGATGTTTGAAGGCAGTTTTTTTTAGGATTAGATACTTCGTTTCATGTTTATTTTTCATGTTTTAGTAGTCTTGTAATCCTTCTTCTTGCAAATTGTATTTTCATTTCAATAGTCGTAATTCTCAATTTCATAGCTTGTACTCTCTTTTGTAATTTAATAAATTAGGTCTTTTCTTCTCTCATTCCCTCTCTCTTTTATGATACGCTCTTTTATTTATTTTGATTCCCCAATCTCCATGAGTGCCTAATATCTCTATTGGTACTCGATCGAGATGATCCAAGGAATAATATTGGTTTTGAAGTAATTTAGAATTGCTCTTTCTCTTTTCTAAAAACGCTTAAGATTTATCCTTGATTTTAATGAAATGAGATTATACTTTCTAGTTTATAATTCTCGTTCTTGTTTTCGTTCTTTAGTTAGCCGAACAAGCTCGTAAGGCGAATCGATCATTCAAGGATAAAAAGAGTTGAATGCAATCCTCGAGAGAGGACGACATTACCCTTCCGGATTGGAGTAAAAGCCAATAGCGGGATTCACTTCGATAAGGCGAGTTTTAGGGGTTTCGATTTTAGAACGAGAGTTCGATTGATCAACCTAAACTCAGGTGAGCGCATCCTCGAGAGAGGTGCGTTCATAATTCGGGAATCTCCACGGTCAAGGCTATTTTATTAAGAGAAGGCGCTTTTATTCTTCGTTCTTATTTTATCTCCAAGGTGATTCAAAGATCGAGTGCTGACCTTTTTACTTGTCATTTAATTTAATCTTATTTTTATTTTCCGTTTGTAAAATCACTCCCAAGTTCTATTTGATAAAATAATAGAGATTTTCTTGAAGTAAGAGTACTCAACCGCCCCGAGTCTAATACGACCTTGTTTCAATAACCTATACTACATTCGATACGGTACACTTGCCGTTATCGTTTGCAAGCATAGTTTTGCCCCATCAAGTTTTTGGCGCCGTTGCCGGGGAACGGTTGATATTCCGAAAAAAAAATATTTATTAATTTTATCGTTCTCTTTCTTCTCCCCCTTTTTCTTTAATTTTATTTTTATATAAAAAAAAAATCATGAAAAAAAAATCTTAAAAAGCGCAATCTAAATTCTCGGAAAGGACGCTTTGGGTTTGAATTCCCATCATAGCCTCTAGTACCTTGCAAACCCTTCACCGGGTAGATCTTGGGAAGTCCGGGACTAATTTAACCCGCTTTTTGAAAAAATAAAATTTATAATAAAAATATTTACCAAATTCCATTCATTTAGGTGAAGGTTGTTTCCTTTTTATTTATTTTAATATGAAAGAATCGGAATTGGCTGTTAAGGTTGTCGAGCTTCGAAACCAACTTTATCTCTTACAAGCCGCACGAGAACGCCAATTTAGTTGTCATTATTGTGGTGCGCCTCATCAAAGTGAGGAATGTTATTTGCATTCTTATTCTCAAAATAATTATTATGAAAATAATTATCTTCAATATTATGAAAATAATTTTGATAATAACTACGATCATAATTTTTCATCTTTTAATAATTTTTCAAACTTCGATGAATATAATTTTTCAAATTTTAATGAAAATAATCTTTCGGCATTTAATAATTGTTCTTCTAGCTCCGAAGTAGATTATTCCTCATGGCAAGCTCACCCGGATAGTTTACGGAGCAATGAAGATAAATCTTTAGTTCCGAATTTTTGTTTTTCTTCTTATACACCGCTGTCTTCGTTCTCTAATTTGGGGGAAATTTCGCCAATTCATATAGATACTTCCCCCCAAAATTTAGAGGAAAATGTCATTTCGTCTAGCGTTTTCTCTAATTTTCACAAGAATAATTTTTCGGCTTCTAATAATTTTTCTTCTATCCCCGAAGTAGATTATTCTTGGTGGCAAGGTCACCGGGATAGTTTACGGGGCGATGAAGATAAATCCTTAGAATCGAATTCTTGTTCTTCTTCTTTTAAGCCGCAGTCTTCGTTCTCTAATTTGGGGGAAATTTCGCCAATTCAAATAGATACTACCCCACAAATTTTAGAGGAAAATTTTATTTCTACTAGTATTTTTTCTCCACCTTCATATGATTTAGTTATGGAGGAACATGTGGTTTCATGTAATCCCATAACTTCTTTTACCGAAGATGAAGAAAAATTACTTTACCAAGAATTTCTTAAAGTTATGGGCACCTAGGATGAAATAGAAGAAGAACAAGTTTCTTCCCCTACTTCACCCAGATTTTATTTTTTTTGTCATGAATACTCGCGAATTTCTTCTATCCAACCAAAAATTCATGAAAATTTAGTGTCCGAAAATTTAATTCCGCTTGATAATACACTAGATTTTTCTAAAGAAATAATTATTATAGAAAAGGAACAACCGGATCTTAATCATTTATTTTCGCAAGCGCCTCCTCCTTGCGAAATATTATCTGACAAGTTTAATTGTGATTCTCTTTATACTAATAATTTCCAGGTTGAAGATGAGCCGTTGCTACCCCAATTAATTGATGATCCCTATGCCGCCCATCTTTATAAATTCAAATCACCTCAGGTATGTATAGGTGATTTGGATTTACATATTCAAGTTCAAGGACAAAAGGAGAATCACAAGATAAATGGAGGAGTTGCCGTGCGACTGACGCCGGCCCATTCACCCACGCGTGAATTAGGGGAGTTGCCTGTTCACTTCTCTTTCAAATTTCCATTTTCCTAACAATAACCGTCTAGCTTAAAGACGGGAAAAAGAAAGCGCTCTTGGGAGGCACCCCTTGCTTATCTTTAATTTTATGTATTTTCCTTTAAAAAAAAAGTTTATTTTTCAAAATTTTCTTCATACTTAGTTTTAAACATTGGGACAATGTTTAATTTTAAGTATGGGGGTGTAGCTTCGCTTTCATTATTTTTTTGTTTATTTGAAAAAAAAAATAGTAATAATAATAAATAACGCCTAGCCTTGTTGTTTTTAATATTCTAGAAATTTAGTTTGAGGTAGGATTATAAGTATTCCTACATTTTTAATTTAGCTAATATTTTATTTTATCAAAATTTGTTAAATTTAAATTTGAAATAATTTGGTTTTAAGAAACATTTTATGTTTTTAATTCGATTAGAGAGTTAATTTAGCACTACTTCTCCGTTTAATTTTAAATAGCTTCACTTTGTGGTAAATTGGCTAAACATCTCTAGATTGTTTTCATTATATTCGCTTTTAACTTTAAGATCTTAGGAAATTTCATTCCACTAAAAATTTGCTCTCAAAATAGTTTAATTTATAAACTAGAAGTTTTCTTTACCCTTGGTAAACATATGTATTTTTTCTTTTCCCCTTTTGTTAGATCATATGTCATGGGAATAAGGAGATGTTAGTTCTTTATTCTCTGGTAAACATATGCAACCCAAAATTCCAAAAAAATGAAGAGAGAAAAATGTGTATATGTCGTGGAAATGATAGGATAATAGTCTATCATTCTCTGGTATTACATATACTTTAAAAAAAATGAAAAAAGGGGCTGAGAGGATAAAATTCATCACCCCAATCAAAAACCTCTTCATATCCTTTGTCTTCATTTTGCCATTCCGCTTAAACACACTCCTAGCCAATTTCATTGTTTCTAGTCTTAAACTAAATTATTAAGAGAGCAATATTTTGGTAGGTGTCTTTGCCTTAAGTTTCTTTTATGTTAGAGTGTCTATAATTTTAATCTAATTTTGTTTGAAAATTTCTATAATTTCGATTGCTAAATAGTTATCTTGAGAATTAGTTAGCTAAACAAATTCCTCTTTTTAAATTATCAACATAACTTATGACTTAATTCTTGAATTCCTAAAATTTGCTTTTGACTTATTCTTGGTTTAATAAAATTTTAGTTAATTAGAAATAATACCGATGTCTTGTAACTCTTCCTTCATTCTTTTGCTCTGGAATAGCAAAAGCTCAAGTATGGGGGTGTTTGATGAGTACTATTTGTACTCATCTTTTAGCATAATTTTGATGTAATTTTAATATGAATTTATATCAATTATTTGTTTTATCTTATAATAATCATTCCTTTTTATTTCTGTCACTAATATAAGTTTAGTTTATGTTTTGCTGGTTTTCTGGGCACTTTGAGCAAAAATATCAAGTACACGCCCAAGGTCACGGGCGTGACCAAGGGCGTGTCAGCCTAAGATGTGTTCCAGACCTGCTGCCGCTACTTCGGGCCCATTCCGTGAAAATTCGCCAAGTACACGCCCCAGGTCACGCCCGTGACCAAGGGCGTGACATCCAAGTCACGGTCGGGACCACGCCACCAGCATCGAGATCGAGCCGCCGCGTCATTTAAAGTTACACGCCCTAGGTCACGGGCGTGACCGAGGGCGTGACCTACAGTCACGGGCGTGACTCGCCCCGCGCTTCTTCCCGCCAGAGTTTCCCGCCAGCAGCACTATTTCAAGATTACACGCCCCAGGTCACGGGCGTGACCTAGGGCGTGACGCGTCCGAAACGCCTGCATTGAAGCCAGAACGCGCCCTCTCCGCACCAGCATCGATCACGCCCCTTACACGCCCTTGGTCACGGGCGTGACCAAGGGCGTGTAACCTCATTTTTTCAGCTATATAAAGCCAGCTTTTCCAGATGTTTGAAGGCAGTTTTTTTTAGGATTAGATACTTCGTTTCATGTTTATTTTTCATGTTTTAGTAGTCTTGTAATCCTTCTTCTTGCAAATTGTATTTTCATTTCAATAGTCGTAATTCTCAATTTCATAGCTTGTACTCTCTTTTGTAATTTAATAAATTAGATCTTTTCTTCTCTCATTCCCTCTCTCTTTTATGATACGCTCTTTTATTTATTTTGATTCCCCAATCTCCATGAGTGCCTAAAATCTCTATTGGTACTCGATCGAGATGATCCAAGGAATAATATTGGTTTTGAAGTAATTTAGAATTGCTCTTTCTCTTTTCTAAAAACGCTTAAGATTTATCCTTGATTTTAATGAAATGAGATTATACTTTCTAGTTTATAATTCTCGTTCTTGTTTTCGTTCTTTAGTTAGCCGAACAAGCTCGTAAGGCGAATCGATCATTCAAGGATAAAAAGAGTTGAATGCAATCCTCGAGAGAGGACGACATTACCCTTCCGGATTGGAGTAAAAGCCAATAGCGGGATTCACTTCGATAAGGCGAGTTTTAGGGGTTTCGATTTTAGAACGAGAGTTCGATTGATCAACCTAAACTCAGGTGAGCGCATCCTCGAGAGAGGTGCGTTCATAATTCGGGAATCTCCACGGTCAAGGCTATTTTATTAAGAGAATGCGCTTTTATTCTTCGTTCTTATTTTATCTCCAAGGTGATTCAAAGATCGAGTGCTGACCTTTTTACTTGTCATTTAATTTAATCTTATTTTTATTTTCCGTTTGTAAAATCACTCCCAAGTTCTATTTGATAAAATAATAGAGATTTTCTTGAAGTAAGAGTACTCAACCGCCCCGAGTCTAATACGACCTTGTTTCAATAACCTATACTACATTCGATACGGTACACTTGCCGTTATCGTTTGCAAGCATAGTTTTGCCCCATCAACAGTCGTTACAATTCCAGCCTAGAAAAACATTGATATTTGCACCTTATAAAAAGATAGATTCGGGACTGTTGGAGGAGGCCACTACCAGCTACTTGTGGACAAATTTTAGTTTAGTTTTTATTTTTTTATGTGTTTTCATTTCACTGCAATTTCAATAGTTAATTTAGATTTCAATTCCAAAGTCCTGTAATTTCAACTCCTAGATTTGTGATTTCTATTCAAATGTTTTAATTTCAATTTTTAGCTTAGAATTCTATCTTCATGCACATGTACTTTTATTTCTTTAATATAATAAAAATAGTTCCTCTTTTATTCAATATTATTTCTTCTCATTATTCTTAATCTGAATCTTGTTTAGTTAGTCTCGCACTAACATTTGATCGGAGTAAACTCTTTTAGGAGTTGTGAATTATCTTTTCTTTATTTTTGGAGGCTTAAGTTTATTCTTTGATTTATTCTTAGCAACCATATTGATTGTATTCTAGTTAGCTGAGAGGCTCATGCATACAGATCGATTGTCGAGAATAAAAAAAGTTGATCGCAACCCTTGAGAAAGGGTGACGAGATTCTTCCGAATAGGAGTAAAAGCCTATAATGGGATTCACCACGCTAAAGCAAGCTTTAAGGTATTTTTTCTCGAACGAGAGTTCAAGTCGATATCCTTAATCTTAGTTGGGCGTATTCCTCGAGAGAGGTGCGTTCATGCTTTGAGAATCTCCACGGCCAAGTATATCCTTTTTGCTTTCCGAATTAAATCTTTAATTTTGATTCTCCTTAAGATTTTTTTTATTTCAAATATTAGTATTTCTTGCTATCTTTTGCTCTTCTGTTATTCAAAACGTATCCATTAATCATCGATAAAATAATAGAATTTCACTCGAAGTAGGAGTACTCAACATAACCCGAGTCTAATACGACCTTGATCTAGCGAGATCCTATACTTCACTCGATACGGTACACTTGCCGTTTATCGTTTGTAGTTATATTTTGCACATCAAGTATTTTATAGCTGCTTACAAATTATTTGTATCAAGTTTTTGGCCTTTTACTTTTCTCTTAAATAAAAACACAAAAAAATTGAAAAAATTGAAAAAATAAACAATTTAATAATAAACCCCATCTTACCCTTTCCTCGCTCACAAAACTATTTTGAGAATATTTATAAGCATTTTTATCATTTTAATTTGCTAAATCTTTTATTTTAATCATAGTTAGTTAGATTTAGTTTTTAGGCGATTTTAACTTAAGAATCATTTTATGATGTTAATCTAATTAGAGTGGTTTAGTTAGCATTTATTCTCGCTTATTTTTAATTAGTCTCAATTTTGTAGTGATAATGTGTAACATGTTTAGATTCTAATTATTTCAATCTCATACTTTTAGATCCTTAGAAAATTTGAAATCTACTAAATGTTGCTCTCTAGTATTTTTGTTTAATCTAAAATAAAATTAAAATAGCCTTTAACCCTTTAGCCCAAATCCTTTAGCCTTCCCCTAACCCAAGAAAAGATCATACGGCATGGGAATAAGAGGATAAAATTCATTATTCCCTAAACGTATGCACCCTTATTATGAAAAAAAATTATGAAAAGAATATATGTCATGGAAATTAGAGGATAAAATTCATGATTTCCTAAATATATTCAAATCCAAAAAGAAAATAAAAGAGAAGGAGGTGAGAGGATAAAATTCATCACCTCCAATCAAAGCTCTCTTCATAAAACCCCCAAAAAACCCCTAGCCAATATAATTGCATTTTAGTTTTATATTAAAATATTTGGAAAGCATAAGTAGTAGTTCTTACTTTTCTTCAAGTTTCTTCAAGTGTAGGTTTTAATAATTTTTATCTAAAGTATTGTTTGCCAAATTACTCAATTTTGTGTGCTAGTAAATTTATTTGAGAATTCTTAGCTAATCATTTCTTCTCTTTTTATTTAATCTCATAATTTAGGACTTAAGCCGAAAATCCTCGAATTCTAACTCTTAACTCTCTTTTGATGTAAATAAATTTTTAGTTGAATTCTAAATGATATTAATGCCTTATGAATACCTCTTATGGTTTTGCTCGGGATGAGCAAAAGCTTATGTATGGGGGTATTTGATAGACCTAAATTTATCTTTATTTTTATTATATTTCTTACTAGAATTTAATTCTAAATTCATTAATTTCGATTTCAGAATATGCTAATTTGCATTATTTTGTGTTTCCAGGAGGAACTGGGCTGCAAATAACAGAAAGACTCAAACTAGCGGGATTTGGAGATCAAATGGAGAAAAACTGCAAAATTCATGTTTGACACGCCCTGGTCACGCCCGTGACCAGGGGCGTGACCACGCACACGACCCGTGACCTCCACAGATTCATCCAGAAGCCCAGCCAAGTCGGATTATTTTGACATGCCCTGTCACGCCCCGTGATCATGCCGCGCCACCATCGAACTCCACCACCTTTGCATGCAAGGGGGTGCTCGGCCACCCATGCATGATGCTAGGAATTTATGTATATGCATATATAAATATATAAATTTATATATAAATATATGTATGTATCGTGTGTGTGTGTGTCTATATATATATATACATATATATATATATACATATATATATATACGATACATATATTTGCATCCCGGCCAAACTGCTCTGCCAACTCCGCCCAGCCACGTCAGAAATCTAGTCGTTTCATCCTCCAAACCTGCCTCCACCAACTCCGCCAAGCCACATCAGCGATCCGCCGCCAGCGCCTCCACCAACTCCGCCCAGCCACGTCAGCAAATCCGGTCATTTCATTATCCAAACCCGCCTCCTCGCCATCAATGATTCCCGCTCAGCAATTATGATGAAAATCAAATACAGCCGTTTTAATTCCAGCCCAAAAAAGCATTGATTTTTGCAGCTTATAAAAAGATAGCTTCGGGACTGTTGGAGGAGGCCACTACCAGATACTTGTGGACAAATTTTAGTTTAGTTTTTATTTTTTTATGTGTTTTCATTTCACTGCAATTTCAATCGTTAATTTAGATTTCAATCCCAAAGTCCTGTAATTTCAACTCCTAGATTTGTGATTTCTATTCTAATGTTTTAATTTCAATTTTTAGCTTAGAATTCTATCTTCATGCACATGTACTTTTATTTCTTTAATATAATAAAAATAGTTCCTCTTTTATTCAATATTATTTCTTCTCATTATTCTTAATCCGACTCTTGTTTAGTTAGTCTCGCACTAACATTTGATCGAAGTAAACTCTTTTAGGAGTTGTGAATTCTCTTTTCTTTATTTTTGGAGGCTTAAGTTTATTCTTTGATTTATTCTTAGCAACCATATTGATTGTTTTCTTGTTAGCCGAGAGGCTCATGCATACTGATCGATTGCCGAGAATAAAAGGAGTTGATCGCAACCCTTGAGAAAGGGCGACGAGATTCTTCCGAATAGGAGTAAAAGCCTATAATGGGATTCACCGCGCTAAAGAAAGCTTTAAGGTATTTTTTCTCGAACGAGAGTTCAAGTCGATATCCTTAATCTTAGTTGGGCGTATTCCTCGAGAGAGGTGCGTTCATGCTTTGAGAATCTCCACGGCCAAGTATATTCTTTTCGCTTTCCGAATTAACTCTTTAATTTTGATTCTCCTTAAGAGTTATTTTATTTCAAATATTAGTATTTCTTGCTATATTTTGCTCTTCTGTTATTCAAAACCATATCCATTAATCATCGATAAAATAATAGAATTTCACTCGAAGTAGGAGTACTCAACATAATCCGAGTCTAATACCACCTTGATCTAGCGAGATCCTATACTTCACTCGATACGGTACACTTGTCGTTTATCGTTTGTAGTTATATTTTGCACATCAAGTATTTTATAGCTGCTTACAAATTATTTGTATCAATATTTTGGCGCCGTTGCCGGGGATATTTGTTGATATTTTGAAAAGAGTGAATTTTATTAATTTTATCATTTTTTTTATTTATTAAAATATATAAAAAAATTTATTTTCAATTAAAAGCGCAACCTAAATTCTTTGAAAGGGAGATTTGGGCTTTCATCCCATCACATCTCCTAGTACCGCTGCGAACCCTTCACCGGGTCGTCCTCGGGAAGTCCAAGACTAATATTAATCCGCTTTTAAAAGAAAAGAAAGAAAAAAAATATTTTCTTATTTTTATTTAAATTCCATTCATTTAAAATCTATTTGTTTTTCAAAAAAAAAATATGTTTTGGCTATCCGCCGCGCTTGAGAATGTTAATAATGTCTTAGAACTTTCTGCTTCTATTAACGCGCTTCAAGATAAAATCAATGATTTAGAAGCCGCGGTTAGGATAAATAATGTTATTAAGGAACATTCTTCGCAAAATTCTCAAAATTCTCAAAATTTTAATAAAGAAAATAGTTTTCATAACAATTATCAAAATAATTTTTCCTATGAAAGTAATTTTTGTGAAAACAATTTTTCAAATTTCTACGAAAATAATTTTCCTAACGCTAATAATTCTGATTTTCAAAATTCTCAAAATTTTAATAGTGAAAATAATTTTTATTCTAATTATGGAAATAATTTTTCTCAAAATAATTTCTATGATTCTTATGAAAATAAATTTTCTAACTCTTATGAGAATTCTAGCTATAATTTAAATTCTCAAAATTTTTCTTATGAAAATATTTTTAATTTTAATAAAGGTAATTCTCATGAATCTTATGTAAATAATTTTCATGATTTTTATTCTAATAATTTTCATGAGGAAAATAATTATTATAAGAAAAATACTTTTTATAATCAAGATAACGCAGGTGATTCTTTTGCACTCACCGACGTGGATTATTCATGGTGGGCAGGCCACCCGGATAGTCTTCGCGGCGATGAAGAAATTTCATCTCCTAAAATTTTGATTCCCTAATTTCTCCTCCCTCCCAGATTTTAGAAAATTCGTTAAGTCAAAATTTTTCGCATTTTCATGATAATTCGCTAACGCCACCTATTTTTTAAAATGAAATAAATGAAAATGATGATTCTACGCGTTTTGACATAACGATTATTTTAGTGGAGAAAACCTTTATTTTATACGAACAATCGGATTTTAATCTTTTTCTTTCACAAGTGACTCCTCCTTGTGAAATTGTTTCTGACCCCTTTGCTTTTGATTCTTCAATTCCTAATGATTTTCATGTAGAGGATGAGCCGTCGCAACTAAACGTCGTCGTGGACCCATTTGCCGCTCATCTACAAAAATTCAAATCACCTCAGGTATGGATAGGTGATTCGAATTTACACTCTCAACCTAAAAGCAACAAGGAGAATCAAATAGCAAGTGGAGGAGTCGCCGGGCAACGGATCACATCCAAGTTCCCGCAATGCATATTCAAGGAGTTGCCCGTGCACCTTAAATTTTATTTTCCTTTTAGCTAACACTAACCGTCTAGCTTAAAGACGGGAGAAACAAAGCGCTGTTGGGAGGCACCCCATGCTTATCTTTCTTTTTGCTTTAAATTTTTTTTAGTGAACTTTTTTCTTTTGTTTTCCCCCTTCCCCATGCTTTATAAACATTGGGGACAATGTTTATCTTTAAGTATGGGGGAGTGTCTCTTTTACTTTTCCCTTAAATAAAAACACAAAAAAATTGAAAAATAGAAAAAATAAACAAAAAAATAATAAACCCCATCTTACCCTTTCCTCGCTCACAAAACTATTTTGAGAATATTTATAAGCATTTTTTATCATTTTAATTTGCTAAATCTTTTATTTTAATCATAGTTAGTTAGATTTAGTTTTTTGGCGATTTTAACTTAAGAATCATTTTATGATGTTAATCTAATTAGAGTGATTTAATTAGTATTTATTCTCGCTTATTTTTAATTAGTCTCAATTTTGTAGTGATAATGTGTAACATGTTTAGATTCTAATTATTTCAATCTCATACTTTTAGATCCTTAGAAAATTTGAAATCTACTAAATGTTGCTCTCTAGTATTTTTGTTTAATCTAAAATAAAATTAAAATAGCCTTTAACCCTTTAGCCCAAATCCTTTAGCCTTCCCCTAACCCAAAAAAAGATCATACGGCATGGGAATAAGAGGATAAAATTCATTATTCCCTAAA
This sequence comes from Dactylorhiza incarnata, assembly GCA_033032865.1. Taxonomy (NCBI): domain Eukaryota; kingdom Viridiplantae; phylum Streptophyta; class Magnoliopsida; order Asparagales; family Orchidaceae; genus Dactylorhiza; species Dactylorhiza incarnata. The sequence goes on along the minus strand of JAWHQI010000033.1, from coordinate 10,892,754 downwards.
CGTATGCACCCTTATTATGAAAACAAATTATGTAAAGAATATATGTCATGGAAATTAGAGGATAAAATTCATGATTTCCTAAATAAATTCAAATCCAAAAAGAAAATAAAAGAGCAGGAGGTGAGAGGATAAAATTCATCACCTCCAATCAAAGCTCTCTTCATAAAACCCCCAAAAAAACCCTAGCCAATATAATTGCATTTTAGTTTTATATTAAAATATTTGGAGAGCATAAGTAGTAGTTCTTACTTTTCTTCAAGTTTCTTCAAGTGTAGGTTTTAATAATTTTTATCTAAAGTATTGTTTGCAAAATTACTCAATTTTGTGTGCTAGTAAATTTATTTGAGAATTCTTAGCTAATCATTTCTTCTCTTTTTATTTAATCTCATAATTTAGGACTTAAGCCGAAAATCCTCGAATTCTACCGCTTAACTCTCTTTTGATGTAAATAAATTTTTAGTTGAATTCTAAATGATATTAATGCCTTATGAATACCTCTTATGGTTTTGCTCGGGACGAGCAAAAGCTTAAGTATGGGGTTATTTGATAGACCTAAATTTATCTTTATTTTTATTATATTTCTTACTCGAATTTAATTCTAAATTCATTAATTTCGATTTCAGAATATGCAAATTTGCTTTATTTTGTGTTTCTAGGAGGAACTGGGCTGCAAATAACAGAAAGACTCAAACCAGCTGGATTTGGAGATCAAATGGAGAAAAACTGCAAAATTCATGTTTGACACGCCTTGGTCACGCTCGTGACCAGGGGGCGTGACCACGCACACGACCCGTGACCTCCACAGATTCATCCAGAAGCCCAGCCATGCCGGATTATTTTGACACGCCCTGTCACACCCCGTGATCATGCCGCACCACCATCGAACTCCACAACCTTTGCATGCAAGGGGGTGCTCGGCCACCCATGCAAGATGCTAGGAATTTATGTATATGCATATATAAATATATAAATTTATATATAAATATATGTATATATCGTGTGTGTGTGTGTGTGTCTATATATATATACATATATATATATATATTTATATATATATACGATACGTATATTTGCATCCCCGCCAAAACTGCTCCGCCAACTCCGCCCAGCCACGTCAGCAATCTAGTCGTTTCATCCTCCAAACCCGCCTCCGCCAACTCCGCCCAGCCACGTCAGCGATCCGCCGCCAGCGCCTCCACCAACTACGCCGAGCCACGTCAGCAAATCTGGTCATTTCATTATCCAAACCCGCCTCCTCGCCATCAATGATTCCCGCTCAGCAATTATGACGAAAATCAAATACAGCCGTTACAATTCCATCCCGGAAAAACATTGATTTTTGCAGCTTATAAAAAGATAGCTTCGGGTCTGTTGGAGGAGGCCACTACCAGCTACTTGTGGACAAATTTTACTTTATTTTTTATTTTTTTTATGTGTTTTAATTTCATTGCAATTTCAATCGTTAATTTAGATTTCAATTCCAAAGTCCTGCAATTTCAACTCCTAGATTTGTGATTTCTATTCAAATGTTTTAATTTCAATTATTAGCTTAGAATTCTATCTTCATGCACATGTACTTTTATTTCTTTAATATAATAAAAATAGTTCCTCTTTTATTCAATATTATTTCTTCTCATTATTCTTAATCCGAATCTTGTTTAGTTAGTCTCGCACTAACATTTGATCGGAGTAAACTCTTTTAGGAGTTGTGAATTCTCTTTTCTTTATTTTCGGAGGCTTAAGTTTATTCTTTGATTTATTCTTAGCAACCATATTGATTGTATTCTAGTTAGCCGAGAGGCTCATGCATACAGATCGATTGCCGAGAATAAAAGGAGTTGATCGCAACCCTTGAGAAAGGGCGACGAGATTCTTCCGAATAGGATTAAAAGCCTATAATGGGATTCACCCCGCTAAAGCAAGCTTTAAGGTATTTTTTCTCGAACGAGAGTTCAAGTCGATATCCATAATCTTAGTTGGGCGTATTCCTCGAGAGAGGTGCGTTCATGCTTTGAGAATCTCCACGACCAAGTATATCCTTTTCGCTTTCCGAATTAACTCTTTAATTTTGATTCTCCTTAAGAGTTATTTTATTTCAAATATTAGTATTTCTTGCTATCTTTTGCTCTTCTGTTATTCAAAACCATATCCATTAATCATCGATAAAATAATAGAATTTCACTCGAAGTAGGAGTACTCAACATAACCCGAGTCTAATACGACCTTGATCTAGCGAGATCCTATACTTCACTCGATACGGTACACTGGCCGTTTATTGTTTGTAGTTATATTTTGCACATCAAGTATTTTATAGCTGCTTACAAATTATTTTTATCAGAACTGCCACTTCATGATAGTGGATGCCCCTAGCAGCTATAGCGCCATCTTCGGACGGCCTCTTATCAGCGCATTTCGATGCATCCCATCCATCTTCCACAAGTGCCTCAAGTTCAGCACAGGTGGAATCCAGGTCCGGGTTCGGGGAGACCCCAAGGTGGCAAGACAATGCTATGTAACCGTCGTCAACACCATCTCTTGGATGGAAGAAGCTGAGGAGTGGGACAAGGTGATGGAAGAGGTGGCCGAGGCCGAGGAGGGGGAGACGTTGGAAGGAAGGATGGGTGAAGGAGTAGTTCATGCCCAGGAAGGGGTCATTGAGGGGCCCAGGGCGGAGGAGGGGAAAGAGGGAGAGAAAGAAAAAGAGGCCCCGGGAGGAGGGGCGGAAGAGGGAGCGGAAGAGTGGATGGTGGTGGAAGAGGAAGAGGTGGCAGAAGGAGCCAGAGCGCCCGCTTGTGGAAGAGAGGAGGATAGTGCATGGGGGGAGCGGTCCAGGTTGGAAGCTGTGGAGGAAGTGGTAGAGGTGGAGGTGACCACCAAGGCCGGAATAATCGAGAAGATCAGGATAGTGGGGAGCTCATCCCGGAGGACCGGAGGAAGGTCTCGGCTTGCGTCCAAGACAACGTGGATGTTTTCGCATGGACTGCTGCGGAGACGCCATGGATCGATGCGGATGTGTCATGCCATCTCCTCAACCTCGATCCCGGCACTTGCCCCATTCGCCAAAAGAAGAGGTCCACTGCTGACAAGCTGGAGGCACCTATCCGGGAGGAGGTGAGCAAGCTTATCAAGGCCGGTTTTGTATCAGAGATCCAGTACCCAGGCTGGGTCTCCAACGTAGTGATGGTAAAGAAAGGGGATGGTAAGTGGAGAATGTGCGTTGATTTTTCCTTACTTAATAAATCATGCACCAAGGATTGTTACCCCTTGCTTAGAATCGACGCGCTGGTTGACTCCGTCGTTGGTTGCTCTGTGATGTCTTCTTAGATGCTTTTTCAGGTTATAACCAAATTCGTATGCACCCTCCCGACATCAAGGATGTATCCTTCATCACCAGGGATGGGTGCTATTGTTATAAAATGATGTCGTTCGGTTTAAAGAACGCAGAGGCAACATATAAGTGAATGATGGATAGAGTGTTTCGAGAACAGAAAGGTAGGAATCTGGAGGTCTACGTAGACGACCTGATGATCAAAAGTCGGGACCTTGAGTCCCACCTCAGGGACCTCGAGGAAACCTTTGGGACTTTGAGAAAATTTAAGATGAGGCTTAGCCCCTTAAAGTGTGTCTTCGGGGCCAGCCAAGGGAAATTCTTGGGTCATTTGCTCACCCCCCTCGGGGTGGAGCCTAACCCAGACAAGGTGAGGGCGATCCTCGAGTTGGGATCTCCAAGGAACGCAAAGGAGGTTCAACGTCTGACAGGGAAGCTTGCTGGGTTAAGTAGGTTCCTTTCCAAGGCAGGAGAAAAATGTTCTTCTTTCTTCATGGTATTGAGGGGAAACCAGAAGTTCGAGTGGACCCCCGAGTGCGAGAAGGCCTTTCAAGCGCTAAAAGGACAACTGACCTAGTCCCTGTTGCTATAAGGGCCAAGGCAAGGGGAGGACTTATACCTGTACTTGGGGGTAGGGTCGGAAGTGGTCAGCTTGGTGTTGGTTCGAGAAGAAGGGAAGAAACAACTCCCCATCTACTATGTCAGCAGGGTATTGAGGAAGGCCGAGCTCAGATACCCCATCTTGGAGAAGTTAGCATTTGCCTTGGTGGTGTCGGCTAGGAAGCTCTGGCCCTACTTCTAGGCGCACTCAATCAAAGTAGTGACCGACCATCCCCTTCGCGGCATCATGAAGGGGGTGGAGCACTCCGGGAGATTGGTCAAGTGGTCAGTAGAGCTGAGTGAGTTCAATATCTCCTACTTGCCCAGGGTATCCATAAAGGCACAGGCGGTGGCGGATTTCATGGTTGATTACGTGACTGAGTTAGAAGAGTCCGAACTACCCCACCCGGTAGCCTGGAAGATGCTAGTGGATGGCGTGTCAGAAAAGCACTCATTTGGTGGAGGGGTGATATTGGTAAGCCCCAGGGCACCAGGATTGAGCAAGCCATCAACATTCATTTCCCCCTCACCAACAACCAGGCGGAGTATGAGGCCATGATAGCAGGCCTCCGCTTAGCTCGGGAGCTGGGAGTGCAGGACATGGAGGTCTCAACGGACTCCATGGTAGTGGCTTGCCAGATCAAGGGGGAGTTTGAGGTCAAAGAGGCGGCTCTCCAATGGTACCTGGAGAAAGTCAAGGGAGTCGTTGGGCAATTTCCCACTTTCTCCATCAAGCACATCCCAAGAGAGGAGAGCACCCTGGCAGATCTCTTGGCTAAGTTTGGTCCCCGGGCAGGGGGGACAGTGTCGGAACTCTTCTAGCCTTCCACTGAAAAGGGGGAGCTGATGGAGGTGGATCAGTGAACATCATGGATGGATCCCCTCATCACCTTCCTAGCATCAGGAAAGTTCCCCGAAGGAGACATTGACAAACGACGGCTCAGGTACAAATCGACATATTACTCCTTGCATGCAGGGTTGCTATACCGAAAAACACTCTCGGGGCTCCTGGCTCGTTGCGTGTCTGAAGAGGAGGTCACGAGAGTGCTCGAAGAAATCCACTCGGGGGTGTTGAAAATTTGAAGTGGAAGTTTGTGAAATTGGCGGTCTGGGGGGGGGGGGGGGGGAGACTGTGCGGTCTGGTCTGACCGCACGGTCTTGCGGTCTCCTCTGGCGGTCTGACCTCTCTGGTCTAGCCGTGGGTTATTAGGCGTGACTGCCATTCTTCTGTCCAAGGATGCCGAGGTGAGGTCGCGCGGTCTGTTCATGTGACCGCGTGGCGAGCTGTCTTCTGTTCAGCATGACCGCGCGATCTGGTGCTTGTGATCGCGTGCTGGGGGCAGCCCGGTCTGGTGGCTGTCCGGTTTCTTTGTGGTGCGCGTAGACTAAGGTCTTCTTAGTCGCGCGGTCTCCGGTTTTGTGTTCGCATGGCTGGTCTTTCGGCGATCAGCTGGCATATGCGGTCACAGGTGGTTGATCGACTTGGCGGGTTGTTGCCCTAGTTGGTCTGGTGTGTTCGTGGTCTCTGGAGGAGGTCGGGTGGCGAACACAGGTGGTGAGCATCATGACCGGGCGAGTTATCATGATCGTGCGGCTTCTGTTGAAGTCGGCGAGCTCACTAAGCAGGAGGATCTTTTGCTGATCGCGCGGGTTGACCGGTCTGGTCGCGCGATCAAGGGGTGGTGATCCTATCTCATAGGGTGATGGCTGGATCAGGTCTCACGCCTATAAATAGGAGCCACAGTAGCAGCAAAAATATCGCACCAAGTGTAATCTGAGCTCACATTCTGTTCTTGCGGTCTGTTTTCTGTGACCGGCTGATTAGCTGATCGAACTTGTTCTGTGCAGCTTCTGCGGATTATGCGGGTAGCAGCGGTCACCTCCTCTTCTGAAGGTGTTCAGGCGGTCTCGCGGCTTGCAGTGTGGGTTGCTGGACTTCGGGAGGATCAGCGGAGTTCGGGAGTTCGCGAGGTTCTCAGTTGGTGTTGTTCAAGGCACACGCAGGAAGTTCGGGGGGTCTTGTTTTCTATCCGGGCGGACTGTCAGGTCGGGCGGTGAGGCGGTCTCAGTTAGGTAGACCGCTGGTTTTTCATTTCAGCTGTTTTTCTCTTATGTTTTGTGTACTGGCGAAATCATGTCTCGCCATGTATACTTTGCTTGATCAATAAAGATTGTGTTTGTTTCATGTGCTTCTGGTTGATTGGCTAGAACTTTTAGTTATACAATTCCTGCTCACTCCTAGATCTACGTAAAATTTCACATGGTATCAGAGGGAGGTTGGAGTGGATTGAGCAGTGATTTACTCAAAGTTGTCATCGCCTTTGTGAAGAAGGAACCAGTGGTAGAGCCATGGAAGCAAGGGGTCTTGGAATTGAGATGCTCAACTCGACCAACTTTAAGAAGTGGAGGTCTTGTATGCAGAGTTATCTTTTGGGTGAGGACCTCTGGGAGGTTATTGGAGGAGAAAGCACGGAGGAAGTTATTCGGCTTGGGGATATCAGTCATGAGGTGAGGAACTGGAGGTGGATTAATGCCAAAGCAGAGTTCGCCCTGAAGAGGGCAATATCACCTAACCTGTTTGATCACATCTTGGGGTGTGGATCAGATGCAGAGATCTGGAGAGCCCTGGATGGGCTGTTTAACAAGAAGAATGTAGCGAGGCTACAGTTTCTAGAGAATGAGCTGGCCAGATCGGCTCAAGGAGATCTTTCTATCTCAACGTTCTTCTTGAAGATGAAGAATCTGTGCGCTGAGCCAATTTCTGAGGCGAAGCTGAAGAGGCACACCATCCGTGGCTTACGGAAGGAATATGTTGCCTTTGTGATGTCGGTGCAGGGTTGGGCAAATTAGCCATCTCTGCTGGAGCTGGAAAATCTGCTTGCTTCGCAGGAGAGTCTGGCAAGGCAGATGGCGGGGGTGTTAGTGTCTGGGGGAGATGGCGAGGTTCTCTTCACGGGGAAGAAGAAGAAGTGGGAGAAGAAGAAGTCCGCTGGAGGAGTCAATGGGCCTTCAACTTCTGGACAGCAGGAGAGGGGCTATGCTCCTAAGGCTGAAGGGAGGAAGAAGGGAGAAGGTCCCAAGTGCTTCTGGTGTGGGAAGCATGGTCACATAAGGAAGGAGTGCCAGGCAGATTGATGGAGTATGGGGAGGAGCCTTCTCGGATTTTGTTGAAGCTGCGGCTCCTATCAACTATCAGGAGGACTGGATCGTGGACTCGGGGTGTGGTCATCACCTCACCGGGGACGAGTCGAAGCTTACTTCAACGTAGCCCTACTCAGGTAATGATGCCATTATTATTGCTGATAATACCGTGCATAGTGTCGAGAAGGTGGGGGTTGTTTCCTTGGGCAGTGATAGAGGGCTGCTTACGTTGAAGAGTGTCTATCATGTGCCCGGAATGAGGAAAAACCTCTTCTCCATGACCAACGCTGTAGACGCTGGGTATCACGTTCTGTTTGTCCCAACAGAAGTGAGGTTTCTTTGGAATGTTTAAGCGGTGAAGGCCGAGGTCGTTCATGTCGGGAGGAGAGCAAAAGACTTGTTCGTTTTATCGACAAGTTCTTATGTCGACAAGATGAAGACGAATGGTAGTGCCGTCATATGGCACGAGATGTTGGGGCATGTAGGGATGGACAAGCTGAAGGCTATGGCAGTGAGAGGTCTGGTCAATGTCCGGCCCAGTCTATCTTCCTACGGAGATGGTCACGTTTGTGCGGGATGTCAGTTCGGCAAGTCTCATCGACTACCGTTTGACAAGTCGCAAACAAGGAGTAGTGTGTCGTTGGATCGTGGACTTGATGGGACCAACTGCTACCCCAAGCCTCGGAGGCAGCAGGTATATGCTGGTGTTGATCGATGATCACACCAGATATGTCTGGGTTTATTTTTTGAAGGAGAAGGCGGAGGCATTTGCCATGTTTGTGGAGTTCAAGGAGCTCGTGGAGGGTCGGCTTGGTCTGCGGGTTAAGAAGATGAGGACTGACAACGGAGGGCAGTTCACCCCTGGTGAGTTCTCTACTTTTTATAGGAAGGCGGGCATCTAGAGGGAGCTTACTTGTGCACATACTCCACAACAAAACTGAGTTGCAGAGCGGAAGATCCATCATCTGACGGAGACCTACAAGTGTTGGCTGCATGCCAAGAGTATCCCAAAGTCCTTCGGGGCAGAGGGAATGTCTTGTGATACCTACGTCATCAACCGGATGCCTCTTAGTCCCATCAATATGAAGACCCCGCATGAACTGAAGTTCAAGGAAAAGCCAAGCGTGGCACACCTTCGGGTGTTTGGTTCCACCTGCTATGTGTACATTCCAGATGCTCTTCGGACGAAGCTAGATGCGAAAGCAAGGAAGCTAATCTTCGTGGTTTATGATGATCGGAAGAAGGGCTGGAAGTGCATGGACCCGGAGATGCGGAGATTTGTTGTATCTCGCGACATCGTGTTCGACGAGGTGACGTCTTACAATGGAAGTTCTGGTGTTGAGCTACCAGAAAGCAGGGTGGAGGAGCCGGAGAAAGCTATGGAAAATCTTCAGGTGGAGCTGCCTGTGTCACCAGGTGGTCCATCAATATCTAATTCTGAGGCGGAGGCTTCTGGATCAGGAAGCAGTGGGAGCGATGCCTCGAGTATGTCTGGAAGGGGAGCTAGAGAAGAAGCAGCTAAAGATTCTGTGAGTCAGGGGAAGGCGTTGCGGAGATCGAAGCAAACAATCATTGCCCGTGATCGCTATACATGAGGAAACATGGTGAGCTTTGTCTCATATTTCTATGATGGTCCCTTGGATGAGAGGGAGTCGTCGAGCTTCGAGAAGGCAAAAGGCGTGGAACAGTGGGATTCAGCTATGCAGGAAGAGATGAGTGCTCTTTAGAAGAATGAGACTTGGTCTCTTGTGCCCAGACCCAAGGGTATCGCCCCTGTGACATGCAAGTGGGTCTACAAGCTCAAGAAGAAGGCAGACGATAGTATCGAGCGATACAAGGCTTGCCTTGTGGCTCGGGGGTTCTCGCAGCAACACGGTGAAGACTATGAAGAGACATTCAGTCCGGTGGCAAAAATGACTTAAGTTCGGGTTGTGATTGCCTTGGCGGCATGTTGGGGATGGGAGATTTGGCAGCTCGACGTAAAGAATGTGTTATTGTATGGCGAGATTGACAAAGACATCTTCATGGTTCAGCCGCCAGGCTTCGTATCTGAAGATTTTCCTGACCATGTCTGTAAGTTGATGAAGGCCCTGTATGGGTTGAAGCAAGCGCCGAGGTCGTGGTATGGAAAGATTGCAGAATATCTCTTATTCTATTGGTTTGGTGCTTCAGACTCAGACTCAAGCTTGTTCGTCAAGAAGAGCAGGGAGCTTCAAGTCATCATGCTGCTTTACGTCGACGACATGATCGTGACGGGGAATTCGAAGGAGGAAGTAGCAAGGCTTCGGGCTGAGCATCTATCATGTTTGAGATGAAGGACTTAGGTGAGCTTCACCATTTCCTTGGACTCAAAGTGCAGAGGAAGGGAAGTGGAGTGCTGGTGTCCCAGGCTGGATATGCGGAGCGAATCGTGGAGAGGTTCGGCATGAAGGAAGGGAAGTGCATTTCCACACCTCTGGAGAAGGCCATGAAACTTTGCAAGGATGAGGGGAGGATTCTGGAAGATCCGCTGGTGTTCCGGGCTCTGGTTGGGAGCTTGATCTATCTGATAATTACCAGGCCGAATATTGCATATGCAGTTGGCAGGGTGAGCCATTATATGGCAGAACAACGGATGCCTCATCTTCTAGCGGCCAAGAATATATTGAAGTATGTCAAGGAGACTTCGGATATGGGTCTTCTTTACAAAAGGGATGCGGGCTTCGAGGTGCATGGGTACATGGATGCTGATTACGGGGGAGATTCAGATGATCAGAAGTCGACGTCTGGATACGACTTCATGGCGGGCCCCACGACTATATCATGGTGCAGCAAGAAGCAGGATTCCGTGTCGGTCTCCACCACGGAAGCGAAATACATGGCTTCGGCCTTGGCAGCTCAAGAAGCCATCTGGCTTAGGAGGTTGGTTGGAGACGTCCATAAGGAGGTTCGGGGTCCGACTCTGCTCCGCGGCGATAATGAGAGTGCTCTCAAACTTGTTACTAATCCAGTTTGTCATGCGAGGACCAAGCATATCGAGATCGAGCATCATTTCATTCGTGAGAAGGTGTTGGAGGGGTCTCTTTTGATCGAGCATGTTCGGAGTCAGGACAACATTGCTGACATCTTCACAAAGGCGTTGGCGAAGGGGTCGTTTACTCGGCTAAGGAGTTTACTTGGGCTGTTTTCAACTTCCCACTTCAAGGGGGAGTGTTGAAAATGTTGAAGTAGAAGTTTATGAAGTTGGCGGTCTGGGGGGTGGGGGGGGGGGGGGAGACCGCGCGGTCTGGTCTGACCACACGGTCCTGCGGTCTCCTCTGGCGGTCTGACCTCTCTGGTCTAGCCGCGGGTTATTCGGCGTGACCGCCGTTCTTCTGTCCAAGGATGCTGAGGTGAGGCCGAGCGGTCTGGTCGCGTGTCCACGTGGCGAGCTGTCTTCTGTTCAGCGTGACCGCGCGATCTGTTGCTTGTGATGGCGTGCTGGGGGCAGCCCGGTCTGGTGGCTGTCCGGTTTCTTTGTGGTGCGCATGGACTAAGGTCTTCTTAGACGCGCGGTCTCCGGTTTTGTGCTCGCATGGCTGGTCTTTCGGCGATCAGCTGGCATATGCGGTCACAGGTGGTTGATCGACTTGGCGGGCTATTGCCCTAGTCGGTCTGGTGTGTTCGCGGTCTCTGGAGGAGGTCGGGTGGCGAACAAAGGTGGTGAGCATCATGACCGGGCGAGTTGTCATGATCGCGCGGCTTCTGTTGAAGTCGGCGAGCTCACTAAGCAGGAGGATCTTTTGCTGATCGCGCAGGTTGACCGGTCTGGTCGTGCAATCAAGGGGTGGTGATCCATTCTCATAGGGTGGTGACTGGATCAGGTCTCATGCCTATAAATAGGAGCCACTGTAGCAGCAAAAATATCGCACCAAGTGTAAGCTGAGCTCGCGTTCTGTTCTTGCGGTCTGTTTTCTGTGACCAGCCGGTTAGCTGATCAAACTTGTTTTGTGCAGCTTCTGCAGATTGTGCGGGTAGCAGCGGTCACCACCTCTTCTGAAGGTATTCAGGCGGTCTCACGGCTTGCAGTGCGGGTTGCTAGAGTTCGGGTGGATCAGTGGAGTTCGGGAGTTCGAGAGGTTCTCAGTTGGTGTTGTTCAAGACGCAGGCAGGCAGTTCGGGCGGTCTTGTTTTCTAGCCGGGCGGACTGTCAGGTCGGGCGGTCAGGCGGTCTCAGTTAGGCAGACCGCTGGTTTTTCCTTTCAGCTGTTTTTCTCTTCTGTTTTGTGTACTGTCGAAATCATGTCTTGCCATGTATACCTCACCCAGTAACGAAGAACTTGCTTGATCAATAAAGATTGTGTTTGTTTCATGTGCTTCTGGCTGATTGGCTAGAACTTTTAGTTTAACAATTTCTGCTCACTCCTAGATCTACGGAAAATTTCATATGGGGAGTGTGGCGGTCACTCAGGTAGCCGGACTTTGGAGGGGAGAGTGCTGAGGCAAGGCAACTTCTGGCCTACCCTCAGCAAGGATGCAGCAAAATTCGCGAGGAAATGTTCAAAGTGCCAACTCTATGCTCCACTCCAACTCCTCCCAGCCCAAAGGATCCGGACCATCACAGCTTCGTGGCCCTTCGCTATATGGTGACTGGATTTGGTGTGACCCTTCCCCCAGGAAAGCGGCCAAAGAAAGTTCCTACTGGTGATGATAGACTACTTTTCCAAATGGGTTGAGGTGAAGGCGTTGGCCAAGGTAACATCCCAGGTAGTGAGAAATTTTGTTTGGGGCGAAATAATTTGCAGGCATGGGCTCCCTCTAGCCATCGTGATGGATAACGGACGCTAATTCGCCAACGAATAGATTGTTAGTTTGTGCACCCAACTCGTCAAAGATCTCAGGTTCGTGTCGGTCCACTACCCAAGGAGCAACGGTCAGGTGGAGGCGGTTAACAAGATAATTGTCAACCTACTAAAGAAGAAGGTAGAGAATCTCAGAGACAATTGGGTAGAGCAGCTACCCTCGGTCCTATGGGCCTTGAGAACTAATCCAAACACGGCCACAGGGTAAACCCCCTTCAAACTGTCTCATGGGTCCGAGGCAGTCCTCCCGATAGAGTTCGATGTCAAAACTCCCAGGGTGATCACCGCGGGCGAAGGAGAGGGAGAATGGTAAATAGAAAATGATGCAGAAGGAAGGTTGTCCCTGGATCTAGTAGAAGAGCTCCAGGACCTCACTACTTTCCGACAGGAGGAAGTCAAGAGGCGGATGGCCCGGTACTTTGATAAATATATTAGGATAAAGCAATTCAAGAGAGGAGATTTGGTCCTCAATAAGGTAGATGCGGCAGGAAGGGGAGCCGCTGTGGGTAAGCTAGATCCCAATTGGGAAGGGCCTTACATTGTAAGGGAAGTGCTCAAGTAAGGGGGGTACCACCTACAGGATGTGGAAGGGGTATCTCTAGGCCGAGCCAGGAGTGGGGATGATTTGAAGAGATTTTATCGTTAGCAAATTTTTGTAACAAACTCTTGTAGGTTTCCTCCTCAATACATATGTTTTAAAATAATTCTTGAGTAGGTTACAAATTCTTTGGTGATGGAATGCCCCAGATCGATTCCGCTACCGGGCTCTCATAGACGGTGGGTCAGGTTGATCTCTGGAGAGGCTGGAATGTTTCAAGTGGTTTGGTGCTGGAATGCCCCAGATCGATTCCGCTACCAGGCTCTCATAGACGGTGGGTCAGGTTGATCTTTAGAGAGGCTGGCAAGTTTCAAGTGGTTTGGTGCTGGAATACCCCAGATCGATTCCGCTATCGGGCTCTCATAGATGATGGGTCAGGTTGATCTCTGGAAAGGCTGGCAAGTTTCAAGTGGTTTGGTGCTGGAATGCCCTAGATCGATTCCGCTGTCGGGCTCTCATAGACGGTGGGTCAGGTTGATCTCAGGAGAGGCTGGCAAGTTTCAAGTGGTTTGGTGCTGGAATGCCCCAGATCGATTCTGCTGTCGGGCTCTCATAGACAGTGTGTCAGGTTCATCTCTGGAGAGGCTGGCAAGTTTCAAGTGGTTTGGTGCTAGAATGCCCTAAATCGATTTCGCTGTCGGGCTCTCATAGACGGTGGGTCAGGTTGATCTCTGGAGAGGCCGACAAGTTTCAAGTGGTTTGGTGCTGGAATGCCCCAGATCGATTCTGCTGCCGGGCTCTCATAGACGGTGGGTCAGGTTGATCTCTGGAGAGGCTGGCAAGGTTACAAGTCCTTAGGAGTTGGAATGCCCCTGGCCGATCCTACGGCCGGGCTCTCGCTAACTGGAGAAATAAGTCGGTCTCAAGGATCAGCCAACATGAAGGTTATTCATGACAAGCGACTCAGCCCGCGGAAATTTGTCATGACCTAGGCGAGGCGAACCCTGGGGCTCGCTCGCATGAAGGGGGACACCCGCGACGGATGACAAACATCTAAGTTCGAGAATGAAAGCAGGGCAGCGGAAACACGATGTTGCGAAAACTGCCAGGTCGGGCCATGGCTCGTGAGAATGCTTAAGCACGCTCAAGGGGGGTTAACTTTATAACCATCACCAAAAAGGGATGAGCGAGCGCGAGCCTAACTAAATGCAGAAATGTGCAAACAAAGGCATGGGCATGCGAGAATATTAGTGCCGGCATGGCAAAATACGTCCGCGCGAGCAGGAACACAGGTGCGAGTGCGAGTAATAACAGAGAAAAGAAAAGACATTCAATAGATATACAAAATATTTCATGCATTTGTCAGAAGGCGTTACCGTCAAATGCGGACTCACCGACCAAAAACTGTGACATCACGCTTGGAAAAATTAAAGGATCAATCAAAGATGCCCCCTGTAGAATTCTTCGCTCACTCCCTTGGTCTTCCGACCCGAACTCACCTCATACACGAGATATAGGCGAGAGCGAGAACTACGAGCACCGTACTAAAAATGAGAGGAACAAGAGAAATGAATAAAGGAAAATACACAGACAGCAAGCAAATGACAGGAAAAAATATACACCCCTTTCTATTTTTCGTCCAAAGGTTTTACAAAGTTCCGCGGCGTTCTCGTCGGCCAAAAAAGAAGAAGAAAATCAAAACATCAAAAAATTGATAACACGACCATGGATTGCTCGTCCTCGCTCCTCTCAAAAAGTGTGGTAGGAAGGAACATCTCCGGGACCAAGTCTTCCAAAGTAAGCTTCGCCGCATCCGCAGTGAGCAAGCCAGATCGCTTGAGGGTACGAAAGGCGAACGTCGCTGCATGAAGAGCCCCTCTCGCATCTCCGTCTTGTGCTCCATACGCTTAGCCTTTAGCGACCTAGGGCTAGGCGGGAGAGCGGCCTCGGCCAGCTCGCGGTTCAGGTTCTTCAACCCTTCGACTTGCTGCGCCAAGTCGGTGTTACGAGCAAGGAGCTCGTTGGCGGTCTCGGCATCCTGCAAAGAAAAGGTTCAGGTGCGAGTAGCGACGGATAATAAAGGATAGACGAACGGACAAAACTCACCATTCCCCCCTGGAGGCTGGCGACAAGGCCATCCGAGATATTCAGTTTTTCTTAAGGTCGGCCACTTCCTCTGTCGCGACCTTCAATTCTTCCCGAAGAACCTCAGAGCTCTTCTCCTCTCTCAGGCGCACGACCTCTTTCACAGCGATCCTCAGCTCGCGCATGAACTCTTCGGAATTTCTCTCCAGCTGGAAGTTGCGCCAGCCCAGCATGTGGGCTAGCTCCAGAGAGCATAGTTGGGACCGCGCGCTCTCATGAGCGAGTATCCAGGAGGACGTCTTGTTGAACTCTGCCACGTCCTCCCATCCGTAAAGGCCGAAGGACAGGTCGAAAGCGTCACCGCCGACCGTATTCTCCTCCACCCAGGAGGGGAGGAGAGTTGATATCGAGGTCGGGTTAGTCTTTTCGTCCCAGACCAACAGAGGCGAGCCGACCTCGTCCAGATGCTTGCCCCCCCAAGCCATAGTTTCAGTGGCGTGCCGGGTTAGGCACCTTCGAGGTGCCAGCCACCACTGTGGAGGGCTCGCTAGACACCTTTCCCAGGGTCTGGGTCGCCGGACGACTTCCCTCGGACGGGACCTTGTGAGCCTCCTTCCCCTTGGTCGGAAGAATCATCTTCAGCTTCTTGGGGGGAGGAGGTAGAGACTTAGCCCCCGACTCGTTGGGGCCGGCCGCTTGAGGGAGGTCGGGGTCGAAGAAGGAATCGGCTATTGGCAGAGCTCGGCGGCGGAGGTGGCAAGCTGAATGGCAGAAGAGGCATGCCCAACCTTTGCGTGAGGGGGGTTGATCGGGAGATCTCGCTCTCCTGCGAATAAGAGATAGACCATGTCAGGAAGGGAAGAAGTAACACAGGTTAGCAAAATGAGCGCGAGCTAAACCTGCTCTAGGGGGCACGGTAAGAAGCGAGTCAACGTTTCTCCTGAGGTATACCACCTCGAAGTTGGTCGACATACGCTTGAAGAGATCGCCCTCGGGGCCATCGAGCGTCGGGGTGCAGTAGGTGGCCTTTGATCGTTGGATGGGCGAGAAGGGCACGTTACCGAACGGGCCCTTCACGATGACAAACTTTTGAGGCAGATAATGGCTCTTATTGACCGTCTCGTGGACTTTTGCGTGGCTGCTCGCATAGAAGGCAGTCCCATCCTTGTTCGCCCTGAAGGAGAACAACTTTCGAAAGACGGGTAGGATGAACTCTATCCGCTCTTCTTGCAGGTAGCACACGAAGGATACCATCATGGCCACAGTATTGGGGGTAAGCTGACCCGGGATCACGCCAAAATATTTCAGTATCTAAAAAATTCGCAACAAATGATCAGCCGAAAGCCCTACGCGAGTGGGCAATGAAAGGGCGAGAGGGAGGGACGAGTACCTGGCTGATCTCCGGCAAGAAAGGTAACCGCAAGCCCGCCTCGAAGTGAGCTACCGGGATGGCAAGCTCATCCGCGAAGGTAAAGTTTATCGCATCCTTGTCCATAGGCCGCCGAGCTTCGAAGCCGGGCGAAATGTAATTCGCCACGACCTGGTGATGCTCGCTCTCCATGAGCGAGCTGTTCAGGAAAATGTGATTGCGGAAAGTCCCCGCGCACTTAGCCCGTCCTTCGACATGTGCATTGTCACCACCCATGATTTTCCTGCAAGAAAGGGAGAAGCGAGCACAGAAAGAGGAGGTAGCGAGAGCGAGGAAACAGAGACCAAAGAGGAAGAATCCGACTAGAGCGTTGGTTAGCCATAAATGCCCGCCCTATTTATAGAAGGACTAAGGCGATGGGGAGTTACCGAAGCGCCGGAGGGTGCAGATAGCAAAAAGCGCGTCACAATATACCTCGAAATGAGAGACTACCCTTTTTTCTTCGCACTCGCTCGCGATAATTTAAAGATGGACAGACGATATAAGTGTCTCTGCGAATAAAGGGATGCGAGCCCTTGCAGGGTATGCAGGCCGAGGCGGATCACGTGCTCGAACGATAAGATGCAGGGGATCGAGTTAGAAGTGCGTGCCGGTCGCTAGGCATACATGAGTGCGACTAAAGCAATATAAAATAAGAAGAAAAGAAAAATGCAACAACAGTATACAGCACGGACCCAAATAGTAGTAGCTTGCTAGCGAAGGCGAGAAGCATTCGGATGTCCGCTACGGCATAAATTGTTCAGTTATCGCAAAAATAGGAAAAGCTATTTAGAAAAAGAATGCGAGGGAAGAAGAAAGCGAAGGGGGATCAATATTGGATCCATTTCCATCGGCCCCTTCCTCGCACCCATGAACTAGGCGTCCTCCTGGGGTAATGATACGCTTCGGCGGTGCGAAGATCTTGCTGAATCATGCGAGCATGGTCCTTTGCTCGCACGAGGTGTACACCTGGGGAAATAACTTCCTCGCAAGAATCCTGCAGTATTTCGGCTTGGAGCTGAGCACATTCATCTCCCAGCGAAGCAATCTGCTCCTCTGCCGCCTCCCTGTCTCTCTTCACCTGGCCAAACAGGCTTTGTAGCATCCGCCCCTGTTTCTGAAAGATCTCTGAAGTCCTCCTTTTCATCATCACCGGATCCAGCGGGTCACCTAGGAAAGCGTCGATCTATTCCAGTAAAGGAAGGGGCGACAACTCCTCTTCCGCCAAGTCGAAGTCGCTGGAGCTCTCAAGAGGAGCTGCGAGAAGGGAAAATAGTCAGAAAAGAGAAAAAGGTCGGTAGCTGACGGATTCAGGCTAAACGAGCTGGTCGAAAGTCGCCTTACCCTGATGAGCGCGAGAAGATCCTGGCCGCCCTTGGAAGGGAGTTCCGCGGGGAAGGGACACCGATTTACCTAAGCCTGAGAGGCAATGTTCGGGGCCCTCGCCCTGGACGGCGTCTAGAAGCGAATTCTCGGGATTTACCTGGTCCAGAAGGGTGTACCCCGGGACAGAGATATTAGGCTTTGGAGGAAGTTGCGAGAGCGCGGGGATGACTCATCCGTCGGGAGTTGCGAGAGGAGACTCTGCGAGAGATAAGGTCACCAAGTCTATAGGAGAAATTCATCGAAGAAGTTCGCGAGAAAGCTTACGGTGCTGGGGCGAAGACGAGTGGAGGGGAGGGATGCCCAGGTTGAGGATCTCCACCCCACCTCCCCGATGGTTAACAGGGCAAGTGTCCAGTCGAGCCTCATCCGTCCGATCCTCCGATAGAAGCGAGGCCTGAAAGAAAAGAGATCCATATCAGCAAGGAAAGGAGGTAGGTCAACTTGTCAACCCAAGTACCTGATTTGCGAGAAGTAGGTCGGGGGACGGATCTGGAGCCAGGGATCCATCTATCCCACTTTGACGCTGAATTGATTTTGCTTTTAGTAACCTTGGGGAAGACGGCTTCGGGGCCCAAGGAGCAGGTTTGGCAAGGGCCGCATGTTCGAAGGCTCGCGCCACATTGATGCGAGCCCTTGTCTCTTCGGAAATGGGCATAGTCAGACAGCTACAGTACGGAGCAACGAGAACTGTTGAATAAGGAGGAGGGGAACCCATCCGCTACGATCGACGATATTTATAACAGGGAGGATGGGTCCCACCAGAAAATTCCTGCCAGGTCAGCATCCCTCTAGCGAACACCGAGGGTTGGATGATTCTTCACGAGTTTAGTTTAAGACTCGCGAAGAGCGGGGATTGTGTACAACCTCGGGTTCGCCCAGGACCAGAAAATAGAGTCAAGCGCGGGGGCAAACCAGGTGCGACCCCACCTGGGCGAGAGCGAACAACGAGTGAGGTTCTCACGGACCACACACATATGGTGCCCCCCCCTCCCCCGCGCGCGATGGCGAGCAAGGAGTCCAGCTCGGCAACAGTTCTTCAAGGACTACTCGCGGCAAAAGCCGCGCGAACGCAAATGGGCCAGAGTCGCGAGTGGCACTGAGCAACCTCGATGTTCGCCAGAAGATAGGCATAGGTGGAGAAGGCAACATGCCAATGAAGAAACAAGGAAGACGAGCCAAGCCCAAAGGCCGCTTGCAGGAAGGCGCTCGAGTCAGGTGCTCGCCAACTGCTCGTGAGGAAGCCGACGAGCCGAACTGCCTCCAAGATTCAGATTTCAACGAATGTCATGTTCTGCGTTCGACACACTCGACTCAGTAATTCATGCTTCGGTTTGACGAAATTATTTCTCAGCTCGACGAGCTCAATCTCCCATCCAGTTCAGCACTTTCATAGGGCCGAGGGGATATCGCGGGAAGACACGAGAGACACGGCCTCGGTGGATGTCTCCAAGAAGGATGCGAGCGGAGCCTTCGCAGGATACTCGCCTAAGAAGGGGTTCGCGAATCACACTCGCGAGGAGACTCACAGGAGTTCTCGCAAGTAGCCTTCATGCAGGCCATTTAACCACAGGCTAAGGAGGCAAAATTACTCCTCCGCCCCCTGTGGTCTGTCATTAGCCCCTCCAAACAGCGGAGTTTGGCTTTTAGCAGGCCAAAGTAGGGTGCGTTTAGTAAAACCAAAAGGAGGAATTCTGCTATCGACAGACCACGAACAAAAAACTATAAATAGACCTCAAATAGCACCTTGGGGAAGAGGCCAGATCTCAATTCTCTGAGCTTCTTCTTCCCTCGGTTACTTTGGTTCAGCTCTCTAGCTCTCCAAGGTGCCCAAGTCCTAGCTCTGGCTTGGGAGGGGAAGCGCTCAATGATCTTCCGGGTTTCTGGTGGGACCTCCTCGCTACGACTAAGGTCTTAGTCTGTTTTCAAGTCCCCGGTCTGTTCCTTTCGAGGGATTAGTAAGGGCTAGCTGCCCCTCAACTTGTTGATGGCCTGAGCTTCACAAGAAACCGAGAAATCGGTTTCAACAGCATGCTCTACCACGACGCTCGACGAAATGCATGCTTTACCGCGGCGCGCTAGAACTGCCGCTGGCGCTAGTATTCGTTCGACGAACTGAAAATTGCGCTCGACGAAGTGTGAGGCCAGCTCGATGAAGATGCTGTCCGACGAAAAGAAATGTGCTCTACCGCGTAGCGTTAGCACTATCGCTGGCGCTAACGGAAATGGAAACATTTGACGAGAAGGAAATAGTGGAGAAAAAGGAATGTCGATGGGTCGTTATGTTTTGCATGTACTATCACGGCGCATTAGGTGTAACGCCCGGCGGTAGCTTTTGGAAACATTCCGTCTGCAGTTGATTGAGGAGCAGATTTGGAAGAAGATGATATTGGCTGAAGGAAGGAAATCTCGCTAATGCGGGGCGTTAGCGGTACCACGACGCGCTAGTGTTTGGCGATCAGAATATTGCCTAAACTACCACGATCCGTGTGCTTCATTGCCTTATGTGGATACCGCGGGGCGGTAGTACTACCGCAGGCGGTAGTGGCTGAATCTATAAAAAGACGCAAGCCTCCTCCGTTGCTTGCTGATACGAAAGGAATTGAAGCCATATATTCAGAGCTCTCGTGAGAGCCTTCTTCAAGCAGCCGAAGAACTCCGTCAACTTTTGTGAACGCAAAGAACTTGAAGACCAATACGATCGCATCTACATCGACATCAAGTTCTACTTTTGAGGGAGTTTTTAGTTTGTGTCTTGTTTTACTTTTCAAATTGTAATCTTTATGTCTTGTGTTCGGTAGAGTAACTCGCCACACAGCGACTAGGGCCTTGCGGGGACTAGGGGAAATTCGCCACACGGCGACTAGGTCTAGGTAGGACTTAGGGAGGAATTCGCCACACGGAGACTAGGTCTAGGGAGTAGATCTAGGGGGTACTCGAGGCCTTTCGGGTGATAGATTGGCTAGAGCGACTTGAGGCTGTATTTGGGGAGAGATCGACTAAAGCCAACCGGTTCGTGGGGATACGAGTCGGTATAGAAAACAAAAAGGGTTTTCATATTATTCGCTTTGATTTCTAGCGTCATTGAAATCAAATTTTGTAATCAATTTTATAAATGATAATCATGTCTTTTCTTGTTTAATAAAATTGATTTCATCTCTAATTTCATGATCTCTTTACTTTTGATTTAACATTACTTTGAACAAAAAATATCAAAATATTTTCTATTAAAGTTTAAAGTTTTTAAAACCCTTATTCACCCCCCTTTAAGGGCGCCTATAGATCCAACAAAACATTACCCTTGCAAATCATCACAATCATAAGCAAGGGTTCATCATCAGCAGATCCTATGAAATAAAACAAAAGATGAACTTGAGAAAAGCTTCTAAAGAATTCTGAGAACAGAATTCTTTTCTTCTCCTTCCTTCTTTCTTCTTACTCTATTTCTACTACTATAACAGATTTTTAAGAATCCCTCTTAAATCTCTATTCACCCCCTCTAGAGAATTCTTAGAGGCACACTGTGCACTTTTATAGCCGAACAGAAATTGAAAACTGAAGTTGAAGGTTAAGAGTTAGATTAGGGCCTAACCTGAAATCACTTGGGTGGAAGTCTGCGCTTCTTCTCTGGTCACCACATTTAACTTAACCCTTCCTTTATCTAACTGCTACACCTGCGGCGACGGCTAAGCCTAAAGTGGCAATGGCTGCAAAGGAGGTTGGGTCTGTGGGCATTTAGGCTTAATATGCCCCTTCTGCCCACACTGGAAACAGACCATGTCCTTTGACCAACAATGGGCAACATCATGCCCCTTCTGCTTATAAGAAGTACATGTTAGATCTCCTCTTGGAGCACTCTGAATTACCAACACTTGCTACTGCTTCTTAGCCCCCAATCCTTTGAAACATTTTTCATAAGGATGGCCAGGGCGACCACATAAACAACAAACTTCGCTGCCTCTGTTCTTTGGAGCAGGGCCAGATACATCGGGGCTTCCACCCCCTTCAACCTTCCTCTTTTCCTTCCTCATCATTTCACCTTTGTTCTTGGCATTATCAATGGCCTCGACTCTCAATGCAGCTTCTACCACTTCAACATAGCTTTCTGACTTGTACGTACTAGTCAGTTGTTGAACGTCACCATGAAGTTCTCCCAGAAACCTCTTCACCCTTCCCGCCTCAGATGCTACTAAGTCTAGAGAAAATCCTCTCAACTTACTAAATTCAATTTCATACTCACTAAACATAAGTTGCCTCTGCTTCAAGTGCAGAAAATTGTTCATCAGACGATCTTGCTCGACCGACGGCAAGAACTTCTTCTCCTGGATCCACTAGCTCTTGGCAAGGCCCTTCAACTGGTAAGCGGTGACCATCACCTTCTGTCCCGCAGAGATTCCCGAATATATAAACATTTCTTCGATGTCAATTATCTAATCATCCAAAGCCAAGAAATCGACACTTTCGTCATACGTAGGGGGTCCTAATCACTGAAAATGCGATATGAAATTCATCTCTGGTGGCAGCAGAACAGGAGGCACCAGAGGAGCAGGAGAAAAAGGTATAGTCTGACCCACTGCAGGGTCCTACACTCCAGGCTGCTGCGTAGAGGCAGTATTCATCAACGTCTGAATTTACGATTACATCACGACCAACTACCTTTACAGAGCCTCATTACTATGTCGTAGACCCTCAATCATGGCTTCACTTTGCCCATCCGAAGACTCACCCTCATATTGGGGAGTCAACCTTATCGCAATACGCTTCGGTGCCATATCTAAAAGTATGAACAAATAGTTCATGAAAACCCTAGCTTAGGACTAGAACTATTCAACTTAGTTCAGACCAAACACGCATAGACACTTGCTATTGCTACTACCTTGCTCTGGGATTTTTTTTTTGAAGATGATGTTATGTTGTAACTTAGGATGATATACTATCATCCTTTGACTCTTGTGCATATCATATGTTTGCATGAATGTTTAAATCTTCATTTTAAATCATGTGTGTACGAGTGACATCATGTATGTCTTTAACTTGGCACATGTGCTCATGGTATGTTATGATGTGCATGTTGTGCTATGCATTTTAATGAAATCCTTAGTGCATATTATGAGCGGCGTATACATGAAATATTATGCATCCCACACTACATAATATCACAGGTAAAGAAATTAGCATATAGTAACATCCATGGGATCTGTTAAGCCACCCATACAACTTAACAGTCACACATTGTCACACTTATGAGGATCCATATATAAACACATATTTACGCATCCCATACTATATAATTTCCCAGTATACTTCTTATCATTATATGAGTGTAGTGTTCATGATTCATCCAATACATATGGATGACACTTTGGTGTGTGTATGCAATGAAACAGATTCTTAAAATAGATGGCTGATTGACTAACCGTCCAACAATCGATCTAAACCTAGCTCTGATACCAACTGTCACAACCGGCATTTTCTCAATATATAAAAATAATATCAGAGTAAGAGAAAACACACATCATGATGCCACGCCGTGCAGGGGACAACTGCAGATGCCCAGGCAGTTATATCTTCACATCTTTCTTTAAAAGACATAAACTTTATTTTTTTAAACATAATTTAAGTTTGAAGGTTTCAAACACCGTGTCACTCGGTTTAGTGGATCATCTAGTCCACAACCAAGAAATTATAATTATACGCAGCGGAAAATACACATTTTACTTTAAGACATCCTACATGAACATGAGAACTCACCTAACAACCTAATGACAAGCACTTTCTAGATTTAGTATAGATATAAATGGAACTTTTACGCGTTTCAAAATAGAGTGTTATTAGCTTGAAAAGATGTAATGCATAAACAAATATGCAGCTTTACTTATATAAAAATGTCTACTATGCAACCTAGCAAAATCCTTCCCAGAGAGCATTGCACTAATAACAAATTAACAGTAGTAGCATAAATGGCAAGTACAGTCTAACACAAGAAGAAGATCATACAGTGGGCGTCAACAAACTGACACGAACCCATGGTAATAAACAAAGTCAGAAAGACATCAACAACTACCTCTACGAAGTGGGAGAATAAATACATCTAAAAAGGCTGCAAGGTCCTGCCTTGCTCTGTTCAACCACTACTGCTCCAAACCTGAGGCATTCAAGGGAAAAGAATACCTCAGCACAAGGTCAAATCAAGAAAAGTGAAAATATGAGAACTTTGAAAGCTCAAATAGGGTTACCAACCCAACAAAAAGGAGATAGTTGCGAAACAACAACAAATAAGTAAACAATAATTAGTATCAAAACAGGGAAAAACTTGCATGAAATGCAGTCAAAGCTATATGATATCATCCAAGAAGGATGAAGAGTGACGGATTGGCTCAAGAAGTGAATCATTAACCCAGCCAAAAAAATGGTACTAAGGCGGGGGAGCTATACTTCCAACACAAACCGCGAGACCAAACATCCAGGGAACAAAAGCACTATGGCGGTGGTTATGCCCACACAACCAACAATCTACACGTCCAAGGAAGAAAAAAATAGGCACTGTGGTGGTGGGCCCTTGTTCAACTCAACCAACAGTCCAAAAACAACCAACTGGGTGTAGTGATTCACAAACATCTTGACCAAACCTAACACCACAGAAAAACCCGGAACATTTCCTAGTACTGTTGGATCTTACGGCGCCCTTAGAGGGGGGGGGGGGGGTGAATAATGGAATACAATTCTTTCTTATAATGTTATGATTATTACTAAATTGTTTTATAATACGAGAAATGCAAAATGACAATTTAGCTAATTTGTGAAAATATTATAATTTTCAAGTTTAGAAATAAGTACTAAATTGTTTTATGATTAAGAGATTGAAATAAATAATTTAGATAAAGTAATTTGAATTGAAAACTTTGTAACCAATATTTTAGAGATAACGCCAAAGGAGAGAAATCAAGTAAACACAAATAGAGACATGATTGTATTTATATATATAAAAGGTGTTTACATAAATTTGATTTCAATATCGCTAGAAATCGGAGGCGTATAAAGTAATACAATTTTTCCTTTTCTATACCGACTTGTATCCCCACAAACCGGTTGGCTTTAGCCTATCCTTCCCCGGATAAGGCCTCAAGCCGCTCTAGCCAATCCTTCCCTGGATATGGCCTCGAGCCCCCTAGATCTAATCACCTAGAACTAGTCGCCAACACAAGGCGAATTTCCCACTAAGTCCTACCCAGACCTAGTCGCCAACACAAGGCGAATTAACTAAACGGTTACAAAGAAAGTATGGAATGAAAAATAAAGATAACAATAATAAAACTCCCTATATGAGATCTTTGGAGCTGAGGATGAAGGATCGCTGTAGCATAATCGAGGTTGAAGCGATCGTCCTTCGGATGTAGCATGACGTTATCCTCCTCCAGAATTCTCCTTAAGCTTTTAGTGGGAGATCCATCTTTGGCAGCATAGCAACAATAAAATTGTAGCACAAGCACTCTCTCTGGGATGGATAGCCAAAATGATCAAAGTTGGCTCATTTTATAGAACTTGGAGATAGCGCCTGCGGTAGCTCTTAGCGTCTGTGGTTGCGTTCGTGTGGAGCGGTTGCGAAACCGTCGGCGGCGTGGTGCTGTGCACGAACTTGAGATAGCGCCAGGCGGTAGCGCTAGCGCTGGCGGTAGCATTCGAGAAACCGTCGGTGGCGTGGCAGAACAAACTTTTGTCGAATGAAATTTGTCGAATGAAATTTTCGTCGAGCGAAATTTTTGTCGAACGAAATTTTCGTCGAACGGAGCTCGAAGTTCGTCGAACGGAATTTTTCGTCGAACGAAAATTTTTGTCGAGCGGAGCTTCAAGTTCGTCGAACGAGCTAGCGCCCGACATTAGCGGTAGCGCTGGCGTTAGTGCTGCTCCTTTCAAAAGTTTGATTCTATGCTGCCTTCTACATGTAGAGTATTGCACCTATAGTTCCTGCACACTACAAACACACTACAAGCAATATCAAATACAATATGAGATTTGTTATTCTCAAACAAAGGGATGTGACACACATGTCCAACAATCTCCCCTTTTTGATAATAACAAATCCTCTAAGCAAGAAATCAACAATAATGTTTATAGTATATGATAAGCAAGATAATAGTGCAACTATAGTAAATGATAAGCATGATAATGTGCATACTTCCCCTATCTTAATGCTCCCCCTACATAAATGCAATTTATGTTTTACTCCCCCTAAATGATAGATTACATGAATTATTCTCCCCTAAATCTTCTATATTTATCCTATATAGATTTCTTCAATTACTCTCCCCCTTTTGGTATTATCAAAAGAAGGTGGGGTGAGGGTAGTAAGGAGGCATTCTTTAGGTTAGTTATAAATCATGATCGAGCTTTTGTAATATATGAAATGATAAAGAGTTAAAGCATAGCATATATAAGTGATTTCAAAATAAAAAGATAAGAGTTGTAAGTAAGCGAAAGATGATGAGAAACATCTTTTTGTAAGCATGAAAAGCATAAGTAAAAATATGAGTTTTAGTTCAAAATTGAAAGATGTTTTAATATATTTGAAATCTCAAAGTTTTTCATAAAGATACCAAGCATGAAATGAACATACCAAAGAAAGATTATACTACAATGTTACTTAATTTTAAGTTCAAGAAATACCCAAATATTGTAGAGATCATGCTAGGTTATCTAGTGCATTTCTTATATAAAGAGTAGTATAGATAAAGCATTAGAATCCAATACTCATGAGAAGAAGTGTTATGAAAGATAATGATGTGCACATAAGTGTATTTTGGGCAATGTTACCAATCGATTTAAATCACAAAATACAAGACATATGTAGAGTAATGTGCATAATAAAACATAAGTATATTACTTTCACACACTTTAATGCACACTAATTTTATAAAAAGTGGTGTATTAATCAAGGGTTGCACAAGACACTTTACTATTCTTTCCAAGGTGCTCAACCTCACAATGCTTATGAAGACTTATCAGGAGATTCAAGTAGTGCTTGGTGGAGTTATAGTTGTCTACATATATAATTTTTTGTTCACATTTGTGAGACAACATTCTCCGAATACACTTGTTTTGCAAACCAAATTTTTTTTTTAACTTAACCACTTTTCTAAATTTCATAAGTACAATTTAAATGTAGTGTAGGCAATAAACTTATGCAAGTTTTAATTCATTGTACAATTACAACACACAAGCAAGCATTTTAGATTTAAACACACATGTTGATTACCAAAATAAGTGAGTGAAATGTATCATTATCAATCATAAAACATTTACTCATACTTAGAGGCATGCTAAGCTTTGTTCTACGCATTTTTCAATACAATTGATGCACATTAAATAGATATATCAAAGCATGATAAACAAAACAATGTTCATAGTAATTCAAGGAATAAATTTTAACATTGTAAATAATTCTAAATAATAGAATTCATTCATGCTTGATATTAACAATAAAGATCATATAGTTTTTTTTTTGTAATTTTATCATTATTTTTAATAAGATAAAAACAGAAAAACACAAAAAAAACATATTTTTGAATTTTTGAATTTTGAACTTTTGTAGTTGATTTTTCATAATAGGAACAAAATACAAATCTCAAGAACATATTTTTTAATTTTTGAATTTTGAAGTTTTGTAGTTGATTTTTCATAATATAAATTAAACACAAATCTCAAAAACATATTTTTATATTTTTTGAATTTTGAATTTTTGTAGTTGATTTTCTTAAATATAAATCAAAACAAAAATAAATGTCAAAAATTCAAAAAACAAATTAGTTAATATAAACAAACATATTTTTAATGATTTTTAGAAATTTTAAAATTCAGAAAAATCAAACAATCATGCTAGCGCCGGCGCTAGTGATAGCGCGGCAAACAGTACATGATTTTGTGAGAATTTAAAATTTTTGATATTGATTAATTATCCTTAGAGTAGTTCCATGCTGATATTTCAGAATTTTTGGAGATCTCTAGGTGGATCAAATTTGCATGAAACTTTGGCTTTTCAAATTCGTGTTTTTTACAAAACCATTTAAACATGAAAATATAAACTATGAAGACACAAGAGGACAATTTTTTATTAAACAACCCAAAATATGCATGATTTAAGTGATAAGTAAATAAAAAGATCATGCGAAGAGTAATATAAGTATGTCCTAAGATTAAAGACTACCCCGACTAAATGTCTACACCCTAGCCCCATACTAAGTGATGGATGGGCATGAGGAGATGCATGCATGCTGTAAGTTGGGGTGTTAATCCCATATGCACACACTAGAGAACACTCAACCTAGCACTCTTTCCCCCGCAGTGCCTCACAAGGCTCCACTGGAACCCACCCCGGTTAAGAACAAGACATGTCTTAGAGGTTAGGTCTCTAATGTATCCAATCCTATGCCCCCGCTATTGTGAGATATGAAGTCATAGGTGAATAATCTTTGGACAACCTAAGCTTTTAAACTATGGGTTGATATATAAACAATGGGTTTTGTTTAATGTGATGAGTTATATAAAGCCGCATAGTTTTTCTACTTTTATGAGATGACGATATGAGAGAACTAGCACAATTACTAATATTCAATAAGTGATAAAGATAGTATGATGAGTTTTGGGTTTAATTTCATGTCATAAGATTAATATTAATGTTGCATGTATTCCAAAATAGAGCTTCAAAGTATAGATCTAGAATAGAGTGATGATTAAGTTTGATTTATACTTTCATTACAAAGTTGATTCTAGAGTCTACAAATATAAGAGATACATGCAATCACTAGCAAAGCAAATCAATAAATCTAATAATGTAAGGGAAACATTATTCATATTTTTATCATAAGATTCATAATTCCTAGGTGATAAACATTATTGTTTTGAGATATGTCTTGATAGAACATGAATTATGAATTATGATTATAGAGAATAAGGCATAGAATATATGTTAGGTCATCAAGATGTATGTAAATTCTAATTCTTCTAGACTTATGACAATATGATTTGGTGATTTTTTTTTGAATAAGCATGTTTGATTTGTAAGTCTAGAAAGAAAAAAAATGATGATCATCTAATCATATAAAAGACAAAGATCACATATATAAAGTTTTGAAATTTATAAGATTGCTTTCAATAATTGAATTTATTGATCTTTGGTTTTGCATGATAATATATGATTCATGATACAATATTCATATATATTCTAATGATTAATCCATAAACTATGTGTTTGTTGGAATTTTAGTATTCTATTTATGATTTCAAATCACATAGTTATCATGAAATTTGAATAACATTGTACATGTTATACCTAGCATAAATATATAAGCATAGACCAAGAAGTGATGCTAGGATGATGAGTTTGAATGCAATGTTATTACATAGGATTAATGGAGATAATGTTGCATGTAATATACGGAGCTTTCAAATTAATTTTCTTTAGACCTAGAATGAAATGATTAAACTTTTGATTTTAATGATACAAGAATATTCTAAGGTCTAAATTACATGCAAACATTGGTGACACACATCACACACATAATTTCTAAATTAATATATGAAACAATTATACACAGAAATTTCCAAATCAAGCAAACTAAGATAGATTTTAAAATAGAGTTGAAATTGGGAAAATTGACAGCACCAAACGAACTCAAATGGGCAAGCCTAGTTCGTCGTTGGATGAAGATTTTTGTGCTCTTTCCGAAAATATATTAAATGCAAAAATCAGGCGAGCAGATCAAAAGATATGGCTATTTGAAGTTTTGATCGTAAACTCGCATTAAACATGCGTTTAGATGAATTTATGTTTTCAATTTTTCTAGATAATATTCTTCATTATAAGGGCTATCATATGCAACAAAAATAGAAAAGAATAAAAAACGTTGCGCATTTTAATTTTTAGTTTAAGCCCTTTAATAAACCATTTAAATCCAATCTTTAAAATAGTTTCAATAGTCTTGATAATAATTTCAATATTCAATTTCTAATGATAATTCAAGACGATTTAGGGTAAAGGATTTAAAAGGATAAAGAACAATCAAAGATGAGAGATAGATCACTTTGAAAAATATATGACTTAATGTTCAATTTTAATTCAAATTTGATTTGATAAACATTAAGCTTAATATATGAAAGTCATATTTCATGATATATAAAGTGATCATAGCATGTTTGTTCAAAAATAAAAAATAAACAAAAGAAAAGAGACAATAAGCATATCATGAAGTAGAGTAGTGATATTTCATTTTTATTTGTTTCTACTTCATGCAAATGAATGAGAGATTTAGGTATACAAAGGGGACCAAGTGGGATGGTTCCTTTGGGGACCCAAATATATCGTGGTGGCTTTGTAGGAGACAAGGATAAATGGGCTCTTTCAATTAAAGTTGATGTGTCATTTTTCTTTAAGGGTCTCCATTCATACCTTGTTTGTTTATCTTTTAAATTCATATTATGATTATGTGACATCATTATATGATTATATTTGTTTGAAAAATAATTCATTTGTGATTTATGTTTATTCAAATTATTTTTCAAAATAGATTGATGTTGATAATCATAATGAAATTTATTATATGGATTCTTTGAAAGTTTATAAGAGTGATTGTCTTTCTTTAGAAGTGATTGTTGAAAGAGTGGGTTACAATATGTTTTAAAAGATTGATTATTATTTTGATGATTTTCATTTCCACTCTTTCTTATAGACATACTATTATAATATGAAGGATAATATTTTGTACTTTGATTTTCATGTAAAGGAGTTTTTAAATTTGATTCATGATTGAAAATTATTGAGACTTATAATAGTGACTCTTAAGAATTTTGTGAGGGTCATAATTCTTTTTGAAACTAAACTCCTTTTGAGTTGATGTATGAAAATGGTCCCTTTTAGAAATGATTTGGTAAGTTAATTTATCCTTGTTATTCAAAATCTTATGATGAAAGTCATTACTTGACATTTGAAATTTTTCAACAAAAGATTTTAATTGTCTTAACTTACAAGTTAAAGTATCATTTTCAATTATCAATTTTTCATTATGCCTTTTAGAAACTAAGAGCCCTTTTTCAATTTCCTTGAATTTTTCTTTTAATATATTGCAATTCAAACAAGGAGTAGGAATTTTAACTAAAGAGCAAGAGAGGGTATTTAACACATCAATATTTGATTCTACAATATCGTTTGCTTTTAAAGATTTATTTTCTAAACGTAATTTGGAATTAGCAAATTTTAACTTTAAAATTTTACGTTTAGCAATTTTAAGCATACGAGAAGTAGAAATAGAATTTGTTACAAAGATAGAAGAATTTGATTTACTTACATTGCTATCGGGAGAGGCATGATTTGAACATAAAGTTCCTTTAACATCTTTTTGGCACTCCTCTTCCAAAGACAACATTTATTCTTCTCTTCCACTTGATATGCTCTCCATGGTTTCATCCTGAGAGATTCTTTCTTGATTGCTTGTGCCAATTTGAATGTTTTCCAAATGTTGTGCATGCTCCAAACCTACACACGGAAGATCAAACATTTCATCAAGAAATTTCCAAACTTTGTAAGCATTATTAAAACAATAAATCAGTTTGGAAATGTCTTTTGATAAAGCACAAAATAAAGTATTCATAGCCTTCGCATTTAAATGACATTCCAATTTATTTGATTCATCCGCTGGTCTTATAATTGCCGTAATCCAAATTTTGATATCATATGAGTTAAAAAAAGATTTCATTAATATTTTCCACCCTTTATAATTTTTACCTTCAAATAAAGGTGGTGCCAAAGATTTTACATTTATAAGAAAATTTTCCCCACTAGTAGAAGCGAGATCATGAGACGCCATTATTCCTGGTTTTTAAACCGTTTGGAATAACCTGCCTCTGATACCACTTATTGGATCTTACGGCGCCCTTAGAGGGGGGTGAATAAGGGAATAAAATTCTTTCTTATAATGTTATGATTATTACTAAATTGTTTTTTAATACGAGAAAGGCAAAATGACAATTTAGCTAATTTGTGAAAATATTATAATTTTCAAGTTTAGAAATAAGTACTAAATTGTTTTATGATTAAGAGATTGAAATAAACAATTTAGATAAAGTAATTTGAATTGAAAACTTTGTAACCAATATTTTAGAGATAACGCCAAAGAACAGAAATCAAGTAAACACTTATAGAGACATGATTGTATTTATATATAAAAAAGGTGTTTACATAAATTTGATTTCAATATCGCTAGAAATTGGAGGCGTATAAAGTAATACAATTTTTCCTTTTCTGTACCGACTTATATCCCCACAAACCAGTTGGCTTTAGCCTATCCTTCCCCGGATAAGGCCTCAAGCCGCTCTAGCCAATCCTTCCCCGGATATGGCCTCGAGCCCCCTAGATCTAATCACCTAGAACTAGTCGCCAATACAAGGAGAATTTCCCCCTAAGTCCTACCCAGACCTAGTCGCCAACACAAGGCGAATTAACTAAACGGTTACAAAGAAAGTATGGAATGAAAAATAAAGATAACAATAATAAAACTCTCTATATGAGATCTCTGGAGCTGAGGATGAAGGATCGCTGTAGCATAAGCGAGGTTGAAGCGATCGTCCTTCAGATGTAGCGTGACGTTGTCCTCCTCTAGAATTCTCCTTAAGCTTTTAGTGGGAGATTCATCTTCGGCAGCATAGCAGCAATAAAATTGTTGCACAAGCACTCTCTCTCGGATGGATAGCCAAAATAATCGAAGTTGGCTCATTTTATAGAACTTGGAGATAGCGCCTTCGGCAGCTCCTAGCGCCTGCGGTAGCGTTCGTGTGGAGCGGTTACGAAACCGTTGGCGGCGCGGCGTTGTGCACGAACTTGAGATAGCGCCAGGCGGTAGTGCTAGCGCTGGCGGTAGCGTTCGCGAAATCGTCGACGGAGTGGCAGAACAAACTTTCATCGAACAAAATTTTCGTCGAACGGAGCTCGAAGTTCGTCAAACGGAATTTTTCATCGAACGAAATTTTCGTCGAACGAAATTTTTGTCGAACGAAAATTTTTGTCGAACGGAGCTTCAAGTTCATCGAACGAGCTAGCGCCCGGCATTAGCGATAGCGCTGGCGTTAGTGCTGCTCCTTTCAAAAGTTTGATTCCATGCTGCCTTCTACCTGTGGAGTATTGCACCTATAGTTCCTGCACACTACAAACACACTACAAGCAATATCAAATACTATATGGGATTTGTTATTCTCAAACAAAGGGATGTGACACACATGTCCAACAAGTATAACCCATACGACAACTATCTCGATGAATTCTAACTCATACTCGATGACAACACTGATCACTCGTTGAATTTCGTCGAAATTACTTGACAAAAACATCGCTTATTCGACGAATTCCCATCAATCCACAGATTCTCTATCACTCGACGAAATCTCAGAGTCTCGACAGATTCTTCGAAATCATTTGACGAATCCAGAATCACTCAACGAAATTTCTAAGTCTCGGCAATTTAGTCTTAGCGGTTAAGTCTCGACAGTTCTCTAAGGTCTCGACGAATTTCTCTAAGGAAATCCATTCGACGAATCCCTAACTTAACGGAAAAGTGAATTTTTGCTTGATAACTCGACAAATCACTCGGTGAATCACTATGCAAATCACTCGATGAATCGTCGAAACAACACTCGACGAAATCCCATCACTTGATGAATGTCGACGTTACTCGACGAATCACCTAACTACTCGACGAATTCTAATATAAACAACCGAAATTTCAGAGAAAACAAAGGGGATCAACACCAGAAAGTTTGTTTATCTAAAAATAACATGAAGGAAAATAAAAACTTGAAGGAAGCATGGCAAGGGGGAAATAGTCCACCACTTGCCTCAAACCTCTTTGAAACCGGCTTCACGAACCCTCCACGTCTAAGATCGGACAAAAGAAAGCTCCTACGCAGAATTTCTGAAGGATTAAAGAGGAAAACAAGGATTAAGGCCAAACACTCCAACACCAAAACCTCACAAAATAGAAAATACTCACCGAACAAACGAAGATCTCGGCAACAGCTTTCCAAATCTATTCTTAGATAAGGATTTCGTCCGCTAGAACTCTCACGGCGGACGATGAAAGCTTCACAAAAAGAGCGACTTTCTCGATCTATCGGCTCTGGTTCGGTGGAAATGGGAAGATGAAGAAAATGATTTAACCCTAAATGTCCACGATTTGCCTTTTTTTATACAAGGATTTAAAAGTCTTTATTTAATATTAAATTATAATGATTTTAGCCTTAAACTTACGATTTGGACAAGACTAACTCGGATTTTCATGAAAATCGCACCGAAGGCAAATATCTGTCCTTCGAAACCAACGGCGAAGTCAAAATCAGAGTTTGACAAGCATATTATGAGTTATAATTTAATTTTCATGATTTATAACAATGAAACTTGACAATTTTGCTTAAATTAATTATTTTAAATTTTCTATTCTCAGAAATTTCTACACTTTGGCAAACACTGCTAACTTCACGTTAATGTAACACCCTTATGTCATTATTATGCTGAAATATTATTTAATTAAATTATCAAAAATTTAGGGGCGTTACAACAAGTCCCGTCGAAACACTAGCGCCGGCGGTAGGACTAGCGCCCGACGGTAGCTAAGAAAGAGTGAAATTCACGACGTCTTCACACCTATAAACCTGCACACTATACCCAAGACATGTATGATCAAATATAGTATTGGATATGATATTGTCAAACTAAGGACATGCAGAATGCATGTTTCAACAGTTCCTGATGAGTCCCATTTATATATACATTTTTGGACTCATTTGGGTTGGTATTCTAGTCTTTGCACCACATTTTAGGCACAATTTCATTCATATGTACTATTCCATGCTAGGTGCACTTTTTAGCCCATTTTGGTGTGCAATTGCTCTCCTTGTTGTTGGGGGTAAGCACATGGTGCTCCCCTTCCCTTCTTCTATGTTTTTCTGATGCTGGACGTGTATTCCCAGCCATTGTATCTTGTATGCAGGTGACCAGATCGTCCCGTTTTCCCCAGATGTAATGTCTGTGCATATTGCACGGTCGTGCGTTTCCTTGACGCACGGTCGGTGCAGTCGTGCATTTGTGTCTGGGAAGAAAACGGAGCGTCGGAGTTTTCTCGTGCATTTTTACGCACGGGCGGTTTGCCCGTGCGTGAGTAAAACGTATGGTCGACCTGTGTATTCTTGATTTCAGAGCGTCGGATTTTGCCCATGCGTTTGTACGCACGAGCAGTGTTGATCGTGCGTGAGCAAAACACACGGGCGACGCAGCGTCTTGCCCAAGTCAAGTTTTATCATTTAATAATGCACGGTCTGCGCACGGTCATGTGTTCGACCGTGCGTGACCATTTTCTGACAGAATTTCTATTTAAGCCGCATGTCTTGCCCTATTCTGAGATAAATTGTTTTTCCCGCTCCCAGAGCTCCAGTTCTGCGCCCTTTTTGCCGTCCATCTCCGCCCACCTTCAGGAGGTGCTCCGGGCTTGTTCTTCATGCCAATCTTGAGCCCGGAGAGCATCTCGGCCTCCTCCTTCATCCTATAGCTTCAAAGGAGATCTAGCCGTCATTGCCATCAAGCAAGGGGAAGTTTGCAACCTTTACCGGATCGTGAGACGAAGAAGACGGGCTCATCGGAGAGTCGTGACAGCTCTCTCTACCCCGGACGTAATCGAGGACTGAGCTTGGACGCTGATTGACAACCTAGCGATTCCAACCGTGACTCCTCGACGAGCCTTCGGATTCGGCCGATTTCTTGCCTTGTTCTTCTCTTGTTGATGTGTATATGTTGTAGATCCTTATTATTATGATGAAGTAGCACTTAAACTAGTTTGTATTTCTATATATTTCATGTCTATGTGAAATGCTTTGGTTTTTAAGTTGCTTGAGGTGCGCCCCATTCCATCCTCCATCCCGCCGTCACGTTCGTGTGCCGCACTAGCAATTGCTAGTGGCGTGCTTGTCGACGAGGTGCTTGCGACCCTCATCCATATGCCTACTCTTCCATCCGCCTAGCGAAGCGTGGCATAGCGGCCCGTGTAATCCATTCCGACTCCGCCGGTGCGAATCATTCCATCCGCTTGCCTACTCTTCCATCCGCCTAGCTAAGCGTGTCATAGCGGCCCATGTAATTCATTTGCCTAACGAAGCAGCGCGCTCAAGGCTGCACAGTTCGATTTCGCTTGCCTACTCATCCATCCGCCCTTGCGACGCAGTGCGCTCAAGGCCTGCCTAGTCTCCATCCCGCCAATCGAAGCATTGCATAGCGGCATTGCATAGGAGTAGTTGTAGTATTTTCCTTTATTTTCCATAACCCAAATCACCCACTTTCGCACCCATCCGACTAAAGGACTTCAATCTCAAGTCCTGCCTCAATAGTAAACTCCACCTTACTGTGTTTCTTTGAGATCGATACTTGGGGATTAATTCCCATTTTATATTACTTGAACGATCGGTACACTACCGTTTCGTGCCGCAGTTTTGCTACCGCCTATAGCGGTGTGCTAAGATTTGCGCATCAAGTTTTTGGCGTCGTTGTCGGGGAACACAGTCGTGTGAGTTTTCTGGAGAGGGAGAATCTGAGAAAGAAGCCTTTCCACTTGTGTATTGCATTCATTTGCTTTATTTCTTCTTAATCTGTTTTCCTGTTTTTATTGGCTTGCTTTAGTAAATATTGTTAGGTGTAGTATTTTGCACAATAGTGTTTTTATTTTGAATCATTTTATTTTCACACAATGTGGGCTTCATTTAATATTCGATGCCGTTGGTGTGGAGATATTTCTCATGCTAGTGATAGATGCCCATCGGGAGATAATAGCCCTAGCACTCAAGGCCCAGCATATGGAGCACCGACTTCGTTTGGTACTCCATATGGTGCGCGTAAGTCCTATGGCTATTCTGCTGTGCCATTATCGTCACACTTCTTTTCGTCTTCAGCTCCTGCTGTGCCAAAGAAGACCGCAAGGCAGTGCTTGTTTTGTCAGAGAATGGATCACGCCTTGAAGAATTGTGCTGCATTCCTTCGCCAATTGGATGAGGATGATGAGCCGGAT
This sequence comes from Dactylorhiza incarnata, assembly GCA_033032865.1. NCBI lineage: Eukaryota > Viridiplantae > Streptophyta > Magnoliopsida > Asparagales > Orchidaceae > Dactylorhiza > Dactylorhiza incarnata. Next base: position 10,856,363 of record JAWHQI010000033.1, on the reverse strand, counting down.
ATCCGGATCGTCCTGACTCCTACTTCTGGCAGCACACCTTCAACATCTGGTTATGTGCCCGTATCACCTTCAGGCTTTGAAGGATATGATAGGGACACAACCACCAGATGTGTGGCTGATCAAGGCTCTGACATGACTGAGCCCATCTCCCCTGTCCATATATCACCATGCATGAACTTGATTCTTCGTGAGGAATCGGTGCTCGACTTTTATCCAAGCACTATTCCTCCCCCTGTTGTGCAAACTACATTCGTCTCTGATGACATTGTTGAGGACGTGTCTCAGGATGAGGCTGGCGATCAATGTGTTATGCCTGCTCCTATGGAGGAGGACAACCTTCTAGGTGAAGAGGAGCTTTCCTCAGCACCGGTGGAGGAAGTCCAACTCTTGGGCATGGCCACTGTTGATCCCGCCGAACCTTGTAGCATTGATGACAATGCAAACATTATTTTACTTTCCCAACCTGATGGGAATGAGACCGGGACCACTCCCCCGCTTGCTTTTTATTTAAGTTATTCTTCTTGTTTATTTCTTGATCCCCTTTCTTCGTCTGAGCCTGTGCAGGTTGAGTCTTCACAGGTACTTCAGGAGGACTTGGAGCATTATGCTCAAGTCAATGATGAGAGCATCCTCTTATGTGAGGAGGTTGATCCCCCCTCCGTAGAGGAAGCTCCACTCATTGCCTTCTCCTCCTACCGCATCCCTGAAGACAACACCTTGCTGGGCAAGGATAGTTTTGGTGAGTTGAGAGAGGATTCCTCCTCTTCTTATTTTTTATTCCCTCTACCTGTGATGAGCAGGTATTATTTATATTCGGGTAGAGGCGTGACTGTTCTATCGCCTTATCGGTACCCGCTACCGACACGCATATTAGAACAGTTACCTGTGCATTTCCTTTTTCATAGGCCCATTAGCTAGAACTGCTTTCAATTTGAATAAGTCGTGCTGGGAGGACAATAACCTCAGTAGTTATCTTACTTTTCCTGCAATTCTTATTTCATCTTGTTTAGTTTAGTTAGCTATATTTCATTTTTATGTTTGTATATTGTCTTTTGTTTTTACGGAGCTCACCCCTGCAGGTATTCTTCTGGATGGCAGACGCTGCAGCTTTGTCTTGATTCGCACGCCAAACTTCTGGTATGCTCACTTGCTGAGCATTGGGTACTCTCTTTCCTTAGCTTTATTCTGAATTTTATAGTCATATTTGGCATTAGATTGTTTAGTTTAAGTCTGGGGGAGAGTAGTTTTGCTTACCCGCTCACGTGCACTACTGCACAGCATACTAGAAGCTTCTATTTAAGTTTTTGTTCACTTTCATTGCACTTCACAACACCCACTTTAGCGTGCACTCGCTTGTTTGTATGCTTCTGTATACTCATTTCTTGGTTGTGATGTAGAAATTGCTGTATTAGCCAAATTAATTGCAAGATGGAGTGGAATGTTGACTCCTGCAGTGCTCTAGTTGAGTACGTGTGTTTTCTTAGGAATTTTAGTAGAATTAGTTTTTATTTATGCTTCTAATTTATAATTAGTAGATTTGCGTAGATTTTAATTTATTTTACTCAAAATGGGGAATGTGGTTGAATCTAGTGGTAGCGTAGTATTGTGTGTAGGCGAGCACGAGGTTCGTGTTGCTTGAGTCGGGAGGAAGGATTACCTTTCTCGGGGGCTAAGAACTTGCCCCAAGCGACTCTCGAAGCATGGGTGCGAATGATTTGCAAGTTGAGCGTGACGTAGGCCATCTATTTGGCAAGTTTGAGCTTTGTTCTACCATTCCTATACGCTAACCATTGCTAGTCTATTTTGTGCCTACCCGATCTTTTGTTCAGCTCCACCATACTCACCAAGGCCTAAAAGCTAATCCTATTATCGCAACCAAAAATTAAGCTAAAAGCATTTATGAATTGTAATTTTCCAATGCGGTGCGGTGATGCGACACTTCAGTGTTGATGTGGAAGTAATAAAAATGTCTATGTGCTGAAATTGTGCTAATAGATACGGGTATGAAAAGAAAAAGAAAAGCAAAGAAAAAAAAAATGTATCCCCAGCGTTGTAATTGAAACATCTATTTGGTATTGATTGTTGTAGGTCGTGTGCACATCCAGTTTCAAAATCAAGTCTGGGGGTGTGTACACGTGTATTATTGTGGCTGCATTGAATTAGCACTTTTGTGAACTCTGTTGGGTTGCGATTAGCCTTCACGTTTATCTTTGCATTCCAAACCGTAACCTAAGCCTCGTGTAAACCCAAAGTCCTATTGATTCATCTTGTGAGTTCACTAGCGCCGTGGAGAGAGTGTGGCAGGGCGAGCTTATGGTTCTCGACGTTGACGGATTTCAACGGAGATAATTCTGAGTTCCGATCTTGGGTAACATTCACCTTCGCGACTTGCTTACTTTCGTACTACGCGTGACCACGAGATTCACCAACATTCCATTTTTGAGTAAAAATAAATTTCTTTTTATGCATTTACACTTTTATAAATTAGCTAGCATATGTAGAGACTTCTTCTAATGAACTTCTATGCACACAAGTATACAACTTCGCATACTACTCCATGTCGCAATTTTTTGGCTAGCTATGCTTTTCCTACTCCGCCGGATTTGTTTGCTCGGGACGCGCAAACAGGTAAGTCTAGGGGTGTGATGAGTCCCATTTATATATACATTTTTGGACTCATTTGGGCTGGTATTCTAGTCTTTGCACCACATTTTAGGCACGTTTTCATTCATATGTACTATTCCATGCTAGGTGCACTTTTTAGCCCATTCCGGTGTGCAATTGCGCTCCTTGTTGTTGGGGGTAAGCACATGGTGCTCCCCTTCCCTTCTTCTATGTTTTTCTGATGCTGGGCGTGTATTCCCAGCCATTGTATCTTATCTGCAGGTGACCGGATCATCCCGTTTTCCCCAGCAGTAATGTCTGTGCATATCGCACGGTCGTGCGTTTCCTTGACGCACGGTCCGTGCGGTCGTGCGTTTGTGTCTGGGCAGAAAACGGAGCGTCGTAGTTTACTCGTGCGTTTTTACTCACGGGCGGTTTGCCCGTGCGTGAGTAAAACGCACGGTCGACCTATGTATTCTTGATTTCAGAGCGTCGGATTTTGCCCGTGCGTTTGTACGCACTAGCGGTGTTGATCGTGCATGAGCAAAACGCACGGGCGGCGCAACGTCTTCCCCAAGTCAAGTTTTATCATTTAATAACGCACGGTCTGCGCACGGTCGTGCGTTCGACCGTGCGTGACCATTTTCTGACAGAATTTCTATTTAAGCCGCAAGTCTTGCCCTATTCTGAGATAGATCGTTTTTCCCGCTCCCAGAGCTCCAGTTCCGCGCCCTTTTCGTCGTCCATCGCCGCCCACCTTCAGGAGGTGCTCCGGGCTTGTTCTTCATGCCAATCTTGAGCCTGGAGAGCATCTCGGCCTCCTCCTTCACCCTATAGCTTCAAAGGAGATCTAGCCTCCATTGCCATCAAGCAAGGGGAAGTTTGCAACCTTTACCGAATCGTGAGATGAAGAAGATGGGCTCATTGGAGAGTCGTGACAGCTCTCTCTACCCCGGACGTAATCGAGGACCGAGCTTGGACGCGGATTGACAACCTAGCGATTCCAACCATGACTCCTCGATGAGCCTTCGGATTCAGTCGATTTCTTGCCTTGTTCTTCTCTTGTTGATGTGTATATGTTGTAGATCCTTATTATTATGATGAAGTAGCACTTAAACTAGTTTGTATTTCTATATATTTCATGTCTATGTGAAATGCTTTGGTGTTTAAGTTGCTTGAGGTGCGCCCCATTCCATCCTCCATCCCGCTGTCACGTTCGTGTGCCGCACTAGCAATTGCTAGTGGCGTGCTTGTCGACGAGGTGCTTGCGACCCTCATCCGTATGCCTACTCTTCCATCCGCCTAGCGAAGTGTGGCATAGCGGCCCATGTAATCCATTCCGACTCCGCCGGTGCGAACCATTCCATCCGCTTGCCTACTCTTCCATCCGCCTAGCGAAGCGTGGCATAGCCGCCCATGTAATTCATTCGCCTAACGAAGCAGCGCGCTCAAGGCCTGCACAGTTCGATTCCGATTGCCTACTCGTCCATCCGCCCTTGCGACGCAGTGTGCTCAAGGCCTGCCTAGTCTCCATCCCGCCAAGCGAAGCATTGCATAGCGACATTGCATAGGAGTAGTTGTAGTATTTTCCTTTATTTTCCACAACCCAAATCACCCACTTTCGCACTCATCCGACTAAAGGACTTCAATCTCAAGTCCTGCCTCAATAGTAAACTCCACCTTACTGTGTTCCTTTGAGATCGATACTTGGGGATTCATTCCCATTTTATATTACTTGAACGATCAGTACACTGCCTTTTCGTGCCGCAGTCTTGCTACCCCCTATAGCGGTGTGCTAAGATTTGCGCATCAGTTCCCCAACACCAGACTAAGAACTAGTCTTTACAACCCCTTGATCTATAATAGACTTGAGGGATGGTAAGCAAGTAACACAGAAAGAACCCTAGATAACTTATTAGTCATATATTGTAATATCAAGTTTAAGTGGTCCATTGGCCAGGTAAAAGTGATGTTGGTGGTCCCACTACATACCGTTATACACCACCTTACTTGCGGGGATACTAGCTCTCCCCTAACCTCTTTCCTATACACCAATCAGACGACTTAAAATGTGTGCCTCACTGATATATGATAAGGTTAAAGCTAGTCTCTTTTCCAAATTAATGCTACGGTAAAAGAAACTATCAACGATGCATATATTATTCATATATATAAACAATACCCGAGGCACTCTTCTCAAACATTAAATCAAGATTTATGCATGGTAAAATGAAGGGGCAAGTATAAACTTTGTGCATTATAATAAATTTCTAAGACCAAGACGCTTCATTAATACCTGAGTGCTATAAGTAATTAATCAAGCTATACTCTTAACATGTATAATTTCATAAGATGATTTATTCAAGCTCAAACCTTTTGAATAATGAAACCATGGTCAATCATGACATTATTAGGGTGCTATAAAATTTTGGGGATTTTTTGAAGGGTTTAAGATTTATTTATTTCATTTATATGAGAATGTGAATATATTAAATAATACCCTTTAAATGCATATTTTCATAAAGTGGTCAAAATGAAGTCCAAACCTTTCGAAAACTTATATCAAGGTCAGTCATGACATTATTAGGGTGTTTCAAAATTTTGGGAATTTATTGAAGGGATTAAGACTCAATAATTTCATTTATATGAAAGTGTAACATATTAAATAATACCGTTTAAATGCATACTTTTGAAAACTTAAACCTTGGCAAGTCATGACATTATTAGGGTGTTACAAAAATTTGGGATTTTATTGAAGGGTTTAAGACTCATTTATTTCATTTATATGAAAGTATGACATATTAAATAATACCTTTTAAATGCATATTTTCATAAAGTTGTCAAAATGAATTCCAAACCTTTTGAAATCATATACCAAGGTCAATCATGACATTATTATGGTGTTATAAAAACTTGAAAATTTATTGAAGGGTTTAAGACTCATTTATTTCATTTATATGAAAGTGTGACATATTAAATAATTTAAACCATACCCTTTGAATACATAATTCATGGAATGATCCATTCAAGTTCAAACATCGTCAAATTTAACCCAAGTTCAGTCATGACATTATTAGTGTACTATAAAAATTTGGGAGTTTATATATAAGTTCAGGATCAAAACATTTCATCAATACACTAGTGTGATAAATGAGTGTATTTTAATATAAACTGTAGTAAAAATATGTTCCAAAAACTACAGGCTTGTATATATTATTTAGTATCCTCATAAGGAACTTACATATAAATTTTCAAGTTCAAATTAGGTCTTATGACTGAAAAATACCAAAAATATGAAAAGATCCATTGTTTATGTCACATAATCTTTGTAAATTAATTCAGAGAGTTATACACCTCCTTAAAAAATATGCCACCCCAATTTGAAAAGGCCTGACCAAGCCCTATAACTTCCCTTCTGATCACTTGGCCTAGTTCAGCCATTAAAGCACCTACAAATCAGTTTTAAAATCTCTACTAGAGTGTGCATATAACAAATTTGTATTTAAAAACTCTGGAATAAATTACATAAAGAAGCACTGATCTTGATGCAGATCCAGCGGATGGGGAAAGCGGCAAGAAGCGAGATGACCTTCCCCCACAGCGGATCCACTGTCGATCTGCTTTGAGGATCAACCCAATCATTGTTTAAGGATATTTACGATCGTGATTTTGTCTTCAACCTCGCGCCGGTGGTGGAAATTGATTTCGCCTAGGAGGAGATTTCGGGGCTCCTCCACCGCTGTCTGGCCATCACCACCCATCTCCACCACTACCAGTAGTTTCACCGTGGTGAGGAATACCTTTTGGAGGTGGTCCGACGGCTTGACGTTGCCACCGCTGGCCGGAATTACGGGATCATTCCGACGGCGTTTCTCCACCAAATTACATGAAATCTTGGCTCAATTGAGCTCAATTTTGATTCGAAAACCTTATAAGATGATTTCAGAAGGGGAAGAAATCTCACCTGATTTCTCCTTGCTCTCCTGGTTTGCATTCAGGCATCCATGGCTCTTGGGTGAGTGTGGGGTTAAGGTATTTTCAAAAGTGGGTTTATGACATAATTAAACCATGGTTTGACCATGCTTAATTTGTGTTGACTAATGTTGACCAAAGTCAACATTTTGATGGTTTAGCTAGCCTTGGTCATGGGTCATGGTGTGGCTAGCTCAATTGACTAAGAAGGGGTTGATTTGAGTGGGTTAAGCTATTTTGGCTAAATGCACCCCATGCTCTATTTCTAAGGTTTTACTCTTGTCTTCATGGTGATGTGGTGTGCCAATAGGTGAATTGGACTACTTAGGTCATGATGGAGAAGATTGTTAGCTCAGTTGGTCAAGGATTGGGCTGATTGAGTTGGTTTTGGTTCACTTTACCTAAATGCACACCATGCCTCTTTCTCTTTCTTTAAGGGCTTTAACTTTGTCTTCAAGGCGATGTGGTGTGCCATTACTCCTATGCTCCTCATCCTAAATTGGGATGTTGCAAATCCAATAAACAAAAAAATAATTTCGTCCCCAAAATTGAAGTTAAGTTCATAGGTGCAAAAGTAAGTAAATAAGTTTAATGTATAAGATAATGTAAGAAGGTTTCGAGGGTACCTGTAAGAAATAGCTCAAAATTTAAGCTTCATTAAGTCCCAAGTTTCCCATGTGAATTCTTCCTATCCGTGATTAGACCATAAGACCTGTAGTAGTGGGACTTTCTTCTTCTATAATATCTGAGTATCCGAGTCTACAATTCATACTAGTTCAGGATGAACTAATCTATCCGAAGCTATTGGTCTCGTTGGGGGAGAGATGTGTTGGTCTGGATGAAGTAAAGCTCGTTGAAGCGAAGAGACGTGGAATACGTTGCGTAGGGTGGCAATATCTGGGGGCAGCACTATCCTGTAAGCTAGGAGTTCGATTCGTTCTAAGACTTTATATGGTCCCATGTATCGGGGGCTGAGCTTTTGGTGACTCCAAATATGAGAAACTCCTCGTACTGGCATTAACTTCAAGAGTACCTGGTATCCTACTTGGAAGTTGACCATTAGGTGCTTCTGGTCATAATACTTGGCTTGTCGTCTTTGAGCATTCTTTCTCAGATAATCCTGATGGTAGTGTCGGTGTCATCGATAAATTGTACTCCCAACATCTGCGGGTATTCTTCTTGTATCCATGACAACGGTGTTTGACACCTCTTGTTATATATGGCTTCGTATGGAGCCATTCTGATACTTGATTGCTGTAACATCCCCCAAACAATTAGACCCCTAGAGTGGTTTTGTCATGACTAGGACATGTCAAAACCCTAGGAAGCTTGAAGAGACCATGTGGCCTTAGCCAAGAAGAGGGAAACCACAGTGGTCTGCAAATAGCAATTTCTAGTTAACAAGCTTAGGGTTAGACTTTAGGGCCTCACCTTGACCCTTTGACCCCTCCATGGAACACCTAAACCCTTTGGAGGGTCCCTTAGAGCACCTAGGACCCATTGGGGTCAACCAAAGAGGCCAAGTTGACCAAAGTTAACACTAACCTTAAATTGGACAAAGTAGCCTAATTATGGTCAATTGGCCTCCACCGTGCCAAATTGACCTTGCCCCTACCCTTATAAGTATATTTGGAACCCAATGGACCAAAAAGCCCCATCATGGGGCCACCAATTTTGCTAATTTGACCTAAGTCAACTCTAGCCTGTTTTGGTCAAATTGCCCTATTGTGGATCAATTGACCCCCACCTTGACAAATTGGCCCTACCTAGACCTTCCTAACCCTTAAGAGAGTCCAATGGGTCACTAACCACCCATTGTTGTCAAACCAAGTGGTCAATTTGACCAAAGTCAATTCAACCCTAATTTTAGGTCAAAATTCCATATTTTGCCCAAATCAAGCCCAATCCACTTGGGCTAGGCCTAATTGGAGTAGCCCATTAGCTTAGGAGGCTTATAATTACCAGGAGTTGCCACTCAATTTCTGTAAATGATGAATTGGAGAGAGAAAGTGCAATTTCCCCCTTAATGAAGAGAGAGAAAGAGGAAAAAAGAAGGAGAGTTAATGGTGGGAGGACATGGGTCACTCCATTCATCTCCCCAAGCTCATCCATTCATCTTCAATGATGCTTAGGAGGAGTTTCCCCATAAATTCAAGCAGCCATCATCAATGGAGGAGCCCAACCATCATGGCCGAAATTCCCCTCCTCAAATTCCCCAAATACAGCCCTCCCCACTCAAATCTAACTTCACCATTAGCTTTAAAAGGTAGATGGAAGTCCAAATCGAATCTTACATCAATGCTTTTGGTGGAGAATCAAGGAATCGGCAAGGAAAAGCTTGGAGCTCGTCGGTAATGGTGCACCACCACCACACTGGTCGCAAGCCCTTCTAAAGGTCTGCTTCTCCTCCTCTCCCCTTGTGCTAGTATCCTAGATCAAAAAGAAGAGACATCGGGCTCAATTGGGCCCGATCCCATGTGACATTTTCGGATTTTTCCATAGAAAATTGGAATTGCGAGTTCGCCGGAAACGGCCTCTCCGGTGGCAGTGCCGCCACCCGATGATAGCCAGCACCTCAATGGAGGTGGTGGTGGTGGCCGGCCAGGGAGGTGGTCGGATGGCCGGAGGCAATGCTTGGAAAAGCTACAGGAAGAGGAAATCAGGGTTGTTGGCTCATCGAAGAAGACATAATCAGGATCGTCCATTTCCCTGTACAGGAAATACTAGTGGCAATTTTTATTATTCTTATTTTCTGTATTATTACTGGCAGTAGATAGAAATAATTATAGAAAATACCTAGGGCCCTCACATGAAAAAGTGGCCAACACAAAAGTTGTAGCCCTTGGAGTCTACTTCATGTTAAAATTTGTTTCAGCCCAAAGGAGCACTGTAGCTCCCTGTAGGGTCATTTTGGTGGGAATGGTCCCTAGGGTAGGACAGCCACTATTTCTTGAATAATTTTTGATTGGGTAATGATATTGACTTGAAATTTGGAACATAGTCAAATTATACCTACCCACTAATCATATACAAAAATGGGAATTTTTGGATAAACGTTTTCTAAAGTTTTTGTAAACATTTAATAATTCATATAAAAATTAATTTTAGAGTCTAATGACATCCAAACCCCTCGAAATTTTGGTGGGTGATTCTTAGGGTCATGATATGAAACTGGTAAAAATTTCATCCCAATTGGGACTGTTTTGGTTGGGTAATTAATTAACCCAAGTTTGGTCAAACTTGGCCTATTTTGGTCAAAAATGCTTTGGAGGATTTAAGGAGTCAACCCTCATCCAAAAGTGGTGAAACTATGGTCACTGGTTTAGAATCACATAAAACACCCCCATGAGTGGTTTGGGGTGGTTTAGGGTGGATATGCCCTAAGACCCTAGTTCTAACCCTAAGTTTGCAGTTTGGGCCTTGTGAAGGACATAGGGTCATATATCCTTTAATGGTCATGAAACTTGGTAGATATGTTTATAGGGTGTAAATATGACCTAAGTAATTTTATGAGGATTTTAGGATCACTTGTTCCCCCTAAATTAAGTTATAACCTATTTGGACACTTTTCTTATAAGAAGAATTTACATGCTCAATTTATCTTGGATATTGATGAAATTTTGGTAGTGCTTATATAATCAAGATATAAACCTCTGATAATTTTAGTGTAATTTTTGAATTGATTTAATTAGTACTTCATTTACAAGTCAATTATTTTTTCTTAAGATTATGATAAATAAATGAGGGCCAAATATTCTCTGGAAAATTGTGAAACTTGGTGATAGGACATTTTAGGACAATATAAGGCTCTGTGAATTTTTGTATAATTATTGGACTTATTTATCAGTAGGTTACTTCACAATTTTCCCTAGTTTGGATTTACTTGAAATATTTATTTATGTGACTAAATAATTTTGATAAAATATGAAACTCTGTCAGTGAAATTCCCTGATCATTGTAGAGGTCTGGTAATTTTACCATAATTTTTGGACAAGTATTTTTGGCAGTTCCTTCTTTAATTTCTAATTTTGGATAAATATTCATTAATATAATTAGAGGCCAACACCTTATTGTAAAATTGTGATATTCTGTATTTACAATCGTTTTGATATCATAGATTTCCAATAATTTTATGGGGTCCATATCATAAGAAGATCTTTCACTTCATGTTCAATTTCATACTTGGCCAATGTTGGAGAAATTATAATAAAAACCAACTAATTAAGGAAAAATATGATCCTCTGTATTTAGTCTTATAATATCATGATAGACTTCCAGTAATAATATTGAGTCATGTGAATGAATATTTGGAGTACCTCCTCTCATATAAGTCATATAGCTCATTTGGTCTACGTATAGTAGAAATTGTAGACTTAACATTACTAGTAGCCCACTAGTGGGAATGGGAGGTAGTTGGTTTACCTGGTCTGGTTGAAGATATTTGAGGTCACCAAAATGAGTCTATATTTTGAGTGTGCCCGGTAGTTAAGGGGCAAGCTTGTGTTCGGGATTGACGGTAAATCGCCTTTCCCCTAGAGAGTCATAAACCACATAGGGTTAATTCAAGTGAAATGGTAAGAGGGATATGCATACGGGTAGTTACCAAAAACATTAAGTGTCTTGAGAAAAGGAGCATTGGGTATCATCACATCATAGCTCCTAGTACCGATGCGAGCCCCTCACAGGGTAGACCTCGGGAAGTCCAAGATTAACCCTAAATTATAGGAATAAGGTTATGTACAAGATAATCTTAATAATACACTCACCCACACCCCATTATTACGGGTATATTAGTCGGTTTGGACTTACGAGCTGTAGGCTCAGTGGTTGCAGGTGCGGACGGGTTGGTCCGGCGAGCCGGTTGCTCAGAAGGATATGGTGACGGGCGGGTTAGCCCGAGGAGCTTATGGCTCAGAGATAGATGGTCAACATATTTGCATGTGTATAAAGGTGGTGGGTCTTCATTATTGGACGGTCATTCACACCGATGTCAATACGTTGACTGGGCAAGTGTGGAATTTGCACTTAGCCATGAAAGTCTGGTAGTCCAACCAGTAAGAGTACGCAGATGCTCCGCGGTTTTGCGTTGAGGCGTACGATAGGTCAAGGCTAGGTAGTGTGAATACCAACCTAGAGGTGGGTGAGGCCCAACCAACCGCTTCTGTTTGCCACTACGGGAGTATACTGGGAGTCTTGCTAGCTCCAAAAAGGGGGAACTAAAGGTCTGTGCACATTGAGTCGAAGTGTGTGAGTTGCACTTGTGTGATCATAGCATTAACTAGCATAACTCTACATGTCATAGCATAAGCATTACATTTCAACCCCTACCCATATCGTATAAATTGGTTATGGGACTTTTTTTACTGTAGGCCTTGCTAAACTACCCCTTGTTCTATAGGTCTGTATGGGCATTCCTATAAATTAAGGTTACCTTTCTTACTTACTTCACCTTACTTTGTTAGTGGTAGTCTGTTCTTATCTTGCTGTTCACTTTGCCATATTTATAACACTGCTCTTACTTTGTTAGTACTGTCATACAATAGCTCTCTTTATATATGTACTCATGTTGGGATAGTTCCGATGTCATTTGCTTGATCCACTTACTACCTCAAATACCTTTCCTTTCCTCCTCCCTGCACGGTGCCTAGGAGTCACGGCGGGAGGCAGGGATGACAGTGTCTTAGTCTTTTGACTAACGGTCAGTGGACCTTATCATTTTAGGGGACCGAGGAGACACAACAACATCAGAGGCCGGTGCAGATGGAGGCGGGCCAGTCTAGTACAGGAGCACTAGTGTCAGGACCAGTGAGTGATTAGTGTTTGCTTCCGCGAGTGACCTTGTAGTGAGGATATGATGTACAGGGCATGAGCCCTTTGTTGGAACATGGTCTTCCGCATCTCCTAGGTTTGAGAATAACAAATCTTATGTGTATTTGATCTTGTGTGTTCAAGTGTGCAGGTTAGCATAGTCCACATGACTCAAGGAGTACTCATGATGTCTGCCCCCAAAATTGAGGCCAAAATTTGAAGAGGCTCACTAACGCCGGCGGTAGCGCTAGCGCCCGACACTAGCGTTGATCTGCGTGATTCCGGCATCGTTTTTAGAAGGAGCTTGCGCCCGGCGTTAGCTACTAGCGCTGGCGGTAGCATGGCGCACAAGAGGCATGGAGCAATATGTTGCCGCGGATTGAAGATCCTGCCGCACAAAACGTTTCCTAATCCGGGCTAGCGCCGGCGGTAGCGCTTGGGCTATAAAAGGACCCCCTCTCCTCCTATTTTCATACACCAATTGCATACACCTCAGAGAGAGAGTACTAGAATTCCAGAGGCCTATCTTGGCCGAAATTAGAGGTCCCGACGAAGCTCTGCCAACTTCTGAAGGAGGATTCCATCACGCCGAAGCCAAACGAAGTCCGCTTCGACAAATGCTGATTCTACAGCGGATCTTCGCCTCCATATTCAGAAGTTCATCTTAAGGGAAGTTTTTATTATTTTATTTATCTTTCTTTGTAAACGGTAGTGAAATCGCCTCGTGTTGGCGACTAGGTCTGGGGTAGGACTTAGAGCTGAAAATCGCCTCGTGTTGGCGACTAGATCTAGGTTAGGTATAGGGGGTGCTCGAGGCCACATCCGGGGAAGGATTGGCTAGAGCGGCTTGAGGCCGAATCCGGGAAGGAGGAGGCTAGGGCCACCGGTTCGTGGGGAAGCGAGTCGGGATAGAAAACGAAAAGAGCTTTTATTATTCGCCTCCGATCTCTAGCGACATTGAGATCAAGTTTTGTAAAACTTATTTAATATCAATAAAGCTTGTCTCTCCTTTTGTTTTACTTGTCTTCTTGTTTTAATATTGCAATATTCCAAAGTTTTTTTTAAATAACATCTAAAGTTTTTGAAAACCCTTATTCACCCCCCCCCTCTAAGGGCGCCGACAGATCCATCAAGTGTTATCAGAGCGGTTTTGTTCCAATCGGCTTAACAACCGGGAACAATGGCGTCTCATGATCTCGCTTTTCCTGAGGGTCAAGGGGTTAGTCGACCACCTCTCTTTACTGGGTCTGATTTTAACTACTGGAAAAATCAAATGATGTGTTTTCTTATGACTATGGATGTAGAAGTATGGAACATGGTAGAAGTTCGGTACTCTCCTCCTACAACTGTAGTGGGAGAGGCGACATTAGCAAAACCTAAGGATAAATGGGACGATAACGATAAACTAAGGTGTAAAAATAATGCTAAAGCAATGAATGCTTTATATTGCGCTTTAAATAGGACCGAGTTTAATAGAATATCTGCATGCACAACTGCTTATGATATTTGGAATCAATTGGAAGTTACTCATGAAGGTACATCACAGGTGAAAGATGCAAAGCTATTCCAACTGGAATCTGAATATGAAAAATTCAGGATGGATACCGAAGAGGACATTAACTCGATGTACACCCGCTTCACCAAGATTGTCAACGCTTCAAAGGCACTTGGAAAGACCTACTCAGACGGGGACTTGGTGAGGAAAATTCTTCATTCCTTACCTCCAAGGTTCAATCCAAAGGTGACAGCCATCTCGGAGTCGCACAACTTAAGAACGCTCCAGATCGAGAATCTCATTGGGAATCTCAAAACCCATGAGGTAGAACTACAAATTCAACATGACGAATACAACAAGGAGCCGAAGAAAAAGGCATTGGCACTGACATCAAAGAAGGAGTGCATCGAAGAGGACGATGATGATGAAGAAGGACTCCTGGTGAAGAATTTCAAGAAGTTCATCAGAATTCCAGAGAGAAGAAACACATTCCGAAAATTCTTCCAAAAGGATACTCGACGAAAGGGATCCTCCTCTTCATCGAAGAAAGAAAAAGGAAGCGATGACGAAGAAGAAAGGCCACCTCCAGAATGCTATCACTGCAGAAAAACCGGGCACATTCGGAGCCAGTGCCCAAAATACCAAAAGGAACGGAAAGAACAAAAGAAAGCAAAAGAAAAGAAGAAAGTGCTGAAGGCCGCTACTTGGGATGACTCTTCCTCTGAAGAGTCAAACGGATCTGAGTCAAATAACGAGGAGGAAGCAAACTTGTGCTTAATGACCAAAAGCGACAATGATGACACCAGTGTTCTTAGCGACACTGAGGTATCTCCTCCTACCTTTGAAGAACTTTATGATAAATTTGTTTTATTAAATCATGAAAATGAATCTATTATAAAAGAAAATCGTAAGCTCACAAAAAAATTAGTCTCTCTTGAAAAAAGAAAAGATTCATGTCAAGAATGTGAGCACTCTTTATTTATGATAAAAGAACTTGAAGTTTCTCTCTCTAATGCCCTTTCACAAAACAAAATCATTACAAAAGAAAAAGGGGACTTAGAGAGAAAATTGAAAACATCTATATTACAAATTGAAAAGAACAAAAAAGGATTTGAAAACAAATGTGTTATGATTGTTCAAGAAAATACATCTCTTAAAAAACAAAATCAAAATCTCAATTTAGCCATAACCAAATTCGGGATTGGTCAAAAATCCCTGGATATGCTTTTGGGTAATCAATGCTTTAGGTCTGGAAAAATCAGACTCGGATATAAAAGTGAACACTACCGCCCGGCGCTAGCTACTAACGCCGGCAGTAGCTCTAAAGTTAAAAATTCTTCTAGTTTTTCTTATGTACAAACATCATCCAGCAAGGGCAACATAGAAACTCAGAAAAGGGTCTCAACCCCCTTTATTTCGTGTGCTAATTGTCTTAAATTTGGACACACGTCTGGCTCTTGCAGGAATATAATAAATCAACGATCATTAAAACAAATCTGGGTACCTAAGAAATCCACTTACTCTATGGGTGGTACCTCTTGGGTATTTGGGTCTTTACTCTCATCCTCTTTCTAGATTTGCAGGAAGGCTAAGGAAACAGAAGACGTGTGGTATTTGGACTCAGGCTGCTCCAAACACATGACGGGCAATAAAGCAAAATTCCTTAGCCTAGAAAAGAAGAAAGGAGGAATAGTAACGTTTGGCGATAACGGTAAAGGAAGAATCATGGGAGTTGGTACAGTGGGTAACGCATCTTTTCTTATATCAAATGTGCTTTATGTGAAAGGATTAAAACATAACCTAATATCTATAAGTCAACTATGTGATAAAGGTTTAGATGTACTTTTTGAATCTTCCACTAACCTTTGCAAGATTGTTAATCCTAAAACAAAAGATGTGTTATTAACTGCACCTAGAATTAATAATGTCTACATAGTTTCATTTCATGATCTTTCTAAATCTTCAATCAAATGTTTTATAATGAAAAATGATGAATTAGAATTATGGCATAGATGCTTAGGCCACGCTAGTACAAAGCTCATCTTAAAACTAGCAAAAAGAGAATTGATTAGAGGATTGCCTAAGTTAAATGGAAATTTATCTTCATTATGCTCTCAATGCCAAAAAGGCAAATTTACTAAGTCATCTTTTAAAAGCAAAAATGAAATTTCTACATCAAAACCTCTGCAATTAATTCATATAGATCTTTTTGGTCCCGTTAACACTGTGAGTCTTGGTGGTAGATTATACACTTATGTTCTCATAGATGACTATTCTAGATATTGTTTGACTCTATTTCTCTCCTCCAAATCTGATGCATTTTGCGAATTTTCAAAATTATGTACTCGCATTCAAAATGAATTAGATTTAAAAATAAAATGCATTCGCTCAGATCATGGAGGTGAATTTGAAAATGAAAATTTTAAATCTTTTTGTGACATGTTAGGTATTAAGCATGAGTTCTCTGCTCCACGCACACCTCAACAAAATGGTGTTGTAGAATGGAAAAATAGGACAATACAAGAACTTGCACGCACAATGCTATCTGAATATAAATTACCTAAGTATTTTTGGGCAGAAGCTGTAAGCACTGCATGCTATGTAATGAATAGAATTATGCTTCGCCCATCATTAACTCTCACACCATATGAACTCTACTATCAAAAGAAACCTAACGTATCGTATTTTAGAGTGTTTGGATGTAAATGCTTCATTCTTAATACAAAAGATTCTTTAGGAAAATTTGATGAAAATGCGATGAAGGAATATTTCTTGGTTATTCTTCAACTAGTAAAGCATATAGAATATTTAATAAAAGATCAAGCAAGGTTGAAGAGTCAATTAATGTCAAATTTTATGAGTTTGCTCCATGTGCAGAAATGCTCCCTACAGGTACCGATGATGAACCTTTGCCATCCTTGGAGCACGACGAAGAAAAACCGTCCAAAGAAGAGGAGGAGAAGTCAAAAGAAGATGAATATGTACCTCCAAGCATTCTAAACTTCTCCAAAAATCATCCAAAGGAGCTAGTCATTGGGGAACCTTCTACTGGGGTAAGAACTCGGTCCTCTCTTCATGAAACATTTTCAAATATTTGCTTTGTGTCTGAAATTGAACCTAAAAACGTTTCCACCGCTTTAAATGACGAATTTTGGTTTTTGGCAATGAATGAAGAGTTAGGACAATTTGAAAGAAAAAAGGTTTGGAATTTAGTAGAAAGACCATCTAATCATCCAATTATTGGCGTAAAATGGATTTTTAAAAATAAGGTAGATGGTGAATCTAGGATTGTAAGAAATAAAGCACGCTTAGTTGCTCAAGGCTATTCACAAATCGAGGGGATAGATTTTGAAGAAAATTTTGCACCCGTAGCTCGCTTAGAATCTATACGAATATTTTTGGCATTTGCGAATTTTAAAAGAATAAAATTATTTCAAATGGATGTTAAAAGTGTTTTTTTAACTGGGTTCATTAAAGAAGAAGTTTATGTAGAACAACCCCCCGGCTTCATAAATGAAAGATTTCCAAATCATGTTTACAAATTAGAAAAAGCGCTTTATGGTTTAAAACAAGCGCCCCGTGCCTGGTATGATCGTCTTACATCATTTTTGTTAGAGCACGGTTATGTTATGGGAAGTGCAGACAACACACTCTTCATTAAGCATAAAAATAACGAATTAATTATTCTACAAATATGTGTTGATGACATCATTTTTGGAGCCACTAATGAAGAGTTGTGTAATGAAGTAGTCTTAATAATGAAAAATGAATTTGAAATGAGTCTTGTAGGAGAACTATCATACTTTCTTGGTTTTCAAATTTCACAAAGAACTGATGGTATTTTTCTATGTCAATCAAAATATGTTCACGATATGCTTAAACTATTTGGATTTGAAAATCTTAAACAAGCTTCTACTCCTATGAGTGCTTCTTTAAAACTAGGAAAAGATGAATGTGGAATTTCTATCGATCAAACGCTATATAGAGGAATGATAGGTTCTCTTCTTTATTTAAGTGCATCTAGACCAGATATAATGTTTGCCGTATGTTTATGTGCTCGCTTTCAAGCCGATCCAAAAGAATCTCATTTAAAAGTGGTAAAAGGTATTTTTCGTTATCTAATAGGGTCATCTAAACTAGGATTATGGTATCCACATAATGACTCTTTCACACTCCACAGATATTCCGATTCGGACTACGTCGGGTGCTCACTAGATAGAAAAAGTACTAGCGGTACGTGTCACTTTTTAGGACCCTCTTTAGTTGCTTGGTCTAGTAGAAATCAATCTTCGGTTGCACTCTCCACCACGGAGGCCGAATATATTGCACTTGGTAGTTGTTGTGCACAAGCGTTATGGATGAGCCAAACACTAGAGGACTTTGGATTTCATCTCAAAAACATAGATCTTAAATGTGACAACAAAAGTGCAATAGACCTCACATATAATCCCGTACACCATTCTAGATCCAAACACATCGACGGTCGTCATCATTTCATTAGGGATCACATTAAGAAAGAGAATGTAAAAGTAAGCTTCATTGGGACGGACTCTCAACTTGCTGACATATTTACTAAACCCCTTCCCGATGCAAGATTTCGATTATTACGACTTGAATTAGGTGTCCTAGATCTTTCAAGTTAAAACATGCTTACTAATGCAATTTTCTTCAT
This sequence comes from Dactylorhiza incarnata, assembly GCA_033032865.1. Lineage (NCBI taxonomy): Eukaryota > Viridiplantae > Streptophyta > Magnoliopsida > Asparagales > Orchidaceae > Dactylorhiza > Dactylorhiza incarnata. The sequence goes on along the minus strand of JAWHQI010000033.1, from coordinate 10,837,812 downwards.
TTTAACCATCAAAAACATTTCCAAAAATTCTGTAAATTCTGCATGAAACTACTAATGGGACACCTAATCAAGTTCAAGTATCAAAATTTTCAAAACCCTAAAAAATCACGTACTGTTTCCCGCGCTAGCGCTAGCGCCGGCGCTAGCGTCGAGTTTCGAATTTCTGTGTTTTTAAAATTTCTAAAAATTCCTAAAAATATTTTGATCTATATGTCCTATTTGTCTTTTGCACATCTGTTTTTCTTTTTTTTTTAAATCAAATACAAAAATAGAAAACCAAATTACAAAAAACAATGTTTTTCATTTAGTTTTTGTGTGTCATTTTTTTTTCTGCAAAAATCAAATACAAAACTACAAAAACAAAATAAATTACAAAACATATGTTTTTCCTTTGTTTGCTTTTGTTGTTTCCTTTGTTTAAAGTTCATCTTTTTATAAAAAATCAAAAAATTACAAAAGCAAAAATTACAAAAATCTGCTTTTATTTGCTAAAATCAAATACAAAAATATAAAACTTTAAAACTATCAAAAAAAAAATCTATGATTTTTTTCTTGTAAAATCAAGCATGACTTAGGCTTCATTTGGCGCGGCATTTTCGCCCAGCATTTGGAGCAAACGCTCCCGCACAGCGGCAAAACAAACGCTCTCGCCCAGCGTTTGCTGCGTCTCGTCCCGCTGCGCGTGAGGAAAGGAGCGAAAAGCCGCAGTTCGATCCGCCGGTGCCCCCCTCCGGTTCGATCCGCCGCCCGGCTCCTCCCTCCCCCGCCTTCAAACGCCGCGCCAAACGAACCCTTAATCTACTATTTAGAAATTCTACAATGTTACAATTTTTTCTCTTCAAACTACTTTGGACATTGTCTTTCTTCATGCTGTGATATATCTATTCAAATGTGCATCAATTATAGTTTAAAAGTTGTGTAGGATCAAGCTTATCATGCCTCTAAGTATGAGAAATGCTTTATGTTTGATAATGATATTTATTCACTCACTTTTTTTGACATTGTCTACATATGCATTTAATCTAAGAATGCTTGTGTATGTTTTGTATTAGTACAAATAAATTAAAATTGCACATGTATCTTACCTACACTCCTTCTTTTGCACTCTTAAAAATTAAGAAAAGTGGTTATATTTTTTTTCTCATAAAATCTATTGATTTACAAAACAAGTGTATTCGGAGAACTTTGTACAAAACAAAATTATTAAATATATGACAAAGATAACTCCACCAAGCACTACTTGAACCTCCTGATAAGTCTTAATGAGCATTGTGAGGTTGAGCACCTTGGAAAGAATAATAAAGTGTCTTGTGCAAATCAAATCTTTCTTTCAAAAATAAGAAAAACCACTTTCTCTTAAGTACACCGGATCACAAGTCTCAAAATTCAAAATAAAATATGTGATCCCCCAAGCACTACTTTGCACCCTGATAAGTCTTGATAAGCATTGTGTGTGCAAAGCACCTTGGTAGTTGTACATTTTTTTGTGCATTAAAATGTGTGGAAGTAATCTTATTTGTGTTTTATTGTGCTTCTTACTTTACATATTACTTGTATTTTTGATTAAAACATTTGTTTACTCTCCTCAAAATTTACACTTATGTGCACATCATTATCTTCCATAACACTTCTTCTCATGAGTATTGGATCCTAATGCTAATTCTATATTACTTTTTCTTTATGAAATGCACTAGATAACCTAGCATGTGTTCTACAATATTTTTGTATGTTTTTGAAATTAAGAATTAAAGTAACATTGTGGTCATCTCTTTTTGATAAACATTATTTCATGCTTGGTTATTCTAAAATTTAAAACCGCAAAATGATTTCCAAAAACATCATTTTGTGTGATCTTTACCTCATATTTTTTGGATTATCATTACTATTTGCTATAAGTCTTCCGCATCTTAACCATATAAGTGTTTTTTACCTTGCGCTTTCATGCTTATTTCATATCTTGTATTAATTTCATCATCACTTATTCTTAAAAATTCCTATCTTTCATTAAGTGATAGATTTCCTTGGAACACTTTTTATTGGTTACCTCAAACATAAAAATCTTTTATGCTAAAAACTCTGAAATTTTGTAATATCTCTGATCTATTTCAATGAAATATAATTCTAAATCTCCTTATCATTTACCTAAAAAGCTCGATCATGCCTTATCTTTTATTTTAACATTTTTAGTGCTTTGTTTCCCTACCCACTTTTGCTAATAACAAAGGCGGAGAACTAACATGATAAAATGCAAAAGGGGGAGAACTAACATGATAAATATAACCCGCTATCAAAAACCCAACATGACAAATTAAGATGATAGCTTACATATTAGGGGAGCATTCACTTAGGGGGAGCATGTATTTAGGGGGAGCAAGTCTAACATGCTAGAATCAATTATTATCCTAAGTCATCACTCTCACACACACACAAGTATAGTTTCATCATGCTTATCTATTAATGCTTTGATTTATCATTAATGGATTTGTTATTATCAAAAGGGGGAGTTTGTTGGAACATGGTCTTCCGCATCTCCTAGGTTTGAGAATAACAAATCTTATGTGTATTTGATCTTGTGTGTTCAAGTGTGCAGGTTAGCATAGTCCACATGACTAAAGGAGTACTCATGATGTCTGCCCCCAAAATTGAGGCCAAAATTCGAAGAGGCTCACTAACGCCGGCGGTAGCGCTAGCGCCCGACGCTAGCGTTGATCTGCGCGATTCCGGCACCGTTTTTAGAAGGATCTAGCGCCCGGCGTTAGCTACTAGCGCTGGCGGTAGTATGGCGCACAAGAGGCATGGAGCAATATGTTACCGCGGATTAAAGATCCTGCCGCGCAAAACGTTTCCTAATCCGGGCTAGCACTGGCGGTAGCGCTAGCGCCGGCGGTAGCGCTTGGGCAATAAAAGGACCCCCTCTCCTCCTGTTTTCATACACCAATTGCATACACCTCAGAGAGAGAGTACTAGAATTCCAGAGGCCTATCTTGGCCGAAATTTGAGGTCCCGGCGAAGCTCAGCCAACTTCTGAAGGAGGATTCCATCACGCCGAAGCCAAACGAAGTCCGCTTCGACAAACGCTGATTCTACAGCGAATCTTCGCCTCCATATTAAGAAATTCATCTTAAGGGAAGTTTTTATTATTTTATTTATCTTTCTTTGTAAACGGTAGTGAAATCGCCTCGTGCTGGCGACTAGGTCTGGGGTAGGACTTAGGGCTGAAAATCGCCTCGTGTTGGCGACTAGATCTAGGTTAGGTCTAGGGGGTGCTCGAGGCCACATCCGGGGAAGGATTGGCTAGAGCGGCTTGAGGCCGAATCCGGGAAGGAGGAGGCTAGGGCCACCGGTTCGTGGGGAAGCGAGTCGGGTTAGAAAACGAAAAGAGCTTTTATTATTCGCCTCCGATCTCTAGCGACATTGAGATCAAGTTTTGTAAAACTTATTTAATATCAATAAAGCTTGTCTCTCCTTTTGTTTTACTTGTCTTCTTGTTTTAATATTGCAATATTCCAAAGTTTTTTTTAAATAAAATCTAAAGTTTTTGAAAACCCTTATTCACCCCCCTCTAAGGGCGCCGACCGATCCAACACCCTTTATTACTAATGTAACCCCTTTTTATTTCATTTAAATGACGTTGACATTTATATAAATAGCTTGTGATTTATGGACTTGAACTTCTATTGTTCGCTTATACTTTTCTTTTTCTGTAATCGATATGGCCGGCAGGATCGGCGCTTTGTTGTGGCGACCTTCCCGTGTATTGGAGTCACCACAAAGCGGCGGTTCTGGGCATAAGACCGGTTTTCAAAAAGAAAAAAAATGGGGTCTTACAAACTGGTATCAAAGCAAACCTCGATCCAAAGAAAAGAGGTCCACAAACCCTGGACCACCCCCACGAGTTTAGTTTGAGGACAAACTAAGCAGCGGAAGCAATGGTGTGCCCATATGGGAAAATCACATGAAAAAGTCCACTTTACTTAATCTTTTGATAAGTTTTCTTTTGTATCCTGCGGCGAACCCTACCCCCAGCAGGGAATACCTCTGGCTGCAAAGATCTATTTAGATAGTTCTGTAGTCAATGAGTTAGACTCAACCCCACTAGGACACATGACTCACCATGAAAATTTATACCATGCCCTAGCCTGAAATAGACCGTAGGTATAAAGTTGATTAAGGTACGAGGATACCGCAAAGAGGTTAGAGGAGAAGTTTAGCGCGGGAATGACCACCTAAGCCATAAACTCAGATGTCCCCACTTCACATACCAAGGATTACCCGAACTTATAGGACCGCCTTAAGGAGATTGACAAGTAAGCAGAATGGTAGGGGACTCATAGACTCAACCCTCGTACCAGTGATATGTTTACATTAAGATAACCACCATGACAAACACTGAGGTTCGGAAAAGAATTCAAGTTCGGAAGAGACCCATTTGGGAGTGAGTCATATGTTGACCTTGATAAGGTTGTCGTAGAAGGTGCCTTGAAGAGTCTAAAGTATGGAGTGTACCAACAAGACTCAAGAAAGAACACCAATCTAAGGTTGTATGACCTAAGGATTGTTTGCGTACCTAGGACGAATATAACATAGTGACACCAAAGATACTTAGCCCAAAATGGATAGTGGCTTATCTTTTGTTTATTGGGGCTTACCTTTTGTTTATTGGGCAAATTAATTATTGACTTGGGTTTCCCTTAGATCTAATTTAGAGAGTGTTGCATCGTTAACCTAATGAATTTGAAGTTGATCATATTCGACATTACTCAAGCAAAGAGGTGATGGTGTAACAGTATGTTCGGAATAATGATCCGTAGTATTACCAGGACAATGGATAGACATCTGTTAGAAGCTAGTCTAAATTTGGATTAGGATCCCAACTCAAATAGGGGGACATTGTTGGAACTTTAGGTTTGATTTGAGTTAGGATCCACCTTTAGTGTCTAAGTTTATTTCATAATATATCTTATAACTTAGAACAAATCCTATTAAGAAAGAAAGCTGAAAATAGATATATTCAATAAGCTGAAAAGAATATATATATATATATATAAATAATATACTGAGAAATATATATATATATAATATGCTGAAATATATATATATATATATATATAATTGGCTGAAAAATATATATAATTAATAAGCAGAAAATAAGAGAAGAATTAAAAATACATATATTCTTTGCGTTCGACGAACGACGATCTGCGTTGATGAACGACGTCCTTCCCTCGACGAATGGTATGCATTCTGCGTTCGACGAAAACCAAGCAGCGCTCGACGATCCCGCATCAGCTCAGTGGTCGACGAATAGATTGGTTCAGCGGTCGACGAATAGTTTATCTCAGCGGTCGACGAACCCGTCTTAGCGGTCGAAGAATTAATCAAAGCTTCAGCGGTCGACGTCTCTGCGTTCGACGAATCCTTCTGTTCGACGAACTCAAGTCGGCGTTCGACGAATATTCAGCAGAAGTTCAGAACAGTGAATTTAATGATCAGCTCGACGAGTCAAATGATGAGCTCGACGAACTCGAAGCTCAGCTCGACGAATTTCTTTAGTATTATTTTATATCATTAAATATTATATATATGCTGACATATTTATTTATAAAGCAATATTTTATTTATTTTATTTTATATATTGCTATATATATTGCTGTCTTAAATATACAGCCATTGCAACATTAATTAATAGAGTCGTTGCAGCAATCTAAACACGACAACTTATCTTCTCGAGGATCTGGGAAATGAAAGAGACATTACTTCTTTCCTTGTCGGGCAAGAATTTAAATCAGCCCAGGAAAGAAGACAACAGCTTTTACACGACAGCAGGAGACATCTTTATATACAGCAGATTATTTATACAGCAGATTAATATATATAGCATAATATATACTGATGTCTCTCTCGACAGCTTACACATATAAATTATATTGTTGTACGGATTTACATAGACAGAATATATTATCATATTGCTGTACAAAAAATATATAGAGAAAAATAAAGATAGAAAAGGAGACAGGAAGAACAAGAAGAATATATAGCCAACAGATCTTCTTCTTCCTCCTCCAGCAACTCTTACATACTGAGAACATCTTCAACACCTCTCAGTATTTCTGCAACAGGAAAAGAAAGAAAGAAAAGAATTAGAGAAGAAGAAGATGAACAAGCACAGACAGAGAAAACATTTTTCAGTCTTCTTCTTCCTCCAAGCATCACCTTCATTCAACTGAGAACAACATCAATATTATTCTCTCAGATCTCTGCTGCAAGTTTTCAGATCTTCAAAAGAGCAACAACAAACTGAAGAAATCTTTTCTCTTAGTTTAATCAGCTACAGGAAGATCATCTCTTTCGAAGAGAAAGCTCCAGCCATTCAACTGTCAAACAAATTCATATCAGACAGAGGAGCATTTCAACATCAAATCCACTAGAGTCTTCTCTCAGCATCTTGACAGAGAAGAACATCTAAACCCCTCTCTATCCCATTATGTATAGGGTTAAAACTCCCTTCAAAAGTTTACCCCATTGGTGGAAAGACACCTGATCAAAAAATCTAGTTGGTTTTTGGGCACCTTAACAAAAGCTCATTGGTGCGAGGGAACCTGATCAAAAATCCTAGTGGATTCCTACCAAGGGTAGTAGAAGAGTAGACATACCCAAGTTTAGTGGTGAACTACTATAGCTCTTTGTGTCTTCTGTGTTTGATTTCTTTTCTGTGTTGTGTTGTGTGCTATTTTCATTATTCATTTTATTTCAGTTTTTATTTATCACTCACTCAATACACATATACTTATATCAGTATTTTCAATTCCGCTATAAAACTAAGGGAAAAGTTTTTAAAACTATATTCACCCCCCCCCCCCTCTAGAGTTAATTTAAGATATAACCTCCACTTTCAACATCATTTATCGAACAACAACTTGACCTTAGTCGAATCATTGGAAATGTAAAGTCGCCAGGATTAATCACTTAGGGATGCCAATGTCCCATTCTAGAAGTAATGGACGGAAACTAGGTCATAAAAGATGTAGCAATATTTGAGGTTCTTGTGACTTGGGGCATTCAAAAATGATTAACTCATGAATTGTTAAAAATCACGCCCTGTCATTGTAGAAAATATTAACTACAATAATAACCCTTATACCTTGGGAGCTATGATGATGAATAACCCGAGATCTTAGACGATGACTTATTGGAATCAGAATATAGTGTTTGAGTTTACTATGATAAGAACGATCTAAGTTTATCTTACTTTGGACCATCTGAAAGTGATCAAGACTATCATATGTGGAAGTGATAGGAATTTGGTGAAAAAAACGTGATGATATTTCCTTAATGAAATTGACTTGTGAAAAATCTTAGGGTTTCAAAAGATTTTACCAGTATACCTTATGAATCAAACTCCATATAGAAAATGATTGGGAGACATCTTACAAACATGGATACTAATAAAGATTGGTTAACATATACTCATAAGGTTCACAAGTGCACCACCTTAAAATTTGAGGATGATTGGGATGCCTGATGATCTTATCAGTCCCACAAATGGTAAGAACTGGATAAGTTGTAGAGTGGAGATGATTGATCACTCGAATGTACTTGAAGGAATAAGAACCTAAATATGCGAAGAAAACTTTATAGAAGTGTTGTCTACCCATATAAATAAGAGCTTTAGTCATCGGAAAAATGGTGTATTCTGGAACACGTATGTCCTCAAAATGAAGAAAGACGTCGTAGGCTTGGTGATGCACGGTGAGGTCTATCCACTGGTGAAGACCAAGTGCAAGAGCCTTTGGGGAACTACCACAGTCACTGCCCGTGTTAGAGTGGAAGCTCGAGGATATAATTATAGATTTCATACACAGGTTACCACATCCCCACTCCGGGCACAAGTTTATCTGGAACATCGAGGATAGATTGACCAAGGTAGCTAGCGTCACCCCGGGCCAAAAGGATACTCCCGTGGGTGTTTGATGGGATTTGATGAGATGACTGCCCATTATCGTGGTGCACCCAGGACAATCGTGTCAGATCAGGATAGACGGGTTATGTCTAAGAAGTGATGATCAGTCTAGGATCATCTGGGCTCTTGGTTGCCGTTCAGCACAACTTTCCACCCTCACAGGGACGGAGGCGCATGACTCCACAATCTCGGATCCAGGATGAGGATCCCAAGGCACTCGGCTAGAAATTTGTGAAGGACCTAAATTCCCAAGTGCGACTGATTCGAGTTAGGATGCTGGGGCCCACAGCAGCCATGTCAGGTATTACGATGCAAGGTATCGTCAGGTAGAGTTCCAGGTTGGAGACCGGGTGTGCCAGAAGATATGTCTTATGCAGGGAGTCTCACAGGTTCATAGGCGAAAGATGCTCAGTCTGAGATAGATGGGGCTCTACAGGATCCTGGAGTGGATCAGCCCGTTGGATTATAGACTAGAGCTGTCGCCAGAGTTAGCGGGTTTGCATGACGTCTTCCACATTTCCTCCTTTAGGAGAGCTCTATTATGGCCGGAGCAGCGGATTTCTACAATAGACGGCCCGGTAGCCTCTGATTGACTGATTCACCTGGAACCGATCTGGATAGACGACACCGAGATGCGAGTCTTGCGGCGCAAGAAGGTACCGCTGGTCAAGGTCCTATGGTAAAATCATGGACTAGAGGAGCACACTTGGGAGCGACTAGAACTGGTGTGGCAGAGATAGTCGGTGCTCTTCGAGTCAAGAATAACTTCAATTCTTAGGGGATGTTACGTTTAGTCACTCTCAGTGAAACCCCGCAAGCCTAGCCTGAATTTCGGTGACGAAATTATTTTTTAGTTTATTGGGATTTGGAACATCCCCCAAACAACTAGACCCCTAGAGTGGTTTTGTCATGACTAGGTCATGACAAAACCTTAGGAAGCTTGAAGAGACCACTTGGCCTTAGCCAAGAAGAGGTAAACCACAGTGGTCTACAAATAGCAATTTCTAGTTACCAAGCTTAGGGTTGGACTTTAGGTCCTCACCTTGACCCTTTGACCCCACCATGGCACACCTAACCTTTTGGAGGGTCCCTTAGAGCACCTAGGACCCATTGGGGTCACCCAAAGGGGCCAAGTTGACCAAAGTCAACACTAACCTTAAATTGATCAAAGTAGCCTAGGGTGAATTGGCCTCCACCATGCCAAATTGACCTTGACCTACCCTTATAAGTATATTAGGAACCCAATGGACCAAAAGCCCCATCATGGGGCCACCAATTTGGCCAATTCGACCTAAGTCAACTCTAGCCTATTTTAGTCAAATTGCCCTATTGTGGATCAATTGACCCCCACCTTACCAAATTGGCCCTACCTAGACCTTCCTAACCCTTAAGAGAGGCCAATAGGTCACTAACCAACCATTGGGGTCAATACAAGTGGTCAATTTGACCAATGTGAACTCAACCCTAATTTTAAGTCAAAATTCCTTATTTTGCCCAAATCAAGCCCAATTCACTTGGGCTAGGCCTAATTGGAGTAGCCCATTAGCATAGGAGGCTGATAATTACCAGGAGTTTCCACTCAATTTCTGTAAATGATGAGTAGGAGAGAGAAAGTGTAATTTCGCCCTTAATGAAGAGAGAGAAAGAGGAAAAAAGAAGGAGAGTTAATGGTGGGAGGCCATGGGTCACTCCATTCATCTCCCCAAGGTCCTCCATTCATCTTCCATGATTCTTGGGAGGAGTTTCCCCATAAATTCCAGCCAGCCATCATCAATGGAGGAGCCCAACCATCATGGATGAAATTCCCCTCCTAAAATTCCCCATATACATCCCTCCCCACTCAAATATAACTTCACCATTAGCTTCAAAAGGTGGATGGCAATCGAAATCGACTATTACATCAATGCTTTTGGTGGAGAATCAAGGAATCGGCAAGGAAAAACTTGGAGCACGCCAGCAATGGCGCACCACCACCACACTCGTCGCCAATCCCATCTAAAGGTCCCCTTCTCCTCCTTTCCCCTTATGCTAGTATACTAGATTAAATAGGAGAGACATCAGGCTCAATTGAGCCCGATCCCATGTGAGATTTTTGGATTTATCCAAGGAAACGACCTCTACGGTGGACGTGCCGCCATCCGGCGATAGCCACCACCTCAACGGAGGAGGTGGTGGTGGTGGTGGCCGGCCAGGGAGGTGGTCGGATGGCTGGCAGCAACGCTTGGAAAAGCTATAGGAAGAGGAAATCAGGGTTGTTGGCTCATCGCAGAAGACATAATCAGGATCGTCCATTTCCCTGTACAGGAAATACTAGTGGCAATTTTTATTAGTTGTATTATTACTGGCAGTATATAGAAATAATTATAGAAAATGCCTAGTGCCCTTAAATGAAAAAGTGGCCCAAACAAAAGTTGTAGCCCTTGGAGTCTATTTCATGTTAAAATTTGTTTCAGCCTAAAAAGAGCAATGCATCTCCGTGTAGGGTTATTTTGGTGGGACTTGTCCCTAATGTAGGATAGCCACTATTTCTTGAATAACTTTTGATTGGGTAATGATATTGACTTGAAATTTGGAGCATAATCTAAGTATACCTACCCACTAATCATATACAAAAATGGGAATTTTTGGATAAACATTTTTTAAAGTTTTTGTAAACATTTAATAATTCATATAAAAAATAATTTTAGGGTCTAATGACATCCGAACCACTCCAAATTTTGGTGTGTGATTCTTAGGGTCATGATATGAAATTGGTAAAAATTTCATCCCAATTGGGACTGATTTATTTGGGTAATTAATTAACCCAAGTTTGGTCAAACTAGGCCTATTTAGGTCAAAAGTGCTCTTATAGGATTTAAGTGGTCAACCCTCATCCAAAAGTAGTGAAACTCTGGTCATTGGTTTAGAATCACATGAAACACCGTCATGATTAGTTTGGGGTGGTTTAGGGTGGATATGCCCTAAGACCCTACTTCTAACCCTAAAAGGTTGTAGATTGGGCCTTGTGAAGCACATATGGTCATATGTCCTTGAATGGTCATGAAACTTTGTAGATAAGTTCATATGGTGTAAATATGCCCTAGGTAATTTTATGAGGATTTTAGGATCACATGTTCCCTCTGAATTAGGTTATAACCTCTTTGGGCACTTTTCTTATAAGAGGAATTTACATGCTCAATTTTAGCTTGGATATTAATGAAATTTTGGTAGTGCTCATATAATAATGATATAAACCTCAAGTAATTATAGTGTAATTTTTGAATTGATTTAATTAGTACTTCATTTACAAGTCAATTATTTTCTCTTAAGATTATGATAAATAAATGATGGCCAAATATTGTCTGTAAATTATGACACTTGGTGATAGGACATTTTAGGGCATTAGAAAGCTCTGTGAATTTTTGTATAATTATTGGAATTATTTATTAGTAGGTTACTTCACAATGTTCCCTAGTTTGGATTTACTTACAATATTTATTTATGTGACTAAATGATTTTGATAAAATATGAAACTCTGTCAGTGAATCTTTCGGATCATTATAGAGGTCTGGTAATTTTACCATAATTTTTGGATAAATATTTTTGGTAGTTCTTTCTTTAATTTCTAATTTTGGTTAAATATTTAATATTATAATTAGAGGCCAACACCTTATTATAAAATTGTGATATTCTGTATTTACTATTATTTGACATCATATATTTTCCATAATTTTATAGGGGCCATATCATAATAATATCTTACACTTCATGTTCAATTTCATACATGGCCAATGTTGAAGAAATTATAATAAATGCCAACTTATTAAGGATAAATATGATCCTCTGGATTTAGTCTTATAATATCATGATAGACTCCCAGTAATAATCTTGAGTCATGTGGATGAATATTTGGAGTACCTCCTCGCATACAACTCATATAGCTCATTTGGTCTGCGTAAAGTAGAAACTATAGACTTAACATAACTAGTAGCCCATTAGTGGGAATGGGAGGTAGTTGGTGTACCTGGTCTGGTTGAAGAGATTTGAGGTCACCAAAAGGAGTCTCGCAAGCTTGTGTTCGGGATTGACGGTAAATTGCCTTTCCTCTGGAGAGTCATAACCCACCTAGGGTTAATTCAAGTGAAACGGTAAGAGGGCTATGCATACGGGTAGTTACCAATAACATTAAACGTTTTGACAAAGGGAGCTTTGGGGTGTCATCCCATGATAGCTCCTAGTACCGATGCAAGCCCCTCATAGGATAGACCTCGAGAAGTCCAAGATTAACCCTAAATTATAGGAATAAGTTGACGTACAAGATTATCTTAATAATACACTCACCCATACTCCATTGTTACGGGTATATTAGTCTGTTTGGACTTACGAGCGGTAGGCTTGGTGGTTGTAGGTGCGGACGGGTTGGTCCGGCGAGCCCGTGGATCAGAAGGTTATGGTGACGGGAGGGTTAGCCCGGGGAGCTTATGTCTCAGAGATAGATGGTAAACATGTTTGCATGTGCGTAAAGGTGGTGGATCTTTGGTATTGGACGGTCGTTCACACCGACGTCAATACGTTGACTCGACAAGTGTGGAATTTGCACTTAGCCATGAAGGTTTGGTGGTCCAGCCAGTAAGAGTACGCAGATGCTTCGCGGTTTTGCGTTGATGCGTACGATAAGTCTAGGTTAGGTAGAGTGAATACCAACCTAGAGGTGGGTGAGGCCCAACCCACCACTTTTGTTTGCCACTATGGGAGTATCCTGGGAGTCTTGCTAGCTCCAAAAAGGGGGGACTAAAGGTCTGTGCGCATAGAGTTGAAGTGTGTGAGTTGCACTTGTGTGATCATAGCATTAACTAGCATAACTCTGCATGTCATAGCATAAGCATTGCATTTCAACCCCTACCCCTATCGTATAAATTGGTTATGGGACTTTTTATACGATAGGCCTTGCTAAACGACCCCTTGGTCTATAGGACTGTATGGGCATTCCAATTAATCAAGGTTACCTTTCTTACTTACTTCACCTTACTTTGTTTGTGGTAGTCTGTTCTTATCTTGCTGTTCACTTTGCCATATTTATAACACTGCTCTTACTTTGTTATTACTGTCATACAATAGTTCTCTTTAGAAAATGTACTCATGTTGTGATAGTTCCGCAGTCATTTGCTTGGTCCACTTACTACCTCAAATACCTTTCCATTCCTTTTCTCCTCCCCGCATGGTGCCTAGGAGTCGCGGGGGGAGGCGTGGATGACAGTGGCTTTGTCTTTTGACTAATGGTCGGTGGACCTTATCATTTTAGGGGACCGAGGAGACGCAGCAGCATCAGAGGCCGGTGTAGATGGAGGCGGTCCAGTCTAGTATAGGAGCACCAGTGTCAGGACCAGTGAGTGATTAGAAGTTTGATTCCGTGAGTGACCTTGTAGTGAGGATATGATGTACAGGGCATGAGCCCTTTATTACTAATGTTACCCCTTTTTATTTCAGTTAAATGATGTGGAAATTTATATATATAGCTTGTGATTTGTGGACTTGAACTTCTATTATTCGCTTATACATTTCTTCTTCTGTGATCGACATGGCCGGCATGATCAGCGCTTTGTAGTGACGACCTTCCCGTGTGTTGGTGTCACCGCAAAGCGGCGGTTCTGGGCATAAGACCCAGTTTTCAAAAAGAAATAAATGGGGTCTTACAATTGCAGACTGTTATTGTAAGAAACTTTATGAGGGGCAAGAGTTTCTCCCAGGGTTCGTTATAGTCTATAATGCATAGATGGTGTAAGTCTTTCATAGTCTTATTTGTTTTTTCAGATTGGCCATCTGTTTGGGGGTGGAAAGAGGTACTGAAGGTTAACTTTGATCCTAGGTATGTTTGTACCATTTTCCACTCTTTGGAGGTGAAGCGACCATCTCCATCAGACACAATTGCCTTTTGTACCCCATGGTATCACACAAATTGTTAGACGAAAAGACAAAATAAGATACTTAATGGGGCTTCCTTTCAGACTGGGATGAATCATAATACTTTGGTTAGTCAGTCTACTATTACACATATAGAGTTGTTTCCTGAGTGGGAGCGGGGTAAACCATGGACGAAATACATGGAGATGTCTTTGAACTCCCATTTGGGGATATGCAGGGGTTGTAGTAGGCCTCCAGGACTTCTACACTTGGCTTTTACCATTTGACAGGCTTTAGAGTGTGTTACAAACATAGTTATATCATTCTTCATCCCCGACCAATATAGTGTTCTTCAGAGGTCACCGTACATCTTGATGATTCCTGAGTGTACTGAGTACTTGGTGCATTGAGCTTCTTATAGAATCTCCTCTCTGATATCTCTGACTGCGGAAATATATAAGATGTTTCAGAAGTGGAGTAAACCATCCTTCATTGAGTGGTCCTCCTATGGGCCTTCCAAGAGGGCTTGAATGATAGAATATAGGGCTTGATCCTGATTATGGCCTTCCTTGATTTGCTACCTTATGCAGCACTTGACTTTCAACCAGTTTAGGTACTTGGCATCTAACGCGGGGTGAGATGGAGATACCAATATAACATCAAATCATTCCAGCATGTGAGCGAGTTTCTTTTCTACAATTTCAGTACTTGAGGTGGGCGGTCTTCGTCTTAGAGAGTATGCGACAGTATTATATTTACCTGGGTGGTAATGTAATGCCTATTAGTTATCACACAAGAATTCTAACAAGCATCTTTAGTGTAAGTAAAGATCCTTTTGGTTGTGTTTATATTAAAGGTATTTATGATCCGAGAAGATTTCGTAGTGTACCCCATAAAGGAAATGTCCGGGTAATTATGATAATGCTTTTTAAGTTGTCTTGATGCATATGCAATTACCTTTTCGTTCTGCATTAGGACTGCTTCCATTCCTTGAAGAGAGGCATCAATATATATTTGGAAACCTTCCCTTCAAGATGGGAGGGTGAGGATAGATGCAAATATTCGCCTTGTTTTTGGGTTCTGGAAGGCGGCTTCACATTAAGGCGTCCATTTGAATGGGGTGTTCTTTTTGGTGAGGGTTGTAAGAGGGAGGGCAATCTTTGAGAATCCTTCCACGAATTTGTTGGATCTTAAGGAGCCCTTAGAGGGGAGATGAATAAGGGTTTTAGAAATCATTATATTTTAAAAGAAAACTTTTGATATTTTATAAGAAAGAGATTAGATCAAAAGTAAATTGCAAGAATTGAAAATCAAATCAATTTTATTGAACAAATATAGACATGATTATTATTGATAAAATTGATTACAAAAGCAAATTTTTATAACACCAGAAATCAAGGCGTGAATATTAAAATCTCCATTTGTTTTTTATACTTACTCTTCTCCCTATGAACCAGTTGGTTTTAGGCAATCTATCCCCAGAGATGGCCTCAAGCCGCTTTAGTCTCTCTATCCCCAAAATGGCCTCGAGCACCCCCTAGATCTAAACTCTAGACCTAGTCGCCAACACACGCTGAAAACTCCCCCTAAGCTACACATGGACCTAGTCGCCAACAATCGCGGCAAATTTTCCACTAGACGGTGATAAAGATAAAAATGAATTACAAAATATGAAATTCATTTGAAAACTCCCTATGAAGAAATCTGAGGGAGATGACGAAGAATCGCTGAAGATAATCAAAGTTGAAGTGTGCATTCTTCGCGTTGAGTTTGCATTGATCCGATCCTTCTTTAATTCCTTCTCTTGAATTTGAATGGGAGAACTTTAGTGGTCTGGAAATATAACCTCCGCAAATATTTCAGAGAGGTTGATTAGGGCTCCTTGAGTTATGTTCTTGTAGAGAACGAAAGCCACCCTTTTATAGGAGAGGAAGCTAACACCAATGTTAGACCTAACGCTAGACATTGACTTAGTTAATAATGATTGATGGCACGTGTACTCATTATAGGAAGGAGATATTGCATGATTGGAAAGCTCTTATTTAGGCATCCTTAATGCTAGCGTTACGACTAAAGCCTGACATTACACCTAGTCATTCCAAAACTATTGCCACAATCGCGACAGCTTCCCTCCATAACATTTTCACATTGTCAGAATTGAGGGTCAATGCCGACGTTGGCTCTAAGGCATGAGATTAGACTACTTTCTTTTCTTTTAGCACATTAAGCTAGTACAGACCAAAATATAGCATCCTAGTGTCATCCATGTTCAATACTGCATACTAAAAACACAATGGCAAACTTGATCAAATACATGTAGAATTTGTTATTCTCAAACCAAAGGGCTACAGAAAACTATGTTCCAACAATCTCACCTTTTGATAATAACAAATTCATTTAAGATAAATAAGATTGCAAAGGTAAGAGATGTGTTTTTATAAAGAGTTATGACACTATGTTACTTAGAGATTTCTATGAGAAATATATTTAGAGATATGTGCTCCCTCTATTTAAGTGCTCCCCCTTAGTGTATGCTCCCATAGAATAGATTTATGTTCCAACTTAAGCTAGTGAATCCTACTACTTAATCATTAAGATTTATCATTTTATTCTCCCCTTTTTGTTAGTAGCAAAAGAGGGTGGAGTGAAACCAAAACTAGGCTAGAATAAGGTAAAAAAGTGAAAGTTAGGACTTGTAACATCCCCCAAACAACTAGACCCCTAGAGTGGTTTGGTCATGACTAGGTCATGACAAAGCCCTAGGAAGCTTGAAGAGATCACTTGGCCTTAGGCTTGAAGGGGAAGAGCACCATGGTCTGCAAATAGTAATTTCTAATTACCAAGCTTAGGGTTGGACTTAAGGGCCCCACCTTACCCCACCATAGCATACCTAACCCTTTAGGGGTTCCCTTAGAGCACCAAGGACCCATTGGGGTCAACCAAAGAGGCCTAATTGACCAAAGTCAACCCTAACCCCAAATTGGTCAAAGTAGCCTAATTAGGGTCAATTGACCTCCACCATGCCAAATTGACCTTGCCCTTACCCTTATAAAGATTTTAGGGACCCAATGGACTAAAAACCTCCATCATGGGGCCAGCAAGTTGGCCAATTTAACCTAAGTCAACTATAGCCATGTTTTGGTCAAAGTGGCCTATTAAGGGTCAATTGACCCTCACTTTGCCAAATTGACCCTACCTAGACCTTCCTAACCCTTAGAGGAGGCCAATGGGTCACTAACAACCCATTGGGTCCAACCCAAATGGTCAAATTGACCAAAGTCAACTCCACCCTAAATTTACGTCAAAATGACTTATTTTCACCTAATCAAGCCCAATCCACTTGGGCTAGACTCAATTGAGGTGGTCCACCACCTAATGGGGTTGGTAATTACTAAAATTACAATTCAATTTTAGAGAATTCGGCTAGGAGAGAGAAAATCCCATTTTCCCCAAAAATGAAGGAGAGAGAAAGAGAGAAGTAATGGCATTCATGGCCAAGGGGAGGCCAAAGGCTCTCCCAATTGATGAGGATCCATCTCCCCTGGATGTTACAAGAATTTTAGGAGTTTTTCCAGCCCACATGGGGGATGAAATGAGGAGTTTTCACCATGGCCGAAATTAGGCTTAATGGCCATTAATGGCCATGACTGAAATTCCCCCCCCCCCCCCCCTCAAATTCCCCCTATACATCCCCCATTCTCAAATCCAACTCCACCATTATCTTCAAAAGGTGGATGGCAGTCAAAATCATATATTGGATCGAAGATTTTGGTGGAGAATGGAGAGATCGGGCAAGCTCGTCGGAGAAGGGAAAAGCCATGGCCGGACACCACCGCCATCATCGTCGGGCTCCAAGAAGGTCTGGTTCTTCTCCTATACCCTAGTGGATAGATCCTCATCTATTGCTTGCAAGCTTTATGGCCAATTGGCCCTAGATCATGTGAGCCAAAAACTCCATTTTTTGGAGTTTTTTCCTCTTGCCTAAACCCATATTTCCGGCCACCACTGGCCGGCCAAGACCTCCTATCGCGGGCCACCACCTCAAGGAAGGTGGTGGTGGCATTGGCGGGCCGGGGAGGCGCTCGGGTGGCTAGGAAAATGGCTCTAAACATCACCCAGGACGGGGAAATCCTAGCCCTTGGCTCACAGAAGAAGATGAAGGGATGCCCCCGAAATTGCTTCAAGATCTGTGTTGAATCATATGATATAAATGTTTATTTAATGTATTTTCTGTCACATATTTTGTTGTATATAGATTAATTTATTAAAAATACTTAGGTCACTCTACAGAAAAAGTGATCAACACCAAAGTTGTATCCCTTGGAGTTTAATTTAATTTAAATTTGAATTCAGCGCAAAAGGAGCTCTGTAGCTCCCTGCAGGTCCATTTTGGTAGGACTGGTCCCTAGTGTAGGACAGCCACCATTTCTTGAATAACCTTTGATTGGGAAATGATATTGACTTGAAAATTAAAACATAGGCTAATTGTACCTACACCCTTAACATATAAAAAGATGGGAATTTTAGGAGAACATTTTCTTAAGGTTTTTGTAAAAATTTAATAATCCATACATTAATTAATTGTAGGGTCTAATGACCTCCAATACCCTCCAAATTTTGGTGGGTGCTATTTAAGGTTATTATATAGAATTGGTAAAAACTTCAGCCCAATTGAGACTGATTTGGTTAGGTAAATTGCTAACCCAAGTTTGGTCAAACTAGGTCAAAATAGGGTATGGTGCTCATTTTGGGGTATTGTGGTCAAATATCATCAACATGATGTGAAACCTTGGCCACTGGTTTAGGATCATCCAAAACACCTCCATGAGTAATTTGGGGTGATGTGGGGGTGTATATGCCCTAGGACCCTAGTTTTAACCTTAGGGTTGCACTTTGAGCCTTGTGAAGGACATAGGGGCATATCTCCTTGGATGGTCATGAAAATTGGTAGATAAGTTTATGAGATGTAAATATTCCCTAGGAAATTTTATGAGGATTTTAGGAACACTTATCGCCTCTGAGTTAGGTTATAACCTCTTTAGGGCATTTCCTTATGAGAGAAATTTATATGCTAAAATAATCTTGGATGGTGATGACACTTTGGTGGTACCCTCATAATCATGTAATAGATCTCTGATAATTTTTGTGTAATTATTGAATTAATTTAATTAGCACTTCATTCACAAGTTGTCTTTTTGGTCTTAAGAATATAATAAGTAATTAAGGGCCAAATATCCTCTGGAAAATTATAAAACTTGGTGGTAGGACATTTTAGGGCTATAGAGAGCTCTGTGATTTTTTGTATAATTTTTGGAATTATTCATTTGTAGTTTCCTTCACAATGATCCCTAGAATGGGTTTATTGGAATATTTAGTTATGTGAGTAATTAGTCTTGATAAATTCTGAAATTTGGCCAGTGGACTTTTCTGATTATTATGAAGGTCTGGTAATTTTCCCATAATTTGTAGACAAGTATTTTTGGTAGTTCATTCTTTAAATTCTGATTTGGGGTAATTGTTAAGTATCATAATTAAAGGCCAACCTATTACTGCAAAATTTTGATATTATGTATTTGCTGTTATTTTGACTTTATAGATTTTCCATAATTTTTTGGAGGCCATATCATAAGAGGATTTTATATTTCATGTTTAATTTCATACCGGGTCAATGATGAGGAAAATTATAATAAATGCCAATTAAATAGAGAAAAATATGATCCTCTGGATCTAGTCTTAGAATATCATGATAAACACCCAATAATAATCTTGAGTCAGTTGGATGAATATTTGGGGTACCTCCCCTTATGTTACTCATATAACTCGGTCTACGTATAGTAAAACTATAAAACTTGGGTAAATTGAAGACCAGTAGGTGGGAATGGAAGGTAGATTGTATACCTAGTCTGATTGAAATGATTTGAGGTTACCAAAAGGAGTTTTGAGATGAGAGTGTGCTTGGTGAGTTAAGGGTAAAGTTGTGCCCGGGATTGACAAAAGATCGTCTTTCCCGTGGGGAGTCAGAAAACACTTAGGAGGTTAATTCAAGTGAAATGTTAAGAGGGGTTTCCTTATGGGTAGTTACCTATAACATTAAGTGCCTTGGAAAGGGAGCTTTGGGGTGTTATCCCATTATAGTTCCTAGTACCGTAGCGAGCCCCTACAGGGTAATCCTCGGGAAGTCCCAAATTAACCTTAAATTATAGGTATAAGTTGATGTACAAGATTATATTAATAATACACTCACCCACACCGCGTTGCTACAGGAGATTAGTTTTGTTGGGTCTTATGAGCGGTAGGCTCGGTAGTTGTAGCAGCAGACTAATTAGTCCGGTGATCTTATGACTCAGTAATGCTTGTTGGTATGGACGGGTTGGTCCGGCGAGCTGGTGGCTCGGAAGGTTATTGTGATCGGCGGGTTAGCCCGGAGAGCTTATGGCTCAGAGATAGATGGTAAACATGTTTGCATGTGCATAAAGGTGGTGGGTCTTCGATATTGGATGGTCGTTCACACCGACGTCAATACGTTGACTCGGCAAGTGTGGAATTTGCACTTAGCCATGAATGTCTGATGGTCCAGCCAGTAAGAGTACGTAGATGCTCCGCGGTTTTGCATTGAGGCGTACGATATGTATAGGTTAGGTAGTGTGAATACCAACCTAGAGGTGGGTGAGGCACAACCCACCACTTCCATTTGCCACTACGGGAGTATCCTGAGAGTTTTGCTAGCTCCAAAAAGGCGGAACTAAAGGTCTGTGCACATAGAGTTGAAGCGTCTGAGTTACACGTGTATAAACATAGCATAAACTGCATAACTCTGCATGTCATGCCATATGCATTGCATTTCAACCCCTACCCCTATAGTATAAATTGGTTATGGGACTCTTTATACGATAGGCCCTGCAAAACGACTCCTTGGTCTATAGGTTTGTGTGGGCATTCCTATAAATCAAGGTTACATTTATTTACTGCTTCTTTACTTATTACCACTGCTTACTTGCTACTATTTTACTTACTACTGCTTTACTCATTGTACTATATATTGCTTACCAATAAACCCTTCCGTTGTTAGACACACTGTCACCTGCTCTTGTTTTATACCCCTTGCTATCCTCTGCTTCATCCTCCCGCACGGTGGCTAGGATCCATTGGGGGAGGGGTGGGGAACATAAGGCTTAGTCATTTTGACTAACGGTCGATGGACCATATCATTTTAAGGGATCGAAGAGACGCAACAACACTAGAGGACGGTGCAGATGGAGGCGGGCTAGTCTAATACAGGAGCACCAGTTCCAGGATCAGTGAATGTTTAGTAGATTATTCTTCCATGAGTGAAATTGTAGTGAGGAAATGATGTACAGGGCATGAGCCCTTTTATTTTTGTGATCTTTTTTATTTCAGTTATATTGTGTGGACATTTTTAAATATAGCATGTAATTTGTGGACTTGAACTTCTATTGTTCATTTATACTTTTCATCTTATGTGATCGATATGGCCGGCAGGATCGGCGCTTTGTAGTGGAGACCTTCCCGTGTGTTGGTGCCACCGCAAAGCGGCGGTTCTGGGCATAAGACCCGGTTTTGAAAGGAAAAAAGGGGGTCTTACAAACTGGTATCAAAGCAAACCTCGATCCAAAGAAAAGAAGTCCACAATCACTGGGCCACCCC
The DNA here is from genome assembly GCA_033032865.1 of Dactylorhiza incarnata. Classification (NCBI taxonomy): domain Eukaryota; kingdom Viridiplantae; phylum Streptophyta; class Magnoliopsida; order Asparagales; family Orchidaceae; genus Dactylorhiza; species Dactylorhiza incarnata. Next base: position 10,816,307 of record JAWHQI010000033.1, on the reverse strand, counting down.
GCATGAGTTTAGTTTGAGGACAAACTAAGCAGCGAAAGCAATGGTGTGCCCATATGGGGAAATCACATGAAAAAGCCCACTTTTAACTGAATCTTGTGACAAGTTTTCTTTTGTAGACTGTGGCGAACCCTGCCCCCAGCAGGGAATACCTCTGGCTACAAAGATCTCTTTAGATAGACCTTTAGTCAATGAGTTAGATTTAAACACTACTAGGACACATGACTTACCATGACAATTTATACCATGCCCTAGTCTGAAATAGACCGTAGGTATAAATTTGATTAAGGTATGAGGATAACCCAAAGATGCTAGAGAAAGAGAGATTGACACATAAGCAGAATGGTATGGGACTCGTAGATCTAACCCTCGTACCGGTGACACATTTATATAGAGACAACCACCATCAGATAAGAATTTAAAGTTCAGAAGATACCATTTGGGATTGTGTCATATATTGACCCTGATAAGGTTGTCGTAGAAGGTACCTAGAAGAGTCTAAGGTGTGGAGTATACTAATGAGCCTCAAGATAGAACCCCAAGTCTAAGGTTGTGTGCCCTAAGAATTGTTTGCATACTTGGGACGAATATAACATAGTGATATCGAAGATACTTAGCCCAAAATTGATAGTGGCTTATCTTTTGTTTATTGGGGCTTACCTTTTGTTTATTGGGCAAATTAATGACTGACTTGGGTTTCCCTTAGATTTAATTTAGAAGGTGTTGTGTCATGAACATAATGATTTTGAAGTTAATCATATTCGACGTTACTCGGGCAAAGATGAGATGGTGTAACAGTATGTTCGGAATAATGATCTGTAGTATTACCAGGATAATAGATAGACGACATCATTGATCGAACAACAACTTGACCTTAGTTGAATCATTAGAAATGTAAAGTCACCAGGATTAATCACTTAGGGGTGCCGATGTCCCATTCTAGAAGTTGAGGACGGAAACTAGGCCATACAAGTTGTAGTTATATTTGAGGTTCTTATGACTTGGGGCATTCGGAAGCGATTAACTTATGAATTGTTAAAAATCACGCCCTGTCGTGGTAGAAAATTTTAACTACAATAATAGCCCTTATACCTTGGCAGCTATGATGATGAATAACCAGAGATCTTAGACGATGACTTATTGGATTTAGAATATAGTGTTTGAGTTTACTATGATAAGAACGATCTAAGATTATCTTACTTTGGACTATTCGAAAGTGATCAAGACTAGCATATGTGGAAGTGATTGGAATTTGGTGAAACAAACGTGATGATATTTCCTTGATGAAATTGACTTGTGAAAAAAATCTTAGGGTTTTAAAAGATTTTACCCATACACCTTATGAATCAAACTCCACATAGAAAGTGATTGAGAGTCATCTTACAAACTTTGATACTAGTGTTGGTTGGTTAACATATGTTCATAACATTCACAAGTGCACCCCCTTAAATTTTGAGGATGATTGGGACTCTTGATGATCTGATCAGTTCCACCAATGGTAAGAACTGGATAATTTGTAGAGTGGAGTTGATTGATTACTCAGACATACTTGAAGATATAAGAATCTGAATGTGTAGGGAAAACTCTATAGAGGCGTTGTCTACCCATACAAATGAGAAATGTAGTCACCGGAAAAATGGTGTGTTGTGGAATGTATATTTCCCCGGAATGGGTAAAGACAACATAAGTTTTGTGACGCACCGTGAGGCTTGTCAGCTAGTGAAGGTCAGGTGCAAGAGTCTTTGGGGAACTACTATATGTTGGAACATGCTTTCAGCATCTCTTGGTTAGACAATAACAAATCCAATTTTATTTGATCATACTTGCATTGCGTTTATAGTGTGCAGGATCTTCAACATTCAATCCCCAAAGGAGTGTGAAAAAGAAAGACGTCGAAGCGACATCAGGATAATTCTCTGTTGATACCGAGGGACGGTAACACTACCATTGGCGCTAGTAGTTCGATGAAATGAGATGCACCCGACGAAATGGTGTTCGACCAAAGTAGATGCCGTTAAACGAACAAGCGTTCGACGAAATTGAGTTCGACGAAATGAAAATAGCGTTTGACGAAATGTGAAGCCTTTCAACAAAAATACTTTCGACTTAAAGAGATGTGCTCTACCACGGAGCGTTAGCACTACCACTGGCACTAGCATAAATGGAAACAATTGATGGGAAGTAAAGAGTGGAGAAAAAAGAATGATTGGAGGGATGCATATTTAGCGTGCTCTACAGCGGCGCGGCATGTCAACCGCCCGACGGTAGCTTTTGGAATCCTCCCGTCTGCATGTGATTGAGGAGCAAATGTGGAAGGAGATATTGGCTGAAGGAAGGTTATCTCGCTATCGCGGAGCTTTAGTGTTACCACGGCGCGCTAGGCGGAGCTCAAAGTTTGGCGCTCAAAAGTTTCCTAAACTGCCATGATCCGTGTGCTTGATCATTGCCTAATGTGGCTACCGCGGGGCGGTAGTACAAACACAGGTGGTAGAGGCTGACTCTATTTAAAGACGTGTGCTTACTCCATTGTGGCTTGCTGACATCGAATGAATTGAAGCCATATATTCAGAGCATTCGTGAGAGCCTTCTCCAAGCAGCCCGAAGAACTCCGTCAACGTTTGTGAATGCAAAGAACTTGAAGACCGATACAATCGCATCTACATCGACATCAAGTTCTTCTTTTGAGGGAGTTTTTAGTTTGTGTTTTGTTTTAGTTTCTAATTGTAACCTTTATATCTTTTGTTCGGTAGAGGAATTCGCCACACGGCGACTAGGGCCTTGCAGGGATAAGGGGGAAATTCGCGTCGCGTTGGCGACTAGGTCTACGGTGTAGATCTAGGGGGTGCTCGAGGCCTTTCTGGTGATAGATTGGCTAGAGGGGCTTTAGGTCGTATCTGAGGAGAGATCGGCTAAAGCCAATCGGTTAGTGGGGATACGAGTCAGTATAGAAAACAAAAATATTTTCATATTATTCGCTTTGATTTCTAGCGTCATAAAAATCAAATTTTGTAATCAAGTTTATTAATGATAATATGTCTTTCTTCATCTCTGGTTCGCGATCTCTGATTTCCATTACTATAACATAAACAGATTTTCTCTGTTACTAACGCCGAGCGGTAACACTACCGCTCGCGGTAGCAACAGAAAATCATTTTTCATTTAAATATTCGCGAAAATCATAGAACCCTTATTCACCCCTCCCCCCCCCCCCCCCCCCTCTAAGGGTGCCTACAGATCCAACAAGTGGTATCAGAGCCAGGTTATTCAAAATCGGCTTAGCAATCGGGAATAATGTCGTCTCTTGATCATGATCTCGCTTCTACTAGTGGGGAGAATTTTTATGATGAAAAATCACTAGCACCGCCTTTATTCAAAGGGAAAAATTATAAAAGGTGAAAATATTTAATGGAAATATTTCTCAAGTCCTTAGGCATAGATGTTTGGAACATTACTATTGAAAAATCACATAGCGTATTAAATAGAAATGAAATGTTTTTAAATGCAAAATCTATGAATAGTATATTTTGTGTGTTAGACCAAAATATTTTCAAACTTATTTATACTTTACATACCGCTTATGAGATTTGGGATTTTCTTGAAAGAACTTATGATTCTCCTTCTGTAGGTATGGAACAAACATAAGAAGTGGAGAACATACAAGTGTTGTTTATTGGGTGTCAACTTATCACCTAGAGGGGGCGGGGAGTGAATAGGTTTTTCAAGTTATTTTATCCCCTTTAGATGTTCTTGATTTCTGATTAATAAATCTATAATTTATAAAGCACAACACAGAAAGCACGCAAGAACTTATAGAGGTTCCTCAAGATAGGGTGTCTTGAGTAGTCCTCTTTCCCTCTGCGCCTACCTTGCAGTGTGCGAGGCTTGGCAAACTCCGCAAAATCTTCAGGCCCTCAAGCCTTACAATACAGACCCGCAAGTCTTACAGCCTAGGCCCGCAAGCCCCTACTGCACCCGAGCCCGCAAGACCAACACTCAGGCCCTCAAGCCCTACACAACACAAACCCGCAAGTCCTGTTCCTACAGCCTAGGCCCGCAAGCCCTTACTGCATCCAAGCCCTCAAGCTCGACAAATTCAGACCCGCAAGTCCACTTCCCTGGCCCTCAAGCCTCACAGCTCTCCAGCCCTCAAGCTAGATGGTGTCAGACCCGCAAGGACACAGCCCTGGCCCTCAAGCCTCACAACTCTCCAACCCTCAAGCTAGACGGCGTCGGACTCGCAAGTCCACTGCCCTTGCCCTCAAGCCTCACAGCTCTCCAGCCCTCAAGCTAGACGGTGTCGGACCCGCAAGTCCACTTCCCTGTCCCTCAAGCCTCACAGCTCTCCAGCCCTCAAGCTAGACACTTAGGCCCTCAAGCCTTACAACAATAAAGGTTTTACAATAATAAAAACTGATTCTTCTGCATGATGAAGATCGGCAACTTAGCTTGATGGAGATCGGCAACTTGAGGTTGAAGAAGATGTTTCTGATTCAGATCTTGAAAGCACAGTTCTTCTCCAATCTCTTTTCTTAGCCTGATGAGGAACGACTTCTTATCAGTCAATGGAGATGACTGATTCTTCTGAGAATGCTTGATTCTTGTTCTCTACTTGTTCTTCTTCTTTTCCGCAAAATTTACTGTTTTATTGAGAAGCAACGGCGGGATTCTTTCTTATTGTTCTATTTTTCGATCACTGCTTTAGGGCATCCTCTTATCTCTTTTATAAGACTGCGAGGCTCCCAACGTTCTTCTGAAAATGTTCCTTAAGTGTCAGACGCCCCATTCCTTAAGAGCACCCGCTGATTTGACAATTAGATGTCGGCATTAAATGCTGGCAGCGCGTCCGCAATATTTGAATTCCGTCTCGACGATATTTCCATCTTTATGGCGATACTGACACCATTATGACGATATGGATAATATCTCGATGACATGTCTTTGTCGATGCCTTAGGCCTTGGTGGATCTTCAAGTCTTCTACCTTCTTCCTCTGACGCTGATATCTCGACGATATGAGATATACTGACGTTTATGCATATACATCGATATGCTATCTCTGACTGTGTTGTCGTGATCTTCTTTCTTGTAGTATGTCATCGTAATCACTTTGTTCTTTCGACGACATGAGCGATATCATGTTGACAGACTCTGCTTTAGCAACTGCTTGTCTTCACCTGACCTTCTTCAGTCTTCTCGGCGTCATGCCTTCTTTACGACGATGTCCAACACCATCAGTCACATATAGCCTTTTCAGAGACAAGGCTTCTTTGATGTTGTCGATGATACTACATCTTCTCGATGACATGCCTTCCTTTGAATCTGTCTCAGCGGTTGGGCTGAGATGGCTTCCTCTTCTCAGCGGGTACGTCATTCTGCAGAGAAGTTTCTGCATTCGATGAACTGCATTCTGCGTTCGATGAACAGCATTCTGTGTTCGACGAACAGCTATTGGGAACATTGCCCAGCAATGTTCCTGATTTGAAGAAGTGCTCAGCTCAATGATAAGTGCAAGTTGTATTTAATGTTGCATCTAGTTCATGCTTGCAGAGATCGACAATATATCAAGTACTTTAGTTATTTCACTAAGTACTATATCGTCAAGAAGAACAGAAGATGTCGTCGACAAAGTATGCTTGTCGTCATAATGTTGGGGCAAAGCAAACGTTGGGACTTGGCGAGTTAGTCGAACGCAGAATGCTGTTTGTCGAACACAGAAGGAAGATCGTCGAACTCAGAAGGAAGATTATCGACCGCTGAGACTTGGCGTGTTCGTCGAACGCAGAAGGAAGATCGTCGAACTCAAAAGGAAGATCGTTGAACTCAGAAGGAAGATCGTCGAACTCAGAAGGAAGATCGTCGAACTCAGAAGGAAGATCGTCGACCGCTGAGACTTGGCGTGTTCGTCGAACGTAGAAGAAAGTTCGTCGAACGCAGAGACGGGATAGAAGAATGAAGCTCGTCGAACGCAGAATGCTGTTCATCGAACGAAGATTACCGTTCGTCGAACGCAGAGAAGAATGAAGACAAAAGGAAGAAATGTCGTCAAGAAGACGCGGTATCATCGACATCACCAAAGTGGCCTTACCGTCGAGAAGATGAAGAAGCCTTGTCGCTGAAAAGGCTAAGTATGACTGATGGCGGTAAACATCGTCGTAAAGAAGGCATGTCATCGAGAAGATGAAGAAGCCTTGTCGCTGAAAAGGCTAAGTATGACTGATGGCGGTGAACATCGTCGTAAAGAAGGCATGTCGTCAAGAAGACTGAAGAAGGACAGCTGAAGATAAGCAGTTGCTGAAGTATGTTTTGTCGACATGTTTTGACTAATGTCGTCAAGAGAACAATGTGATTACAACGACACTCTGCAAGAAAGAAGCTCTCGACGACACAGTCAGAGATAGCATATCGTCGTATATGCAGATGTGCCAGAATGTCTCGTATCGTCGAGATACCAGTGTCAGAGGCAGAAGCTTAAAGACTTGAAGATCTTCTAAGGTCAAAGACATCGACAAAGTCTTATCGTCGTGATATCGTCCATGTCGTAGTAACAATGGATATATCGTCGAGATGGAAATCAAATGTTGCGGACACGCTGTCAGTATTTAATACAGCCGCCTAATTATCTAATCAGCGCGTGCTTTTAAGGAATGGGCGTCTGACATTAAAGGACATCACATGTGATAGTTATGCGGCTCATATGTCCTATAAAAGGGAACAGTGATGCCCTAGAAAAGAGGTCTTCAAAAAAAGAAAAAGAATCTCGTCGTTGCTGCGGACAAGAAAAAAGCTCAAGTAGAGAACAAGCATCAAGTGCTCTCTGAAGAATCAGTCATCTCCATCGACTGAAAAGTAGCCGATCAACATCAGGCAAAAGAAGAGGAGGCTGAAGAAGATCCAGTGCTGAAACTCCAAATCAAGAAGCATCTTCTTCAACCTAAAGAAGCTGATCTTCATCAGGCTAAGTTGCCAATCTTCATCTGACCGAAGAAGAAGTTCTTTTTATTGTAATTTCTTGTAAGTCTTGCGGGGCCTATTTGTCTAGCTTGAGGGCTGGAGAGCTGTGATTCTTGAGGGCCTGGGCAGTGGACTTGCGGTTCCGACATCGTCTATCTTGAGGGCTGGAGAGCTGTGAGGCTTGAGGGCCGGGGCAGTGGACTTGCAGGTCCGATCTTGTCGAGCTTGATGTCTCGGGCGCAGTAGGGGCTTGAGGGGCTAGGATATAGGCACAAGACTTGCGGGTCTCTGTTTGTGTAGGGCTTGAGGGCCTGAGTGTTGAGCTTGAGGGCTCGGGTGCAGTAGGGGCTTGCGGGCCTAGGCTGTAGGACTTGCGGGTTCGTGGTGTAAGGCTTGAGGGCCTAAAGTTTTTGGCCGAGTTTGCCAAGCCTAGCACACTGATAGGTAGGGGCAGAGGGAAAGAGTACTACTCAAGACACCTGGTCTTGAGGAACCTCTATAAGTTCCTGTGTATTTTCTGTGTTATGCTTTATAAATTTTAGATCTACTAACCAGAATTCAAGAACACCTAAAGGGGATAAAATAATCTCAAAAACTTATTCACCCCCCTAGTTGATAAGTTGACACCCAATAAACAACAAGTGGACGAAAAATATCCTATTAGGCTCGACGAACTCGCCAAGTCTCATCGTTTTCTTCTGTCCCGTGTTTGCGTTCGACGAACTTCGTTCTTTGTTCAATGAACTTCATTCTTCGTTCGACGAACTCGCCAAGTCTATGCATTTGCTTTTGTCCTGTCTTTGCATTTGACGAACTTCATTCTTCTTTCGATGAACAGCATTCTGCGTTCGATGAACAACATTCTGCATTCGATGAACTCGCCAAGTCTCAGCGTTTTCTTTGCTCATCCTCTGACGATAAGCATACTTTGTCGACGACATCTCCTATTCTTCTCGATGATATTGTACCTAGTGAAATAACTAAAGTACTTGACATATTGTCGATTTCTGCAAACATGAACTAGATATGACATTAAATACAACTTGCACTTATCATTGAGCTGAGTACTTCTACAAATCAGGAACACTGTTGGGCACTGTTCCCAATAATCTCCCCCTATTTGAAGAAGCCCTAACTTACCTCAATGATAAATGCCACTCATGAAAAGATTTATCATTTCATATCATAGCATCACACATAAAGCAGCAATCACATAAATAGATTAAATGTTCTTCACAATAAGTGCCAAGCATATAAATAGAATAAATGTTCATGAATAAACATTAGCATTCATTTGCCCCAGCAGAACAATTAAGATTTTAATTTGGTGCCCCATCAGTGTCTGCTGCTGCTTGCTCCTTTGGTTTTCTGCCTTTGCCTCTGATAGTAGTTGATGGGCAGGGGAATCTTCTTAGGAGAGGGAGGAGGACCTTGTGGGAATGCTAGCTTGTGTTTCTTCCTCCTCTCCAGCTGCTTCAGATGTTTTTGCCATTCAACTGACTGGTATACCCTCTGATAGTCCTCCTGAGGATATCCAAAATGGATTCATGATTCTGTTATTATTTCTCTTGAGGCCGGACTCCACCTTCCTGATTGTGGATCCAGATCAATTTCCCTCAGTCTCTTTTGTCAATACTGGCTGCTCTGAATTCTCTTTCTTTTCCTGGAGGTTGCTGATTCTCTGGATTCTATTCCATACTCAGTTAATTCAGTGCTTGCAGAAGGTTTGGCAGCCTCATATAATGATGGGGGGGGGGGGGGGGGGGGGTTGCATTGTCTACATTATTTGATTTGTTATCCACATCGCTTGATGTGAACCGGCGTTTATTATTACATTCTCCCCCTTTAGGGCCTGTTCAATTACCCTTTCCTAAAGTCCTTCTTTGACTAGATTCAGCTGTTCATGCAGGTTTTGTTCAGTCACATACACATTGTTTCTTAATTCAAGCAGATGGGTATCTAAGGTATGAGCATTGTCATTGACCCTATTCAGAATTTGATTTCTGTTATTTGTAACATCTGTTTCTATCTGCTCAAAACCATAGTACACATTGTTTGAGAATGTTTCTTGCTTTGTCAGGATTATGTGGGTTTGATGTCCCACTTTGTTGATTTCCTCGCTCATCTTATCTATGGCCGGAGATGCCAAAGTGTAGAAGTGAGCGCACTGAGTGTTGAGGTGGAGTATGTCTTTCTTCTTTTCCTGGATCTCCCCCTTCACCTCTTTCCTTAGATTGTCCACAGTCTTTATTATAAATTGTTCTGGTTGTTTGCGCTGAGCTGTTAGTAGAGCTGACATCATGTGGAAAAGAGAACCTGACTGAGCCGAAGATGGCTCAGCAGCTTGTACGTCTTCCTCTTCTATTTCCTGTTGAATTTCTTCAGAGATACTTGCAGATGATTCTTCACTGATATGTGATGTTACCTTAGCCTTCCCCTTGACTTTTTCTGGTACTGTCTCACCAGGGCATGTAAGCATTATCTTACTTGCTGCTACTAACTCTTGGCAGTCTGAGAGAGTGATGTCTTCCATGGGCTCATTCCCTTGATCTTCTAGGGCAGAGTACCCCATTTGGGTCTCCCCCTCAACTTGTGCATTACCTGGGGCTGAGCCTCCTGTCGGGAGCTCCCCATCAATCATCTCTGCATCTTGGGCTGAGCTCCCAAGTTGGGAATCCCCCTTAGCGGGAACACTCCCCAAGTTGGGGTTTCTACTTTCTTCAATAACCTCTGTGGGAGCAGGTTCTGGTACTGTTCCTGGAACATCCCTTGGGGTGGAAGTCTCCCCATCAGCCATACCAGGGATTTGTGGGGGTGGAGGTATATCATCAGAGCTGCTTGATGAATCTTCTTCTTCCGAGGGATCTGTTGGGGATACTTGTTTCTTTTGTTTCTTTAGAGCAGGCTGGAAATTAGATGATGGTTTAGGGATAGACCTATCCCATCGATCTAGCATATTTGCATCCAATCTCTTGGAGTCGTGTAGGGGAATTCCCATTTTCTTATTCAGTACTTAACCCTAGGTGTTTAGAAGGTAGAGGGACAGTATTCTTCTGTAGGAAGGAGACTTCAGGGTGTTCTTCATTCTCTGGAAGAGGAACTCACTCCAGTTGGTCTTCTTAGAATGGATTAACCGGGCCATGACAATGAACATGTCTTTAGAGATTCGGTCATCGGTCCCAGGTTTGCACAATAGAACTTTGCCAACAATGTCGGCCAGCAGCTTCCCCTTCTGATTAAATTCCGCTCTCTTAATGAACCCGTAGGTCTTCCCTGTGTGGCCGCACCAGGTATAGCTTGCGGACACATTCTCCGAGGTCAGCTCTTCTTCTTCCTCCCCCCTTAGATTCTTGGCATATGCATCGCTTTTCCTTGGCTTTTTGCAGATATTTTAACTTTCTTACCTCCCACCGTGGACATGATCTGGGATTCGGTGTGGTTGATTCTTGCTTCGGCGAAGAATTCTGCTAATTCACGGTGGAGAAGAACTGAGGGTTCAAATAAAAGATATTCCATCCCAGATGCCTCCAGCAACCCTATCAATGATCTAATCTCATCAAAACAGGCATTGAAACCCCCTAGCTGGAGTTCACAGCTGGAGATCACCTCTTTTTTCTTGGGAGCCATTGATTCGGAGTGAAAGAGAAGGTAGAACGCCGGAGATGAAGCGGGGGTTTGTCGACGGAATAGCTTAGGGCAAATGATAGCATAATGTTTTATTCTCGAGCATTCACTCTATTTATAGTGTCAGTAGGTGAAGAGGCGCGTACCTTTGAAAGAAAGAGCGATCAAATGGCTCTGATGGACCGATCAAATCCCGTGATAAATAGCTCGATTGTATTTTGATGATACGCATCCTCCTAACTTGATCCTTTGTCGTCGCAATGTCTATTGTATCGTCGAAACTTATCGACGATTATAGATTCCAAGACTAATTCAGCTAACGTCAGCTTTTTGGCCCCTTTTAGTAGGATAACCTGCACTAAGTTTGTTAGTAAATAGACTTTGATGTTCTGCCTATGGGTCAGAATAGCCACCTTGTCCAAGACCCAGAGTTGTTTCTGGTAGGCTCTTGGACTACCTGCAAAATGAGATTACAAGCCCTTGGGTACCCAAGTGAATTTGGGTCCTAGGAAATTGTTAGCTTTAATGGGCATACTGGATTTAACAACTCCAGGATATGCATAGTGATAACGAATAAGGTGATTTGAAGGTTTAACATTCGTTACCCTTGGAGTAGTTGGATTGTACCAACAATCAATTGCAAAGTGCCCCATCTTTTCACAGCACCAACATCCAAACCTGTTGTATCTCCTTTTCTGGCTAGCTGTGTGATCATGAGTCCTTTGAGTATGAACATAAGGATATTTGAAGGATACAGATCTGTACTAATTGTGAGCATGATGTTTACAATCATCATCCACGGCTTTCCATCTGGTGTCTGTCTTCTTTAGTGATTTCTTTGTTTCTGTAGACCCAGTGACTTCATGCATCCTTGTGGCCATCCTTTCATGAGGTACCCTTGAGATTTTTGGCATGTTCTTTGCTCCGCTTGTGGAGCTCCTATTTTCGAGATACCCAAGATTGGATTGCCCAGCATTCTTGTTGGAGGGTGAAATTACCTTCCTCAAGTTAGCATTCATCCCATAGGGTCTGCCTGATCTGTCTTCCTTGAAGCATCCCTGCTTCCTTCTTTGAGTGGAGCAGCAACCATTTACCAGTGGAGGAGGGGTCTCTGGGTTGGAGGAGCTTGCCACAGGCTTCACTACAAAGGGGAGTTTATCCTCCACCCTTCTGGTGTTGTCAATCTTAGATTTTAGGACTTTGGGCTGAATTTTGTCCTTCTTTAGAAGAACCACTTCTCTGGTTATTGAGCAGCACAACTCCTTGCTGTAAATCAATGCCTTCAGAGTTTTCCCAAATTTGCTTATCAAGTCAAGGTTGGAGCTTGCCTTGAAGTCCTTTTTGAGTTGACAAAACTCTGCATTCTCTAGAGTTAGTTTTTGTGCTTTTTCTGAGAGATCAAGATTTCTTGCTTGAAGAGAGGAGATCTTTGCATCTTGCTCCTTGCACAGCATCGTGAGCATCTTGACATCTTCTAGAAGATCATTGTATGACTTGGACCAGTCATCATTTCTAGATGAGCTTGTCTCCGATTCTAAGTCTGAGGTAGAGAGAGGAGCCCTTATGCATACCTGTTCATGTGAGACTTCATCCTGAATTTCTTCCTCTGACTCAGATAGGACAGTCAGCCCAAACTGAGTCTTCTCTTCTGAGTCTGAATAGCTTGAGTCACTGTCACTCAATGTTCTGACATTCTTCTTAGCTGCTTTGCTTCTTTCTTCTTTTGATCCTTCCATAAGGACTGCTAGAGAATCCCACATCTCTTTTTCTGTTATGCAGTGAGCCAGTTTCTGAAATGTTGAGATGTCAACTGCACCAGCTACAATATCTATGGCTTCCTTGTCCAAGTTGACTAAGATGATCTCATCTTCAGTCATATTCTTGGACACAGGCTTGGGGACATATGGCCCTTCTTGAACAATTTGGAAGATTCTAGGGTCCATAGCCTCCATGTATATCCTTGCTCTTACTTTCCAAAGGGCAAAGTTCTCCTTAGAGCAAATAGCTATTTTTGATTCCATAGCTATAATGAATAAACACCCAAGGGCAGATCTGTTCAAGCTGTTAAGCTTTTTGTTGAACAACCTACCTCTGATACCACTTGTTGTTTATTGGGTGTCAACTTATCACCTAGAGGGGGGGGGGGGGGGGTGAATAGGTTTTTTAAGTTATTTTATCCCCTTTAGATGTTCTTGATTTCTGATTAATAGATCTATAATTTATAAAGCACAACACAGAAAGCATGCAAGAACTTATAGAGGTTCCTCAAGACAGGGTGTCTTGAGTAGTCCTGTTTCCCTCTATGCCTACCTAGCAGTGTGCTAGGCTCGGCAAACTCCGCCAAATCTTCAGACCCACAAGCCTTACAACACGGACCCGCAAGTCCTACAGCCTAGGCCCGCAAGCCCCTACTGCACCCGAGCCTGCAAGCTCGACACTCAGGCCCTCAAGCCCTACACAATACAGACCTGCAAGTCCTGTACCTACAGCCTAGGCCCGCAAGCCCTTACTGCACCCAAGCCCTCAAGCTCGACAAATTTGGACCCGCAAGTCCACTGCCCTGGCCCTCAAGTCTCACAGCTCTCCAGCCCTCAAGCTAGACGGTGTCGGACCCGCAAGTCCACTTCCCTGGCCCTTAAGCCTTACAGCTCTCCATCCCTCAAGCTAGACGGTGTTGGACCCGCAAGTCCACTGCCCTGGCCCTCAAGCCTCACAACTCTCCAGCCCTCAAGCTAGACGGTGTCGGACCCGCAGGTCCACTTCCCTGGCCCTCAAGCCTCACAGCTCTCCAGCCCTCAAGCTAGACACTTAGTCCCTCAAGCCTTACAACAATAAAGGTTTTACAGTAATAAAAACTGATTCTTCTGCCTGATTAAGATCGGCAACTTAGCCTGATGGAGATCGGCAACTTGAGGTTGAAGAAGATATTTCTAATTCAGATCTTGCAAGCATAGTTCTTCGTCAATCTCTTTTCTTAGCCTGATGAGGAACGACTTCTTATCAGTCAATGGAGATGACTGATTCTTCTAAGAATGCTTGATTCTTGTTCTCTACTTGTTCTTCTTCTTCTCTGCAAAATGTACTTTTGTATTGATCAACGACAAGATTCGTTCTTATTGTTCTTTTTTTCGATCACTACTTTAGGGCAACCTCTTATCTCTTTTATAAGACTTTGAGGCTCCCAACGGACTTCTGAAAAAGTTCCTTAAGTGTCAGATGCCCCATTCCTTAAGAGCACGCGCTGATTTGACAATCAGATGGCGGCATTAAATACTGACAGTGCGTCCGCAATATTTGAATTCCGTCTCGACGATATTTCTATCTTTATGCGGATACTGACAGCATTACGATGATATGGATAATATCACGACGACAGTTCTTTGTCGATGCCTTAGACCTTGGTGGATCTTCAAGTCTTCTACCTTCTGCCTCTCACGCTGATATCTCGACGATATGAGATATATTGGCATTTCTACATATACAGCGATATGATATCTCTGACTGTGTCGTCGTGATCTTCATTCATGTAGTCTGTCGTCGTAATCACTTTGTTCTTTCGATGACATGAGCGATATCATATCGACAAACTCTGCTTTAGCAACTGCTTATCTTCAGCTGACCTTCTTCAGTCTTCACGACGTCATGCCTTCTTTACGATGATGTCCAATGCCATCAGTCACACATAGCCTTTTCAGTGACAAGGCTTCTTTGATTATGTCAATGATACTGCATCTTCTCGACGACATTCCTTCCTTTGAATCTATCTCAGCGGTTGGGCTGAGATGGCTTCCTCTTCTCAGCGGGTTTGTCGTTCTGCAGAGAAGTTTCTGCGTTCGATGAACTGCATTCTGCGTTCGACGAACAACATTCTGTGTTCGACGAATAGCATCCTGCTAGGCTCGACAAACTCACCAAGTCTCAGCGTTTGCTTCTGTCCTGTCTTTGCATTCGACGAACTTCGTTCTTCGTTCGACGAACTTCATTCTTTGTTCGACGAACTCGCCAAGTCTCAGCGTTTGCTTCTGTCCTACCTTTGCGTTCGACGAACCTCATTCTTCATTCGATGAACAGCATTCTGCGTTCGACGAACAGCATTCTGCGTTCGACAAACTCGCCAAGTCTCAGCATTTGCTTTGCTCATCCTCATGATGACAAGCATACTTTGTCGATGACATCTCCTATTCTTCTCGACGATATTGTACTAAGTGAAATAACTAAAGTACTTAACATATTGTCGATTTCTGCAAACATGAACTAGATATGACATTAAATACAACTTGCACTTATCATTGAGCTGAGCACTTCTTCAAATCAGGAACACTGCTGGGCACTGTTACCAATAACAAGCTTGCACAAATATTCAAGAAAGCTACTCAAATGATGGATCCATAGAATGCTCATCAAGTGGAAAGGATGATGGAAACTCTTGTTTGAAAGAGGAAGATGAAGAAGACAAAGGAACAACATATTCAAATCTTGCCTCATCCACAAGCATTGTAAGGAAATCATTATCTCTTATTGTATGTAATTCTATTTCTACATTACAACTGCTACAAACTACAAAGCAAAAAATTATGAAATTAAAAAATGATAACAAACATTTGCGCTTAGAAAATAAAAATTTAAAGGCAAAAATTAATGAAGAATCAAATTCTAATTTATCTAGTTCTACCCATGGCTCCTTAGTTGAAAACATTACACTTTGTGTAGAACATAATGAATTAAAAGAAAAACACAAGAAACTTGAAAAGGTGTTTATTTTTGTAAAAGAACAAAATGAAAGATTATGTTTAGAAAATTCATCTTTGAGAAATGATTGTGATAAGTGTAAAGACTATAAAATTGAAATTAAAGAGATGGATGAAACATTTGATGAATATAGAAATAACTATCAAAATCATATTGATTCAATTGTTTCCACTCTTAAAAATAGCACAATCACTTATAATAAATCTAGACACAATTTAAAAATTAAGAATAATGAATTAAAAACTAAAATCAACTTGCTTAAGTAAATCATAAAGAAAATTCTCAAAACATACATTCTCAATATAATGCAATATCCAAAAGCAAGTTGAATATGATTTCTCAAAAGTTGAATAAGTCAAACAATGAAAATAAAAAACTTCAAAAGATTGTAAATGAAATTCCAAAATACAATCATCATTATCATTTACAACACCAATCTTCTCCTAATATAAAATTAAATGCTCACAAATTTCCTATGAAAAATACTTTCAATAATCATTCTAATTATAATCTTAAAGATAAAGATAATCATAAAGTAAATTTGATGCATAAAAATAATATTAAACCAAGGTTTGAATGGAGACCCAAAGTTAAAGATGAAACACAAACTCTAATCAAAATGTCTCATTCATTTTCATCTCCACAAAAGAAAACACTATGTATTTGGGTACCCAAAGGAACCATCCCACTTGGTCCCCTTTGGATACCTAAATCTTGTATTCATTAGGTATCACCAAATGCATGGAGTAGAATATTTTCAAAATGATATATACAATTTTCAACTTCATGATATGCTTTAATGTCTTTTAATTTTTCTTTTGTTTCTTTATTTTAAGCTATCATTTCATGGTCATCTAATATATTGTTGGAAATATGATTTGATCTCTTAAATCGTAATGAGTTTATAAATCATATTAATCAAAATTCAAAGTCATATTTTTTTTGATGACCTATCTATCTTTCTTAAATTCATTGCCTACAATCATCTTATATCATCCTTATAAATTAGATACTCAACTTGCTATAAGATATTACAAAAATAATAATAAAAGGATTGATTATGAATAGTGTGTCATGAACCCTTTTTATACAAAACCAAAGATCAATAAATTCAAGTGATAAATGCAATGATATTATTTCAAAACTTTATTTATGTGACCTTTGTCTTTGATGTGATTGTATTATGTCTAAAGATTGCATGTACATTTTTTCTTTGACTATAGAATAAATCTTGCTCATATAATGGTTCATTATTTTGTTCTAGGTTCTAAGAAAATCAAATTGAAATTCCTCTTTGTGTAGATGCAATACTAGCATCTATCAAAGTGATCTATATCATTATGACTTTACACCAAATCTCATTATCTCAGCATCACTTCCTAGTATAAGTTTTCTTTTGGTGCTCATAATAGATATATCACTTAAATTTCATGCTAAATCAAAAGGTAGAAAAACTATGTGAGTCTAAAATTTTTAAGTATAAAATTCAAACAACATCATAGTTTATAAATCAATTTCTAAGACTTGAATTAAGTGTCCTAGACCTCTCGGGTTAAGTAAAATATGAAAACGCAATCGTTTCATGCAAACTTATACTACCTAGACATCTCATAAAATTCTAACATTTATGCATGAACCTACAATTGGTACACTTAATCAAGATCAACAATCAAAATTTTCAAAATCTCAAAAAATCATGTGCTGTATTTCGCGCTAGCGCTAGCGCCGACGCTAGTACGAGGCTCTGATTTTCTGTCTTCTTTAAATTTCCAAAAATCAACAAAAATATGTATGTCTATATTTCCTACTTATTTTTGCTTTACTGCATTTCATTAATTTTAGAAAAATTAAAATACAAAATTACAAAAGCCAAAATTACAAAAACATTTATTTTTTTGTGAGTATTTGTCTTTTTTTGTGAAAAGAAAAACAAAATCAAATACAAAAATAAAAAATCTTTTTTATATAAAAAAAATGTATGAACTCTATTGTAAATATCAAGCATGAGTTTTTCTATCATTTAAGACCTTCTACAATGTTGTGATTCATATTTTCAAACTACTATAAACATTGTCTTTATCATGCTTTGATACTTCTAAACACATGTGCATAAATTATATTGTAAATGTTGTGTAGAACCAAGCTTAGCATGCCTCAAAGTATGAGTAAATGTTTTATGTTTGATAATGATATTTATTCACTCACTTATTTTGGCATTGTCTACATATGTTTTTAATCTAAGAATGCTTGTGTATGTTTTGTAATAGTACAATGAATTAAAATTGCACAAGTATCTTACCTACACTACCTTTATTTGCACTTTTACAAGTTAAGAAAAGTGGTTATGTTTTCATAAATTATATTGGTTTGCAAAACAAGTGTATTCGAAGAACTTTGTACAAAACAAAAATCATAAAATAAAGTGACAAAGATAACTCCACCAAGCACTACTTGAACCTGCTGATAAGTCTTAATAAGCGTTGTGAGGTTGAGCGCCTTGGAAAGAATAGTAAAGTGTCTTGTGCAAACCTTATCTTTCTTTCAAAAAATAAACCACTTACTCTTAAGTACACCGGATCACTAGTTTCAATATTAAAATAAAATCAAATATGTGATCCCCCAAGCACTACTTTGCACCCTGATAAGTATTAATGAGCATTGTGTGTGCAAAGCACCTTGGTAGTTGTACATCTTTTTATGCATTGAAGTGTGTGGAAGTAAAATTATTTGTGTTTTATTGTGCTCTTTACTTTACATATTTCTTGTATTTTTCATTAAAACATTTGTTTACTCTATTCAAAATACACTTATGTGCACATCATTATCTTCCATAACACTTCTTCTCATAAGTATTGGATCCAAATGCTAATTCTAGACTACTCTTTATTTATGAAATGCACTAGATAACCTAACATGCTCTCTACAATATTTGGTATGTTTTGAATTTGTGAATTAATATAACGTTGTAGTAATTTCTTTTTGAAAACATTATTTCATGCTTGGTTACTTTATTGTCAAAATTAAAGATTTTAAATGCAAAATTATTTACAAAAACATCTTCATTGTTGAAATTTAGCTCATATATCTTCTTATGAATCGTCATGTTTATAAAAAAATGTTTTCTTGTCTTTCTATAAGTCTTCTACATCATCACCTTATATTTTTACCTTGCGCTTTTATGCTTATATCAAGTGTTAAATATCAAAATTCCTTTTTCAACAAATGGTGGACTTGTTTGGTAGAATTTATATTGGTTATTCTAACACATGTATCATCTTTAAGCTAGAAACTCTAATATATTTCTATGAAATTACTTATGCTAAAAACTCTGATCTATTTCAATGGAAATTTTTATGCTAAAAACACACCTCCAACATGTGAAATATTGCTTATAAAAACATCATCTTATTATTGAATTTCAAATCATTTTTTTAATTGCTACAAGGATGTATTCTTTATTCCAAAATATTAAGTCTTCCGCAATAACTCTGATTCATTAATGGATTTCAAAATAGCTATGTGAGTTGTTTGTTTAAAAAATTCAAATAAAAATATAAATCCATAGGCTATGTACCTATCATTAGATTTAAAATGCTTAATGTTTCCAATAAGTATTATCCCATGATTACATATCTCACCATAGCGGGGGCGTAGGGTTGTAGACATTAGATTACCTGACCTCTAAGTCATGTCTTGTCCTTAACCAGGGAGGGTTCTAGTGGGGCCTTACGAGGCACTGGGGGGAAAGAGTGCTAGGTTGAGTTTTTTCTATTGTTTGCATATGGGACTAACACCCCAACCTACGACATGTATGCAGCTCCTCATGCCCATCCGTCACTTAGTACGGGGCTAGGGTGTAGTCATATTGTCTTGTTAGATTGGTTACTTGGAAATCATTACCTTTTTTATGCTTAAAACGTTTATATAAAGGGGAAGAACTAACATGATAATATTACTTGGATTAACTGTACAACCCATAGGTCATGCCTTCTAACTTCACTTTTCTTTACTTCATAACTTGGATTAACTGTACAACCCATAGGTCATGCCTTCTATTTATAGCCCGCCATCTGAAATGTCTGTTACGCTTCTCCACGTCAGCATGATGTTACGTCTTCAACGGTCTTTAATGAAAACAAAAGCTCAGCTAGCTGTGGAAGATATTCCTCTGTTCAGAGTATTTGTAGAAGAGTCGTTGAGCACTTAACATCTCTATCGACGCTTTTCCAGTTAAGCGTCGAGCGATATTTAGACGATCGACGCATACTCCTTAGACTGAAGCTCTCGACTCCTCCTTCTCAGGCATTGAGCAAACATCACTTAGTCGATGCTTTTTATCTGAAGAAGTTGAGCAACATCCAGGGGCTCGACGCTTCTTAACTAAGCCTTCATATCTCGACACTTCTGGTTGGCGCTGAGCTGACTGAAGTTAAGTCGACACTTCTCTTTCCAAGGCATCGAGCGACACAACTTGGCTCGACGCTTCCAAAATTGATCTCAGCACTTCAGCGGTGACCTTGTCTATTTGAGTAGTAGACATGAGTCAACGCTTCTGGGTCACAGGCGTCGAGCAATGTATGATGTCTCGACGCTTGTGAACTTGAATGAATTCCATGAACTTTTTGCCTGACCTGATCTCCTGCACATTGATTCTAGAGAGTATATCAAATACATTCTGAGATATATCTTTGACTTATGAATGGACTTCTCCAAATCTAAGACATTGTGGGCAATGATCCCAACAATCTCCCCCTATTTGAAGAAGTCATAATCTCAGTCAATGATATATCTCTCTTTTCAAAGATAAACAATGTGTTCTAAACTCTATACAGATAATCAAAATAAAGAGTATCAAACTTTATAACATTAGATTACCAAAACATTCTATCCACAAAAATTATCTCAGACATGGTTTCTTATATAAGCATAAAAACATAGGCAATTCAGAATAAGATGTCATGAAGAGAGATAAAATCACATCAAAGACATATGTATATATATGAACATGAAGAATAGTTCACACTGGGAATTCATCAAGAGTGTTCAAAAAAAATATATCAATTACATTCTTCTGAAAGTGAAAAGTAAAGATTAAATTTCTAAAGTTGTCCAGGATCCTTGAATTCTATTCCTCTTTTAGCTCTTTTAGAGAGAGCTTCAGCAACTTCCTTTTTCCTCTTAAAATAGCCAAATGGCTTTGATAAGTATCTGATTGGCTCCATTTCTCCTGCCTGGACCTTCCCAGCCATTTTGTCAGCCTTGAATTTGATCTTTAGTTCCTCTTGATCCCTATGCTTTAACCATTCAGCTTCAGAATACCACTTTCCTCTTTCCTCTGGGTTATTTTTCACAGCTTCCCATGCTGATAGAATCAATTCTCTGGAAGAGGGAGACCAATGTTCAAAATCAACTCTTGATTGAACCTCTTCTCTGAACTTTCTTTTACTTGATTCTACTTGCTCACTAGTAAAATTTTCTCTTGTACTTTTATTCTCAGGACTATACATTTTAGCAATCTGTTTTTGAACCTGAGTAAGAGAGGCTGGCCTTGTCTCAGAGACTTGATCATTCTCATAGTCTATGGGAGGATATCCAAGAGTTTCTCTTATAGAGTTTGAGGTCCACACAGCATGTTCAGAACTAGCTTGAATCATTGACCTCTCCCCCTTTAGGACTTCTTCAACAATGTGTTCTCTCAAAGTATTCTTCTAAAATCTGACCTGACCTTCCAAGTGATTAATCCCACTTTCAATGGTTTTCATTAATTTAAAAAGATGATCATCTATAGTATCTGCATGCAACTTTGCTTGATCTTTTAGAACTGTGGAGTTCTCATCAATTTTAGCCAAGATATCAGCATTATGCTGTTGCATTCTAGCTTCAATCTTATTTGTACCTGTTAAGATTTGTGCTACCTGTTCTTTATACAGAACTTGCATATTGCTACTTAGTATTCCTTGGTTTGTCTGAACATCATTCACTGTCTTTGTAATTCCAGCTTGAGATTCTTTAATAACCTTTGATGTTTCTTTGATTGCATCAAGCTGTTCAGTTGTATAATCTACTGAAACACCAGCTCTCTTAAAGAACTTTACCATCTCCTTTCTCAATGCAGATATCTGATGATTGACTTCAAATCTAACCAATTTCAGTTGGAAATCTACTTTATTTTTCATTTTTGTATTATTTTCCTCAATATATTGTTCTAATAATCTTCTTTGATTATTCAGCAACACCTCCAGCTGAGGTAGAATAAGACTAAGATCCACATGGATTTCTTTTTCCATTTCAACAACTTTGCTGCTCTCTTCTCCGATTAAGGAATCATCTCTCTGGCTCATATGGGAGCTAGAGGATTCTATCTTGATAATCTTCTCAGCAGATTTATTTGGTGCTTCTGGTTCTTCTTCTACTTCCATAGCATTTATTTCAGAATTCTCTTTGGCAGGGATCTCAGCCTGAGGCTCCCCCTCAAATGGTGCATTACCTTCAGCTAGAAATTCAACTTGAGGCTCCCCCTCAGTCTCTATATTGATCAGATCAATTTTATTTTGAAGAGGATTCTCATCCTGACCCTCCCCCTCAACTGCTACCTTGCTCATTTCATCATTTTTCTGAGCAGGAATCTCATCTTGTGTCTCTTTCTCATTTAGAAAAACCCCTTCAAGTCTAGCAGGGGATACATGAAGACTTCCTCTTTCTTCTTCTCCTTTCACACTCTCATCCTTTGGAGTATCAGGAGAACTGTCCCTTGCATTGTTCCCTTCTTCATCTTCAGATGTTGTAAGGTTTGGATCATGAATTGGAGTGGATCTAGATTTTCTTTTGGAGGAGGATGAGCTGGATGAGCTTGAAGAGCTTGAAGAAGCCTTCTTCTTCTTTTGCTTTTTTGCTTTCTTCTGCTTGGGAGAAGGATCTGCTGGAGGAGGATTAGATAAAATTCTGTCCCATCTCTCTATCATTCTCATATCCATTTTCTTCATGTGGTTTATCTTTGATCCAAGTTTATTATTCAAGGAGTCAGGAGAGACTTTTACTAAATATAAGGACAATATCCTACCCATGTTGGGTACTTGGATACATTCAACTATCCTATCAAACACAACTCTTCCCCAGTCTGTTCTCAGAGAATGTATAATCCTTGTTAGTAGAATAAACATTTTTCTAGAAACTTTGTCATGTGATCCAATCTTGCACAACAGTCCCTTTCCTATAACATCTGTTATCAATTTACCTTTTGAATTCATTCCCTTTCTCTGAATACTTCCAGTGATTTCTCGTGACGTCTCAATTCCGCACCAGATTTGTGCTAATCTAATCTGTTCAGAGGTCACCTCTTCTTCTTCTGCATTCCTTTTTAACCTAAGCAATTCTAGTGCCTTAGCTAGTCTAGAAGGAGTTACTTTAATCTTCTTACCATTCACACTGGACTTAATCTTTGAGTTGACGGAGTCTATTACTATGTTAGAGTATAGCTCTAATACCTCTCATTTCCAGATGAGAGTTGATTCAGACAGTACAAATTCTAGTCCGGCATTGTAGATTAATTCGATTGTTGATTTTATATCCACAGAAGCTGATTGGAATCCATTTCGAACAAGTTCACTTCCCTCATAGAGATACTCATTGCTTTTGGGAGGCATTATTGTTGATGAACGGAGAGAGAGAGAATTGATGGAGTGATTTTCTAGGGCAGACAATTTCGAACTTAGAGAACTAGGGCACTAATGAAGTGTCTTCCCTATTTATAGAAGTTCTAGTTCAAGAAGATGAATAGCCGCGCGCCTAACTTGTTTGACAAGATTGATCTAGTGGTTTAAATTGACCTGTCGAGATGGCCTAGCTATGTTTGCATAAGCGTTGAGATCGGTCGACGCCATATATCTTCAGTCGACGCCAGGTGTCTTCTCGACGCCAGATATTGTCTCGACGCCAGATACTTTCTCTAGACGCCAGGTGATTTCTCTCGATGCCATGTATCTTCTTTCGACGCCAGATAACTTCTTCACTCACTTTTAGGTCTCAATCATTATTTTCATTTATTTAATTCAAAATAGCTTTAATCCATTTTTAACACACCTAATTCAATTTTAAAATTATTGAATTTAGTTTCATCCAAGGGTTTAATAAATATGTCAGCAACCTGTTTTTCGGTTGGAACATATTCAATTGAGATATCTCCATTTTCTGCATGTTCTCTAATGAAATGGCATCTTATTTCTATATGCTTAGTTCTGCTATGTGATACTGGATTGTTGGCTATAGCAATTGCACTAGTTGAATCACAAAATAGAGGAGATTTACTTAGCTGAACTTTATAATCTTGGAGTTGGTGTTGAATCCATAGTAGCTGAGCACAACAGTTTCCAGCTGAAATGTATTCAGATTCTGCTATTGAAATAGCCAAACTTGTCTGCTTCCTGCTACTCCAAGATATTAGTCTTTTGCCAAGAAATTGACATGTACCAGATATACTCTTTCTATCCTCCTTGCATCCTGCAAAATCAGCATCTGAAAAGCCAATTAGTTCAAAATCATTGCTTCTAGGATACCAAAGGCCAAGATCAAGAGTGCCCTTCAGATATCTCAGGATTCTTTTGACAGCAGTGTAGTGATATTCTTTAGGGTTTACTTGATATCTAGCACACACACATGTTGAAAACATAATGTCTGGTCTGCTAGCAGTTAGGTAGAGCAATGAGCCAATGATGCCTCTGTACAAGGTTTCATCAATAGGTTTCCCTTTTTCATCCTTGTCTAGTGACATATTTGCTGCCATTGGTGTCTTCATTATAGTGGAATTTTCCATTCCAAACTTCTTAATAATTTCTTTTATGTACTTGGTCTGAGAAATGAAAATTCCTTCCTCAGACTGTTTCACTTGTAGTCCTAAGAAGTATTTAAGCTCACCCATACTGCTCATTTCAAAATTCCCTTGCATAAGGTTTGCAAATCTTTTGCAAAGGTTATTATCAGTGGAGCCAAATATTATATCATCTACATATATTTGTACTAAAATAATGTGACCTTTAACTATCCTGAGAAACAATGTCTTATCTATCTTTCCTCTTGAGAATTTGTTCTCAATAAGAAATCTAGATAATGTTTCATACCAAGCTCTAGGTGCCTGTTTCAGACCATACAATTCTTTTAATAAGTGATAAACATGATTTGGATGAGTAGAGTCAATAAAACCTGGGGGTTGTTTAACATATACTTCCTCCAATATTGTTCCATTTAGGAATGCTGACTTTACATCCATTTGATAGACTATGAAACCAGTGTGAGCTGCAAATGCTAGGAATAGCCTGATTGCCTCCAATCTTGCCACAGGGGCAAATACATGATCAAAATCTATGCCTTCCTCCTGTCTATATCCTTGGGCAACCAACCTAGCTTTGTTTTTGATGATTACACCATTTTCATCAAGCTTATTCCTGAATACCCATTTGGTCCCTATAACTTTGTGTTTCTTTGGTCTTGGGACCAATATCCAGACCTTGCATCTTTCAAATTGATTTAACTCTTCTTGCATAGCTGATATCCATGAAGTGTCCTTATATGCTTCATCAAACTTCTTAGGTTCTATTTTGGAAAGAAAGTTGTGATGCAAAGCCTCATGTATTGAGTTTCCTCTTCTGGTTTGCACTCCATCATTTGGATTTCCTATGATCTGTTCTTTTGGATGGTCTTTCAGATGTTTGGTAGTGTTCCTCCACCTTTCGTTTTCCCTTTGAAATTCTGATGCTTCTGTTTGAGTGGGTTCTTCTAGGGGTTCTGGATGAAGTGGTTCTTCAACAGCAATAGGTTCTTCATAATTGTCTTCAACTTGAAGTTCATCTTCTCTAGTTATAATTGTAGTCTCATTAGTTTCTTCATTATTTTCATTTTGCTGTTCATTGATATTCATCTCCTTCAATTTCTGTGTAGAACCTGCACAACTAGATAAACTTCCCAGATCCTTATAAATAAGGCTGGTTTCATCAAATACAACATGTACAGATTCTTCTATTCTATTAGACTCTTTGTTGAAGATTCTATAGGCTCTACTTTGAGAGCTATACCCAACAAAGATTGCTTCATTTGCTTTTTCAGCAAATTTAGTGAGATGGTGCTTTCCATTGTTTAATACAAAACATTTACTACCAAATATTTTAAAGTAGGCTAATGTGGGTTTTCTACCTTTCAATAACTCATATGGGGTCTTATCCAGTGTTTTGTTTATAAGAGCCCTATTCTGCACATGGCATGCTGTGTTTATAGCTTCAGCCCAAAAGTACTCAGGAAGAGAGGAATCACTCAGCATACTCCTGCTAGCTTCAATAAGGGTTCTATTTCATCTCTCAGCAACTCCATTTTGTTGAGGTGTTCTAGGTGATGAGAACTCTTGAGAAATTCCTAGATTCTCACAAAATTTGGTCATTGCACCAGACTGAAATTCAGTCCCATGATCACTTCTAATCTTGGCTACAGAATTTCCTATTTCATTAGTGATTTTCCTAACAAAACTGGTGAGTATTTCTAAAGTGTTTGACTTATGTTTGAGGAAGAATACCCAAGTGAATCTAGAGTAATCATCAACCATTATAAGAGTGTATGACTTTCCTCCTAAGCTATGGATTGACATTGGTCCAAATAGATCCATGTGAAGTAGATATAGACATCTAATGGAATCCTTCTCACCAATTAGTTTGAAGGATGACTTTGTCTGCTTACCCATTTGACAAGCATGGCAAAGACTTTCCTGCACACACTTCCACTTAGGCCCATCTCTCACTAGATCTTATGAAATAAGTTTATTTATAGTCTTATAGTTTATGTGAGCTAACCTTTTGTGCCATTGAACACTACCAGAAATTTTATTTTCTGCTACTAAACATATGGAGTTAACTTGATCAGAACATATAAAGTTTAAACAGTAAATGTTGCCACTCCTAGTGCCTGGGAGAATTATCTCATTCTCTTTCTTAATCTGGCACTCATCCTTGTGGAATGAAATGTCATACCCAATATCACATAATTGACTTATGCTAATGAGATTGTGTTGCAATCCATCAACACGAGCAACTTGGGTGATGGTGACAATCCCATTTGAAATATTGCCATAACCTTTAGTTTTACCTCTTTCAGACCCTCCAAACATAACATTTGGTCCATTCCTTACAGTAGTGTAATCATTCAACAAACTTTTTGTTCCAGTCATATGCATAGAGCACCCACTGTCCAAGTACCAGATTGGAAGTTGATTGGTCTTTGGACAACCCTGCAAAGAGAAATTACCTTTTCTTAGGAGCCCACACCAAGTTGGGTCCTAGAACCTTGTTAGTATGAGCTGGAATATTTAGTTGTTGAATAATTCTTGGAGCTGTAAGAGTTGTCATAGGTCTGAATACTGGTCTCCCAGAGTTGAATCTTGGAACAGTTGGATTGAACCAACAGTCAAGTGCGAAATGCCCAACCCTTCCACAGCACCAGCATTCATATCTATTATATCTCCTTGGAGGTCTTCCTACTTCTTTATGTTGACTCATCTTTTGCTTAATTACTTTATTTACAGGTGCTATGCAATTTGTTTTAGTGTCTTTTACTTGTTCAGTTTTCTTACTATCAGTAGTTTTTACTCCAGGTCTTAGTTCCTTTCTGTTGCATTTAGTATTTGCTTTAAATACAAATGAGTCATGATGAGTTAAAACTTTTTCTTTGCATAGAGGTTTGGCATTATTGTTACTTGGTTGAATTAAATTATATTTGCTATTAGAGCATTCACCCTTATAAAATTTATGCACACCTTTTTGATCATGCTTGTTTGTGATAGGCATGGCTTTGTTAAACTTTAAAGGTTGTATAGGTGCCTTGTCATTATTTATAGGATTTTTATCTGCATTCCTATCATATACTATGCCACATCTGTATTGTGCAGAGAATGTGTCTATTATAGGAAGAAAAGTTTGTGGTTTTGAGAACTTAGCTACAAGTTTTCTTTCTGCTAGGAGTTTTGCTTCAAGTTCTTTTATTAACTTTTCCTTGGTGCTCAAAGTTTGTATGTGAATAATAGACATGACTTTTAGTTTACTAAGTTCTTTACTTGTCTGATTCAGCCTCTCAGCTGTCTCAGAATTTTGAGAATCAGTTTGCTTTAATTCAGATATTTCTTTTTGTAACCTTTTATTATGCCTTTTGCTTTTCTTAAGTGCTTTAAGAATTAATTGATATTTTTCAATAATTCCATCTATATGAAGTTTGGATTGTGAGTCATTTTCATCAGAAGAGAATGAATCTATTTCAGTTTCAGAATTAGAATCAGAAAGAGGAGTTTTATCAAGTACCTTTATATCAGTAGTTGTCTCCTGATTTTCTTGATCACTCAATGCCATGAGTCCTGCATTTTCTTTTTCATCCTCTTCACTATCAGACCTTGATAGTGAGGCTTTTATCATAGGTCTATCATTTAGACTGTCTTCATTTTCATTGACAACCATCACAGCTATGAGTGCCTCCTCACTATCTGAGTCTGATAACTGAGATTCACTATCACTAAGAGTGACCTTGCCCTTTTTGGCTATTAGACTCTTCTCAAGTCTTTTGTCAGATTTGTACTTTCTTTCATCAGATTTCTTGTTGTTCTTTCTTTTTGAAGGACAATCAGCAATCATGTGTCCTGATTTCCTGCAACCAAAACACACAATTTCTTCTGAATTAATTTTATTGTGTTTAGAATTGTACCTGTCTTTCTTGGAGTCTTGTTTGAATCCCTCTGACAAATTTGAATGCTTCTTAGATTTGGATAACTTAGATGGTCTAGTTTTCCAGTGTTGTTTTCTCCTCAACATTCTTTTTAGTTGTTTGGTAAAGAGTGCCAATTCACCATCTGATATTTCAGAATCAGAATTACTGGTTTCTGATTCTTCTGATTCAGATGGAATCCTGGGAGATAATACCATTCTTTCTTTGCTTTTCTTTGAACTTTCTGCTTTCAAGGCAATAGGATTTTCCCTGCTGTGTCCTTCCTCAGCTTTTCTGGTATTCAGATGAAGTTCATGAGAAAGTAGTTTCCCATATAAGTTTTGTGGCTGAATGTTTCCCAGATTTCCCATTTCTCTGATTGCACAGATCTTGATATCCCATTCTTTGTTCAGTGATCTTAAGAACTTATCATTCAGCACATTATCTGAGAAAGTTCTTCCATAAGTCTTTAGGCCATTTACAATCTTGAAGAATTTTTCATAGCATATTGCTATTGAGTCTTTCTTGTCTTGTCTGAAGGCTTCATATTGCTGATTTAGAAGTGACTTCCTGTCATCTCTGACTTCTTCAGTCCCTTCCATATAGACAATAAGAGATTCCCACATTTCTTTGGCAGTTTTGCAATGGACTAAATTTTGGAAGGTTGAATCTTCAATAGCACTAACAATGATGTTCTGAGCTCTCTTGTCCATAGAGTCCAGGATCACTTCATGTTTGCTCATCTCTGAATAAGTTTTAGGAGTCTTAATATTTCCATCTGTAAGTGAAACTTTCATAGGAACAAAAGGTCCCTCTAGAACTGTTATGTAAATCCTAGGATCAGATGCGTCCATGAAAAGTCTGACTCTTTCTTTCCAAATACCAAAGTTTTCTTTTCTACAGATGGGAAGCTTCATAGATGTGAATTCTTTGCTTCCTTCTGTATTAGCCATCATGACTTTAGAAATCTACCCTTAGGAGGATCTTGTTCAGGCTGTTAAACTTTTTCTTGAACAACCTACCTCTGATACCACTTGAAAGACTTTCATTAAGGGTAGCTAATCACCTAGAGGGGGGGGGGGGGGTGAATAGGTTATTTAAAAACTATTACGATTCTTGACTATAATCGAGATAAAACTGATCAGAGCTTTTAAGAAATAAAGATATACACAGAAAAGAACACACAGAATTTTTATAGTGGTTCCTCGTATCTTGGGTAATCCACTTTCCCCCTTCTCCCCTTCTAGCAGTGTGCTAGATAGAGGTTATAACTCCTCCAGATCTCAGACCACAAACAGGTCTTACAGCTCAGATCACAACTGATCTTACAGTCTCAGATCCACAGATCTTACTAACTCAGATCAAACAGATCTTACCTCAGCCTTTATAACTAGGCCTACAGCTCAGATTCACCCCTGAATCTTACAACTCAGATCACACCTGATCCTACAACTCAGATCCTTGACAGATCCTACACTCAGATCTGACAACTCAGATCCTACAGAAATTTATAAAGGGGATTACAAATACTTAGACTCAGATACGAGATTGTTGAGCCTTCTTGATCTATCTGAATGATCAGACAGAAATCTTCAGTAGAACAGCAGCAGCAAATGATCTTCTTGATTCGACGGGCTGTGATGACTATTCTTCTTCCTAGGAAGACAGATTCTTCCTTCTTGATCTTCTTCTTTCAGAGAGAGGTATCAGCACAAGATTGCTGAATGAGATCTTCAATTTAGAATGGTTCTGAAAAGGAAGACAACTTCTCCAGATTCTATCTCAAACTTTCTCTCAAAATGATGGAGACGATAATTGCTTTTGAGAAGATAGGAAAACTTTTCTAACTTCACTTTTCTTCACTTCATAACTTGGATTAACTGTACAACCCATAGGTCATGCCTTCTATTTATAGCCCGCCATCTGCAATGTCTGTTACGCTTCTCCATGTCAACATGTCGTTACCTCTTCAATGGTCTTTAATGAAAACAAAAGCTCAGCTAGCTGTGGAAGATATTCCTCTGTTCAGAGTATTTGTAGAAGAGGCGTTGAGCACTTAACATCTCTGTCGACACTTTTCCAGCTAGGCGTCGAGCGATATTTAGACGCTCGACGCATACTCCTTAGACTGAAGCTCTCGACTCCTCCTTCTCAGGCGTTGAGCAAACATCACTTAGTCGACGCTTTTTATCTGAAGAAGTTGAGCAACATCCAGGGGCTCGACGCTTCTTAACTAAGCCTTCATATCTCGACACTTCTGGTTGGTGCTGAGCTGACTGAAGTTAAGTCGACACTTCTCTTTCCAAGGCATCGAGCGACACAACTTGGCTCGATGCTTCCAAAATTGATCTCAGAACTTCAGCGGCGACCTTGTCTATTTGAGAAGTAGACACGAGTCAACGCTTCTGGGTCACAGGCGTCGAGCAATGTATGATGTCTCGACGCTTGTGAACTTGAATGAATTCCATGAACTTTTTGCCTGACCTGATCTCCTGCACATTGATTCTAGAGAGTATATCAAATACATTCTGAGCTATATCTTTGACTTATGAATGGACTTCTCCAAATCTAAGACATTGTGGGCAATGATCCCAACAAGGGGTACCAACCCAAGACCAGCTATACAGAAGGAAAGTACAGTAAGAAAGCTAAGCAAGCAACAGAAAACACTTATGTGAATAATCACGAATAGCTGACTACCCAAGCGCGGTAGAAAAGTTAGGGCTAAAATGCTCGGCTATAATTAGAGCATAACAACATTATAAAATTCTAGAAATAAAGTATTTAGTAACAACACCAGTAAAATTCCGGTGACTGTGGGGGGAATATCTCCGCTAGCACACCCACAGATCAAACTCCATAAGGGGCCCAAGGGTAAGGTAGGCTCATAGACTGACACACCCGAACTGGAAAGTATCCAGTAACTGCGGTGGGAGATACCTCCGACAGAACACCAGCAGTAAAACAACAAATAAGCAACAAACCAACTCGGGTAAAATCCCGTAAAATATCCAATTTAAGTGCAGGGCACTGTGGCAATGGTTTTAATCCACCAACATCAACATCACCAAATCGACTACTTATATCTCGAGAATGACACAACTAAACTAGACTAGTTACCACTAGTCTTAACGCACGAAAATCACCAAGGCAGACTTACCCTGTCAGATCTCCGACTAGACATCGTCGAATAAACTTAACGCACAAGTTTGACTAAAGTGAGGCCCACTCGGTGAGTGATCAACCTCAAAACGGGTGCAAGGACTCAATCAAAGGACTTATACTACAAACAAGAAGGATTAAGTCGACGGACGAACTCAATCGACAGACGAATCACGGGCTTTGGCAAAATTACACGGTCGATTTAATAAGTCAAAACCTCATCACAACGAGTAGGGAAAAAACAAATAAGTGGATAACTCCTCACACACACATATATGCTGGACCTGGAAGAAATGACTTGGCCAACGGAATTTAAGTGACAACGAGTGTTCAAGAACGCGATTCAAGCGCATCACACTCGATCAAAATTATATAAAAGTAGTGTAAAGGTTAATACCACGATCGAAATGAGAGGGAAAAAGGGAAAAACCACCACTTCCCTTGAAATCACCAGAATCGTCCTCCGAACAACTCCTCATCGTAGATTTGTCCGAAAAGAGGCACGATGGGGCGAGATCTACAGAAAAACATTCAAAAGGAAGGTTAGGTCCAAAATCCTAGCGCGAAAAGGTCCACGAAATGGGAAATACTCACCACAAACGCGTAGCCCTCGCCGAGAGCTTTCCGGATCTATGTTCGGTTCGAAATTTCATCGACCAGAGCTCCGTCGGCGGCGACCGGAAGGTTTGCGAAAAACTCTCCCTCTCCGCCTCTCGCTCTCTGGTTCGGTCAGAACAATTGAAGAAGAAGGGGGGGGGGGGGGGGGGGGGGGGGGGGCTGGTTCGGTTCTAATGTAGGGGAAGAAGTAATATTTATATAATAATAATAATAATAATAACAATAATAAATGAGAGGGGGAAGAAGGCATGTTCGTCGAGTGCAAAAGGTCTCGATGAAATGTTTTTTTTAATATTCTAATAATGAGGTTTAATCCATTTTAATAAGGAAACTCCTCGTCGAATGCACCAGGAAGTTCTCGTCGAATGCACCATTAGTCTCTTGTCGAATGCAATATGAAGTAGCCGTGAAATCCAAAAGAAGGTATAAGTATAATAATAATAACAAATATAATAAAATTATATTATTATAAAAAAAAACTAAACGAACGCCGAAAAAACACACGCCGAATCCGACGAGAATTGTTTCGTAGGAGAAAGTTAGTGCTACGAATCCAACTGCGAAGTCGGAATCAAAATCCAACGTATCATTCTCGACGTGTCAATCATAATTTGTGAAAAATTCACTGAGACCCTAATATTGCTCGGAACGCCATGAAACTTTGACAACCTTTCTAAAATTAAATAATCTAATTTCCTAACGTAAAAATTTCTAATTCTGGGTCGTTTCCAAATTTGGTCGACTTGACCCAAACGGACGCGAAAATGCGCAAACGGCGATGCGCCGTCAACTTGACGTTAAAAGTAACGTTGTGACGTCATAAACACGTCATCACCGAATTAAATCATTATCGAAAAAAAAATCAGGGGTGTTACTATCTTGATTTGAAAACTTAAAGAGACAACAAGATCTGAAAAGACACTTGAATGAATCTAAAATCTGTGATCTTGTTGAGTCTGAATCATGGAGAAGAATCGTGCAGAAATTTTGTCGGCAGCAGAAAAGCTTTTTACGAAAACAAGAATGGCCGACAGACGATTTGCCGTTTCTAGAAAGTAAACACGATTAGGGTTTATAGAATTAACCCTTAAGAATGCACATCTTCTCTAACAGCTAAAAATGAAAGCTAAGGAAAGATCTCCACGTGTGTTGTACATGGTGAAGACCTAAAAGAAAATCCGTCTGCGCATTTGGAAAAGAAAGCACTCTGTCTTCATTCATCGAGTGAACTCGTGAAATCATTGACTACTTGACGAATTCACTTAATCACTCGATGAAAGTTTCTTGAAGATTCGACGAAAAGAACTTAGCTGAAAGCTGAGATGGGAAGAAACTATAAATTAGACCACTCGAGAATTTCTCAAGAGGACTCAACGAATTCGTCCAGTGTTCACGAGAAACCAGCAGACCACTTGACAAATTCGTCGAGTGTTCTCGAGTGAATACAATATTACTCAACGAAAATACTTGAACTATTTTCTCAGAATCCTTCCGAGTAAACTCGATGAACTAATCAAGTCCTCACGAGATATCTCGATGAATTCATCGAGACTTCTCGAGAATACTCGAAAAAGACTTAGACTATTTTTCTTTCAATTCTGAATACAACTACTACTTCATCTTGACTTCTCCATATTGTTTGAATATGAAGTACGCCCCAATAGAGATATTTCACATGAGTCAACACCTTGGTCTGCACAATGAGGGATTACATTGCATAGTCCTGTGTTGTATGACTCATTGAAACCTGACATTGGTATGTACTTAGCAATTAATATCCGGCAAATACATAACTAACACTACAAGAAAATGGACTTTTAGAAAGGGCAATTTGTCGTTGTTAAAAGTCTAAAACCATGGCAAAAGACTTTTATCCACAGTTTGCCCGCGACAAATGGGTGTGGCTAATGTGAGCGTGGCAAAAGGTATTTGCCACGCTCAATCCGTGGCAAACAATCTTTTGCCATGACTTTTAGCCACGATT